>CAMAPE010000019.1:32410000-33610000 GCA_945859875.1 Cuscuta europaea
AATCGTGTTCCGAAACGAAAAAAATGAGACATATCTCTCTTTTCCTTGATGATTTGGAGAAGTGACTTTTAATAGTTTTCCAAATTTGGAAAACGCGGATGCTACAGGCCGTTGCAATGAATTTGCATACTTACACCTAGTGGTGGGTCCGATCCCGCTCCGATGTCGATTCCATTCTAGTACATCCATCATCGTACCTTACCCTTTACCCCTGCCCTACCCTACCCACCCAACCCCCACCCCGCATACCCCTTTTCCCTACAATGACTATACCCCCACCCCCTACCACATGCCCCTACCTCGTTCCCACCCCGATCCACCCTACCCTACCGTTACCCCCTACCACCTCAACCCCACCCCGACCAACCCTACCCTACCCCACCTCGTATATTACCCTTTACCCCTACCTTACTCCTTCCCACATGCCCCTACCTCGGCCCCACCCTACCACCATCGTACCCCCACCATCGTACCGTCATCCTACCCCCACCCTACTGCCATCCTACCCCCCACCCTACCCGTTCCCCTACCTCGGTACCACCTTGATCTCGGCCGCACGCTACCGCCATCCTATCCTAGCTCCCTACCCTACCCCTACCTTACCCCAACCCCAACCCTACTCACTACCCCCACCCTTACCCCTAACAACCACCCTAACCCATCCCACCCAACCCCTAGATCTTACCACCCAACCCCGACCATACCCCTTATCCCACCCCCACCCACCCCCACCCACCCCCACCCATACTTTCCTTCCCTACCCCGACCCCTACGAGTAGGTATGGGTGGGTATGAAGGGTCTTAGTGGAGTATGGGTAGAGTGTAAGATCGTGGTAAAGGTAGAGGTAGAGGTCAAGTGTGTGGAATTGGGTGTAGGGTGTAGGGTGGGGGTACGAGGTATAGAGGCAGGGTAGGGATTAGGAGTATGGGTACACGTACGAGGTGATCGACTTCACATATTTTATTATATGTTTGTGTTCATGAATGTTTGTGTGTCTATATATGTATAGGGTTATTTTGGACATTTTAATGTTAAACGGTGTTTTAAACCTTTTGAAGTAAACATGATCTATAACATTGCTTATTTTATGTGTCGCTTATTAACGCGTCTTAATAAGCATCATTTAGTAACCTGTGAAAAAAACGTGTCAGTCTTTTGGATGATCGCAGAACTGGGTGAAAAAATTGATGAACATGTTTTCAGATTTGAAAATTGAAAACTAGAAAATAAAAACAGAAAACTGGAGATAGAAAAACTGAAAAATAAAAACAGAAAATTGGAGAACGAAAAACAGAAGTAGAAAACAGGAAAATATCTAAACAGGCCCCAACTTTTTTATTTCACATCTTGGGTTAGAAATCATGAAAAAAGTAAATACCAACTCTATATACTAACTCTATTTACTTTTTGACAGATTTTGTTCAAATGTACTCCGTATGAGATTAATCAAATTCATCCAACTTTAATTAGTTTTACTAAAAAGATTCTAAATTAGTAGGCGTAATCCTTTGATAAGCATGGCACTTATCTAATCTCAATTCGCAAGTACATACTACATACGTAGTACATTTTGAATTTTTTAAGAATATTTGAATTTGCAAAAAAAATTGCCAATTAAACATGCTCATCCAATTGAGTCATATCAAGTCCAAGAACAACTTCAATGATACAATGTTCACGATACATAAGTGACATGAAACAGATAGACAAAAACAAACATTGATGACATTTTTTCTCCTTTCCATGGTCGTATGTATTTTTAAAAAGTTTTTGTCAATAATATTAACCATAAGTCCACAATGTCTACATCTAGACATTGTACTTGAGATTGTAAAGAAAAACTTACCAAAAATATATAAGACGGTTCAAATAAGAAGAAAGATATTCTACTCACGGAGTATTACTTTTTTTGTTTGTATCTCTCTCATGTCACATATACATTGTTCACATTTCTTGCATTAGATATGCTCTTAGTAGGACTATCTAGGGAATTTGGAGGCTCCGGTTCGAAATGCAAAATTGAGTTCATATGGATAAATGACATGCTTTGAAATACGTAGTAACTACATATAATTATACCGCTATCACTTGAATAAAGTTGTCCTCCTTGCCGTCTTTGAAGCACAATCGCCAATCAAATCCTTGTACCCAATCTTCTCTAAATAGTCATTCTCAATTGCTATCATAGCCAAACCGTTGAGTATCTCTTGTGACATTGTAGATCACAGTGCCGATTCAGCGATTTAGCAGGTGAGCTGTGTACTAGTGTAGTCGTGTAGGGAAAGCCAAAAACAAAAAGTCGACTAGGAAAATCGTATTGTGGATTGCGAGGAGACTAAGAGTTTGAGCTGCGTTTGTCAGGGCTGTTTGGTTTTATTAATACTCTCTCCGTCCTTTTTTATTTAGCCAAACACTATTTTTCAAGTCAATCATGTTAAACTTTGACCGATTATATATTTATACACAACAATATTGATAATATGAAAATGATAAAAGCATAATTTTATTAAGTTTCACATAAATATATTAAATGAAATAATGAATCAAAGTTTATCATCTTTGACCTAAAAAGTTAAAGTTTGCTAAATAGAAAGGGATGGAGGTAGTATTATATAATAGTAGTATAACTATATTATAATACAACTATTAAAAAAAAGTGGACCCTGGCCCCAATTTTGATGAACCCTGTTGGAGATAGGGATGGACTCGGGCCGGGTGACCCAGACTGGAACCGGCCTGACCCGTTACTGTTACTAACCCGCCCGACTCATCGGCCCAGGCCCGGGCCGGGTCATTTTTTTGTTTTTCAAAAACTTTGGGAGGTAAATAGGTTGGGTTGGGTGTTTTGGACAGGTTTGTGGTGTGGGGGTGGGGGTAGGAAGTAATTAGAAAATAAAAAAGGTAACCGGGCTGACCCGACCTGGCCTGAGCCCGTCCTGGAACCGGAAGCTAACCGGGTCGTTTCCGGGCCTCAAGAAACAAAAAAAAAAGCCTGGTCAGGCCCGGCCCGGCCCGGACTGGCCCGAGTCCAACCCTAGTTGGAGATGACCTTTTGAACCTCCCAAAAGATGGCCTTGGGGAGTAATGGAGTGTGAGGAATCTCATACATGGGGAGTGAAAAAAGAGGCTATTTTTCCTAAACTGCGAACTTAATTGGGGGATCCCAAAAGTAATTTTTTAGCTTCTAATTAATCATGCCGACTTGATTGTCTTCCTTCTCAAGACATGTTATAGGGTTGTGTTTTCGTGTACACGTTTATTTTCATCAAATTGATCGTAGATTGGCAGACAAAGACTTGTTTGTTGATGGCTACGGTTCCCATTTTGATCTCTAATGAATGGAATGATTGGTGATGCATGGACAACAGGTCACAGTTTTTCCTTGGTGTTGTTTACAGTTAATCAGGAACTGCTTATGGGGTGGCTAATAATAATAATAATTTCTACTCCGTATAAAAGAAAACAAATTGAAAAGGAATACAACGAATTGTCCATTATAACATGTTGCAGCACATGAGTAAATATTTTAATTTTATGGATTCAATTATGTACCTATTAAAATTTTGTTTCTTGGTTATGAATCATTATTGGATAACTGATTTTGCAGCACATACACTCCTGAGTCAGTTGCTAATGAGCCATTTGGTAACACTATTTTGAGTTTATGAGTCTTGTCAACCAATTTTTTCACCAAAAATGTAACTTGTGATTTTGTGAGATGAATAGTGTAATAATCAAAATAAGTAAGTTTGAAGTTACTTTTCTGACTGCATTAGCTGAAGTTACTGTAGAGGATCATTTTAGCTATATTTTCATATAATGTTTTCTTTATTTTATTAATGAAAAGTATTTTAAATATAATTTTTTCATAAATCAGGAGAATCAGCCAATACAACCACTTCAGCCAGAACTTCATAAATTCCGGCAGAATTAACCGATTCAGTCCATTTCATTGTTACCGAACAGGCTAAATATAAGCCCACTTTTAATAATGGACAATTGTTGGAGTACATAATTTGTATACGTTTTTGTTTTGTCTGTATACACAAACAATTTTTGAAATTTCAGCATTTCTTTATACTAATAATTTGCGTTCACGTGTAAAGTAGGAAGTGTACACAAATTTTTACAAAAGGATTTTCATTTTTATATTAGCATCAATGATGTTTTTAATTGGAGTGAATTGAGTCTCGCATCAGACTAAATCAAACTTAAACAAATCAGACCATGACATATATGATCCGACCGGTCTTGGACATTCGTAAAATACACATACAGTAGACATTTATCGGACTAAATCATTACACACCAGACTGGACCAAATCAAATCAAACTAGACTATATCACACAGTTTCCATTCAACTAAAAACAAGCCTGAAGTCTTCCAAGTAGTTAAAACGGCTGTGAGCTAAGCTCATCATGAAATGTTGATAACTACATTTTCTTTAGCACCATATGCATGTGTTAATAAATTGGAGCGATTGTAAAACTCATCAAATAAATTTCGTGAATACATTTTTCGAATTTTATTGATTATTAAAATGTTAGAAATAATCTTAATTGAATAAAACATGTTAGAAATATAAGATTGAAATAACACTATAGGTTTTACCAATGGTGGAACACGGGGTAAGGTGGTTATTCAGCAGCGGCCTTCTGTTTCTCAAAAAGCAGAAGCAGGAGCGGATGTTGTAGTATTTGAATGAAAATGCGAAAGTACTTCTAAGTGGAAGAAATATTAAAAAATTAGAGACCAATTTCCAAAAAACTCACTTTAATTGTACTTCTATTTTAAAAAAAGAAGCAAAAGCACAATCAATTCCAAACACTCGCTTAATTATACTCCGTATATGGAATATGTGGTAAGGTGTTTTCCTTAGTGTAATTTTCTTGTCTCATACTAGTATGTTTTTGTATGGTCCCAACTCCCAATTTCATCTTCACGGAAAGACTTGAAATGGAACTACATTTTCTTTTCATCAATCAAAACTCATTTTATACCATCTCAAATAATTGTCTAATCAGAATGGGGTGTCATGCTTTTGGATGCATGCTAATGATACTATGAGTATGGTAATATTAAATGATAAAATTGAGATAAGACAAATTAATCATTTTTTATAATTTAATTTAAGAATTTATTCAGGTAAAACCTTCCTTGTTACACAAATGCAAAATAATCCCTCACCTAACCACCTTTTTTCCAAACCTTCCTCCCAAACACACCCCAAAATCACACACCAAAAGGGATTGTAGTTTATACTCAGAACAGGATCCTTTTCCCTCTTTGTTGACTGCAGCAGTACAGGACAGTCCTTTTTCTTATACCCTCTCTTTCACAAAATAAGACAAAGACATCCATCACATGGGTTTCCTGCATTTCTCTTTACTTTACTTTTGCCATTTAATTAACAAAAGCTAAAATTACAATCTCCATAGCAAAGCATTCCCCATATGGATGCTCTTATATCTTTTTGTTGTAATATACAATAAGAACACCTGGAAATCATAAAGTTGAAAGCAACCCCACCCAATTTCAAAACTCTAAGGTTAACTTAAGCTTAAATGGCATCACTAATATATAAATATATTCCTGAGTAAAGAAGCCTTCAATGCATATTCTTGCGAGTCCTTTCTGCAGAAATTGCTAAGAGCCTTGACACACCTTGAGTCCAAACATCATACTCCCTTTGATCCCGGCACTCGAATTCGACCACTCCACGTAAGACGGTTTTCAGCCCAAAGTACCGGAAGTTCTCCCCGCCTTCCACCAAGTGCCGCCCCGGCCAGGCGGGAAGATCTCTCAACACTTCCATGACCACATCTGCAATCATTCATTCAATCAAAATATGGAATAAAACCTACTCTTGTTACTATTAAAAAAGTTGGTACTTCATTTTGTCAGTCCGCTTAATTTCATACAGCCTTTCTCAAATCCCCAGGCAAAGAGGGAGTAGGGTAGGCACCCACCCACAAATTCTATTGTGGGTTTTGGCATCATTGCAGAGACAAAAAAAAAGTAGAGTGAGAACTAAAAACCACCAGCTTACTCTTTTTCTTTTTTGTTATGGTCCCAGCGGCATATCTGCTCTTCATTTTCAACATCACCTATTGTTGTTAAATAGAGTCAGTCAAACTGTCAAAGTACATATTGCATTTTGGCAGTATCAACAGCTTATTCCATTGGCTGTATCAAGGAGAGCTTTATTTAATTATGGCTTAAATATGCTTGAGGTGCTTGCAATTTGCAAATATAGCACTTTTTGTTTTTCATCCTTGCAATACATACTATTTTCTTGATACTCCCTCTCTATCTAAAATTTCCATTTAGAAAAAATTATGTTTTTTCATAACACTACTCTAAAGTCTTCATTCGTATAGCTCTTTGAGTATTATTATTAGAGTTAAAAACTAGTCATTTTTGTTTTGAATATAGGTCTCAATGGTGATTTAGAAGTATATACAATTTTTGGAGTGAATTGCAAAGGGAAAAACATAAAACCTATTAGTCAGCCCCGTTTTGCTGTCATACGGCTGCTGCAAGGGTGGACAAGAGACTTAAGAAAAACAAAACAAATTGCAGGGAGATTGAAAAGCTAGAATATTAATTTCACTGGGATTTAAAAAAATACACTATACTGCGTATTTGAAAACATAATTAAACTGTTACTTAGGTATTTATTTAGATGCAAGTTGTCAAAGAAGTTTGTTGTTATTGTGACCTCAATCATTTTGAGTCACTGTGTTTTTCACTTTAGGATGTAAAGTAGGGCACTTTAACAGCTGAAAAAGATAAATTCTTATTTGGAAGAAGAGGACAGACCTGACCCATTCTGTTAATGTACACTACAATTATCTTCCAATGAAGATCACCTGCAAAAAGCAATGGAATAAAAGCTTCAACTTATTGAAATCAGTTCCAACTTAAGCTGAGTAAAGCAGAAGCTATAGTGTGTCATGTATGCCTGTCTAATAACAGAGAGGACCCTCCCTCCCTCCATTCACAAAACTAAAGAAGGAAAGAAGGAAAACCTTTGCGAGTGCGTTTTAGTAGCTCAGAACCTCTGGCAAGCACTTCCCTACTGCAAATACCAAGAAAATTCTCCTCAGCCACAAGAAGCTCACCACCATTGCTGCCACCACCAGTTCCTCCTCCTTTATCCACAGGAATCACTGATGCCATGTTCCACACTTCCTTTAATGCTCGAGCCTTCAGTGTGGCCGCACCTCGTAAAGCTAAAACAAACACATCTTATTATGGTCACTATAGCGTAAAATAAAACACCAATGTAGTCACTATTCTACAAAAATACAAACTTTTGGTTACTCTTGAACATTTTTTTGAATTGGATTGTTTCTTAAACATTAAGAAATTCAGGATAAGAACTAAAGATAGTAATTGTGAAGAATAATTAATTAAGTACCAGTGGCTGCAGCAGCAGTGAGTGTCATGATATCTCCGGCAGACCGGACATTCACGGCGGAGCTGACAACCGATGCCAGGTGTTCACGCTCGGCCCCCATAGACTCGGCTGCTTCAACACACTGAGCAGCCACGAGGGTGGCCGCAGAGGCAACAGCCATGTTTGTCTTAACAACTGTTTCATCCTCCTTGCCTGCCCCTGCTGAAGTGGTGGCAGCCATAGCAGCCACCGCAGCAGCAACTCCGGCTACTGAAATTGCAGCATGTAATTGCGCATTGTGGGCCCTCATCTCTTCTTTCTTCTTTTCTTTCCTTTCCTTTAACCACCTTCCTACTGTCTTCCCACCACCATTGGCGCCCATTGAAGCTCCATTCTTGAACTGGTTGTTAACTGGTGGTAGGTTGCTGATGCGGCAAAACTTCCCATGAAAAAACTCAAACGTGTCAGTAATCAATCAAGGTTGTAGCAAATTAGTCTTAAGGAACTGATAAAATCCAATACAATAGTTTGGGCAATTTCTTAGCCAATGAACAACAGAGGACCAAATATTACCCAGCTATTTCCATTTTTACCTCCATACATTAATTTTTCAAAACCTAATCCAATTGATTAAACCATAGAAATAACATTTCTAGACATACTAACAACAAAGATGGCATGTTTCAGACTGCAAATTCCAGAATTCGACCATAGAGCATAATGTTCCCGTACAATTATACTTTCAAACATATCAATACATACATACATACATACATAAAGACATACATGTGCTGATGTGCCTATATATATATATATATATATATAGAGAGAGAGAGAGAGAGAGAAAAGAGGTTAGGACCTTGGGGTCATCTATTTCAGAAGGGGAGACGGGTGGGCTGTCGGAAAGAGAGCCACCGCAGCTTTGGCCGCCGTTGAGGGGCCCACTGCTGTGAGAGAGCCGACCAGATGTGCGTGGCGATGCATCCTGCTGCTATAGAAGCATTGACATTTTACCATTCAATCCAATATTTGATAAAATAAACAAAAAACAAGAACAAGATTAGGTAAAAGTAACGTGATAGTTGGAAGTTATTACCAGATTTGTTCAAAACGCCAACCAGAAATGAATTATGAATAAATTACACTACAACAAAGAAGGAAAGAATGGAAGAAATAAAAAAGAACCGGAGACTTTAGACTTTCAGGGCTACTCAGCTACTCTGCTCAGTGATAAAAAAAAAACAGAGCAGATAATCTGAAATAGCACTGGAAATGGATGATAGAAATGAGAGGAAACACTTTTGAGTCAAATCCCAGATAAAATCTTCTAGTTTAGAGTCAAAATGTTTATATGGATACAGGGAATAATGCTTACAGACTGAGACATGATGCGTTCCAGAATAAGTTGAGAAGTCTCAGAGGAAGCGAAAGAAAATGGGTTGCCGGAAAGAATGGCGGCTTCTTCAAGCTCCCCTATGATGCTCTCCGGGATGGAGGAATTCCCTCCGGCGAAATTCTTCCCCAATACCAGAGAAGGAGCTGTAGCTTTGCAGATTTCGAGAGCAGAGACATTCCAAGAGCGGGACAAGAATTCCATCGGCTCCGTCGGCGTCCTCGGCGGCCGGAACATTGGCTGAAGCTGGTCCATTTGTGAACGGCGGGGAATTGGTCGGAAAACGAAAGTGGGTTTTGGAAGTTGTGTAGCTGGGGGGCTTGGTTTAGTACAGTAGGTGAAAGAGTGGGAGAGACAGAATGTGCAGCACAACAGTCTTGTGTTTTTTGGGAGAGATAGAGAGAGACAAAAGGTGCTGCGGAATTTGTCAGTTAACCAGAGATATATACTATCGTATATACGGAGTATTTTGTCTATAAAAAAAATACTCCCTCCTTTCCTAAATAAACTTCCAACTTTCCTTTTTCGTTCGTTCCAATTAAATTTCCACTTTCCCTTTTTGGTAAAGAATTTGTGGTTCACAACATTTCTTATACATTTCTCTCTCTTCTGCACAACTCTCCACCACACAATACCCACTTTTCTTAAATTGTGTGCCAAAATGGGTTGGAAGATAAAATAGGAACAAAGGTAGTACTTAAATTTTGAAAATCTAGAATACTTAAATATTTTTTATTTTGATGCATTATTGCTCGTGCAACTTATTACGAGTAAAATATTATGAGTTCTAAAAAATTAACATTGTCTAAATTTGAAATAAGTAGAATTTGATGTGTAATATTGATTATATTTTCAAATTTTAGAAACAGCGTTTAATTCTATCATTACTTATGGAGTTTATAATGTACATGACATATTTATTAAATATGGGGTATATAACTCTATAAGTATCATTTGAACTACTATTTATTTAAACTACTTATGAAAATCATTTGAACTACTATTCATTTAAATTACTTATGAAATAATTCATCCTTTTTATTTTGTACTCCCTTCGGTCCTAAATAAATTTCACACTTTGACTTCACACAAATTAAGGAAATAAATTTGACTTTACTGTAGAGTACACTGTGTGACACTGTTTGGCACTGTTTAACACTGTTTGGCACTGTTTTGCACTGTTTTGACGTAGATAATTTGCCAAATAAGGAAGGAAGAAGAAGTGTGAAGTTTATTTTGAACCTACCCAAAAATGGAAAGTGTGAAATTTATTTAGGACCGGAGGGAGTATTTAGTTAAGTTTTGACCCGCTGAGTCATTTTTGGACTCTGCCACTACATTATCGGGTTGAGCTTAAGTTGAAATCACAAAGGTCACTTTGTAGTGTATTCTCCCTCGGATCAAAATGATAAAAACAATGATTGAATCTGCTGCATTATGAAAGAAATAGCTAAAAACAATCCACTGAGCCCTTACTAGAATATATTTTGAAATTTTAAATATAATCTGTTATGATTGAAATTTGCAAATGTATGAAAGTATGAAATTATAGTACATCTCTTAAGAATTGGAAATTGTAAATAAAATTTAAATAATTACCCCAATCGTAATTCGTAAACAAAAATCCACCACAAAAAGCCCTTAATAAATTACATTTTGAATAATAGATATGAAAAATTCAAAACACAATTCGAGTTAGATATTTTCATTTAAGAAAAAAAATAAAGCACGCACGATTTCACCCGTTCTTATTTTAAATATTTTTGCACTTGTTTTAAAATGTATTAACATGGAACTTAAGACTTGTTGAAGAATGGTGTTGGTAGCTAAACAAAACTAGTTGTTGGTTTTATATATATGACATTAATTTACTATTGTTATAAGTAAAAAACTGTTATAATTATCGTTGACCTAGACTGATAGAGAATGAATTGGATGTGAATGTAATTTTTTGGGATGTGGAAGTTGGAAATTAGAGAATGAATGTCGATAAACCCCAACATAGTAAAAGTTCAATTTATTGCAATGCTAGGTGCCACCCAGTTGTTATACCGTGGGAGCGGTGCATGGTGAGCATCTTGCTTCCACACTTATATGAAATGTAAATCGTGTGAATCAACATGTAACTTCAGGTTAATCAAATGTAAATTACACTCATTTAAATGTAACTCGTTGAAATGTAAATTGCTTATATTGAAATGTAACTTGGAACCAGGTCAGATGCAACTTGGGAAATATAACTTTAGCCTATTGAAATGTAAATCGTCTTTACAGAGATGTAACTGACAAATTAAAATTCAAGTTTTCTAATATAGGGAGTGGTTCCAGTGAGAAAGGATTTCCAGGAGAGAAATGAGAATGAATCTGGATCGTTGATTGTATTATCTAAAGTTGAATTGTGCATATGGTAAAACTGAAATGTGCATTAAGTGAAATTGAAATATGCAGAATGAAAAGTTAAATTCAAATGTGCATTATGTGAAATTGAAATATGTAGAATAAAAGGCACAAAAATGTCACCGCATTGTAGTTTTTACTCTGCACATTTCAGATTCACATTGTGCACATTTCAGTTTCCTGTAATGCACAATTTAGCTTCACATAATATCACTGTGTCTTACCTTTTGTATTGCACATTTCGATTTCACCTAATGCACATTTCAGTTTTACTTATTGCACATTCAATTTCATAAAATACAATATAACGGTCCAGATTCATTCTCATTTCTCTACTAAGATCATTTTCTCACTTGAACCTAATTCTCTCTCTCTCTCTCTCTCTCTCTCTCTCTCTCTCTCTCTCTCTCTCTATATATATATATATATATATATATATATATATATATATATATATATACATATACATATATATATATATACACATATATACATATATATATATATACATATATATATATACATATATATATATATCACAAATATTCCTGTCCGGCCACCTCAATTTGTGTATAATTTTCATCAAGTCTAGTTCATCCATATCAAATCTGAGCAAACAATTCAATCCAGAAGACAGTCAAATGATTTTTGAAAGATAATTGCGTTCTATATGTATATTTCGACGCAGTTAGCTTTTAAAAATCATTTGACGGTCATCCCGATTGAATATTTTACTCAAATTTGGTATGGATGAACTAGACTTGATTAAAAACATAAACAAAAAAAATCAGCAAACAATACCAGCAGAAACCACCTCAAATTGAGGTGGCCGTACCACCCTCTTGTCCGGCCTAGTCGGACAGGAATACTAATATATATAGGGAGCGATTCCGGTAAGAACGGACTCCCAGGAGAGAAATAAGAACGAATCTGGACCGTTGGATTGTATTATGTGAAACGGAAATGTGCATTTGATGAAACTCAAATGTATATTACATAGTACATGATACTGAAATGTGTAGAATAAAAATTTAAACTCATTTGTGCATTAGGTGAAACTGAAATGTGCGAAATAAAATGTACAAAAATAACATCACATCGTACCTTTTATTCTGCACATTTCAATTTCACCTAGTACACATTTCAACTTCACCTAATTCACAATTCAACTTCACTTAATGACATTGTATCATACGCTTTGTGTTGCACATTTCAATTTCACCTGATGCACGTTACAGTTTCATCTAATGCACAATAAATTTCACCAAAAGCAAATGTAACGGTCCAGATTCATTCTCATTTCTCTTCTAAAATCATGTCATGTTCTTATTTGAACCGAAACACACACACACACACACACACACACACACACACATATATATATATATATATATATATATATATATATATTGATAGAGTATATCTAGAGAGAAGTGAGAGCTAGAGAGAGAAGTGCAATAATATGCTTCAATAGAATGATTTTGTAACCCCTATAACTACTCCCAAAGGGAGTATTTATAGAGAAAATACGGGCTGGGCTCCCAAGCCTTGGGCTTGGGAGGCCCATTTACAACTGGACCGCTACTGGGCCGAATACAAAGCCACTAATGGGCTGTACAAATGAGTAAGTGTAAAATCCGGTTCTGGGAGGTCCTCGTGGCCGACGAGGGCGTGGCCGACGAGGGCACGGCCGACGAGGGCACCCGGGTTCCTTGGGCTCAGGACCATAATCCGAGTTGGCCCCTTTTTCGGCCGACGGGGGCGTCTTGGCCGACGAGGGCGCCACTCTGTGTCTTGTGCTTTCTGTTCTTCCGAGTATGTGGGTCCGGGGGCTCAGACCCATATACTCCATCAGGAGTCCCCCACTCTCTAAGCTGAGACGCAGACGAAGTGAGGGAGAGTAGATTCCTATGCTTTGTTGCCCTTGGTCGTTACCTGTTCCTTGTTGTGGACAGGGAGGCCGTTGTTTTACTTGATGTCTTCGTTTTGGGACGATGAGTGTCCTTCCTTCAATGGTGGCCGTTGAAAGGCACGTTTTGCTTGGGCGTTGATGGTTGAAGTTTGTGTTTGGGCCGATGAGGCCACTGAAGTTGATCCTTGCTTCGAGGACGATGGCGTCTCTCCCTTTGGATGGCCGATGAGGGTGTTTGCGCACTCCTTTTGGCCGTCGTTGATTGGCTTTCATGTTATTGGCCGAAGAGCCCATCATGATTAACCGTTGGCGGAGGACGATGAGTGTTCTTGCCTTAGGTGGCCCGTTGGCCGTTGCTGATGACGTAGTGTGCCTTTGGTTACCTTTTTTTTGCATTTTCTCTTTGTTTTGTTGAGGCCGGTGTAGTCCCCCAGTCCCCCACTGCTTCAGGCCGAAGAATGTGAGGGGTGAAGGAGTTGCTTGAGTCCCTGGCCGAAACGGCCTCTCCGTGGTCCCCCTGAATCCAACCCTCATGGCGATTTTCTGGCCAAGGTAACCCTGTGGGAGAACCCTTGTGCGCAGATCGCTTGTAGAGAGTTATCATCAAGGGTTATGACGGGGAGCCGATGGCTTGTGGGCTCTTATTTCCGTTGGTCCTGTGGCCGTTACGTTCCTGGCCGTTGCCCGCTCCTTATTGTTTGGCAGTTGTGATTTTGGCGAGCAAATGGGACGTTGTGGGCGCTTGCTGGCATTTGTAAAGCCGGTAGGCGTGTGGGCCGTAGAGTCTGATCCGGCATTGGGCTCTTGACATGTAGATTGGTCCGTTGGTGACGTGGTGGCCCCCCATTGGTGGCCGTTGGTGTGGCCATTGGGAGGGTGCCACGTGTAGTGACCGTTGGGTGGGGGGTTCTATAAATACCCCCCCCCCCCCTCGGACGAGAAACCACATTTGCATTCTGAATTGTCGAAGTGCTGGCCATTTTTCTAGAGAGATAAACTCCCAAGCTTGTTCTTCGTGTTCTTCGTTGTTCAAGGTTAGTGTTCATCGCGATCTTCCTCACTTTTCATATTTTGATTCCTAGACTATTGATCTAGTGTTAGGCGTTTGAACACTCTTAGATCTTAAGTTAGTCTCCTTAGGCCCGTAGTAGTAGTTATGAAGAGCTTGAACGAAGACTACTACCCCTACGACGACCAGCCCTCCACGAGGTCACTTGACTACGAGGTGCTCGAGGAGTTCGAGGAGGAGATAGAGCATTTAAGTCCATATAAGTCCGAAGAGCCGGTGGACGAGGAAGGCGAGGACGAGGAGTCTGCCTCCTCTTCAAAAGGTGAGGACGTAGGTGCGTCCCGAGTGGTGGACGCCCCGGCCCTAGGCCGGTGTCTGCCGTGAAGGGAGCAGTTAAGCCGAAGAGGGTGAGGAGGCCGAAGAATGGGCCGGGCATCTCCTACCTGGATCTCACCAATATCTTCTTGATCAAGCCGGAGAGCAATGCGGCCGACTATCTTGTTGCCCAGATGTACGTGGGGCCGTTCGGGCGGGTTAGGGCACCCAGGCCGACGGACCATGTTCTTCTTCCGCCACCGGGATACTTTGGAGTATACCCGATGAGTTTTGCTAAGGGGTTGAGGTTCCCCCTTCACCCTTTCATCACCGAGTACCTGGACATGGTAGGGCTTCCAGTACCTGGACATGGTAGGGCTTCCTTCGGCCTTGCTGACGCCGAACAGCTACTCCTTGATGGTGGGGTTTTTGCTCCGGTGTGAGGACCTAGGCTACAGGCCGACAACGGCCCTCTTCATGAATCTGTACCAGATCGGCCGAGGAAGCCACAAGAACTGTGCGGCCTATGCTACTCTTCAACAGCTGCCGAAGAAGAGGAACTTCACGGACTTGCCTTCGTCCATTAATGGGTGGAAGAGCAAGTTCGTTTTCGTATCCCTGGGTGAGAGTGGCACCGAGTTCCCCTCTCTCGGCCATACCGGGAGGTTCAATCTCCATTACCCGCCGAAGAGCTCTATCTTGGACGCTCAGGTGGAGGCTTTCCTGGAAGGGGGGCCGAGGAGCGTGAAGGATTACGTTACTGAATACAAGATGACCGCCCTCGGCTTCTTCAGATAGCATCTGTATGGCGATAAGGAGGATGACCTCCAACTCTGGCCGAGGATGACCACCACATTTGAAGAGGCCGACGGCCCGGATTTGGGCATTCCTGCTGAGGCCGATGGTAATTATTTTTTCGGCTTTCTGTCTTTATGTTTTGTTCCTTTGCCTTACTAATCTGTTGTGTTTTTCCTTTGTAGATTTTGCCATGGACCGTCGTTCCATAATGGCTATTGCCAAGGCCAAAGCGGCCGAGGAGTTGGCTGCCAAGGCGGCCGAGGCGGCCAGACGTGCCGCGGCCGATGGGGGCGGGGCTACTGCTGATGCGGCCCCAAAGCCTGCCCAATCGAAGAAGAAGAGGCCGGCCACTGACGGCCAGAAAAAATTAATTGAAGCCGGCCTGAGCGTCTCCAAGAAGACGAAGAGGGCACCTTCTCCTTCTCCGGCTACCGAGGCCGGTACTCTGACTGTCCCCAGCGTGGACGATGGTGGTCCCGTCGTGGACCTTACTGCTGCTGGCGATGCTGCTCCCTCGCTTCCTCTCGTCCAGGAACCACGGACGAGGAGGGCCGGCAAGGAGATTGCCAGTGCCACCTACCAGAAGATGGTAGAATACCCCGTTGGCGGGGGTGTGTTTGATGATGTCGTCCTGGGCCACGACGTCCTGTCCCAGGCCATGCCGGCCAAAGATCGGGCTTATTTGAAGAAGCTCGGGGACGTGAAGATTTACGAGGGCGGCATGGACCTCCTCGTCCAAGTAAGTTACTTTTCTTCGTATGTGTCGTTTTTCTCGTCGTCCGTGTAGATTCATTTCCCTGACTTTTGTTTCCTTTGTTTCTGCAGAGTGCCTTTATGCTCATGGAGAGCCATAAAAGGCAGTACCGGGAGATAGCTCGTCTGAAGGAGCTGGAGCAGAAGGCTGCCTCGGCCGATGAGGCGGTAGCTTGCCTAGATCGGCTCCGGGATGATGCCAGGGCGTTGCAGGCAAGGGCCGATGAAGCCGCCGCAGCCAGGGACGATGCCCTGGCCAAGCTCGAGGAGAGCAAAAGGGAGCTCGAGGAGTCCCAAAGGGCGCTGGAGGCCGAGCGGCGCAAGAGCGAGGAGGCCGTCAAGGCGAAGGCTGAGGCCGAGGCCGCCGTCGTAAGGGCTGCTGATGAGGCCGTTGAGAAGTTCCTGGCCGAGGGGTGGAAGGCCGATGAGAGGCTTCCCTGGTGCTACGGGGTGGCCGCCGCCAGGCTTGAGAGCTGGGGGATGAACTCCCCCGCCGGCCAGGAGTATTTCAGCAGAGAGATGTCTGTGTATTATAACATGGGCCAGGAGCGGATGCAAAGGCTCCTGTGTCGGCGGCTGTCCCGCGCGTTGAAAGCCATGAACTACACGTCCGAGTGGGCCACACGGAATCTGAAGCTTCCCAAGCTGATGAAGGATCCAGAAGAGCAGGCCAAGCTTCCTTTGTCGGAGCGGGAGTCCCCTATTGAAAGCTCCGGCCTCGGCGAGCCGGATTACACTGAATTTGACTTCCTTGACGATGCCACTAGCGCTGCGGCCGCTGCCGGCCAGGAGATTGAAGCCGAGGAGGGGGCCGACGAGGCCGAAGAGCCAGCCGCAGATGGAGGTGTCCCAGAGGCTTGATCGGCTACTCCTTTGTAGTTAATTTTTATTTTTGCCAAATGATGTAACGACCGTAGCGCCCCCCAATTGTAATGAACTTGACTATCAATGAAAAATTTTTGCCGTCCTGTTCGGCTTTGAATCCCTTGTATGCTTGTTTGCCTTTTGTCATTTCGTTTTTGAAATTTTTTCTAAGTGTCAAGGTCACAACTTGGGTCACCTCGCGAGTGCCCACTACGTCCATGGGGTAGTCCACCCTGTCCGGTGGCCTGATCGGCTTGTTCGTCGTTGCTTTACTACCATAACACTTAGGATTTTTTCAGAAAAATTCCTAAGTGTTTTGGGTTCACTTGGATGCCTTCTTCCCGATCTGGTGGCTTGGTCGGCCTGACCGTGTTGATGTAGTATCATAACACTTAGGATTCTTTCAAAAAAATTCCTAAGTGTTTTTGGGTTCTTACAGTTGCTTCCTTGTGGCCTGGTGGCCTTGTCGGCTTGACCGGTGGTTCTTGGCTACCATAACACTTAGGATTTTTTTTCAAGAATTTCTTAAGTGTTTTGGATCCACGAAGTTGCTTTCTTTCCGGCCTGGTGGCTTTGTCGGCCTGACCGGTGTTCCTTTGCTATCATAACACTTAGGATTTTTTTCAAAAATTTCCTAAGTGTTATTTGGATCCCTTTAGGTGCTTCCCTTTTCAGCCTTGACCGTGGTGTCCGCTCCGTCCAGGCGTTGGCTTTCTTGTCTTTTGGAATTTTCCCAAGTTTCTAACTTCAAGTGGCTGAGCGTTCTCATCGTCCTGGCCTTGGATTCATCATTTTTGACAAATGCTCTGGGAGATTTCTCAAGTGTTTGAGCCAGTGTCGTTGTCGGCTTGTATCCTTTGTGTTGTGGCCGAGAAGGGCACCTTCACCCTGATCTTTTGAACTTAGAATTCTTCTAAGTACACATGCAGAGGTGTAGGTAGCTAACGGCCCTGGGGTATAAAGGTACCCGCTTCGTCTAGAGTTCCTTCACTTAAGTACTTAGAGAATTTTCTAAGTACAGATGTAAGGCATAGTTGCTTCCTTATGGTACCGCTGTTGGCTTGGAGGTGGCCCTTCCCTCATCGGCCAAGGTCTGGCCTTGTGGCCAATGAGGGGGCCCCTTGCTTTCCTTAGGAGATGGCTCTGCCTTCGTCGGCTGGCCATAGTACCTTCTTGAGGAACCTTTTCTCAAAATTCTCTAAGTGTTTGGCAAACACTTGAACTAATTCCCAAAGATCTTTTGCTTGACCAACAGCCTAGGTTCCGATGCCTGTAACGGCTATCCGGGGTGCTGTAGTAGGTGGGGATTGTTTTTGATTGCTTGATTCCTTCGTGGGTGTGATAAGTGCCCGCGTCGTCCTGGTCATCCTCAGGATTGTGGTTCTTTCATACCAAGCGTTGGTGCTTCAAAGGACTGTGGCCGATGAAGGTCACCTCTCGCGTGTCACCCAACCGATGCGGTTAGGGTTTTATAGGCGTGTGTTTCGGCCTTGATCATTTCCTTGTAGTGCGTGGACGTGTCGTCCATGCTACCTGTCAGTGGTACTACACTTGTGTTCAATCTGATATGTACTTGGCCTAGTTGGGCCTGAGTTGTGGGGATTTTATTTTTTCATTGCTCGAGGCCGGCTAGTCTGCGTGGCCGTCGGCTTCCCTCTTTTTCCCATGTATATATATATATATATATATATATATATATATATATATATATATATATATATATATATATATATATATATATATTGTTTCCGGGGAGTATCCTTCTTTCAGGCTTCGGCCGAAGGGTGTGCTCGTCCTTCGGCCGGTTCGGACTTCGTTTATAACGTCCGTGATCTCAGGGCGGGTCCCGTCGCCTATTTATGACGCGGGCTAGACTTTTGGTCGGTTTCCAACGGCTGTCGTTGCCCATCCCTGAGTTTTGGGATTTTGTCACCTCGGCCATGATTTCAGGCCTGTCGTCCTGCGATCTGGCGCGTGGACGACGAGGTGAGCTTCCCGTTTCAAGACGCGGGCCGTTTGCGGGCCCCTCGTCCTGGGGACATCGTCGGCCATACCTGAGCGTTTCACTTCTAGGCTTACGGGGCCAGGACGATGTGCTCTCTCAGCTGGGCCTGAGCCCTTTGCTGATACAAAATACAATGGAGTGCCGGAGCTTGTCGCTCGTAGGCTGCGAATGCAAGGGGCCATGTCGGCCATGCCTGAGCCTTTCGCTCTAAGGTGGCCGACGGGGGCACCTGCCAATGTTTTACTTTGAATTCCAGAGAAAAAATCAGAACATGATTTTATTCATAAGTGGCTCGAGGCCGAGGGTGGCGTTCAATCAGTAATCCGTTAAGGGGTGAGGGCTTCGTCGTCTACACCTCCTTCGGATTACTGATAAAACTTCACCAGATGGTGTACATTCCATGTTCGTGGTACATTGGACCCATTTGGGCGTTTAAGCTTGTAGGTGCCGGGTTTGACCACGGCACTGACGATGTAGGGCCCTTCGTACTTCAATGCTAGCTTGCCACCCTCTGTCGGCTGGCTTGCTTCCCTTCGGCGGAGGACGTAGTCCCCCACCTGAAATTCCCGGGAACGTACCTTGGCGTCATAGTATGATTTTACTTGACGCCGGTAGTTCTCTGCTCGGACGTAAGCTTGCTCACGCCTCTCATCGACCAGGTGCAGGTCAATCTTCATGCTTTCCTCATTGGCGTCAGGTTCGTATTGTTCCACCCGTCGGCTGGGGATGGCAACTTCCGTGGGCGCCTTTGCTTCGAAGCCGTAGCATAGGGCGAAAGGCGTTTCACCTGTCGCCCTCCTCGGCATGGTTCTGTAGCACCACAGGATGTTGGGGAGCTCGTCGACCCAACTACCTCCTGCGGCCTGGAGCTTCTTCTTCCGCCCCTCCATAATTGTTCTGTTGACGTTCTCGACCTGCCCGTTGCCCTGAGGGTAGGCAACGGAGGAGAAACGATGCTTTACCCCAAACTCCCGGAGGAGTTCTTGGAAAGGGGCTGCCTCGAATTGGGTGTCGTTGTCTGATATAATCTCCTGGGGGACGCCAAAGCGTGTGATGATGTTCTTGTAAACGAATTTTTGGCATCTGGCCCCCGTAATGCTGGCCAAGGGCTCCGCCTCGACCCACTTGGTGAAGTAGTCGACGGCGACGATGATGTAGCGGTTATTCCCGGCGGCTCTGGGCAGGGGGCCGACCAGGTCAATCTCCCATCTGGAGAATGGAATTGCGGTGCTGACGGGGGCGTAGTTGACAACTGGCCGACCAGGGGCCTTCTGGAGTACCTGGCATGTGGTGCACTTCCTGGCCAGGTCAGCGCAGTCGCGTGCCATCGTCGGCCAGAAGAAGCCCTGGATGACGAGACGTCGGGACATGCTGAAAGGGCCCTGGTGTGAGGAGCAGACGCCACAATGAACTTCTTCCATGGCTGTGTCGGCCTCGTCCTGGTGCAGGCATCGGAGGAGAGTGCCATTATAGGACCGTTTGTAGAGTTTGCCATCCTCGATGGTGTAGCTTGGGGCCCTGAGTTTGGCAAATTTGGCCCTCTCCTCGTCCGGGGGCAGCTCCCCCGTTGTGATGAAGGTGGCGATGTCGGAAATCCAGTCCTTTGGTCGCTGTTGGACGCACAAGACGGGGCTGGCATGGATGCTGGACATGCTCAACTCCTCGATCTTGGCCAACTGGGAGATGTGCTCCGGGGTGTCCGAGCTGAGTTTGGAGAGGATGTCGGCTTCGGCGTTCTCGGCCCTGGGGATCTGAGTGATCTTGTGGGTTTCAAACGCTTTCAGCAACTCCTCCGCCGCCTGTTTGTACTGCTTCATCCGGCCTTCCTTTGCTTCGTACGATCCCTCCACCTGGCCCACCACCAGTTTGGAGTCGCACTTGATTTTGAGGTGCTTGGCCTTGAGGCCGGCCGCGAGTCTGAGACCGCTGAGGAGGGCCTCATACTCGGCTTCGTTGTTGGATACCCTGAAGTTGAAGCGGATGGCATAGTAAGCTCTGAATCCTTCAGGGGATATGAGGACGACGACGCCGCCGCATGATTTCGCGGCCGACGAGCCGTCAGTGAACAGGGTCCATGTATCGCCCGGCTCCGGCCCGGGGTTGGCGACGGCCGTCTCCCTTGCTGTGCATTCAATGAAGAAGTCGGCCAAGACTTGCCCTTTGATGGATGGCCTTGGCTTGATCTCAATTTGGAACTGGCTGAGGAAGATCGCCCATTTCACCATCCTTGAGGAGCTGGTGGGGCTCCTCATAAATGCGCCGAGAGGCTGCTGGGTTAGTACATGGATGGCGTGGGCCTGGAAGTAGTGCCTCAGCTTCTTCACCGTGTGGACGATGGCCAACACCGTCTTCTCAATGGGGGAGTACCTGAGCTCGGCCTCCCTGAGTGTCTTGCTGATGTAGAAGATGGCCTTCTGCACCCCTCCGTCCTCACGGATGAGCACGGAGCTGATGGCCGACGTGCTCACCCCTAAGTACAAGAAGAGGGTTTCACCGGCTTTGGGCCTTGAGAGCACGGGTGGGGACGACATGTACCTTTTCAATTCGTCGAATGTGTAATACCCCGAAAATTTGAGAGAATTTGGGAAATAATTAAAATTGTGTTTCATATTGTTTACACGGTCTTTAGGTCGTTTATTATGTTTGGTTTAATGTTTGGGACAAAGGGGGGTCCAAATGGGGAAGAAACGGGGCAAAAACTAAGGTTTGGGGCGTCTGGGGGTCACGCACGGCGTGCGTGGAAGGTACGCACGCGTGCGTTCCTGTTGTATCCTAATGCAACTCAAACTTCGGAAATTCACTATAAATACATCCCTAATCCGATTTTCCTCATTCCAAAAACCCTAGGACCGCCTCTTCAAGATCTATCCCTTCCAGCTCTTCAATATTAACGTATCCAGCACGAAATTTTATGCCAATGATGAGATCAAACAATCCAATATTCCGGTAAGTGCGTTTGTTGCCTAATTCGCGTCGTTCATCCGTTTCCTAAATTTCTTTCTCCTAAATTGAGATCCTTCGAACCTATCACTTCCTAGGTACGTGAGAATGATCCATCAAACTAGGTTTGACGTTTAGGATTCGTTGCTAGCCTCGAGGTAAGGACTATTGCAACCAAAATTACTATTTTGCCCCTATATTGTATAAACTAGGGTTTGTGCTATGATTTGAGTTTCTTTCTGAAATTTTATGGATAATTCGGCTATAATAGTATGAGTATGATGATTTATGCTTTTCTGGGAATTTATGAACGTGTGATTTTTGGTGAATTTATCAAATCAGTTTATCATGGCTAAAATTGTGATTTTTGATGATTATTCTTTTGGGATTGGAAAATTTTGGTGATTGTTTTGGTATGAGTTGAAGAATGATTTGAGACTATTATAACTGGTTATATTGAAAATATATTATGGGTTCAGAATACTCCAATTTGATTATTTTGGTGGTAGTAGTAAATGCTACTTTTAGGAAGTGGTTGTTTGGGTTAAACCCTCTTTTTGGAAAGTGTTGTGAGATCAAATCTTTTGGGATAAATTATATATTTTTAAATGTATAATTTGGTATGAAAATTTACATATATATTCTGGAGTTATAAATATCCTTATTGGATTATTTTGAATACGGTATTAAATACTATTTTGGAACTAGTTTTGGATAAACCCTAAATTGTAAGTTTCTCTGCCAATCCAAAATTGTTTCCTCGTATTATATGCTTATTATGCATTATGTGATTAAGTGTGAATTGTGAATTTTGTGTATGCGATTTTGAGAAGATATTATATATATGGTAGTTAAGAAGTATAAATTAAGTACTTTTGGGGTGAAATATCCAGAGGGATTTCCTCGACCTCCTCGGCCGGCTCCGCATGTGGCCTCTCCTCGTCCATGGCGACGGCGGCCGTGATGGTGTCTATCCTCTTGCCTCCCCTCTCGGCCGGCCTCGTCAGTTTGAGGTAGCACGCCCTGGCTATCCTCTGGTTTCCTCTGGCGTAGCCGATGCCGTCGTTGGTGGGGAACTTCAGGCACAAGTGCTTCATGGAGATGATGGCCTCCAAGTCCTCCAGCGCTGGCCGGCCCAAGATCAGGTTGTGGGCGCACTGGAGGTTGACCACCATGAACTCCATGTCAATTCTGGCGTGGTGGGGGCCGTCACCGACCTCCACGGGGAGGACTATCATGCCCTCGGCGTCGATAGAGTCCCCGGTGAAGCCGGATAACGATGTCTTGATCGGCTTCAGCAGAGCTCTGTCCAGCTTCAGCTGCCTGAAGGTGTCCAAGTACATCACGTTGACGGAGCTCCCCGTATCGATGTAAGTGCGGTGGATGATGGAGTCACCGATCTCACACCGGATGACGAGGGCGTCCCTGTGTGATTCCGTACCCGGAGGCAGATCCTTGTCGGTGAAGGTGATCGCCTCCGTTCGCTGCTTCTTCGGCTGGGGGGCGGACGTGGGACACCTCCCCAATGTAAAGGGATTGGGCCCATTTCTTCCTCTGAGTGGCGGAGTCCCCCCAGTGTTCCCACCTACGATGAGGTGGATGTGATTCTTCTTCGGCAGGGGCTCTTCGAAGTCCTCGTCGTCGCTGAGCCTACCAATCTCCCGCTTCTTCGCAGAGGGTTCGCCCCCATGTTTGCCGGTGTTTACCCAAGTGTTCTTGTGTGGGCCACCTTTGACAAACTGGGAGAGTTCCCCCTGGCGAATAAGGCGTTCGATGGCCTTCTTCAGTGTGATGCAATCGTCGGTGTTGTGCGACGAGTTCTTGTGGAACCGGCAGTATGTGCCGCCCTGCTGGATGGCAAGGATCTCCTCGGCCGGCCGAGGAGCCTGCTCGATGAGGCCGTGCTTCTCGGCATAATCGAGGATGGTGCCGACCGGGTGGGTGAGGGTTACCCCCGGCCGTTCCAACCTCGGCCGCCAGTGGCGATCCTTCTTACTCTGTCCACCAGAGCCGTGACGGCCCTGGGCACCCTGGCCGGTCAGGGACGGACCCGGGGCCGGCGAAGGATTTGTCTTCTTGGAGGGATGGCCCCCCTCTTTCTTGTGATTATGGAGCTCGTCGGCATCGGCGTACAAGCCTCCGCGTTGGAGCGCCTTGGCGTACGACCTCGGGGGGTCGGTGATAAGGCTCCTAGCGTACGGGGAGCTGCGGAGGGCTCCCTGGTACAGGGCGTGGAGGGTGCGCTCATCGGCCCCTTCGACCTCCTCGGTCTCCCTCGTCCACCGATCAATGAATGACCGGAGGGACTCCTCGTGCTGCTGCTTGACGGAGAGGAGGTGGGTGAAATACTTCTTCGCACGCTTCCTCCCGGCAAAGTGAGTGAGGAAGCGTTGGGCAAGATCCTGCCACGAGTCGATGCTTCCTTCGGGGAGCGCGTTGAACCACTCGTACGCTGGCCCCTCGAGGGTAGAGAGGAACCAACGGCAGAGGTATTCACCGGACGCGTTCACCATCAGCATGTTGTTCTGGTAACGGCTGAAGTGCTCCTGGGGGTCTGATCGGCCGTCGTAGGACTTGATGGCGTTCCCCCTGTACTTCTCCGGGATGGGGGCCGAGAGGACCCTGTTGGTGAAAGGGGTCCTGGTCCTGACCTGGATGATGGGGTCACCTCACCCCTCGGCCAGCTCCCTCTCCAGGGCGCTAACCTTGTTCATGAGCGCGTTGAGGCCGGGGTCGTTGGAGGCGCCGGCCGTAGGGATGTTGGCCGACTGCTTAGCCTCCATTTGAGCTAGCCTCCTTTCCAGTTGGGCGATGACCTCGTCCCGGGGGTCCCTGGCGGCCGCAGCGGCGCCCGGCTGGTTCCTCATGCGCTCGTTGTGAGCCGCGTTGATCTGGTGACGCACGTCATCCTCGTGCAACTTTCCCTTGCCCTTGTCCGGGCGGGGCTGGTCCGCTGTCCGGGACACAGACCCCAAGCTTTCCCTCGGCGAGCCAGGACGAGGCTCACCAATCCGTTCTGCCATCCTCTCCGAAACCGGATGACGGCGCGTGTCACCTAGCCTATTGAAGGCAGAGGCTTTTCCACGCGCTGGGGTCTGCCCAGGCCGAAGAGGGGAAGCAGGGTGGGAGTGGGACGACGCCGTGTCCTGGGGCACCACCCCCTCATCGTTGCCTATCTGGACGGCCAACGGTTGGGGCTGAGGAGGTTGAGTGACGTTCCCTCCGGTCCTCGGCAAGAGTGCGCTGAGGACGGTGGGGTTCTGAGCTAGGCTGGCGATGATGGCCGACAGCGCGGCCTGGACCTGTGGATCCACGGACGGAGAGGCCACGGCCATAGGCTGGGCCGGGGCGTGATCCGTCTTCTCAGCTCGCTTCTTGTCCAAGCCGAGGCGGGCATCAGGGGCTCCGCCGTTGAGTTGGTTGCGGAGGTCCGTTGTGAGGTTGAAGGCCTCCTGGAAGAGGTCCCCTCCGCCGGCCTGGTCGGCCGTGGCGTCCTCATCGTGCTCCCTGAGCTCTTGGTCCTCAGGGATGGCTTTGCTGACGAGGTTGCGGTTTGACTTAGTTCTCCCCATGATCAGTGGTTAGCTGTGCTTGGTAGCGACGAAGGGTGCTAACTTGATTGTTCTAGCTCTCAACGAGAGCACCAAATGATAGAGTATATCTAGAGAGAAGTGAGAGCTAGAGAGAGAAGTGCAATAATATGCTTCAATAGAATAATTTTGTAACCCCTATAACTACTCCCAAAGGGAGTATTTATAGAGAAAATACGGGCTGGGCTCCCAAGCCTTGGGCTTGGGAGGCCCATTTACAATTGGACCGCTACTGGGCCGAATACAAAGCCACTAATAGGCTGTACAAATGAGTAAGTGTAAAATCCGGTTCTGGGAGGTCCTCGTGGCCGACGAGGGCGTGGCCGACGAGGGCACGGCCGACGAGGGCACCCGGGTTCCTTGGGCTCAGGACCATAATCTGAGTTGGCCCCTTTTTCGGCTGACGGGGGCGTCTTGGCCGACGAGGGCGCCACTCTGTGTCTTGTGCTTTCTGTTCTTCCGAGTATGTGGGTCCGGGGGCTCAGACCCATATACTCCATCATATATATATATATATATATATATATATATATATATATATATATATATATATATATATATATATATATATATATATATATATATATATATATATATATATATGATCGTAAGTACGACTTGCCTTCCCCTGATTCTTTCCACAAGATCAAAGAATAAGTAGAGACTTGTTTTACAAGCAGGAACACATCACATGAGTTCTTATCCAGATATTGAAGCTTTCTCTTCAGGCTTCCGTCGCTTTTCCGTGGAGCCAAATCCAATCTACTAGGGGGTGAACGACATGCTTCGATAGTTGGGAAGGAAGAAGGTGACTGATTTTAATTAAAACGACGTTATTTAGGGATCGACACACCGTGTGCACGGTGGGCCGATCCCACCGTATAATTTGCGGTGCGACCGAATGTTTTCACTAGATCAGATTGAAATAGATTATATTGAATCAGACTTTGACAATAACAAATTACACATTAAATATAACTTTATCAAATCAAATTAGTTCAAATCACAAAATTATGTCAAAGTAAAAAGATCATACGAACCAATAAAAAGTACTCGATAGTGTTTTTGTGCGAAAAAATAAAAATGCACTTCTACTTTTAATTCTTATGCAACTATCCACCCTTATTCCCACCTCATACTTTGGTTGGTGGATTTGGAGCCCTTTTGGCAACTTTGGAATTGGCTGAAATGATTGATCCTGCTAAAATTTATAAACTTTTGGCTGAAGTAGTTGGATTGGCAGATTATACTGATTTATGAAAAATTATATTCAAAATATTATTTATCAATAAAATAAAGAAAATATTATATGTAAAAATAGTTAAAATGATCCTCTACAGTAACTTCAGTCAATACAGTCAGAGAAGTAACTTCAATCTTACTTTTTCTTATTATTACACAATTCAGTGCGCGAAATAAAAAAATACGTGTTTGATGAAAAAATTGACAGATAAGTCTGATAAGCTGAAAAACAAGGTTACCAAACGGTCTCTTGGTTTTTCTCGGTTAATGATCTCTGATATTTTTGGATGTAATCATCATTTTCTTTGGTTTAGTAATAGTTGTCCATATTATGCTTCTTTTAGTATTTAATTTATTCCTTTTATGGAGTGTGGTTGGTAGAAAAATTCTGACTACTTTGACTTCTTACTACTTGGAGGGCTTGAAAAAAGGTCAGGCTCTAAATTAATTGGTAGTACGGTGGGGTTCGGGTTACCGGAATAAGTCGTGGTGAAAGGAAACCCACATATTTGATCCTCGATACCTGGGGTGAGTCATGGCGATAGACGACTCATGTATTCGCTTGGAGTATAAATGTTTTTTGTGGATTATTAATAGACAAATGAATGGAAAGAAGTATTTTACTTCTATATGGTAAGGTTATTTATTTTAGACTTATGAAAGTTATAAAAGTGATATTAAATGAGGTTTGGAATTCCAAAATAGAACTACTATGTTTAAAATGGATACAAAATGGAACCTTAAAGTGAAATAATATTATACGTCCTGCGAGTTTCATAAGCTCTGGAGCAGCGCCGCCTCCTAGGGTTTTCCTAGGGGAGCTTGTCCGGCTACGATTGTTCGATCGTGGTGCGAGTTTGGATTTTGTATCTGTTAGTTGCTGATGTAGGCATAACAGATCGTTTTTTGTGTTTTCTTTTTTGGGATTGGGGTCATCGACCTAATCGTTTTGGGATATATCTTGGTTGATTCGAGCAAAGCATTCATTGGTTGCTTTAATTGTGCCTGAGGTGTTGGGTCTCGACAATGAGCAGGTTCGGAGGTTCTGGCAGAGGGTTAGAGCAACAGTTTTGCATGGATAGCTTCGTGGACAAATACAAGAAGATGGCGAGTGGGCAGAGGAAGAAGATCTGATCCAGATGAGGCTGATGTTGAGATTGTGGCGGATAAGCGGCGGGCGCGTCCCCCTCCTCAGCTGCCGCCATGGAGTGCAAGTAAATCTAGGATTTGGAAGAAGACTTATCTTATTTGTTTTGTTTATTTTTCCAGCGATTTTTATGCCTACTTTGTTATTTGCTTTTTCTTTATTATTCCAGTTCGTAAGACGTTGATTTTGGATATGGGGGATGAGAGAAATATTGTGACCGTTTTTGGCTCATTTGTGCCCATTAATGGATCAGCGAGTTATATTGCTTCTGATGAGGTGATTAACTCTGAGTTTGGTTCGCGGGACGACAGATGTCAGGATTCTACTTATCGAATTACTCATCATCTAAATGTTAGGATTTCAACTTAAGTCAAATTCTTTCAAAAAAAAACTATAAAAGTGATATTTTGAAGAATCATTTATTTTTAAAGTGATACTTTACTCCTATGTTGAGCCGTGAACAGTGTACGAATAATAATTTAAACGTAAATGTGGTTTCAAACTATGTAAATTATTTTAGAATTATATAAATGTGTTTAAATATTAAATGTTTTTTTATATGGGAAAGCAAAATATTTGCAAGTATATATGTTAAGACATGAGGTTCCATCTTAAAAGGTCAACCTGTTAGGAGTAGCCCATATCTTAATATAACATTCTATTACTTCTTAATTTACAGGTGTGAGACTTTAATACCCCTCCTCATGACCAAACACTTCGTCTGGATCGTGCTGTCATTCTTTTTTCGTTGTTCGTCATTGTCATTTTTTATAATCGTGTCATCATTTTTCATAAGGGGCCCACACCATGATATAGATCGATTTGACTCTGATACCATGTTAAGATCTGAGTTTTCATCCTAAAAGATCAACCTGTTAGGAGATGTAACCCAGATCTTAATATAGCATTCTAGTACTTCTTAATTTACCGGTGTGGGACTTTAATAAAATATATTATTTCACGGTGTTGAGTGAGTCTTATGTAGCCATCCAGGAAGTTACTTTTTGTTTCTTTTATTTTGTCTTCTTTCCACACTTGTCTTCTTTACGGGGTTGAGGATTGTGCTAGATGGAGAGTGCTGCACTGCATCACTTATTTAATTATTTATAGATGTTAAGAACTTGTATATAATCACTTTTTTCTGAGTTTAATAACTTCAAAATTGTCTTTTATTATGGGTTGTCGTTTAGCATGTGCACTTCGTTATATAGCACGAATAAACTACTCCGTATAAAAACTAGGAATTGATACAAGTATTGGATGATGAATAAGGGATGGAAATGGAGGGTTTAAATAAGCTAAACATTGGCATCTTTTAGTCTATTCAAGGTCATGTCTCATATAATCATATGAAATTTTCAAGTTTTAACCACCAAATTTTTTCACATCCCTTCAAAAATAGACAACATATTATTGTGTTTATGCAAATTCAGACACAATCAACACCGATTGGGCATGTGTCCACGCCTAGTTGCATGTGTGTGTCTCATTGAAATCTCTCGATGACCGGCCAACATGGGTTGGCTACGTAATCGGCGCCAATTTACAGTCAGTGGACATGACCGGCACTCGATGAGGACATGTGTTGCACCAGTTGCTTCTGTAATCGTGAATACAGAAATTTTCATGCGGTTTTTATCCATTTTGACTTTTGACCCCTTCTCTTCACTTTTGACCGTCGTTCACATTTCTCACTCAGTTTAGATTTTTTTATTTGTTTTCTCTTTACACTTCAGTATAAATTAATATAATTATTTGTTTAAAACATAAGTAATTGTCGTGCTTATCAAATGCCTTCACGCTTGAGCATTGCTAGTCCTCGAGCAAGTCCTTCCTTGAGAAGAAATTTAGAGACAACATTGAATCGTGAAAAATAAGAGATTTTTTTATATAAGCTTTTATAATCATTCTAAGGCCAAAAACATTTTTCTATTAAACACGGAAAATGTATTGTATACAATTTAGGAAAAATGCTCCTGTTGAAAACTTTTGTGTGTGTTGCAATTTTTGGTATAGTAGCTTGAGACATCAGATTTATTGATGATTTATTTTTTATTACGGTTTAGTTATTGGTCAAAATTGAATACGATTATTCTTTGAAGGGAAAGTGAGTTCTTGACCCATTAAATGGTTCTTATCAATTGTATAACTCAATGTCAAAATGAAGGAAAATAATGAGATTATATGGTGTGAAACTTTTTTGTTCAAGTTTATTATATGAATATGTCTATTTTTAGAAGTTAATGATTGTTTTCAAAAGTAAAACATATATTAATAAATGTAAAAAACTTGACATTTTACTAACTTGACCGTTTAAAAAATTCTTTCGTCATTTGGCAGAGAATATGTCACCGATAAATTTGATGGTGTTATGGCAACTCTATATGCACTTGAATTGTGTAGGTTTCACTACACCACATCATAAATCATTATAATGACTATGCCACAAACCAAGGGCTCCAAAATAGCCCAACCATTCAGAGGACTCCATAGACGGCTCTAAGTTACATGAGCATAGCTCATCTGTAAACACTACAAAGCACCTATATACGTCTTTTTCGGTGACTGGTCAAACCGGATCCATCTTTTAGAGAAGTAATATTAGTCCAATTTTTCTATTATTTATTCATAAGTATCTTAAATGCAATCTTAAGATAAATTTTGTAGTTTAAATTTGAAATGTTAGTCAATTATTGGTTTGGTGACTACTGTGTTATTATATGTGATTTGTATTTGTCTGTAATTTTATTTGAAATCAGGTTGTAACGTACGAAATCAGATTGTGATAATTTCTTATTCAGACTTTAACCGACCATAACCGAATTTGGGATGAACCCAATCTATCAAAAACCTACACAGACAGAATATAATGGATCTTTTTGTTGTCCCTCAAAAACCGAATTCGAGATGAGGCTTTTAGCCATAGTTACGATTCCCCCGTTCGATCCATCTGGTTTTGACCAGTCTATTAGACAGTTCGTCCATACTTGTGGCTACAGGAAGTTATGTCTCCCTCTGGGTTTTTTTTCAAGAGGTGGCAATAGCCGTTTTTATTGGTAGAATTTACGTAGATGCTCAACGGTCCAGGTGCTTACCGAACGGCCCTCCGTTGTCCTGAGGCCGAACGTCCCTGTTGCGTACTTTTTCCCAACTTGATAGGGACCTTCCCAATTCTTTGCTAGCTTCCCGCTCTTGAGCGGCTTGCTTTTCTCCCTTTTCCTGAGAACAACATCTCCCACTTCTATCGATCGAATCTTGACCTGCTTGTCAAAGTACCTCCGATGCCACTGATGCCTAGAATGCTTGATGCCCCATTTGGTCAGGTACTGCTCAAAGCTCCTGCTCACAAACTGCCTGCCATTGTCAGTGATGATTTGCTCCGGGAGGCTGAATTGTCAAATGATGTTCTGCGAGACAAACTTCTGGCATTGGAAGTCTGTGATGTTGGCCAAAGGTTCGGCCTCCACCCATTTGGTGAAGTAGTCAATCCCCACAATGATGTATTTCTTCCCCGCAAGTGTTGTAGGTAGGGGCCCTAGCAAGTCGATCCCCCACCTAGCGAACGACAATGTTGTAGTCATTGGTGTATAAAAACTTGCCGGTCGTCCGGGCACTGGGGCGTATTGCTGGCAGGTTTTACACTTCCTTGTATGCTCAAAACAAACCTGCTGAATGGTTGGCCAGTAATAACTTTATTGGAAATTATTTATAATATAAAAGTTATATGAAAATATTCTTTGTTAAAAGTACTTTCATAAAAGTATAAAATTTATAACTTTCATATTATTATACTAATAAAAACCATGGTCCAAATTTTGAGATTTGGCTAAACATTTTGGGACAGAGGTAGTATTAGGAATAAATGATTTTATATCCATGTTGTTTGAATAATTTTATTTATTATATATTGTTAGAGATCACTATTGATTTAATTATATTTATATCGTTCAAGTTATTTTAAGAGAACGTGTTATTTTTTAATATGTGGCATGTTGAACTGCTTAAATATACTAATAATAATTATTGTTCAATATTGAATATGACACCAATAGATTATTAATTGTATTTTGTAACATTTTAATAATGGATTATGTTGGTAGAAAATATCTCGGGTAGAGAAACTAGCAGCATTTCAGTATAGTAAAATAACGTAGAGAATACATGGGGGTTGATGGCCTATTTATAGGCATCCATCATAAGTCCAAAGTCTAATCTACGTGGGCTTGGCCCATATTAATAATACATCTCCAAGCTAATGGGCGAACTGGCTCGATAAATAAGTAAATGAGCAAGGGGTGACTCTCGCTCGTGAGACTGCGTCCTGGGCCTAGTTGGGCCTAAGCTTGGAGATAACGGGCCGATGACACTAGGCCTGGCCCATTATCCCAACACATTTGCTCACTCCCTTAGTTGAGTAGTAGACTCGGCTAAAAGGGAGTAGTTGAGCTGCTTTGAAATCGGCCTGGTTGCCAGGCTAGCTAGCTAGTTACATAGATGTTCGTTGATAATGACAATTTGTGATGTGCCCGGAAAGGTCAATCATGTAACACTATGGTCCCATTGTTTGCGCAAGGATGAGACCCTCCTTGTCTAGGTAGCAGCCCAGGGTCCTGTTATATGATCAGCAGCCCGGGATCTTCCTTGTTCCTTCCGGGAAGACTTCTTCCTTTGTTTATGATGAGGGGATGCCTCGTTAAAACCTTATTAGGAAAAACCTGATGGGAAAAAATCCTAGTGAAGGAAAAAGAGTACACCGGAACGTTAAAATAAAGCAAAGGAAGGCTAGTCCCCTCGGTTCTTGATTGAGTGGCTGCCTTACTGGTAAGCCGATATATGTTCGGGAAAGGCCAATCGCACGGCTGTTTGCCAGTGGTGGTGGTCGAGCCAAGGTGTGCTCGGGAGAGACCACCCGCATAACTGTTTGCTGATGATGTCGAGCCAAGGCATGCCCATGAGAGACCGGTCGCAAAGCTGTCTGTTGATGATGTCGAGGCGAGGTATGCTCGGGAGAGGGTGGCTCCACAGCTGTGCACATTGATCCCCACTGCTTGCGAGAGGATAGGGTTTCCTTCATGTGGGTAGCAGTTCTAGGTCATGTATGTTTGATTAGCCACCCGAGGTCTTGTTCTTCCGATTAGCATCCTGGGGTCTTGTTTGTCCGATTAGCAGCTCGAGGTCTTGTTTCTCCGACTAGCAGCCCGAGGTCTTGTTTGTTCGATTAGCAGTCCAAGGTCTACTTCCAAATTCAACAAAAGGTGAGCCCTCCGGCCACTGCGCGCAGCTGCAACGGTCACCATCTGCTAAGGGAATGGCAAAGGCCGGTCTTCACTTGTGAACAATGTTTGCCTGACGTTCTCGGGAGGATGCAGTGAGCAGTTCACCATGATAAGTAGTCCCTGTTGATTGCTATTATTACTTGTTACAGACATGGTAGGTAGGAGAGGTGCTCTCGCTGCAGTGCAGGATGCTAAGTCTCGGCCTTCGACGTCTGATGAAGGTCTGCCTCATGCAGGGGAGAAGCCCGGAGCTTCTCCGTCTGATGATGGGGAAAAGCAAGAAGCTTCCCTGCTTTGCGAAGAACGACTTTCTAAGAAGAACATAATTATAAACTGCTCCTTAGGCCGGGTAAGGGGAGATAACCCAACTGGCAGAATCCTTGCTTACTTTGTTCGTTTCCTTGTAGGTATGGCACATCAGAGAGGCGCGCCTGCTTCCCTGCCCCAACCCTCGTTTCCTCGCAGGTATGGCTGGTTGGAGAAGCACACTTGCTGCCCTGCACTGACCTTCGTTTCCTCATAGGTATGGTAGGTTGGAGATGTGCACTTGTTGCCCTGCCCTGACCTTCGTTTCCTTGTAGGTATGGATGGTCGGAGAAGCGCAATTGCTGCATTGGATGCAACGAAGGATGCTAAGTCTCGACCTTTGACATCTGATGCAAGTCCATCTAATGTCGGGGAGAAGCACACAACTTTACTTCCTGATGTCGGGGAGGCACGTAACTTCCTAGCATAATGTCAGGGAGATGCTTAGAGCTTTTCTGCCTGGAGCTGGGAAGAGGCACGCACCTTCCCTTCCTGATGCCGAGGAGAGGCACGCACCTTCCCCGCTTGATGCTGGGGAGAGGCACGCACCTTCCCCGCCTGATGTTGGGGAAGTGCACTTGCTGCCCTGCCCTGACCTTCGTTTCCTTGTAGGTATGGATGGTCGGAGATGCGCATTTGCTACATTGGATTTGACGAAGGATGCTAAGTCTCGACCTTTGACATCTAATGTCGGGGAGAAGCACACAACTTCTCTTCCTGATGTCGAGGAGAAGCACGCAGCTTCCCCGCATAATGTCATGGAGATGCTTAGAGCTTCTCTGCCTGATGCTGGGGAGAGGCACGCACCTTCCCTTCTTGATGTTGGGGAGAGGCACGCACCTTCCCCGCCCCATGAAGAATAATTTCATCGAGAAGAGTAAGGGCATTAAGCTGAAAATGAGTAGACATGACCAGACAAACAGAAATCTGGCTCGCCCCGCATCCCATCCGAAGCATGTAAGATAGTGGTGCAGGTCAAGGGAGCAATGCAAGGCAAGAGCAAGGCAAGAGAGTGATGCTTGGGCGACTCATTCCTTCTCATTTGTTGAGTCAGTGAGAGAGCTATTTTGCAGATTCGTTCATTCATTCCGGTGATCGGAGGGATGCACATACTTTTTCATACGGCGAGGAGCCCAAGGTGGCCTGACCTGTTGCGATTTGAGGATGGTCAGAATGTTAAGCCATCTCGACACTCTCCAAATAGCTGATTCGTTCATTCATTCCGGTGAGAGAGCTATTTTGTAGATTCGTTCATTCATTCTTGATGAACGGTTGTTGATGAGGATGGCATGTGATTGCATTCGATCTTCCAAGCTATGTGTTGATCCTTGCGTGAGCATTACTCGATCGCAGGTGGTCTGGGAAGGATGGACAATCTCGCTCTTTGACACGAACTTGACATGGAGGTAGCCCTGCACGAACTTGGGTTGGAGATGAGCTTTGCGTGACTCAGAATGAATGGTGATGTAATGATCATTGGCCTCGTCATGACCACTTAGCTTGAATTTCGAAGCCTCTCAAAGAAGAGTTTGAACCAGCGCCAGGTAGTCTAGGCTCAGGAGTGGGCGAAGAAAGCACATGCTGCCTTGAAGGTATACGTGGCTGGTCATGGAGCAGATGATCGGAGCATGTCCAAACTTGGTAGGATAGGTTGACATATCGTCTTCCCGGATTTTACCCTGAGAAGTTTGGTTCGTCTAGGATCATGTTTGACCCTGAAGAGTTGGAAAAGGTGGGTCATGACGACGACCTTGATACTTGGTCTCCTAAACACTTCCAAGAGGTTCATGATGATCTGGATGGAGTCACTCAGGAGCATGATTTGGGACTGTTTTCCAAGTTGTCACAGAGAAGATGGTCGTGATCTTGGAACTATTCTTCATGATTTTCTTCATTGCTTGAGCTTGTATGTGTGCTTCATTCATCTTTCAATTTACTTGGTCATTTTTCATTCAAGAATACTTCGATAACTTATCGGGGATCTGGCTCCCCACCTAGGCCGCGAGGGGCGGAAAGTCGACAAGATCGACCTTGACCACGCCCTGCTGGTAAGGCGGGGCTGACCCGCACACTGTCGGTCTAGGACCAACGAGTTATGCAAGCTGTTTGGCCAGCGATTGGACAACGGATGTACGAGAGGGGCTCGGGGCGCGACCTCTCGCATTCCTTCGACCCAGAGGTTGGTCTTACACCGCCTTGACTTGTACAGCTAGTTTCATACTTAGGAAATATTTTGGTTATTCCCTTTCTGAAAGTCGAACTGAAGTCAGCCAAACGTAAGGGCAAGGCTTTGCATGATCAGACCAGAATGGACCCGCACCATTGATCCTTTCAAGTGCGTATGCAGGCTGCTAAGCCTAGGAACGTCAGACAACCGATGTACAAAAAAGGGCTCGGGGCACAACTTTTCGCATTCCTTCGGTTCGGAGACCGGTCATATAGTTGTCGCATCGTTGATTGAATCATACGTGCTTGCGAGCTGTTTAGACAGCAATGCCAGACAACGGATGTACGAGAGGGGTTCGAGGCATGACCTCTCGTATACCTTTTCAACCCGGAAACCGGTCTTACAATTGCCCTGACCGTGCAGCTAACCCCGGACTTAGAAAGTAGTTTGATCATTTCCTTGCCCGAGGGCCGAGCCATGGTCGACTAAACACCGAGAGCGGGGTGTGATGTATATATAATCCTTCTCTCTCTCTCTCTCTCTCTCTCTCTTTTCTCTCTGTTTTTTTAGCTGCCACCTGTTTAATCCAAGTGAGGTCGGACCTCATCAAATTCAAGATTGAAAAACGAAATATATATTTTTTTTAAGTAATGAAAGAATTTGAGAACTTGAGAAGTTGATCCGGTTCTACACTTGATCTACAATTTGTGATGAGACTCATAGAATGTGAGAGAGCTGATCTGCAATCCACTCTTCATCAACGAGCTTGCACTACTCCGCTCTTAGGATTAGAGAAGGTTCCCGGCGCTCCGCACTTGATCTCCAAGCTTGTATTGCTCCGCTCATAGAAACTGGCAAGGCCCTGTGCTCCGCACTTGATCTAAAAGCTCGTAGTGCTCCTTTCATGGATTTTAACCAAGTTTCATGCAATCTACACTTGATCTAGAAGCTTCCTCGTTGTAGTCTTCAATTTGTAAGATCAATCGGGAGCACCGCACCGAATGTGATATCCCGTTCCTTCTCTCGTGGTTGACCTGGATTTCTTCGACTTCAAAGGTGGGTTCAGTACAAAGCTAAGTAGCTAACCCTCCATCATACTTTGTATCTTCGTTGATGGAATGGGCTATGAGGTCCTCTGCCTCAGCTGCTTACATGCCTTCGTGTAAAATCTTCTACCCCTTTGACAATGATTCTTCCACGCTACTGTGAATTTCTGCGTCATTGGGCATCTTCGTATTATCTGGAGGATGTCTCCATGTCCACAAGAATGGTGTGACTTGAATGCTTATGCACCTTTTCTTGTGGTGTCAACCTCTAGAACCCTTGAGCCAAAGCTTCTAAAACGCGGGTGGCTTCCCGGAACGCTTGCAACCCAGCATGAAGTTGTGTCAGCTTCATGCGCGGAGCACAATACGACTCACCTCTTAGACGATCACGTGCAGATTTCCCATTATGACCGTGACCCAGTGTACCCCCCGAGTCTCCAGGATTCGACAATTGATTCTAGAGATCTCCTGTCAGCATCATCACCTGGCTCCTCACGTGATGGTCGTTGTATTGTCCATACTGCTCGGTGTGAATGAAAACTTCATGTCGGTGTTATCGTCTTCCGGGTCATCACGCTTCCCTTTGTCTTCTTTCTTTCCTCCTCCTTCATCCTTCTTCCTCTGCTTGGTGTCTTCTGCCTCAGCCTGGCGGTCTGCACGCCCTTGTGGAATGGATTCGCATTGCAAAGTTTGTAACCCCTTAGCAACGGTACTTCTGGACCTTCATGATCAGCTCCGCGTTGCAAGGTCTGTACCCCTTTAACAACGATGCTTCCAGGACTTCGAGTAACAGCTGCGCATTGCAAAGTCTGTACCCCTTTAGCAACGGTGCTTCCCTCCTTCCCGGGATGAGTGTTTCCGGGAGGGCCTCCTTCCTGGACGTCGCTGCGTTGCAAGGTATGTACCCCTTTAGCAACGCTGCTTCCATGCCTTCGAGTAACAAAAAACAGAAAGCCCTCTCCTTCTCATTAATCTATCCTCATTTGACCGGTTGACCCCTCCTTGACTGTAGTGGCAACAACACTAACAATGTTTTCTGTTTTCTCAATGTCAAGGCCGTCTTTAGGAATTTTAATGCCCCAGATATAGGTTGAAATCACACCATACTTAGATTTTAACTCTAAATTCTTATTTGAAACCGAAAGGAAAAGATTTTCTTATATATCTATTAATAGAATCCTCAAAAGATTGTACAACTAAACTTTGTTCCATTTTTTCTTAAATTTTCTCCTAAAAGCATGAGACTCTTGCTCCTGTTTTTCATCATAGCAAAATTGTTAAATTATAATGTAGCACTAATTATTTATATTATAATTATAAAGTAGTAAATCTAATTTATAAAGAACAAATTTCAGTAGGTTAAAAAAATTCAGAAATAACTTTAAAAATAGTAACTTTAAAAACAAATTCATAATACAATTTTACAAAGAAGAATCACAAAAAAAAGATTTGAGAGCACAAATGTATAACTGAGTTTTTCCTTAAATATTAATGATCGATAACTATGATGTTATAGATGTATTATTTTTAATTTTTGATGATTAATTATTATTTAGGAGTCTTAATTGTTTTCTAAATAGATCATGGGAACCTTTAGCTGAGACGTCCAAAAAGGAAAGTGAGAACTTTTGAATGTGACGGGGCTGCTAATAAGAAAGTCATGTACAAAAATGTGTTTTAATAACTATTAATGACTATTATTGTTTATATAGTTTTCATGATAGTCACTTACATGTAATTACTATGATGTATGTTTTGAATACAATCATAGTTACTAATAATTACTAAATCACAATTTTGTCCACCATTTTTCTAGAAGTAATATCAAGGCAGTTTTTAATTTTTATGTATAAATGAGATTTAAAGATAAGCATATTCACCACAATTTGAGATATGGGTGAAAATTAATAATAAATTGGATATAAGATAACAAATACTCTTTAATCATTTGTAATAAGCATATAATATACTCCGTAACAGCCGATAATAATAATCACTATATGAAGACATACTAAAATTACAAAAATCATGCCATAATAAAATTACAACTTATCTAGCCGTTCACTTTGTATATTGTACACTAATAGGAGTATTAGTTTATTTATAAAATGGGGCCCCCTCCTAGAATGATGCCCTAGGCATTTGCCTATCTTCCTAGGTGCCAAATCCGGCTCTGCTCAATGTTGGTGTAGAACTCTCTCACTAATAAAAATTCTCATTGTTTCTTAAAAATTTCTCATTTTCCTTTTATAGATGTCCATAAATAATGTTCTCTTTCCCGTTGGTGTTGATAGCTTGTTAAACAAGTTCCTATATAAAATTGACCCAAAAAATACGTTTGAAATATTCAAATAAAAAACCTCTAGAAATGAAACTTCATAGACTTTGGTGTTTTTCTACAATAACATAAAAGGCTGAAAGATTACTTAGCTTGCGGTGCTCCAAAATTAGTTTGTATCTTGTTTTATTATGAGATAGTAGAAAGGATATACGGTTAGAGGATATGTTACCTTTTTGTAGAACAGTTTTTTGTAAAAAAGATTAGTTCCACCTAATACATGAAAACAACTCATAAGCAATAAATGGGGTATTGCATACATGTGTTGGTTTTTAAAATATTATTAATTTTTGTATAATGAAATATTATATAATTTTAGTTTTAAATTTACTGTTTTGTTATTTCTCAACAATGAAGGAAGCATGTTTGGATAGAGTGGGGTGGCTGAACTTATTGAGTTTACCTTCCTTAATTAAAATATGATCTTTCGTTTGAAATGTTATAAACTTAAAAGTTCAAATAAAAAGACAACATCCGAAATTCCCATCAAATCTTCGTTATCTCCCTTCGTCCCGCAATGAATTTCTCACTTTCCTTTTTTGGATGTTCCAGAAACAAGTTCTCATTTCCTTAAATGACAAGTTAATCTACATCAAAATAGTCTCAAACAGTGCAAAACAGTGTCAAATAGTGTCAAAGCAGTGCCACAGAGTGTTGAAACAGTGTCAAAACAGTAAAATTTACCTCATGGTAAGTTTATTTCCTTAATATGTGTATAGGTCAAACTGTGAAATTCATTATGGGACGGAGGGAGAGAGTATAAAATTCTAGTAAATTTGACTTCTGCAACATACATGATTTTAACCACTCAAACTTGCAAGGTAATGCATCACTTCGATGAGTCGATCATCACAAAGATCTTCTAAAACTGATAGGAGATTAAAGTTGGAAATAGAATGTCCCTAAATAAACTACTCATTTTCTTTTATGGATGTCCCTAAATAAAGTCTCATATTCTTATTTGGTAAATTTATAGCAATTTACTCTATTACCCTTAAATGATAATAACAACACAGTGCAAAATCATATTGAATAATGTCAAACAATGTCAAAGCAGTTTACTCCATAGTGAAATTTACTTGGGAGAAAGACTTGAATAGGACTAAAACAAGGCTTAGGAACGTAAATAAGACTCCCAACTTTTTAAACCCTAAATAGGACTCATTTTTTAGGGAAGGACAAAAACACCCCTAAATTAAAATGACGTTGCGTGCACATACGGAGCGTTCATTTACATCATTGGTAATCAACAACATCCGCCGCCTCATGGATGCCCAAGTCATCGTCGTCCTCACGGTGTCCAAGGTTGTGGCTACAGCTCTGCTCGTCGTCCTCTCTCGACCATTTCAGGTTCAGGGGAGGGTGATCGAGGGGACCGGATACACGATCGTGCAGTGGCGCGCCAGTGACAGTGCGGCGGCGGCGGTGGAAGACCCTGGTTGCACGGCTTCTCGTTGACGATAAGGCAGCGACGGTGGAATACCTCGGTTGCACGGCTACTCGCCGGCGATGGGATGGCGACGCGGCAGCGGTCGGTGAGCATGGAGGCCCTTCTTCTTCTCCTTTTTTATTTCGTTCTCCGGCTTTCTCGTCCCTTACTCTTCGTGGTCTGCTTTCGCCTTGCCAATTTTTTTGTTGACTTTCATTTCAATTTCTTCCTGTTTTCCAGATCTACACACTACTTTTGATCTATTCAGTTTATGTATGTGAGATTGTCAAATTGGTGTTGCTCTGTATGCTAATTGAAGTGATGATAGTTGAAATCCCTTTCCAATTTCTTTTTTATGTTATGCAATGGAATCACGGGTAAACTGTCCAAATTTCTTTTTCATTGTTTCCTTCTTTGAACGTTGAATGTTGCAATTTGTGATCTTGCATTTTATTGTTTGACTTTTCTATATTTCTCTGCTTTTAGTTTGTTCGAATGTATGGATCATTATTTTTCATACTGCAAATTGCATCTATTTTGAAAAAAAATCATTGATGCACCAATTGATGAATAGGCAAGATTTGGAAGCTAGTCTTTGTACAACAGTGGAAAAAATAACAATATCATCGGTGTCATGTACATAACAATGTCAATGACATTACAATGTCAATGACGTAACAATGTCAATGACGTAACAATGTCAATGACATAACATTATCAATGTTGTAACAATGTTAATGACATTACAATGTCAATGACATAACTAAACATGGTCACAATGTCAGAGAATGTGACAATGACAAATATTAACAATGTCAATGTTGTAAATAATGACATTGTAATTTGTAATAATGACAATGTCAATGACATTATATTACATCTATAACATTGAGTTTTAAACAATCATATATTTTGCATGGTCATGGAATAACATTGATTTTTAACAATGACATTGTTTTTTAGTAACGACATTAACTATCATGTAATGACATTGATTTTTAACAATGACAATGATCATGAAACAATGACATTATATTACATCGATAACATTGAGTTTTAAACAATGACATATTAAGAAAATGTCACAATGGCAATGTCATTGTCGATACTATAAAATGACATTGTAATTATGACAATGTCAGTAGCTATTATGACAATGTTAATTTTATAAAAAAAAAGGTCACAATGTCAAAAAAATGTTGTAATCTCAATTAATCACGATGACAATGTTAATGAAAATGTCATAAAAATGATGTGTGCAAACGTGTATAATCAGTTCTTAAACGTACACAATATGAATTGATGGCTTAGTTACACTTAGAGCTCGTTTGATAATCTTGTTTTCGGGTTATCAGTCAAGACCTGTCATCTCATTTGTGTGTAACATAGAGAGTAGACACCCACAATTCTTCTTATTATTGTGGAATCAGAGTGTATGTGCTCTCATCTTCTAAATTACGCAGGGAACATGACGCCAAAGAATGTTACGCATGTGAACAAGCTACACTAGCTCATAGCTTATTCAACCAATATTGATAAAGAAATTATATTAAATGGGACTAAAACATGGTTAAAACTTCAAAATAGGACTTCAAGTTTTAAATTTCCTAAATGGGACTCCACATTACCTTTTTGCCCCTAATCCCTAAATCACATTTTCCCCAAATAGCTCTCTGCACTTGTCGCTGCATTCTCGCAGGTCTTCTATTTTCTTCTTCTACAGGTCTTCTATTTTCTTCGCCATCGACTGGAATTTAGCAGCTATGCACATCTTTTCCTCCTGTGGACTGCATCTCCGCCATCCGCTATGGCGTCGCACCGTAGCTCCGCCATCGACCATAGGTATCCTCCTCCCCCTCCTTTCTTCTTCTTCCACCTCTTCTTCTTCTTCTTCTTCTTCTTCTTTTCTTCTAATCCTCTTCAAATTTTTGGTCCTCTGTTCTCTTCTTTAATTTTTTTGGATTTGAATTTTATTTATTAATTTGGACTTTTTGAATTTGAATTTATTTATTCAGTAAAATGTCACTTTTATAATCCGAGAATGTCAAAATATTGGTTATTTGGAAAAAATGTCACGTTTGTGACAGTTTATTTACTAGGATGACAATCTGAAAATGTCACTTTTGTTTTGAAAATGTCATGAAAGTGACATTATTACTCTGGAAATGTCATTTTCTTCTTTGAAATTGTCACCTTAGCAAATGTAATGTCATGAAAGTGACATTATTACAAATCAGTGTTCAATTAAAGATCAACTATGTCATTTTTCAGATTGAAGTGATTAGAACAATAATTTGAATCTTTTAAAAATAAATTACTCATGATTATAAAAACTTGGAAATCCAAAAGAAGAAGAAAATAGAAGACTTGTAGAAGAAGAAAACAAGGGAGCTTGAGAAGAAATTAAGAGATGAGTACAAGAAAAAGATCGGAAGAAACTTACCTGGGGAGCCGTTCATCCGTGCATCGCAACTCGCAAACGACCTTCATCGCACCCAGTGAATTGTTGCAGCAGGAACTAAGAAAGGGCAATTTTGTCCGATCGGTAATTAAAAGTCCTATTTAGGTAATAAAAAACTTAATGTCCCACTTTGGAGTTTTAACCAAGTTTTAGTCCCATTTGGGAAATTCTCTCATATTGATATTCGCTTTTGAAATGTTGATAGCTTGTTAAGCAAGTTCCGATATAAGAATGACATAAAAAGATATGTTTAAAATATGTAAATAAAAAAGGAACCAGTTAGAAACAAAATTACAGTAGCCCTTTTAATGTTTGTTTAGAACAAAAAAACAAGCTGAAAGATAACTCAGGGGCCAATGTGCTTCAAAATAGGCTTGTATCTTTTTGTAGAAAAGATTTTCGTAAAAAAGTTTACTGCTGGCAAATGACATGAAATCAACTAATATAGAATGAATAAATAAATGGAGTATTTTACTTATATAAGCATTTTAAAGATATTTTTATTCTTTGCAATAAAAGATTGTATAACTTTAGTGAGAGAAGCTTGTTTACATATAGAGAAACTAGTGAACATACAAATGATACAATACAAATAATGCATAAATAGACTCATCTGATAATTTATCTTAATTACATTTAAAATGTTTTGCTCTTATATTTAAATATGGTTTGCTCATATACATGACAACCACAAAAAAAATCACAATTGCATGGTCTAATGGTCATGATATTGCACGTGTTCGGCATTTAGCGATTAACGGATGGCGGGTTATGTTAGCGACTAACGAGTTGTCAATAACGAATTCAATTGGCGGGTTTGACTAGCGGGATAAGTTTGCGGACAGCCAGAAAATGTTTGAAATTTAGCTATTTGGCATAAAAATTAGTTGAAAACGTCACATTTCCATTTCAGCGGTTCCGTCCAAAAACGCTAGGACGAACAGCTATTTACCAAACAATGTTTTCTTTTAGGGAAATTTACAATATTCATCCCGTAACTAGTGGTGGACTCGGGCCGGGCCAACCGGCCCGGAACCGGACCGGCCCGCTACTGTGCGGGCCCGGACCGGCCCGGTTTGTTGGTTAGGACACGGTTCGGGCCACCCGGCCCGGTCGTGTAGCGGTTCGGGCCCGGGCTTAGAATTTGATGAACCGGCCCGGCCGGGCCTCAACGGTCACAAAAAAAAAAAAAAAAATTAAAAAAATTTGAAGGCTCTACTAGCCGTTGGGAGACCTCCCAAACGGCTCTATAGCCGTTGGGAGCATAGGAGGGGGGGTCTGGGGGGTTAGGGGGGGTGGGGTGGGGGTGGGGGTGGGGTATACAAAAAAAAACCTATTTATACTCCTATTTTCTATACATTTTTTACACCTCTTCTTCTACAACTCTTTCTACTCTCTAAAATCTAAATTCTCTATTCTCTTAATCTCTCATATTCAATCATCTTCATTCTTCATCTTCTCCAAATTCTTTCTACATATATATAATTTATATAATTATTATATCTACTCATATATTATAATATTAATTATCTACTTATAAATATATACTTATACACATTCATATTATAATTCTTTACGCATTATATATTTATATTATATACTATATATTGTTATACATATATATTATATATTACTTATAATATATTTACACATTATATATTTATATATACTATATATAGTTATACATTATATTATATATTACTTAGAATATAGTTATACATTATATTATATATTACTTATAATATATTTACACATTATATATTTATATATACTATATATAGTTATACATTTGATTTATATATACACTTCTCGTTTATCTATTTAATTACTTAATTGTTTCATTTGTCATATTAATATTAGTTAAAGTAGTTAAAGTTAATTGTTTCATTTGTCATATTAATATTAGTTAAACTACTTAATTGTTACATTTCTCATATTAGTTAATTGCTATATTTTTACATTTCTCATATTAGTTAATTGCTACATTTGTACATTTCTCATATTAGTTAATTAGTTAATTGCTACATTTTTACATTTCTCATATTAGTTAATTAGTTAATTGCTACATTTTTACATTTCTCATATTAGTTAATTAGTTAATTGCTACATTTTTACATTTCTCATATTAGTTAATTAGTTAATTGCTATATTTTTACATTTCTCATATTAGTTAATTGCTACATTTGTGCATTTCTCATATTAGTTAATTAGTTAATTGCTACATTTTTACATTTCTCATATTAGTTAATTAGTTAATTGCTACAATTTTACATTTCTCATATTAGTTAATTGCTACATATCTCATTAAAGTAAAAAAAACTAGTTAATTTTTACATTTCTCATATTAGTTAATTAGTTAATTGCTACATTTTTACATTTCTCATATTAGTTAATTAGTTAATTGCTACATTTTTACATTTCTCATATTAGTTAATTAGTTAATTGCTACATTTTTACATTTCTCATATTAGTTAATTAGTTAATTGCTACATTTTTACATTTCTCATATTAGTTAATTAGTTAATTGCTACATTTTAACATTTCTCATATTAGTTAATTAGTTAATTGCTATATTTTTACATTTCTCATATTAATTAATTGCTACATTTGTGCATTTCTCATATTAGTTAATTAGTTAATTGCTACATTTTTACATTTCTCATATTAGTTAATTAGTTAATTGCTACAATTTTACATTTCTCATATTAGTTAATTGCTACATATCTCATTAAAGTAAAAAAAACTAGTTAATTTTTACATTTCTCATATTAGTTAATTAGTTAATTGCTACATTTTTACATTTCTCATATTAGTTAATTAGTTAATTGCTACATTTTTACATTTCTCATATTAGTTAATTAGTTAATTGCTACTATTTGTTCAATTTTAAATATGGAGCGAGGTAGACATTCTGTAGATGTGGGTAATCTCCAACGCAACCGCAAGAGGGAGATTGCATCGACTCGATCTACTTCACGCAAAGGCAAAGGTAAAGCGCGGGCCGAGTCTTCTTTTCAAAGTCGAGATGATTTTGAAACGGATTACCAACGGCGAGATGGTATGATGATGTCCGACGAGGAACTACAACACCTATTGTCCCAAAATGATCCACGTTTTGCACAAGAACAACAATTCCCGACAACCATCGATGAAGAGGAGCTCGAGGATGACGATGGGGAGGAGGACGCGGGGGGCGACGGGACTCCGGATGATGAGGAAGAGGACGAGGGCCCTTCAACGACTACAACCAAAATTTGTAAGAAATCTAAATCTGCTATTATTGAAAACAATTTTACAAAAAGGAAAGACGAAAAAACCGAAAAATGGTACGCAAGTTGCAATCATTGCAAGAAAGAGTTTAGCTTGGGAATTTCTCAAGGATACGGGAGTCTCAAAAGGCATCTTCAGTCCACCCACGTTGTGGAGTATGCGAAAATAGACAAAGGAAAGGGGAAGCAAACACAAATATCAAGGTTTGCAAATTCTCAACCCTTTGGTAATTTTTCCTATGATGATAAAAAACATTTGACTGGTATGTCTCATTTAATTGTTGAAGAAAATTTACCCTTTATTTTTTCCGAAAGTCTTGCTTTAAGAGATTATGCTCAAGGTACTTTAAATCCTCAATTTAGAAATTGTAGTCGCAAAACGATTAAAAAAGAAGTTATAAGGCAATATAACTTGGAAAAAGAAAAATTACAAATATTTTTCGCAAACTTTGATGGACGTGTTAGTATTTGTAGCGATATATGGGAGGATACTTATCATCATTTATATTATTTGGGTCTAACTGCACATTATATTGATGATGATTGGAATATGCATAAACGTGTTCTTGCTTTTCGTGAATTCAATGATCGTCACACTGCTGATAATATTTATATTCTCATTGAACGTATTTTAATTGAGTATAATTTGATTGATAAGGTGTTTGCTGTAGGTTTTGATAATGCTAGTAATAATACTGCTGCTATACCTAGATTACGTGAATTGTGTGGTGCTTCTACATTGATAAGTAGATTTTTTCATCAACGTTGTGCATGTCATATTCTAAATTTGTGTGTACAAGATGGCTTAGCGGCATTAGGAAATGCTTTGGAGGTAGTCAAGGGGGGAATTAAATTGATTTGGGCTAACACTCCACTAAAAATGCAATGGCGGCAATATTTGAAGGATAGACGTGTGAATTATTGTGCTTTTCCTAAAGATTTGTCTATTCGTTGGAATAGTACTTATAATTTAATTCAAGTACTTGTTAGATATAAAGATCATTTTCCAGCTTTTTTAAGACAAACTTGTAACTATATTATAAACCCGGCTGACATCGACACTTGTGAAAAAATTGTTAATGTTTTGACATATTTTAATAACGCAACTCTAACTTTTAGTCATGTTTATAAACCTACCGCAAACGAATTTTTTGTTGAAGCTGTTAATCTCGCCGGCGCTTTTTGTGAATTTTCCGACGCCGCTTACGTTAGTTATTTTTGTGATTTCATGAAACAAAAGTTTTTAAAATATTATTCACATATTCCACATATATATGGTATTGCATTTGTTCTTGATCCTCGTTATAAACTTCCTTACTTGGCAAATTGTATAGATTACTATTATGCTTCTTTTTTTCCAACTCAAGAGTTCGATGATAATCCCATCGACCCTAAACAAGAATTCAACGAGGTTAGTAATTTATTTCATCAATTGTATAATGAATTTCATGCACAATATGGTAATGCACCCCCTCCCATTCAACGAACATCTTCTTCATCTAAAGGAAAATCACTTTTAAAATCCGCTTTTGGTTCTCTTTTGAAAAAAAGTAGAGCAACTCCCGCTACTGAACAAAGCTCAGGTAACGAGCTTTCTTTGTATCTAACATTGAATGTTGATTATGAAGTTGGTGATGACTTTGACGTTCTTAAGTGGTGGAAGGAAAATGAAAGAACATTCCCGATTTTATCAAAGATGGCTAAGCAAGTACTAGCAATGCCGATATCAACCGTTGCCGTGGAACAAGAATTCAGTGCGGACGGCAACGTCCTAACAGATTTTAGAACGAGGTTGAGCCCGAACTCTCTTGAGACACTAGTTTGCTTTCACGATTGGTTGAAGGCCCAACGAAGAACTCAAGAAATTACCATCACTCCCTCCCGCCACTTTATGGAGGAAACAACCGAAGGCGGAGAGTCCAATTGATTTTTTATTACAAAATGTATTACATTTTTTAAATTTATCCTAATTCTCAATTGTACTTCTTATTTGAAATAAATATACTTCAATTTGAATATAATATATTGTAATTGTAATAAGATTTATTCTAATTATATAATAATTAAAAAAAAAAATTAAATAGGCCCGGCCCGCCGGGCGGCCCGGCCCGTGAACCGGGCGGGTGACCCGAACCGAACCGGACCCGGGGTTATCCGGGCCGGTTCCGGGCCTGCCTTCCTAGAACCGAGGCCCGGCCGGGCCCGAACCGGCCCGAGTCCATTCCTACCCGTAACTTTCGGCCGTTATCATTATTAGTCCCGTACCTTTAGTCACTTGCAAATTTGGTCCTCTAACTAATTAATATTTGCGATTTAAGGACTTTTCCCCTGAAAAGTACACTTTCCGGCAATAGCATACCGGAAAAGATGTCGCCGGCATCGAACTTTTCCGCCGCAAAGTGTACTTTCCGGTGGGAAAGTCCTTAAATTACAAAGATTTATTAGTTACAGGACCAAATTTGCTAGTGCTTAAAGTTACAAGACCAAAATACGATAACAACTGAAAGTTACAGGACTAAAATTGCAAATGTCCCTTTCTTTTATTGAAAACGCTAAAAGTGGTCAAACCGTAATTTTTTTGTTGAAAGTCCTGAAACACCATTTTCCAACCCATTATCAAAAAGAATTGGTTCAGTGCATACACATTAAAAAAACTAGCGACCCAAAACAACATTCACTACATTTGTCGTTTGTGTAACATGTTTTTATCATCACTGATTTCAATATAGACCCATCTTATGGTATTCGGCTATACATGGCCCCTTAATTATAAATCCAATGAACTTATCTACGGAGGGAGTATGGTTGTTGCACCTGGTGTGATATATGTAGATCACACTTCAGAGTTCAGACACAAATAATCTTTCTACTGATATTTCAAAACAGGTGAATATAAGTTTTATAATTTTAATGGAATAAATGGATGTTCTATAATTGAACATACAAATAGTATCTCATAATGGTGATTGGTGGCAACTACTTGTCATCCAAACCCAATAATTGGAAACATATCCAAACGTACATGATTGACCATAGGAGTTTACCCTTGCCTATTCTCTAGAGGAAGTTCCTTTGGAAAGATCCAGAAGAAAACCTGGAAGTCAAACCTTGTGCCATATTTTCAGTGTCAAGCTTGACGCTTTGCCTTCCAGCAGTCAAATCCTTTTCACGGTCCCAAGGTTTCCACGGATGTTTTCCTTCCCACTCCCCTTTCTCCTGCTTTGCTGTTTTCTTAGACTTGGTGGAGTTGGATGACTTGCTCCGACCCAGATCTTGATGCTTTTCTACCAAAGATTTTGATCGCTTAGCCTTGTTGTACTGGTCTACAAGCTCTGCATCTGCCCTTTGCCTTATATTATCCTCTTCTTTAGAAGCAAGTGCAGTAGCCTCATTGTAGGCTTCTAAATAACTGCAATGTGTATATATATTTACATATTTATTGGGTGTTAAAAAATATCATCTAGAATAGAAAATAGCAAGCTAAGCTCACTTCATTTTCGCTTTCAGTGCTCTCTCTGAAGGGGTGTCTGTCCAGGCGCTAGTATCGCCACGCCCCTCCTTGGAACTCTTGCTAAACTTTGTTGATTGCATTGTTACCCCAGGCTAAAGATAAAAATGAAACAGAAAAGTGCATTTCTAAGTACGCAGTCTTTCCAGAATAAAAAAAAAGAATGCAGAAAAAAAATGTATTATTAAAGGGACAAATTTCGCTATAATTCAGAAGATTTATGTAATTGTGCTCGCTTTATTTTCAGTTCCTATTCCAATAAAAGACTTAAGTAGGAGTACCCCTTACTTTTCTTTCAGGGGGGAGGGTTGTCATCCATTCATCCCTTTTGGGTGCTGCTTTTACCTCTTCCGCTAACAATATATCGTCGCCCTCCATGGATATACCTGGCATCCAGCAGCTGTCAGTTTTTCACCAATATCCTCATTAAGTATAGGAATAATGTAATATCATAAATGAAATTTGTGACAACTATCCTTCCACATGACTTTCGTTATCAAAACATGCTTGGGTAGGATTCCAATCTTGGATTACGTCAGCAAGGCTTCATTCTATTCAATTTATTAACATGTTTGCATGATAAGTACATCCATTATACAACAACAACATCCAAGCCTTGATTCATCTTGGGTGAACGATAACTTAATGAGCAAATACAAACTAATGTCTTTTCAATGAGACTACAGAAGTGCCATATGCTAGATTCTTGTAAATATATCATTGCATAGTTCACAGCAAACAATACCATAGAACAGTACAGACTCAATGATTGGGCAACAGATGAAGAAACTTGTGTGTTCTACTTCCAGGGTCGAAAATAGATCACGCTATATGATTTACTAGACAACAACTAACATAAGCAAAAGAGAAGAATACGTGTAAATTATTAACCTTGCAAACGTCTCCACTGAGCAGCTTCACGCATAGCTCGCAAATCTGCCTACAGAATAGAAACACGTGTAACATAATTATAGTGGCAAAAAAGTCAAGGATGTCTCTCCCAGATGTACAGAAAGAAAACTATATGTCTATACCTTCATTTCCTCTTGTTCCTCCTTGATCTTGATTTTTTCATCCAATACTTTCCTCTAAATGAGATAACATTTTCAAGAAAAACATCAAGATAGTAAATATACATGCATGATGAATATGAACACAAAAGAACTGAAGTCAAAAGGAAACATATCATAATTTCACAACTTAGAGTTTAGACAGGTAGATACCATGCTAGTGAATTAATGCTAGATATAGTCACACGACATTAGTGCTTCTGTGCTTCTAATTTTTATCTTCAAGACTTCCACTATAAACTTGACCCACAGAAATAGTTTTGATTTTGTAATAATTATAGTCTTGAATAAATAAAAAGTCAATTAAATGTTAAATATAAGGGTAAACATGTAGATCAAACCATTCATGCCTTGAATTCTCAAGTCGTTGATTTATGTTCTTTTGTGCACTCTAAGAGTGGGGGGGTTAATTAGTAGGCTAACAGTCTATAACTCAATTTCACATGGTTTGAGTTTACATATTTGTCCATCACCATAATGTCTGATTGGATATTTCATAATAGAGGACAAATGAAAATTGGCACAAAATCAATAGTAGGATCATTGTTTTGGTTGATTTTACATCGAGAACGATATAACCAATAGTTGGGGACCACTTTTGGTGTTGATTCCCATAACATTGATATATAAACTTAAGGCCATAACATTGTTTTGAAAATTGAAATGCGAAACCGGGCCCCCGAGCGTTCGGTGGTAGCCTCACAGGCATAAAGAGGCGTAAGCCTTGAAATTTATTGCTTAAGTGTTGCTACAACATATCGGATAATATAGATTATTAATAATAATAGTGCAGCTAGACAAAACCACAGATATACAAGACGCACTCACCTTATCAGGATCTTGTAACTCTTTAAATGCTTTGTTTAGTTTAACAAATGCTTGCTGAGCTTGAGGATGAGAACATTTATCTGGATGCACCATAAGAGACAACTTCCAGTACCTTAGTCAAGAAAACCACAGTATCAGCCCATCCACATTTTTTATTGAAAAGAAAATAAATTATTATTACTATGATGATTATTACTAGTTAATAAAAGAAAAAGGTGCAAAACACATTTTGTTATAATGACAAAAATTACGACATTGTTATTACTACTACAACAACATTCAGGCCTTATTCCTAAAAGAGTTTGGGGTTGGCTAACATGAGAATTGACATATGATATCGTAGTTAAAAACATTAGAGAAAGAGAAAGAGGGACACAACAATAACGGGTCAATCCACCACACTTTGGTCTCCCTCCATTTAACCATCTCCAAAGTCATACTCCCATTTAATCCAAGTAGTATCATATCATTTTTTACCACCCTAATCTACGACTTTACTTGGCAAAAACAAAGAGCTCTTCCCACTGAACTGTCATTTAAATAGTAGTCTGGCACTGGTGTATCCTAAATATTTATTATGTGCATGACATAACCAAGAACACAGCGTACAATTAGATATCAAGATTTAACGTTCTAGGACAGTGTAAAAAAATTACCTCTTCTTCATATTTTCATTTGCCATTTTTCTGTTCATTCCCAAAACATCGTAGGCATTGTCTGCCTCAACTCCCATAATTCTAGTAATCTGACAAAAAGAAAAGCTAATAAATAATCTGCAAACATCCAGCATGCAATATACAGATACAACATTGCAAAAAGAATTTAAAATATAAGGCATATATTATAATTTCATAATGTTGATAATTAGCTTATGGAGCATATGAATACCTAGAAGAACACGTGTTAAAGCCTTTGAACTTAGCATGTTGGCTCTATTGAATCCCTCAGCTTCTAACTAGGCCTAATAAGCATGTCATGTGCAAACCTAAGCCTCATTGAGCCCCTTATTTTATTTACCTAGATTTTTGTAAGCGCAAGGCATAAAGGGACATTTTGTTGTCACGTATCAACAACGACAACATCCAAGCCTTACTCCCAAAAGATTTTGTTGTCATGTATCACATATGAATAAATACATGAATACCCAAAAAAACTTGTTGTCTAGTGAGGGCTAGTAGGTTTCTCATGATAAAAGAAGAAAGGATCATGAAGCTGTTTGGGTTCCTGACATGGATTATATGCATAAGTGCATAACAGCCAAATAGCCTGAGGCCCAAGATACCGTGCGTTCACAACAAATTAGATAAAGATTGAGGGACTCAATGAAGAATAAGTTTGCCCCAAGCGTGCTCAAAAGATCCTGTTAGAACTTTGGAGGCTCAATAGAGGCATAGAGCCAACGTGCAAAGTTCACAGGCTTAAAATATATTTCACATTAAAAGAACGACTAAGGCATCTGCCAGCATGCCATGATAAACCAGCATCTAATAACATTCCAACAAATACACTCTACTCATAAAATAGTATTGAGTGAGAAGTGTTTTACCCAATTAGAAGCATAATTTATTCAAGTCATTTTAGAAGTGTCAACTGTCAAATGGATCATTTCATTTCATTTTCATTTACCCCAGTGCCGCAAAGGCTCCCACCTACGGTGGGGTAAGGGGGGGTCGGATGTACGCAGTCTTACCCCTGTACTAAAGCATAGAGAGAACTGTCAAATGGACCATTAAATTTTTAACTAAGTTGCAATTAATCAAATGAAAAACGTAAAGTTACCCTACATTCCAAAAACAAATACACAATATTTACAATGCAATCTTTTTAGTTAACAGACTAATCTTTTATATTTGCTTATCCTAGTAGACTTGTTGTGATATTTATGTGGTAATACCACTTTTATGGTATTCAAGAATCAAGATAATTGAATGCTGCTAAATAATACTCCCTCCGTCCCATTTTACATGTCCTACTTTCCTTTTTGGGTTGCCCCAAAATAAGTGTCACATTTCCTTTTTTGGAAAGAAATATGTGGTCTGTAGCATTTCACATTATTATACTCAAATCTCAACCACAACTTTACTTATTCAACCACTTTATTAATAAGTGTGTCAAACCAAAGTAGGACACATAAAATGGGATGGGGGTAGTAACATATACAAAGAACAGACATGCAAATGTACCAATACACAAGCATTCAACAAAGTATCATAGAATATCATATAAATAATAGGCCCACCGCACCATCATATAATATACAAAGAAAGATTAAAAAAGAAAATGCTAAAGTGTTTCATGATTTTCTTTGGGGAAAAGTAGATTCGAGTTTGGTCCATAAAAATTAACGCCTCCACTAAATGGAGGAACAAACACCACGTTGCATTAAACTGGAGAACTAAATGGAGAAACTTATAACTTAGGGATTAGGTCTACCATTCAATTATAATTTATGGACTAAAGCATAATATTCAGATGGGAATGTGTACAAGATTCTAAGTATGAAATATACGCATCAGGCCTACGGCCTGCCTGTTTTCTCTTAGTAGTATGCTACATATACATTATGCTCCCAACTCTAAGATTTTCATACAAGACACAAGACCTGTAAATATGCTGCAGCAAAGAAATCTGCTCCAAGTCTCAAAAAGTTGAACGGAAAAATATTACAAAACCCTTCCAGAGTTGCAAGGAAGAAAAACTATAACATAGAATGCAGAAAAGTAAACACCTCTTTTGAAAAGGCCCATAAATTTTCAAAAGAAGACTAGAAGTTTTTTTCAACAACTAAACTAAGAATGGCTTCTAAGTAAGATAAGGTAAAATGAAGAAAATACACAGCATATGACTACTACTACAACAACATCCAAGCCTTAGTCACAAAAGATTTTGGGGTCGGCTAACATGAATCGATACATGAAACCGGAGCAAAAAGAAAGATAAAAGGATAAGGTAAGATAAAAAGGATAAGATAAAGATAAGATAAAGATAAAAATGATAAGATAAAAAGGGTAAAAAGAATATATATATATATATATATATATATATATATATATATATATATATATGGCAGATCATATCAGGCCGGCCTGACGGGAACCGCCGTCAGGCCGAGGCCATTTGGGGACCTTCCCGGTGGAATTTTTTGATGAAAGTTTTTGAGCATGTTCTTCATCAAGTCTAGTTTATCCATGCCAAAATTCAGCTAAAAATTCAATCGGGAAGGCAGACAAAAAATTTATTTACAAAAACTGTGCTTTATATATATATAAACAGCGCAGTTTGTTTCAACAATTTATTTGACTGCCTTCCCAATTGAGTTTTTAGCTGAAAGTTGGAAACTTGACTTGATGTAGAACATGCTCAAAAAATGTCATCAAAAAATTCCACCGGGAAGGCCCCCAAAAGCTCTCGGCTGGACAGCGAGTCCTGTCAGGCCGGCCTGACAGGATCGCTACTATATATATAGGGAGCGGATCAGGTGAGAAGTGCTCTTAGGCTGAGAACTGCGAAGTTTAACTAATAGACTCAAAACACGAACTTTTAACCAATAAATCATAACTTATAGACCCCGTCGAAAAATAATTACGAAAATGCCACCGCAAAAAAGTAAGCTTGGAAACAAGGTAGTCAAAAGCGCTCGCCCCAGCGCTTAAGCGCACAAGGCGCAGCGACAAACACCCCCAGCGCCTGAGAATAGGAGAAGCGCGACTACCAGGGTAAGGCGCATCCTATGCGCAGAAGGCGCAAGAAGCGCTGAAGCCCTATGATGCGCACGTCTGGGACGCCTGAGACGGAAAAGGCTGACAAGCCTTTTTTTGGTTTAAAACTTTAAAAAATAATTAGCCCATATCTTTAATAACACTCAGCTCATCTAAATAATAGGGTAAAACCATTTAAACCTACGTAAAACTTTAAGTAAAGTACGTAAAAACATAAAATCTTGCTTAGAACACTAAGTTGTATCGCTAGCTATCATCGGCTCTTCAGCGTACTCACTCTTCTCACTCAAGTTGCTCTACACCACAGCTAGTTCTTTCAGTTTTCTTCATCATCTTAAGCAAACTCAGTTCTCCCTCATACCACTAAACAAGATATGTGTTCTTGTTCATGCAGTCTTGTTCATCCAAATACTCTTATAGTATATTTCTATGTATATAATAAAGTACTAGTATATTACTATGTATATAATACTCTATATTACTCATGATAATGTATTAATACTCTGCATTACTCTATATTACTCACAACACTAGTATATTGTTATGTATATAATAAAGTAATAGTACTCGGTATTACTCTATATTACTCACAACATTAGTATATTGCTTTGTATATAATAGTCATAATACTCTGTATTACTCTATGTTACTCACAGCACTAGTATATTGCTATGTTATTAATAAAGTAATAGCACTATGTAGGCTCACAAGTTTAACTAAGGGGAAATAGGCTCCAATTTGGTTGTCTTTTACTTTAAGTTTTAGTATTAAAGCCACAAATTCTGAATTTGGTGTTTTATTTTTTGTAAATCATGACTTTATTTTGGTGAATCCTGGATTTTATATGCATTTGGTTCAATATGATGTTACATACATCATATTTGGTAATTATAGAATAGTATATGTGATTTTATCTAAGTAATGCGCTTCACCCGAGTCAGGCGAGCGCTTTATTTGCGCTTTGCGCCTCAGGCGCTGGAAGGCCCCTAGCGCTTCAAGTGCGCCTTTCGACTTTGACTACCTTGCCTGCAAACCTTGAAAATTTTTGGACGCGGTGGCATTTTCGTAATTATGATGGAGAGTTTTATAAGTTATGATTTATTGGTTATAAGTTCCTATATTCAGTCTATAAGTTTACTGCGTTGTAAGATTAGATGCAAATCCAAGGGCTGAGATTGCTTCTCACTTCTCATTTTAGGAGGGACTTCTCACCTCATCTTCTCTCTCTCTCTCTCTCTCTCTCTCTCTCTCTCTATATATATATATATATATATATATATATAAAGGATAAAATGATAAAGAACATAAGAAAGATAAAGAAGATAAAAAGATATAGGAAAAATGAGATGAAAAGAGATCAATCCTCCACATGAATATTCCTACTTCAAAAAATATATAATACTTTATTTGACACTAGCAAGAGGGATATTGAAAGAACCTCTTCAAAACGCTCTGCTTCATTGGCAGACTCTGCCTCAGTGACCAATGCAGGAGGTGGAGGTCCGACAAACAGTCCACAGTCTTCGCCCAACTCAGCCTCCCTAGATAAGTATAGCATGGAAAATCAGATATAATAGTTACTTAGCACATTACACATTATTATGAGGTTTCAACAGCATTAGATATGTGTGGAGAGAATGGCTTTAATCCGAAACACCAGCAGCATTGTGGATTAAACTGAAGTTCTGCGCAGCAAATAAGGAATAATAATTCAAACATCCCAAACTTCGGAGATGTGGGAGCTGAATGCCCAAATTTGCATGTGTAAAACAAATATCATAAGTTTTACTTTATAGGTGATCTCTGTACCTTGAACTCAAATTACAAATTTCCTAAGTGAAATGTTAAGATGCTAAGTGCACCCTCCTAAATGTTCGGAGTACTTAAATTTTGCTCTTAATACTGTAAAAATGAGAAGACCTATGTCTATGGTGCTAACGTAACCTTTGATTTTAGCTTATTTGTTTGTAAAACCAAATTTAGCATACTTAACTTGTTTGGAAAGATTACATTAAATTCAATGAGCATTAGCTTTTTTATGAAATAACTCTTTTTGGGACAAATATAAGTTTTGGAACAAGACTCTTTTTGGGATGGAACGAGCATAAAGTTGCAACAAAATCCGATCACTAAATTAAGATTACAAGCAGTTCATGCTATTTGGCCTTGCATTAGATCTCTTGTATCCGTAGTTGTCATGGCGCATGGCGATCACCATGGCTCAAAGGCATTTTTCATGGCGCATGGCTATGGCGCATATACAAATGGCGCATATGGCACTATGGCGATGGCACATATGGCGCGCGCCATATCTCGCCATTGACTACTATGCTTGTATCACCTAGAGGATAGCATGAGCACCCTTCAGCATACCAATTGGAATTCAAGGGAAAAGGCATACTTTAACGGTTATTCCATATTTTATGATATCCCATATGAAAACATACTTATAATGTTAGTCCTTGTCATTAAGAAGAAGTGAGAAAAAATATGAACCAATCAGACAGAGAAACGTGGGCACAGCATAAACCTCAGCTTCTCTTGTGCTTCTGTTAGTTTAGCCGCGGCTGCGAGTAATTCTGCAGATGGCATTGATGGACCAATCATCCTGAACAAGTAGGGAAAGAATAAATGCAAGTAATGATAACATTGCTTGGCATGAAATAGAAACTCTCCAAAAAGAACAGTGTTATGACTATTTAAATACATTTCATTCAGACAAACCAATCCTTCTAACTTCAAATGTTGTGTATAAAGTCAAATATAGCTAAATCTGCTGAAATGATGAGAGAATATACATTCTTCCAACTTCCAAGAGAATACAAGCGATATGGTTACCTCTTTCTTGGACCAGTGGTTTGTTCATTTGGTAGACATAAATTAGCATCATAAGAGCCAGTGTCTTCATTTGGAAAACTCATGTTCACATTATAGGTACCCTGTTTATAATCCGCATCTGGTGACTTTGAATGCTTATCCATCTGCATTGCAGAAGTATCAAGATGATGATTTTGCTGCTGTGTGTGGAGCTTAATGATTGATCCTACACGTTCTAGCGTAGGGCGCGCCTTTGATGGTAGTAGAAAAACAAGATCAGCATTTTCCCTAAGCTTTAAAGCTAGAAACAGCTTCCTCAAACGCTTGACCAGAAGCTTTTCAGATAAACCACTTATGTCAACAGCTTGTCCATCGTCAATCATCATCAATAGCTGTGTATTCCAAATTTAAAACTTAATATCAGTTCCAACTTGCTGTATACACTTGAATAAATTGACTTAGCAAGAAAAACTTGCAAAAGAAAAGTTCCAATTTGTTGTGAGCCCCATTAACCGTGTAGAACCTTGATTAAGAAAGGGGCTCTTTTGAGCGGTTTCATTCTATTTTGGATATAAAACACGTGTTTGTTCTTGCTGTTGATATGACCAACTGCCTTTACCCATTTTGAAAATGATATTTCCTAGTTTAGCATCATTCTCTATTTTGCAAAGTGAGTCTCATGCATGAAACCTCTGTAAACTCACGCATCCATTTCTCACAGTAGCAATCAATTCCAGATAAATGTAAATAGCACATTCTGCAAAACTCGCAGCTGTCCTGATTGTTCATTTTAATCAGTTTACCTCTCTTTCCAATTCCATATATTGTGGCAACTTACTTCGAGATGCTTGCTTTAGGTGCAAAAGCTAGGTCCAATTCATCTATGCAATTTATGCTTATTGAACAGCCCACCGATATAGTTGAATTTAACAGCCAGCATTCTGCTTTTCTTTCTTTTATTCATTTCTTGGACATCTTCAGTTGAAAACAATGGAGCTCATAATATTTATATACAGGAGTTTATCTACAACTTGTGCTCAAGAATGGCCTAAATTTTCTGAATAAATGGAAAGAAGATTAAAATATAATTTCTGAATATGCAACAAAATTTTCAAAAATGTTTACTTGATGCTTATAACTTAACATTCCAGATAAAAGAATTTGAAGAAAAGAACTTACCTGCTCCAACTCACCAGCTACACCAGGGAACTCTTTCAAAATCATGTTGATGACATCATTGAGGTCCTCCCTTGACTCCTCATCATCATCGGCTGACCTGGTGGAATCAGAATCAGACTCGGCCGAATCTGAATACTTTACTTTTGATTTCCGACTGCTACTCTTCATGCTACCATGTTTTCGTTTACTCGGATCCTTTTTGTGTCTCCTTTTTCTCTCTTTCTCCTTGTCCTTGTCTCTTCTAGAAGAAACTTTGCGTCTCTCGTCACGCCGCCGTTTCCGTCTACGTCTGTGCCGATCGATTTCCGAGTCAGACGATTCTGATGAAGTTTGAGATGGTGAAGAAGAAGAAGTTGGCGTATCATCCTCTTGCCTGCGCTTCTTCTTTCTGCTCGAATGGCCCCCCATGGTTCCGGAGACGTTTGTTGCTCGGGGCAGCTTTGGTCAATTGACTACTGGTATATATGGGAACGCCGGGTAACTATCTTTTCCCAGAAATTGACAATTTTTTGCTAATCTCGACTGAACGTAGGACTGCACCGGATACAGACACTCGGACGGATCTAGCTTTGGCATCCAGGTGGGGCCAAAATGTAATTAAAAATGAATATTCAAAAAAAACATTTATTCTAGCAACAAAATCAAAGACAAAAAAAAGATTATTGATAGAGTGTATCTAGAGATAAGTGAGAGCTAGAGAGAGAAGTGCAATAATATGCTTCAATAGAATGATTTCGTAACCCCCATAACTACTCCCAAGGGGAGTATTTATAGAGAAAATTAGGGTTGGGCTCCCAAGCCTTGGGCTTGGGAGGCCCATTTACAACTGGACCGCTACTGGGCCGAATACAAAGCCACTAATGGGCTGTACAAATGAGTAAGTATAAAATCCGATTCTGGGAGGTCTTTGTGGCCGACGAGGGCGTGGCCGACGAGGGCACGGCCGACGAGGGCACCCGGGTTCCTTGGACTCAGGACCATAATCCAAGTTGGCTCCTTTTCGGCCGACGGGGGCGTCTTGGCCGACGAGGGCGCCACTCTGTTGTCTTGTGCTTTCTGTTCTTCCGAGTATGTGGGTCCTGGGGCTCAGACCCATATACTCCATCAGGAGTCCCCCACTCTCTAAGCTGAGACGTAGACGAAGCGAAGGAGAGTGGATTCCTGTGCTTTGCTGCCCTTGGCCGATACGGGCATCCCCGGGCTGTTAGCCGTTGCGGCGTTGGCGTTGTTTCCTCTTTGGTGATCCTGTTCTGTGCTTTGGCCGTTACCTGTTCTTCGCTGTGGGTGGGGAGGTCGTTGTTTCCTTAAATGTGTTTGAGGATGATGACTGTCTTGTTTCAATGTCGGCCGTTGAAGGCGCGCTTTCCCTTTCTTGGACGTTGGTGGTTGAAGTTTATGTTTGGGCCGGTGAGGCCGTTGAGGTTGTTCCTTGCTTTGAGGACGATGGCGTCCTTTCCTTTGGGTGGCCGATGAGGGTGCTCGCGCACTCCTTTTGGCCGTTGCTGGTTGGCCTTCGTGTTCTTGGCCGAAGGGCCCGTCAAGATTAATTGTTGGCGGAGGACGATGAGTGTCCTTGCCTCTAGTGGCTTGTTGGCCGTCGCTAATGACGTTATGGGCCTTTGGCCGATGAGGTTCCGTTGTGCTGTGTGGATGATGTGGCCATGTTTTGTGGTTACCTTGTTTATACTCTTTGTTTTGTTGAGGCCGGTGTAGTCCCCCAGTCCCCCACTTCTTCAGGCCGAAGAGTGTGAGGGGTGAAAGAGTTGCTTGAGTCCCTGGCCGAAGCGGTCTCGCCGTAGTCCCCCCTGAATCCAACTCTCATGGCGATTTTCTGGCCAAGGTAACCCTGTGGGAGAACCCTTGCGCGCAGATCGCTTGTAGAGAGTTATCATCAAGGGTCATGACGAGGAGCCGATGGCTTGTGGGCTCTTGGGTTCTTTGATCTTGTGGCCGTTATGTTCCTGGCCGTTGCCGTCTCCTTATTGTTTGGCAGTTGTGATCTTGGCGAGCAAGTGGGACGTTGTGGGCGCTTGCTGGCAGTTGTAAAGCCGCTGAGCGTGTGTAGGCCGTAGAGTCCGTCTTGCCAGTGGGTTGTTGATTTTGAGTTTGGCCCGTTGGTGACGTGGTGGTCCCCCATTGGTGACCGTTGGTGTGGCCATTGGGGAGGTGCCACGTGTAGTGACCGTTGGGTGGGGGGTTCTATAAATACCCCTCACCCTTCGACGAGAAAATGTATTTGCATTCTGAATTTGTCGAAGTGTTGGCCGATTTTCTAGAGAGATAAACTCCCAAGCCTGTTCTTCGTGTTCTTCGTTGTTCGAGGTTAGTGTTCATCACGATCTTCCTCGCTTTTCATACTTTGCTTCCTAGGTAGTTGATCTAGTGTTAGGCGTTTGAACACCTTTAGATCTTAAGTTGTTCTCCTTAAGCCCGTAGTAGTAGTAATGAAGAGCTTGAACGAGGACTACTACCCCTACGATGACCAGCCCTCCACGAGGTCGCTTGACTACGAGGTGCTCGAGGAGTTTGAAGAGGAGATAGAGCGTTTAAGCCCCTACAAATCCGGAGAGCTGATGGACGAGGAAGGCGAGGACGAGGAGTCCGCCTCCTCTTCAGAGGGCGAGGACGTAGGCGCGTCCCGAGTGGTGGACGGGGCGTCCACTTCTGCTGCCGTTCTGTGCCCGAGGCCGGTGTCTGCCGTGAAGGGAGCAGCTAAGCCGAAGAGGGTGAGGAGGCCGAAGAATGGGCCGGGCCTCTCCTACATGGACCTCACCAACATATTCCTGATCAAGCCGGAGAGCAGTGCGGCCGACTATCTTGTCGCCCAGATGTACGTGGGGCCGTTCGGGCAGGTTAGGGCACCCAGGCCGACGGACCATGTTCTACTTCCGCCACCGGGATACTTTGGAGTATACCCGATGAGTTTTGCTAAGGGGTTGAGGTTCCCCCTTCACCCTTTCGTCATTGAGTATCTGGACATGGTGGGGCTTCCTCCGGCCTTGGTCACGCCGAACAGTTATTCCTTGATGGTGGGCTTTTTACTTCGGTGTGAGGAGTTGGGCTTCAGGCCGACCACGGCCTTATTCATGAACTTGTACCAGATCGGCCGAGGAAGCCACAAGAACTGTGCGGCCTATGCTACTCTTCAACAGCTGCCGAGGAAGAGGAGCTTCACGGATTTGCCTACGTCCATTCATGGGTGGAAGAGCAAGTTCGTGTTTGTGTCCATTGGTGAGAGTGGCACCGAGTTCCCCTCTCTCGGCCATACCGGGAGGTTCAATCTCCATGACCCGCCGAAGAGCTCTATTTTGGACGCTCAGGTGGAGGCTTTCCTGGAAGGGGGGCCGAGGAGCGTGAAAGATTACGTTACTGAATACAAGATGACCGCCCTCGGCTTCTTCAGATATCACCTGTATGGAGATAAGGAGGATGACCTCCAACTCTGGCCGAGGATGACCACCACCTTTGAGGAGGCCGATGGCCCGGATTTGGGCATTCCTGCTGAGGCCGTTGGTAATTTTTTCTTCGGCTTTCTGTCTTTATGTTTTGTCCTTTGCCTTACTAATCTGTTTGTTTTTCCTTTGTAGACTTTGCCATGGACCGACGTTCCATAATGGCTATTGCCAAGGCCAAAGCGGCCGAGGAGCTGGCTGCTAAGGCGGCCGAGGCGGCCAGACGTGCCGCGGCCGGTGGGAGCGGGGCTACTTCAGATGCGGCCCCAAAACCTGCCCCATCAAAGAAAAAGAGGCCGGCCACTGACGGCCAGAAAAAGTTGACTGATGCCGGCCTGAACGTCTCTAAGAAGACGAAGAGGGCTCCTTCCCCTTCTCCGGCTACTGAGGCCGGTGCGCTGACTGTCCCCATCGTGGACGACAGTGGTCCTGTCGTGGACCTTACTGCTGCTGGTGATGCTGCTCCATCACAGCCTCTCGTCCAGGAACCACAGACGAGGAGGGCCAGCAAGGAGATTGTCGGTGCCACCTACCAGAAGGTGGTAGAATACCCCGTCAGCGGGGGCGTGTTTAATGATCTCGTCCCTGGCCACGTCGTCCTGGCCCAGGCCATGCCGGCCAAAGATCGGGCTTATCTGAAGAAGCTTGGGGACGAGAAGATTTACGAGGGCGGCATGGACCTCTTCGTCCAAGTAAGTAACGGTCCTTATGTTTTTTTTTGTCCCTCTTCGTCTGTGTAGAGTCTTTTGCCTGACCTTTGTTTTCCTTCTGCAGAGTGCCTTTATGCTTATGGAAAGCCATAAGAGGCAGTATTGGGAGATAGCTCGCCTGAAAGCGCTGGAGCAGAAGGCTGCCTCGGCCGACGAGGCGGTAGCTTGCCATGATCGGCTCCGGGAGGATGCCAGGGCGTTGCAGGCCAAGGCCGATGAAGCCGTTGCAGCCAGGGACGATGCCTTGGCCAAGCTCGAGGAGAGCAAAAGGGGGCTCGAGGAGACCCAAAAAGCGCTGGAGGCCGAGCGGCGCAGAAACGAGGAGGCCGTTAAGGCGAAAACTGAGGCCGAGGCCGCCGCTGTGAGGGCTGCTGATGAGGCGTTGAGCGGTTCCTGGCCGAGGGGTGGAAGGCCGATGAGAGGCTCCCCTTTTGCTACGAAGTGGTTGCCGCCAGGCTTGAAGATTGGGGGATGAACTCCCCCGCCGGCCAGGAATACTTCAGCAGGGAGATGGCCGTGTATTACAACATGGGCCAGCAGCGGATGCAAAGGCTCCTGTGTCGTCGGCTGTCCCGTGCTCTGAAGGCCATGAACTACACGTCCGGGTGGGCCAGACGGAACCTGAGGCTGCCAAAGCTGATGAAGGATCCAGAGGAGCAGGCCAATCTTCCTCTGTCGGAGCGTGAGTCTCCTATTGAAAGCTCCGGTCTCGGCGAGCCGGACTACACTGAATTCGATTTTCTGGACGACGCCACCAGTGCTGCACCTGCTGCCGGCCAAGAAGCTGAGGCCGATGAGGGACCTGATGAGGCCGTTGAGACAGCCGCAGATGAAGGTGCCCCGGAGGCTTGATCGGCTATTCCCTGTTGTAATTAGCTTTTCAATTTTTTTTTTTTGCCAAATGATGTAACGGCCGAAGTGCCCTCCTTTGTACTGAACTGAATATGAATGAACAATTTTTTGTTGTCCTGTTCGGCTTTCAATTCCTTGTATGCCTGTTTGCCTTTTGTCATTTCGTTTTTGAAATTTTTTTCTCAAGTGTCAAGGTCATAACTTGGGTCGCCCGTGATTGTCCGCTACGTCCATGGGGTAGTCCACCCTGTCCGGTGACCTGGTCGACTTGTTCGTCGTCGTTTAACACTTAGGAATTTTTTCAAAAATTTCCTAAGTGTTTTGGGCTCACTGAGCTGCTTTCTTCCCTGGCAGGTGGCCTGATCGGCCGACCGTCATTTCTGTACTATCCTAACACTTGGGATTTTTTTTTTTTTTGAAAATTTCTTAAGTGTTTTGGATTCGTGTAGTTGCTTCCCTTCCGGCCTGGTGGCCTTGTCGGCCTGACCGGTGGTTCTTGGCTACCATAATACTTAGGATTTTTTCCAAAAATTTCCTAAGTGTTTTGGAACCACGAAGTTGCCTTCTTTCCGGCCAGGTGGCCTTGTCGGCTTGACCGGCGTTCCTTTGCTATCACAACACTCAGGATTTTTTCAAAAAATTTCCTAAGTGTTTTTTATTCCTTTTAGGTGCTTCCCTTTTTAGCCTTGACCGTAGTGTCCGTTCCGTCCAGGCGTTGGCGTTCTTATCGTCCTGGCCTTGGATTCATCCCAAGTGTTTTACCCAGGGCCGTTGTCGGCTTGTATCCCTGTGTTCTGGCCGATAAGGGCACCTTCACCATAGTCTTGTGGACTGAATTTTTCACAAGTACACATGTAGAGGTGTAGGTAGCTAACGGCTTTGTAGTATACTGGTACCCGCTTCGGCTAGAACTCCTTCATTTGAGTACTTAGATAATTTCCTAAGTATAAATGTTAGGCATTTACTTCTTTGCGGTGCCACTGTCGGCCAAGGTTTGGCTTGTGGCCGATGAGGGTGCTGGATGAGGAATAGCTTGTCCCAGGAGATGGTCCTGTCTTCGTCGACTAGCTATGGTTCCAGTGCCTGCGTCGGCCATCCGAGGTGCTGTGGCAAGTAGAGGTTGTTTCTTGATTGCTTGCTCCTTTCGCGGGTGTGATGAGTGCCCGCTTCGTCCTGGTCATCCTCAGGATTGCGATGCTTTGTTTCATACCAAGCGTTGGTGCCTCAAAGGACTATGGCCGATGAAGGTCACCTCTCGCGTGTCACCCAACCGATGTGGTTAGGGTTTTATAGGCGTGTGTATCGGCCTTGATTGTTCCCTTGTAGTGTGTGGACGTGTCGTCCATGCTGCCTGTCAGTGGTACTAAACTTGTGTTTAACTGATATGTACTTGGCCTAGTTGGGCCTGAGTTGTGGGGATTTTATTTTTTCATTGCTCGAGGCCGGCTAGTGTGCGCGGCCGTCGGCTTCCCTCTTTTTCCCTTGTATGTCTTTTTTTTTTTGTTTCGTTTCGGGGGTATCCTTCTTTCAGGCTTCGGCCGAAGGGTGTGCTCGTCCTTCGGCCGGTTCGGACTTCGTTTATAACGTCCGTGATCTCAGGGCGGGTCCCGTCGCCTATTTATGACGCGGGCTAGACTTTTGGTCGGTTTCCAACGGCTGTCGTTGCCCAACCCTGAGTTTTGGGATTTTGTCACCTCGGCCATGATTTCAGGCATGTCGTCTTGCGATCTGGCGCGTGGACGACGCGGTGAGCTTCCCGTTTCAAGACGTGGGCCGTTTGCGAGCCCCTCGTCCTGGGGACATCGTCGGCCATACCTGAGCGTTTCGCTTCTAGGCTTACGGGGCCAGGACGATGTGCTCTCTCAGCTAGGCCTGAGCCCTTCGCTGATACAAAATACAATGGAGTGCCTGAGCTTGTCGCTCGTAGGCTGCAAATGCAAGGGGCCATGTCGGCCAGACCTGAGCCTTTCGCTCTAAGGTGGCCGACGAGGGCACCTGCTAATGTTTTACTTTAAATTCCAGAGAAAAAATCAGAACATGATTTTATTCATAAGTGGCTCGAGGCCGAGGGTGGCGTTCAATCAGTAACCCGTTAAGGGGTGAGGGCTTCGCCGTCTACACCTCCTCCGGATTACTGATAAAACTTCACCAGATGATGTACATTCCATGTTCGTGGTACATTGGACCCGTTCGGGCGCTTAAGCTTGTAGGTGCCGGGTTTGACCACGGCACTGACGATGTAGGGCCCTTTGTACTTCAATGCTAGCTTGCCACCCTCTGTCGGCTGGCTTGCTTCCCTTCGGCGGAGGACGTAGTCCCCCACCTGAAATTCCCGGGAACGTACCTTGGCGTCGTAGTATGATTTTACTTGACACCGGTAGTTCTCCGCTCGGACGTAAGCTTGTTCACGCCTCTCATCAACCAGGTGTAGGTCAATCTTCATGTTTTCTTCGTTGGTGTCAGGCTCATATTGTTCTACCCGTCGGCAGGGGATAGCAACTTCCGTAGGCGCCTTTGCTTCAAAGCCGTAGCACAGGGCGAAAGGCGTTTCACCTGTCGCCCTCCTCGGCGTGGTTCTGTAGCACCACAGGATGTTGGGGAGCTCGTCGACCCAACTACCTCCTGCGGCCTGGAGTTTCTTCTTCAGCCCCTCCATGATTGTTCTGTTGGCGTTCTCGACCTGCCTGTTGCCCTGAGGGTAGGCAACGGAGGAGAAACGATGCTTTACCTCAAACTCCCGGAGGAGCTCTTGGAAAGGGGCTGCCTCAAACTTGGTGTCGTTGTCTGATATGATCTCCTGGGGGACGCCAAAGCGTGTGATGATGTTCTTGTAAACAAATTTTTGGCATCTGGCCCCCGTGATGCTGGCCAAGGGCTCCGCCTCGACCCACTTGGTGAAGTAGTCGACGGCGACGATGATGTAGCGGTTATTCCCGGCGGCTCTGGGCAGGGGGCCGACCAGGTCAATCCCCCATCTGGAGAATGGAATTGCGGTGCTGACAGGGGCATAATTGACAGCTGGCCGACCAGGGGCCTTCTGGAGTACCTGGCATGTGGTGCACTTTCTGGCCAGATCAGCGCAGTCGCGTGCCATCGTCGGCCAGAAGAAGCCCTGGACGACGAGACGCCGGGACATGCTGAAAGGGCCCTGGTGTGAGGAACAGACGCCACAATGAACTTCTTCCATGGCTGTGTCGGCCTCGTCCTGGTGCAGGTATCGGAGGAGAGTGCCATTATAGGACCGTTTGTAGAGTTTGCCATCTTCGATGGTGTAGCTTGGGGCCCTGAGTTTGGCAAGTTTGGCCCTCTCCTCGTCCGGGGGCAGCTCCCCCGTTGTGATGAAGGTGGCGATGTCGGAGATCCAGTCCTCTGGTCGCTGTTGGACGCACAAGACGGGGCTGGCATGGATGCTGGACATGCTCAACTCCTCGATCTTGGCCAACTGGGAGATGTGCTCCGGGGTGTCCGAGCTGAGCTTGGAGAGGATGTCGGCTTCGGCGTTCTCGGCCCTTGGGATCTGAGTGATCTCGTGGGTTTCAAACGCTTTCAGCAATTCCTCCGCCGCTTGTTTGTACTGCTTCATCCGGCCTTCCTTTGCTTCGTACGATCCCTCCACCTGGCCCACTACCAGCTTGGAGTCGCACTTGATTCTGAGGTGCTTGGCCTTGAGGCCGGCGGCGAGTCTGAGACCGCTGAGGAGGGCCTCATACTCGGCTTCGTTGTTGGATACCCTGAAGTTGAAGCGGATGGCATAGTAAGCTCTGAATCCTTCAGGGGATATGAGGACGACGCCGCCGCCGCATGATTTTGCGGCCGACGAGCCGTCAGTGAACAGGGTCCACGTATCGTCCGGCTCCGGCCCGGAGTTGGCGACGGCCGTCTCCCTTGCTGTGCATTCAATGACGAAGTCGGCCAAGGCTTGCCCTTTGATAGATGGCCTTGGCTTGATCTCAATCTGAAACTGGCTGAGGAAGATCGCCCATTTCACCATCCTCGAGGAGCTAGTGGGGCTCCTCATGAGCGCGCCAAGAGGCTGCTGGGTCAGCACATGGACGGTGTGGGCTTGGAAATAGTGCCCCAGCTTCTTCACGGTGTGGACGATGGCCAGCACCGTCTTCTCAATGGGGGAGTATCTGAGCTCGGCCTCCCTAAGTGTCTTGCTGATGTAGAAGATGGCCCTCTGCACCCCTTCGTCCTCACGGATGAGCACGGAGCTGACGGCCGACGTGCTCACCCCTAAGTACAAGAAGAGGGTTTCGCCGGCTCTGGGCTTGGAGAGCACGGGTGGGGACGACAAGTACCTTTTCAATTCGTCGAATGCTTCCTGGCACTCCGTCGTCCACTTGAAGTTGTTTGCCTTGCGCATGATCTGGAAGAAGGGGAGTGCCCTCTCGGCTGACCTGGAGAGGAACCGGTTTAAGGCCGCCAGGCGCCCCGTCAGTCGCTGTACCTCCTTGACGTTGCGGGGCGGCTCCATGTTGATGATAGCCTGCGTCTTCTCCGGGTTTATCTCGATGCCTCTCCGGCTGACCATGTAGCCGAGGAACTTGCCACCCTGGACGCCGAAGGCGCATTTCTTGGGGTTGAGGCGGAGCTTGAACTCCTTCATTATTTCAAAGATTTCCCGGAGGTCGTCGGCGTGGGAGGTGGCCTGCCTGCTCTTGACGATCATGTCGTCGACGTACGCCTCCATCGTCCGGCCAAGGACCGCTCTGAAGATCTTGGCCACCATCCTAGTGTAGGTGGCGCCGGAGTTTTTGAGTCCGAAGGCCATGACGAGGTAGCAAAAGATTCCTTCTGGGGTCATGAATGCCGTCTTCTCAGCGTCATCTTCATGCATGGAGATTTGGTGGTACCCTCTCAAAGCGTCAAGGAACGACATCAACTCGCACCCCGCCGTCTCGTCCATCAGCTGATCAATGTTGGGGAGAGGGAACGGGTCCATGGGGCACGCCTTGTTCAGGTCAGTGTAGTCAACACACATTCTGAACGTCGGCGTTTTTGTGCGAGGACGACGTTGGCCAACCATGTCGGGTACTTCACCTCTTTGATATGTTTGATCGATAGGAGCATGGCGACCTCCCCTTTGACGAAGTCCCGCCTGTCAGCGGACAAGCAGCGCCGCTTCTGTTTGACGGGCGCGGAGGCCGGATCGACGGTCAGCCGGTGAGTGATCACCTGGCGGCTGATGCCTGGCATATCGTCCGGGCCCCACGCGAAGACAACGGCGTATGACCGTAGGACGAGGAGGATGGCGTCTCGTTGGTCCTGGGGGAGTTGATTTCCTCGACCTCCTCGGCCGGCTCCGCATGTGGCCTCTCCTCGTCCATGGCGACGGCGGCCGTAATGGTGTCTATCCTCTGTCCTTCCCTTTCGGCCGGCCTCGTTAGCTTGAGGTAGCAAGCTCGGGCTATCCTCTGATTTCCTCTGGCGTAGCCGATGCCGTCATTGGTGGGGAACTTCAAACATAGGTGCTTCATGGAGATGATGGCCTCCAAGTCCTCCAATGCTGGCCGCCCCAAAATCAGGTTGTGGGCGCACTGGAGGTTGACCACCATGAACTCCATGTCAATTTTGGCATGGTGGGGGCCGTCACCGACCTCCACGGGGAGGACTATCGTGCCCTCGGCGTCGATAGAGTCCCCGGTGAAGCCGGATAACGGGGTCTTGATCGGCTTCAGCAAAGCTCTGTCCAGCTTCAGCTGTTTGAAGGTGGCCAGGTACATCACGTTGACGGAGCTCCCCGTATCGATGTAAGTACGGTGGATGATGGAGTCACCGATCTCACATCGGATGACGAGGGCGTCCCTGTGTGATTCCGTACCCGGAGGCAGATCCTTGTCGGTGAAGGTGATCGCCTCCGTTCGCCGCTTCTTCGGCTGGGGGGGAACGTGGGACACCTCCCCAATGTAAAGGGATTGGGCCCACTTCTTTCTCTGAGTGGCGGAGTCCCCCCCAGTGTTTCCACCCACGATGAGGTGGATGTGATTCTTCTTCGGCGGAGGCTCTTCAAAGTCCTCGTCGTCGCTGAGTCTACCAATCTCCCGCTTTTTCGCAGAGGGTTCGCCCCCATGTTTGCCGGTGTTTACCCAAGTGTTCTTGCGTGGGCCACCTTTGACAAACTGGGAGAGTTCCCCCTGGCGAATGAGGCGCTCGATGGCCTTTTTCAGGGTGATGCAATCGTCAGTATTGTGCGACGAGTTCTTGTGGAACCGGCAGTACGTGCCGCCCTGCTGGATGGCTAGGATCTCTTCGGCCGGCCGAGGAGCCTGCTCGATGAGGCCGTGCTTCTCGGCATAATCGAGGATGGTGCCGACCGGGTGGGTGAGGGTTACCCCCGGCCGTTCCAACCTCGGCCGCCAGTGGCGGTCTTTCTTACTCTGTCCACCAGAGCCGTGGCGGCCCTGGGCACCCTGGCCGGCCGGGGACGGACCCGGAGCCGGCGAAGGATTTGTCTTCTTGGGGGGATGTCCCCCCTCTCTTTTGTGATTGTGGAGCTCGTCGGCGTCGGCATACAAGCCTCCGCGTTGGAGAGCCTTGGCGTACGACCTCGGGGGGTCAGTGATGAGGCTCCTGGCGTACGGAGAGCTGCAGAGGGCTCCCTGGTACAAGGCGAGGAGGGTGCGCTCATCGGCCCCCTCGACCTCCTCGGTCTCCCTCGTCCACCGATCGATGAATGACCGGAGGGACTCCTCGTGCTGCTGCTTGACGGAGAGGAGGTGGGTGAAATACTTCTTGGCGCGCTTCCTCCCGGCAAAGTGAGTGAGGAAGCGCTGGGCGAGACCCTGCCATGAGTCAATGCTTCCTTCTGGCAGTCCGTTGAACCACTCGTACGCTGGCCCCTCGAGAGTAGAGAGGAACCACCGGCAGAGGTATTCGTCGGACGCGTTCACCATCAGCATGTTGTTTTGATAACGGTTGAAGTGCTCCTGGGGGTCTGATCGGCCATCGTAGGACTTGATGGCGTTCCCCCTGTACTTCTCAGGGATGGGGGCCGAGAGGACCCTGTTGGTGAAAGGGGTCCTCGTCCTGACCTGGATGATGGGGTCACCCCGCCCTTCGGCCAGCTCCCTCTCCAGGGCGCTAACTTTGTTCATGAGCGCGTTGAGGCCGGGGTCGTTGGAGGCGCCGGCCGTAGGGATGTTGGCCGACTGCTTGGCCTCCATCTGAGCCAGCCTCCTCTCCAGCTGGGCGATGACCTCGTCCCGGGGGTCCCTATCGGCCGCAGCGGCGCCCGGCTGGTTCCTCAGGCGCTCGTTGTGGGCCGCGTTGATCTGGTGGCGCACGTCATCCTCGTGCAACTTCCCCTTGACCTTGTCCGGTCGGGGCTGGTCCGCTGTCCGGGACACAGACCCCAAACTTTCCCTTGGCGAGCCTGGACGAAGATCACCAATCCATCCCGCCATCCTCTCCGAAACCGGACGACGGCGCGTGTCACCTAGCCTATTGAAGGCAGAGGCTTTTCCACGCGCTGGGGTCTGCCCGGGCCGAAGAGGGGAAGCAGGGTGGGAGTGGGACGACGCCGTGTCCTGGGCCACAACCCCCTCATTGTTGCCTATCTGGACGGCCAACGGTTGGGGATGAGGAGGTGGAGTGACGTTTCCCCCGGTCCTTGGCAAGAGTGCGCTGAGGACGGTGGGATTCTGAGCCAAGCTGGCGATGATAGCCGATAGTGCGGCCTGGACCTGAGGATCTACGGACGGAGAGGCCGCGGCCATAGGCTGGCCGGGGCGTGGTCCGCTTTCTCAGCTCGTTTCTTTTCCAGGCCGAGGCGGGCGTCGGGGACTCCGCCGTTGAGTTGGTTGCGGAGGTCCGTCGTGAGGTTGAAGGCCTCCTGGAAGAGGTCCCCTCCGCCGACCTGGTCGGCCGTGGCGTCCTCATCGTGCTCCCTGGGCTCTTGGTCCTCAGGGATGACTTTGCTGACGAGGTTGCGGTTTGACTTAGTTCTCCCCATGATCAGTGGTTAGCTGTGCTTGGTAGCGACGAAGGGTGCTAACTTGATTGTTCTAGCTCTCAACGAGAGCACCAAATGATAGAGTATATCTAGAGAGAAGTGAGAGCTAGAGAGAGAAGTGCAATAATATGCTTCAATAGAATGATTTCGTAACCCCCATAACTACTCCCAAGGGGAGTATTTATAGAGAAAATTAGGGTTGGGCTCCCAAGCCTTGGGCTTGGGAGGCCCATTTACAACTGGACCGCTACTGGGCCGAATACAAAGCCACTAATGGGCTGTACAAATGAGTAAGTATAAAATCCGATTCTGGGAGGTCTTTGTGGCCGACGAGGGCGTGGCCGACGAGGGCACGGCCGACGAGGTCACCCGGGTTCCTTGGACTCAGGACCATAATCCAAGTTGGCTCCTTTTCGGCCGACGGGGGCGTCTTGGCCGACGAGGGCGCCACTCTGTTGTCTTGTGCTTTCTGTTCTTCCGAGTATGTGGGTCCTGGGGCTCAGACCCATATACTCCATCAATTATAAAAATAAGAGTTTTCATTAAAGTCAAATACAAAAATACCATAATTTTACAACTGTTCTCTACGGGTTTTCATCGATTGATATCGTTTGATTATGACATCATTGTCAATTTTCAGGAAGATGTCTTTTTCTACATAAACAATAAGTCTATCATTGAGTCAGTCATCACTCATCCGGTTGCTCAACCTATCTTTCACTATATTCATTGTTGAAAATACTCTTTCAACACTTGCAGTTGCAACAGGAAGATTGAAACACAATCTTGAATTCTTATCAATACATAAATTTACATAATTTACAATAATATTCATTACAATTTACAAGTTCACAAATAATAATCAAATTCATATCAAGCAAAGCTGTAATTTAGTCTTTAACTTGAATTAAAAACACAAAAAATTTAAAAGATTAAAAAAAATACCTCTTAACCACTTATGACTTTATTGACTTAGGCAGCACTTTTCCTTTTTTATGTTACGAAAAAACCCCAAATCTCCTCTTCTCAAAACTTCAAAAGTATCTGTTATACACAAGAATTTGTTAGTTTACTGAATTTAGGGAAGAAATTGATCAGTAACATTCACCTTACCTTCTTATTAAGAGGGATAGCTTTTAGCTTGTTTGATGACAAAGAGAAATGAGAGGATTTAGAGTAGCAGCCTGCCGCCGCCGTGCGCCGTCCTGTCCTTGCCGTCCGGCAGTGAAGATGGCCGTCGCACGTCGCCCCGTCGCGGCGTCGCCCGTCTGGGGTTCGTTTTACGTTTTTGGCGTGGGGTTTTCACGATATCGGCAAAGCAGAAGGCGCAGGGCTTTTTGGAGTACTCGAACTTGGGCCTGATTTTTTAAAATTTGAGACAGAGCCTATTTTATAAACCTACATACTACTACGTAGTTAAAAAATAAAATATTTGAGCATGGGCCTGGGCCCTCCCTGGCTCTAGGCCCAATCCGCCCCTATACAGACTGTCTGAAGCTTGCCGCATGGGCAGCTGTTGTCAAAATTTGGAAAATGATCCAACATCTAATCCGGCTGGCCCCAGCCTAGAGCAACCTCTCAAACACGAGGGCTTTGATCCAGTGAGCCATATAGGTTTGTTTGGCAATGGATTGGAGAAGCCTCAAATGAGTACACGAGTACATGAAGTTGTAGGGGAGTAGTAAAGAGTACACGATTGTCTAAAGCAAAGCTGGAGTATTGAATAGAGATTCTGTTGGACTTTTTTTAATGCATCTATTTCTAAAAATGTTTATGGACTTTTAAATTCATAGACTTTTTGATGAATGAATTCCATTAACTTTTAAATTCATGGATAGGTTTATATACTTTTAAAAAGTTCATAGACTTTTAAAATCGGACTGTCACTGTGGGTCGTCGGAATTTCACTTAGATCGCCGCTACCGATTTGCCTATCCGCCTCCGTCACTAGAGTTCGCCACCAACAAAATGACTTTAGTCATGCAAGGGAAATACTGGAAATTAATTATATTAATTAATTATATTAGGGGTATAAATGTAATATTTAGTCCAATTTAATAAAAATCAAACATATGATCATACTTTGGTAAAATGCTACTCCCTCTGTCCCCCTAATATTAGAGCCACATAAATGTTACCAAATATGGTATGAGACAATAATAAAGGGACATCCAAAAATGGGAAAATGGGACAATTATAGGGGGCGGAGGTAGTGTTACGTATGTTTTAGTCCTAGCATGAGTAATTTCCTATGTGTAATATGATAAAAAAATGTAATTTCTCCAGCAACGCATAGTTCTACTAGAGTAAATGAAGCATAAGAACCCAAATTTATTTTTGTTAAAAAGAAACTCAAAGTGTCGAAAATGCTCAACAATCTCGATCTATTTATGATCAATTGTTGTACTCCGCATTACACAACCCAATGAGTAAGAACATTGATAATTACACAAACATTACACTCATTGCTACATGTGGTACAAACATAGGTGCAATCGAGCTTTTCTTCTTAATAATTATTTTCTTTTCATTTTTAGCTTGTTAAATTTTGTATACTTATTTATGGTTAAATATTTAGTAATTTGAAATTATATTTTTATGTGTTAGCAGTTTAACAATGAAACATATTAATAGTTAATTTTTTTTCTTACTGTTTAACTCACAACGTACCAGAACTGCACTGGTTTAATACTATCGATTCTTATATCGGTTCTTCTAAAAACTTCTAGAATCGAATCGATATGGATTAACGGTTCAAGAACTGAAATGATCTTACGACATATAAATTGCAAAGATAAGTTTGTCTTGTGTATCAGTATTAATGTAGAAACTCCTTGTTCGACTTTATTTATCGTAAAATGATAAGGAAAATCAAAATTTAATGTTCAAATCTTGCATATTGAGACCATCCTGGTACACACCTTCCGTCCTGGCTGATACTAGTCCAGGACTTGTTGGCCGGTTTGTGATCCCGACTAAATAATTAGCTAAATCTGCAATCAGATCTATGCGTACTTGTGATGAGTAGAAATGACTATAAAAGTCCACGAAAATCTTTGGTAAAAAGAAGAGACAGTTGCAGAGAATTAATGTATTAAAAATGAGTTAAGAGTCCACAAGAACCCGTGATTTTAGAAGTCAATAAGAATGAATGAAAATTTGAATGCGCCTAGACTTTTACAAACTTTTAAAAGTTTATATTGAATATATCCAGACTTTTGTAAACTTTTAAAAGTCTACACTGAATACTCTTAAACTTTTAAAATTCATGAACTTTTAAAATGTTGTCACTAACTCCTCATGCAATACACCCCCTTAAGTGTGACTCAGAGGTACTTAACTTGGGAAATCAGTGTTAATTTAGTCCACTCCCCATCATACATGGTGTCCAGTTGCAAACCACCCCCACCGAGCTCCTGCAGCTTCCTGGCGGAAATTGTGGGTCAAGAGAAACCAGTCGGAGTAGTAACCAAGCCAACCCGAGCTCCCCACCCCCACCCCCCGTTGGACTCTGGCGACCCCCAAAGGCAGCGGTAGACGGCATCGGAGGGCAGGAATATGCAACATAGTTTGACCAGTTAGGCAGTCTTCTTCCCATCAAGTGAGCACATATTCCACCTTCCAGAAAACAAAGATTCCGGCACCGGCCACACTATTCACACACAGACCCAAACGACCAAACCCAGATAATCTTGCGTAGTCTTAGAAACCCCTTCCCAACCGGCCAAGGAGAGACCGGCAAAAAAGCAGATCTAAACCTTCCCCAGCCAGTAGACAGTCCAACCTGACCACCTCGGAGGGTATCCGGTTGTCTTCTTCCGCAAGCCATGTGAATCAACACAACAAACATTGACCAGAAAACCTCTCAAATAACCCCAAAGTCAAACGAACCCTTAAAGAATACCTCTGAGTCAACTCACCTTTTTTTGCCATATCACTAATCTGTTTGCCAACTCAGCGTTTTAAACGCCCTAATGATCGAGTGAACTAAATTAACACTGATTTTTCGTGTTAAGGTATCTCTGAGACACACTTACACAATCATGTACTCTTTACTCCCTCGCTCACAACTTCATGGACTAATATGACACTTTTTTCGTCAATTGGCCGTCAGTAGTTGTTACCTGTTTTAGTTGGTTGATTATGTTAGCTTGTTGTCAACGAATGTTTGGTAAGTTAACTGTTTATGAATAGTTGTTTGAGTGTAAAAAGAAATATAAGGACATTACTATTTTATTCTATTTTTAAATATTGCTTATAACAACAATATTACCTAAATTTGCTTACAAAGTATACATCATTCATATTTTAGAAATTTTAGAAATTGATAAAAAACTACATGGAAAAAAGATTTAAAGAGACATGTTGATTTAATTTGAATAGTATGAATTCACATTACAAAACAGCATGAATACTAATAAACATGAACACGTATCAAAGTGTGTCTCACAAAATAATTAGCATACTTATGTTAACCAAAAATAGAATAAATACCCACACAATCAATTGGGACGGTGTTTAGCTTGCATCAAACTTGATGTGATACTATTACGGAAAGCTCTCATCTCTTGAGTTCTATTACTCACGTCATTTTGTGTAGCATTTCTTTCAACATCTTCAAATACATCCGGAGGTATGAATTCAGGGTCCTCATCAAGAAATCTAAAACTCGGGTCTCCAATTGAGCTTCTTCTAATGTAATTATACAATGCGAAAACATGAACAAATTGTCTTATTTTTATCCATTAATGATTATCTTGGCATTTTTTGCAATATCTTCCATTGAGCCTTAAAAACACCAAAAGCTCTCTCAACACAACTTCTTAAATATGGATGTGCTCTATTAAATACCTCTTAAGCTCCTCTAGGATGTGCACCACGGAATTATGATTGATGGTACCTTATCTTTGGATAAGGAGTCAAATATTCATCTCTTTCTGGATAACCTTTGTCTACCAAATAATATGTGCTTGCAAGTATACATAATATATGTTAAATTTACATATATTGGAGCATTTTGGTTACAAAAAATAGAAGTACCTCTAGGTGGTTTCGGAAAATTGAGATTTGGGTTGTTGGTTGTGTCTAGAAAATGCGAGAATCGCGAGATGGTCCTCACAACCCGTTAAACATAAGTGAACAGCAAGTCAAAGTCACACATGGCCAATACATCTGTAGTTGGTATCTCTTTCCTACCTCTATAGCGCAATTGATCCTCTTCTGGAACCGTTATTGCAATATGTGTACCATCAATAGCTCTGACGCAATTCTAATTTTCATAAATAGAAATAAAAATGAATTGTATATGAGTAGCCACCCAATACATTCAAATAATGACATTTACTTAACATTTCACTCACTTACCTTGAAATGAGGCATATATCTATCATCATTAGAAATTTGTGGTGGAATATCCTTGAAATCTAGGTCTTTCAGTACAAGTAAGTCCTTCGAAATCCATCCATTGCATTCAACACTTCCTTAAAAATTCTACTCACGGTCCCCCCTGAATGCTGAAAACACTCTTGGGTATCTCCATTAGAAGCTCCTTTGCTCAAGACATATACAAATAAACCAACTTTCTCCAAAACAGACATCAAGTATAATGATCTCAATTCATACTTGTTTTCTAAATCAAAACATAATTCACGAAATGTTTGTTGGTTCATTCTATAGTGTTAAAACACCTCTTATCATGACCACTCAATAGCTCAATCATCCACTTTTCTCCTGATAAAGAAGAAGTCATACATGGTTCTTTGTATAGATGATTCACAACATAGGAACCCATGCATCTTGCTACACAAGAAATTGTTAGCCGATGTTATTATGCATGAAACATTATCCTCACACGCCCACCACTTGTAATTATTCTAATATATTTCTAACACATTTAATTGTGCATATTATTGGTAGTATATATCTCTTAGGTGGTTGTCGAGTGTTTAGCCTCATACGGCTCCAACTAGTAATGTATCTGGACTTATTCTTGTCCATATGTTTAGATAGATAGAATTTATATACAATAGCATTACTCTTATACGCACCCTATTAATAGGCATATTCAATAAACGATATCACTACGGTGAATTCTATATTCCAACTGAAATCATATCCAAAAAATCATCATCTTCTTTTAAATACTCTAAACATAAGAGAAGTTGTGCAGTTTTTAGGTCATCTATATCCATACCTACACATAAACAAGTACAAATTTACAATAAACATGTATCAAATTGATAATGATGACAATAACAAGAAGGAAAAGAGGAACAACAATAATAGCTTGACAAAATAAGACTTTGTAACAAAGTTGAACGTTTGACAAGAAAAAATTTGTTGTTGCACCCAACATAACAAAAAGTTGAAACATTATAAGAAGTTTAGTTCCTTGTCTTCTTGTACATAAACTTGATGTACTCAATCCTACTATTGTCATCCGGTAAAGAAAAGAAAATTGTTCAGCGTTGTGGATCTTCGAACATTGAGCAAGCAAAGAAAAACTCAGGTGAAGTTGATGAAGACAGCCCATCCAAACAAATGAGTTTTGCCATAGTTCTCCAATACCATGCACTAAGTTAAGAAGCGGAATGTTTACCTCACACTTGGAGAAAGTTTCATAGATGTCGCCATCTTTCTCTAGCTTCTTTGTCTCCCTCAGCGCCTCAGGAAACGGGATTACTGGTTCATATGATGAAAGTGGAGGGAGCTTGGTTTCTGTGATCCCCTCCTCCGGCTGAACTACTTTTTCAGGGTCCACCTCCTCAATCTCTCTATCGTTCTTCTCCACCTCTTTCAACGTCGTCCCACTTCTCAACATGATAGCATTCACATGTTGTCTCGGGTTTTGCTCCGTTTGAGATGGGAGTTTACCCGAGTCCTTCGTTCCAAGTCGGTTCACGACATTTTCAATTTGACTCACTTGGCTTTCCAAATTTTGAATGCTAGACTTGGTCTCATGCTGAAATCGAACCATGTTTTGTTGCATGGTTGAGACATTTGAGGTGAGTGTTCGGATCATGTCTTCGGTGGACATACTTGAGTTTGAAGTTTGGCCTTGATGATTTGGGAAAGATTGTTGCAAGGGCTTACATTGTTGTGGTTGAGGGTTCCCATATCTTAAATTCGGGTGATCTCTCCACCCGGGATTGTAGGAGTTAGAGTGTGGATCATACCTCTTTTGGCCTTGAAACCCCAAAGCATTGACTTGCTCGGAGTTCTCCTCTTGTAGCGTTGGGCAAGAGTCGGTGGGGTGCCCTTGTGTCGAGCATATGCCGCAGACCTTGACTTCTTGGGTTTTTGGTTTTAAGAGAAAATCTTTAACCAAAGAAGTCAAGCCGGCTACTTGACTTTCCAACGAGTTGTTGGATTCCGCCGCCATAACTCGTTTGGATGACCGCCGATCATAGTATCTGCAATTCTCGGCCAACTCCGAGATAAGGTTTCTAGCTTGAGAAAGAGTCTTGTTGACAATCCCCCCTCCACATGCGGTGTTGATCATCCGCCTATCATCATTGCAAAGACCATCATAGAAGTATAAGATGAGGTCTTGCTCCGAATAGCCGTGGTATGGACAGTTTGCACAAAGTTTCTTGAATCGTTCTCAATATTCGTAGAACGATTCATCATCCTTTTGCTCCACATTGTTAATCTGCTTTTTTAGAGATGAGGAGACAGAGGCAGGGTAATACCTTTCGAGGAAAGCTTTCTTCATGGCCGCCCATGTACCTATACTTCCCGAAGGAAGATAGAACAACGAATCCTTTGCGGTATCCTTTAGAGAAAATGGAAAAGCCCGCAGTTTGATTTGTCCTTCCGTCACATCGTTTGGACACATGCTTGTGCAAACGATATGAAACTCCGAGAGGTGTTTGTTCGGATCCTCTCCTCTCAGGCCATGGAAGGATGGCAACAGATGAATGAGCCCAGATTTTAGTTCAAACGTATTACCCTCATCAAGTGTAGGGAAGGTAATACGCAGTGGTTGTTGATTCAAGTTCGGAGCTGTGAGCTCCCTCAGTGTTCTCGTTTCAAGAGCCATGTGAAAGGACTCTTCGGATTCACTAGAACTAGAGCTAGCGGTGTATGAATCTCTGATAGATGATTCTTGCGAGTCGGTATTAGAAAATTTACTTTTCAACCGCTCGAAAGTTTGTTCTATTTCGGGGTTTGTTTGATAGGTGATTTCGTTCAGTGAACGATATTTAACCATTTACTTCAAAGCTCAGAAATAGAAAAATAAGAACTCTTTATATTTTTATTTAATATTTTTTTTATATTTTCTTGAAATACAATAAAAGAAAAATAATTGCCTTTCCCAACAACGGCGCCAAATTTGACATGCACTTGTCGTGAGGTGCACTCAAAATAAATACAATACAACGATTATACGTAGTATAACGAAGTAAGATTCGTATCTACAGGGAAAGGAATACTTTTCTTTTATATAATGAGTGACAAAGGGGGGGGGGGGGTTGAGTTTGATTTAATTAACACTAAGATGAAAGACTTATGTGGTTTAATTAATAGAGATGAGGACATGGTTTTGCTTTTATCCACTTAATGAAATGTTTGTCGATCCCGGTTATATCTTTAACTATCTTCCTCTCGAATACTAAATCGAGGAGTATATCAAGTTCATTGAGGGTAGTTATTAATAACGAGATGCGTTCATTAATAAAACTTACTATCGAGTCAATATAGAACAAGCGTTGTATATTAACTTGATAGTAGCAATAAACTTAAGATGAAAACGATTGAGATTGATAACCTCAACACAAGCGGTTTATTGGTTTAATCAATATAATTAATTCCCCTTGGCATGTTAACCATGAGATGCATGCATTAATACTCCAAGTTTACTATTGTTGAAAGAACCGGATTAATAACAAGCGTATTAACCGATTGATTCTAGTAATGATCAATATAAGAAACAAAACTAGTTGATACTTTAAGTAATGTTCAAAATATTAACATGAAATATGAATAGGAATTAATTAATACTCAAGGAAGAATATTAAAGAATATGAATCCTACTATAATTAATATCAAGATGTTAACTAATCGTCATCTTAGTAACACTCCCCAATATTAACATAGAGGAAGAAATAACTATTACTATAACCAATATAAAGATGTTAACTAATTGTCATCTTAGTAACACTCCCCAACTTTGATATAGAAATAGTATTTTAAAGGAAGAATTAATATTCAAGGAAGAAGATTAAAGAAAATAACTCACAACTTACAAATTCATTAAGCTTCAAAGTAGCAAAACCAAGATGGAAGAGTTTAGCTCCTCATTTGGAGACTAAACATAATGAAAAATATAAAGAAAGAATTATTCTAGACTGAGCTTAGATGTATACAGGATTTGGATATCTAATTGTGAAGGAAATGAGGTGTATTTATAGGCTTTTGAGATGCAGCTCGGGTACCCGATCGAGTATATGCAAGGTACCCGATCGGGTATGTGTAATACCTCAAATTCGAGGTATACTCGATCGATCAAAGGGAAAATTTTATAAGCATACCCGATCGAGTATACCTTTGTACCCGGTCGAGTATGCTTATAACTTCCGATCCGGGGCATACTCGACCGAGTTCGGGTTTGTATTTGAAGGGATACCCGATCGGTGTGTCAGTGTACCCGATCGGGTATGGACATTCGATCGTGGTCCGAATCTGCTCTGCATGATCCTTTGTCTTCGGAATCAATCCGATTTGAGATTTCAACAAGATACCCGATCGAGTATAGGTCATACTCGACCGGGTATAGACCAAAAAAATCAGGATCTTCTTTCTTTTGATTTTTGCACCTTCCTTCCACTTTTGGGTTTCACCAACGGTCCTTTGAGTTGATCAATACCTGTTTGAGCTCAGAATAAACCTAATCTAAACAATTTACAAGAATTTAACAAACTAAACTATTACACCAAAAGTGTGTAATTTCCAAAGTAGAAATCAATCACAACTAATTAAAAACACAAACATACAAATGGAAATCACAAGCATATCAGTAGTTTACATATATGTTTTCTATTTATTAGTAGCTTTCTGTTTACTGTCTAGGTAGCAGGCAGACTGAAATAATTTTTATGTACTATTTTTCTATTTACTTGCAGCTTCAATTATGGCAAGATGTAGTTTAAAGTAAGAGCTTTCAAAGGTCAATAGTTTTTTATCATTAAAATTACAAAGAAGAGAAGAATACTAACTGATATAAACAACACAGAATGTTATGGTGAAGGAATAAATTAAACAGTTATTCACTAGTATAAACAACACAGAATACTAACTGAATCATTTTCTATTCACTACTCTAAGACCTAGTTGAAGAAGGTTATGGTAAAGGAATGCATTTTCTATTTACCAATAGCTTCAATTGATGGAAAGGTCAAGTGAGAGCCTTCAAGGGTCAATAGTATCTTACCATCAAAGGTGTAAAAAATAGAGAAGAACTATATGATATAAGCCACACATAAGGTGATCAATAAATGAACTTGTGAATATTAATCAACCCTTCTCCGGGGGGGGGGGGGGGGGGGGTTATTCAATAAGATTCAAGGTCCATGCATAGCTTCAACTCTCCCACAAGATGCCAACACCCCGGGTTCGAAAGTTGAGATTATAAAAAGTACAGTGTTCAAGATTAACACCATTACATGATTGAGCATTCTTAATTTCTACAAATTAACAATTCACTCAACAGCATGCCATCTCAACGTAGAATTCAAGCACTTTCCATTAAAGTTATATGGAAAGAGCACCTTCTATAACCATACACGAAAATATGAACTCTAAAGATAATACAATATCAACCCTTTTCATATGAATATGGAGCATTTTGCTATTCCTTTAACCATTGAAAAGAATGAACAAGGGATAGATTAATATGTAGTATTATGTAGGATATGCTCATAGAACATGGACATGAAGGGAACAAAGGGCCATAAAAGGGAGAAATACGAACCGCCAAACCTAAACGCTACACTCCCCAACGTTTTAATTTTTGGCTTTTTGGATCCAATCAGTTAAACTAATCAGCCATTTACCAAACAATGATTTTAGCTGATTGAGTAGTCAGTCATTAAATGTGGTCAAAGAAGCTGAAATTTTGCTGATCAACCATTTCCCAAATAGGGCCATAACCTTTATATTTAGCTAAATTATCATAATTAAGGATATCATATCATATGGTTTGTAGAGAGGTGAGAATGAGAGTTTTAGACTTTGATAAGATCTTTCCGACGACCTATGTTTCAAGCTTGAAATATGAAAGAGTGGCCAAGAATTTTTTAAAAAATGGCAGGGATGTTACTCCTAATGTTTTCATTTCCAAAAATATGACACCATTTACTTTTCCCAAAAAAATGACTTAATTTAAATAATGGATGAATAAAACCTAAAATTAAAGCATTAAACACCGTCTTCTACTTATTCAATACTGGCGATCTAAAACTTCATCTCTTTCTCTCACCACCGGTCTGCCGCCGCTGCCTCAACATCCACCCACCGCGTGCCTCAACTCTCACCAGGCCGCCGCTACTTCATCTCTCACTGCCGGCCGCTGGTTCATCTCTTACCCTTCATCGGTTGTTGCTTCATCTCCCCTTTGTCGGTCGTTGCTTCATCTCTCAAAGGCCATTGTTGTATTTCTACTTCTTCTCTTTTTCTATCGGAGATGGGCGCCGTTGGTGAATGGTGGTGGGAATCGGGGACGTGGCTAGGGTTTTAGATGGGGCCGGCGTGTGATCGTGGCACATGGCTAGGGATTTAGATCCTAGAGGATGGGTTTCTATGGGTGGGGCAATTACGGGCTTGTGGGCGGTGGTGGGGTGGGGTGGGGTGGCGAAGGTGGGGCAGCGCCCGGATGGTGTTGCGGGTCACTGGGCATTGGTAGAGGGCCAACAGTGTGTTGGGGCATGGAATCCTTGCTTTGTGGTCACTGACCAAGTCGGTGGCGGTCCAAGCGAGTCATTGGCGTTCGTCTCTCGTGGTTAGTAGTCATTGTAAAGGCTTTAGAGTAACTGGATTAAGGGATGGAGTTACTGGGCGGATTACCGGCGGTGGTCGCTGGGCGGAGAAGTCACTGGACCGGCGTGCCGGGGTGATGAAGTCACTAGACCAGACTGCGACAGAGTCATTGGATGAGGGGAAGGAGACATGGAGTCACTGGATGACGGAGTAGTCACCGAAGCACATGTGGTGTTGAAGTCACTGTCGGATGGTCACTAAATGCATGGTGGTGGCTGTTACAGCGGCGGCTGAGGTGTAGGCGGCGGTGGTGCATGCCGGCAGTGCTATCTGAGTGGTTGAAAAATTTACATCTATCGTATTTCATAAATATAATAAATGTAATATCAAAATAGTAATAGATGTAATATTTAATAAATGAGATTAAATGTTTGATTAGTCACTTTTTTGGAAAATTTAGGAAGTCATGTTTTGTCTTTCTTATTTAATTTAGTAATATTTATAAAAAAAGGCCTTTTGGGGTCATTATCCTAACTAAAATTTTCAAATTAAACATTCCAAACCAAAAACACCAATCACCATGTAATAGATATGTACCCAACCAGTGATACTATAATTGCAAGTCGTAGTAGCACGATTGGCAATGATAGTGACAACATTGTAGATTTGTAGCTAGTGGTCCACATTTAGTGACAATATTGTAAATAATGACCTGCAATTTCCCAACAAGCAAATGAACATATCCCTACGAATAACTTTTCACACTCGACGTCCATGATCAACTGCCCCGAAGCTTAATGATCACAGTGACACTACCACCATCGCCTAGGAGGGTGAGGAAGAGAAGGAGATGGAAGAGGAGGGGGTTGGGAGGGGGAGGGGGAGGAAAACTTTTAAATTCCTAAAATAAAACTACTCATCCACGCTTTATTCTTTTTATCTTCCTCCCTCCCTTCCCCTTTCCATCCAACCCCGCTCTATTTTTTATGCACACTCCAACAAAGCTATATTTTAGCGGCACTAATGGCCCTAGGCACATATCACAAAGACGAATGACGACTTCTTCTTAGTTGAGTCCTCTTTCATGATTCTCTTCTTAGAGTCTCATTGTCTTTTGCAATGAATCAATGATTGGTAATGGGAGGGATGTTGGGGTTGAATGATGGGGCCGTGAAACCTTCTGTTTTTCCTCCCCTCCAATCGATGGACTTCTCTTGCTGAGTCCATGTGTGTCTCGTAAGCTTAATTCCTCAATATAGTCGGTACATTCCTGAACATCACTTTTACTCTTAAATAAGAACATATGAGTGCTCTTCCCTTGAATTAGCTTTTTTCAAATCATTAAAAAAAAGATTATCACTTGACGTTTTCTCTCTTGATCTTTTCAAGGCCTCAATCGTGCCATCTCGACCCACTGGTCTCTTCATCCTCATCTTTCTCACGGTGTCTTTCACTTCTGTTGTTTGGAGTCTTCTCATAACATTTTGATTTACCGTACAATCTTATTTTATTCTCAGTGAAAAATTAATGTGTCAAAGTACGAACTCCTTTTTTCTGCCTCAACTAGTTTACTTTGATTTACATCGTTCACACATTTAACTTTTCCGATATCTCCAGTCATAAGGTCTCGGAGACGATCAAGTTTATAAATATCCTTTTCTCCTTCTTCAAAGACCAATGTTACGCACAACTTCCCCTTAACATGCTCACTTTCCTTCGTGCTTCATTCACAACTCTGTTATTTTCTCTTTTAACTTCTTTATACCCTTGAATGTTCTCATCATTCAAACTTTTTCTCAAATTTTTGTAGCAATCTTGATCATTTGTTGCATGCTTAAGTCTTGTTTCACCTTCTCACTCAATCAACACGAGTCCCTTTTTGTGACAAACTACCTTTAAATTTTCCAAGTTTTTCATTTATCACATTGTTAATGGTCAGCTCCATTGATTACAAATTTACAACATATCCTCTACATTTGTGTTATTATCACATCCTCATACATTTTCACCGAACATCTTGTGCATAAATATTGACTTGGAAATATTGCCAATTTTATGACTATTTTTGTAAAGATAAACAATATTTCTTTTTTCTAAATGCCATGATTCCCTCTTATTAAGCCGCTTATTCGACTTGATTTTTTTTTCAGATTTCATTCTCATTTTGTACCTTTCTATCTGAAAATGCCATAATGCCATGATGTCGGGTTCTCGAAATGCTGCGACTTTTTATTTGAAAATGCTGCATTAAGCAAGTTTAAAAAAAACTGAATAAATAAATTAAGACAACATTTTTTGTCAGCAGTGGTTGCGAGGGGGAGGTGGGGTGGGTAATTGGGTAGGAATTAGAAAAATGTAAATTTTAAATTTATTATACAAAAGTTAGTCAATTTATTCAAACAAATGTCATATTGTTGTCTTTTCAAAGTATAGAATTAATAATATTATGGAACTTTTTATTAATAAAGTTCTTCCAAAACGAAGTTAATGTTGTAAAATTGTACTATATCATGAATTCTTTGGATTATACAATTAAGAAGTGTTAGTAATCACATCAAGGTTGAAGCTTTAATGTTTACAATTAATGATGAACATATGATTCATTTTATCATTTCACAAAAAAAAATTATGTTTACCCGTGAGACAATTCAACACCGGATTCAACCACTATAAATAAGGATTTGTTGAAGTTCACTGGATGTTAGAAACAAACACCACTATAAGAAAAGGGAGTAGTAAAACCTATTTCGAGAGTTTTATTATCATGTTTGTGTTTATATATATATATATATACCTTATCAATTTGCTATATCATTTTATATAACATATTTTCACAAATCAACTCTAAGTATCCTCCACGTGAAAGTATTGTTCTATGACTGTCCAAAATTGGATCCTCCATTCATCCATGTGAGAACATGTTTTTCTCATATTAAAAGCAAAAATTAGATAATATACTCACCTTGAGACTACTTATTCTTCCTCTTGATATGCTCATTTCCCCATTGATTTTTCACATTAACATTCTAAATGAATCGACAAATACTCATATACACATGAACATTCAAAAGGGAGTGTTCATCGTTCATAGATTGTTAATTTGTCATCATTGTAATCACGTTCGAGTTGAATTTGTCATCTTCATAATTGAAGATCGATATGTGCCTCATTTTATTACAGACAATAATAAAAATTATTAAATCCATTTATGAGATGATATAAGACCAAGCCTAATCTAACAAAATCATATTCGTTAAGTACCCTTAATTTGTATCAATACACTTTATGCATATGAACTTGTATATTATTCTTAAACAATGGGACCACAATTTTCATATGGTTTCTCTACCCTTACACCGTCAATGCTTAAGCTTCCTCTTCATGTTAGGTCATTTTTTATCATAGCACTTTAAAACCTCCTCTACTACTACTTAGTTAGGTCAAATAAATGGATCATCTTGAAGTTGCCTTCAATCGACTCTTCAAGTCAATGAATCCAAGGGCTAGAATTCTCTATAAATTAAAGTAAAGCTAACTAATATTACCCCCAATAATATTTAAGCACAATTAGCTATTATGATGGATAACCTCATAACAGCCAAGTAAATATGTATTAAGAATGGTGCTTAAGAATCATTAGCTATTATATTACCCTCACTATTGAGGCCGCCGAAGGGAAGACTCTCAGAAGTCAGAAGAGCTAGACTAGGAACCGCTTTGGCTTCAGATAACAGGAGTCTAAAAAGTTATTAGTAATATGTAGTAACCTATGAAATTCAACACACACTTGGTGTTGTTTACTTTCGAGTGATTGAACTTAATGAGAACGACGACTTAAGCATTCAACCAGTAAATCGTGTTTACTTACGACTTGATTGAAAACATGATTTAATCATTCAGTCAAAAGCCGACTTAATCACAAAGTAGGAAAATAGCAGTCCTTTCAATTAAGACGTATTTTCGGTATTTTTTTAAAGATCGGCTTTGAAATAGATTTATGTTACTAAATGAAATTTCTCATTGAAATTAGAATTCAAGAATAATACTCAATTGTTTATTTTACTCAACTAAAACTGCTTATTCAATATACAAAATAATCAGTATTGTATACAAGTATCACTTAATCCAAACATCTTAATCCAGACAGATGTCTTGATTCAGACAAGGCTTAATAGAAAAAAGTAAACATACCCTTAGACTTGCACCGCACCGGCTCAATATCCATGTATATTAAGGTGACCAATAACAGATCTATAATAATTCATTTAAAAAAGTACTCTAACTATAACTGTTTCATATCATATTCTACGCTGAATATCACACATAATAGGACATCTTTTACATCAGTAAAGTAATTATTTATTGGAGGAATATGACTTTAACATTGGAGTTTATATTAGACTTTGTCAAAATCCGGTGATAAGATAACAATATGAAAAGAAAGAAGTAGAAGAATATATTAAAAGGTTTTTTACACATAATATTATATTGTGTATGAGCCTGTTTTTTTACTATAGTGGGGGTCTGGGCGAGGGGGGCTAGATTAATCAGGGCTGAAACTCACTCAATTGAGTTTCAAACCCTTATGTGCCTAGCGGGTTTCGAACTCGAGACCTATCACTAGACAGAGTAACCTCACAACCAGCTAGGCTGGACTGCTTGGTTGTGTATGAGCCCGTTTTATAACACTAATATCAGCTGATTCTGCTGAAATTTATGAAGTTCCGAGTGAAGTGACTAGATTGGCTGATTCTGATGACTTATGTAAAAATTATATTTAAAATAAGTTTTATTAATAAAATAAAGAAAAAATTACATGAAAAATAGTTAAAATAGTCATCTACAGTAACATCTGCAAATACAGTCGTAAATTCAATCTTATTTTTTCTTATTATTACACAATTTAGCGCGCAAAATCAAAAGTTACATGTTTGGTAAAAAAAATAGCTGATAAACCTGATAAACCGAAAAACTAGGGGTGGGCATAAAACCCGAACCGAACCGGTACTGAACCATCCCGTAATGGTACCGAACCGAATACCGGGTATTTAAACGGTTCTATAGATTTTCATCCCGTACTGAAATCGTACCATTTTAAACGGGTATGAGACCGGCCCTAGGTTTTGAGAACCGAAAAATATCGGACCGGACCGTTAAAAAATAATGCATGTTAAATTAATATATTTTTCCATATAATAAATCTCTTTTCTAGACCAACAATTTTTATAGCCCAAGTATGTGTTCATGCGTCCCTAAAATAGCTAAATGTGTGTGTTTATATATATGTATATTGTTATTTTTTCTTTTTAGATAATTTATGTTATATTTTGGAATGTATTGAAATGGAGCCAAAGATTCACTATTTTTTGGCTTGAAAATATGATGGAATAAAGTAAAATGACTCACTAAACTGTCTGTGTTTCTTTATTGTGAAGCAGCAGTCAGTCCATGTATTTTTCGACGCGATTTTCACTATGGGTCATTCGAAAACAGTCTCTCTGTGCTTTAGTACAAAGGTGAGACTGCGTACATTCGACTCCCCCACCCCACCGTAGGTGGGAGCCTTTGCGGCACTGAGCCACTGAGGTAATGATGATGATGATGATGATGATGATGATGATTTGGAATGTATTGAAAGAATGTTAAAGTTTTAAAAAAACATTAATGACTATTCATTTATAGTAATGCAGTGTATATGGCTTTTTGTTATATCATGTTTGCGGAATTTTACAACTTAATTAATATGGTTTAAATCTTAACTCTCAAGGTTCAACTATAAATTAAATTAGAATTATATATGGAATAACATTTAACCTAGAACAAAGAAAAACATTGAAGTTTTCTATTATATTCAACAATTTGATGCTATTCTTTTCATTTGTTCACAGAACTTAGTAAATTAAAGATGCTATATATCTCTTGTGTCATCATTTTGCTATACTTTTCTTAGCTGTGTTGCACTATTTGTGTATTTGTAAATTTGAGTACTGCGTATGCAATTTTTTATATTTATATCAACATTTCAAGTGAGTTGGTTGGTGTGATGATATCCACTAATTGCAAAATCTGTCCAATTTTTTAACATGTGTTTGGCATTGTAACATACCGTTTTGTACCGTTCCGAAACGACATGGTACCGAATGGTTCCATTATTTGAACCGGACCGTACCGGATCGTTAAAAAACATCACGGATACATTACGAGTTTTACTAATTTTACCGGACCATTCCGGATCGCGTCCACCCCTACGAAAAACAGAGTCACCAAACGGACTCTATATGTTTTTATAATCACTGTTATCAGTGTTATGTCATGTTGTGCTCATTTCATAACTGTACCTTTGCCACTTTTTACGCCATTATTAATTAATTACTCCCTTCGTCCCATAAAATAAGTCTCATTTTCCTTTTTGGGCCGTCCAAAAAAATTGTTCCCATTTCCCTTTTTGGAAAGTTTTGTGTGGTTAACATTCATTTATTTTTTTCTTACTCAACCACAACCATACATTTCCACTTTATTCTCACTTTCTTAAACTCCGATCCAAATTGAAATGAGATTTATTTTATGGGACGGAGGGAGTAATTATTAAGGTGCTTTGGAAGTTTATTAGTTTAGGTAGCAAAAGAAAATTATTTTCTTGGTGCTTTATTAGTTGCAATAATGATACCACTATTATTAATTATGTGTAGGCTGAAAATCTGAAATCAAGTTTTGGATTTTCACCCATCTTGCTAGTTTTTGTAGTCGGTCACCAAGTACACGGAGATTGACCATTTTCCAGAAATTAAACAGATAATTGACTCACCTTTCTCACCTATGACACCCGAGATAAGCATGTGCCGTCCGTCCCTCCTTCCCCTAGGCAGCCAGGCCATGACTCCGTTCAGCGCGAGTTCACATTTAACAGCGAGTTGAAGCTCCGTCTGATCCACGTTCCGGCGCCTCGGAATCTCTCTGTTCGTCCGTCCGTCTGGTTCACGTTCCGGCGGTTCGGAAATCTCTGTTTGTCCAAAACCTCCAGTATCGCCTCTCGGAATTCCGGATGTAAACCTACTAACACGAGTACAAACACACGCATGCTTTGTGCGTTTGCGCAGTGCGGCGTTCTGTAAAATGCGCCAATGCCTCAGTTTAGACAATCTGGGTACGGCAATGGCGGTGGAGGAGGATTCTCTCGAAACGGCGCCTCGTCGGATCACGTGCCGATTGTGATACGGCCTTCTACGCACAAGCAGCAGCAGCAGCTATCGCGGCATGCTCATCTCCGTAGGTTGAAGGGACGGCAGATCTCGATTGGCGGTCTCGTCGTCATCCTCACTGTCGCTTTTACCGTTTCCGTTATTGCATTTCTCTATATCACTTCGCAAAGTAAAGGTAATTGAGAGCTCGTAGATGTATCTTTACAGTGCAGTACAGGCTGGCGTAGCACTGTCGTGCGACGAGCCAACGAGGGGATTTAGCTGGTTGTGATTTTAGGATACTTATTATTATTATTATTATTATGATTATAATTAATTATTATTACGGAGTATTACATTGGCCAGATTACTTAGATTAGGATCCGTAAACTTTTAAGTTCACAAGATGAGTAATACAGTGGTAATATTTCCTCACCTCAATGAGACTCCTCTTTCTGATAAAGTTACAGTTCCTTTTTAATTTTACTATTTGTCAAACCTACTTTTTTATATTAGTTTTGAATTTTGTCATTACATTTATGCATGTCAAATCTCTAAGTGGAAACTGTGTTAAAACTTATAACATGACGATGCTTATTATAAGTTTTTTGTTCTTCTTTTGCATGCACTTGTGACACAACTTTTTGTACTGCCTACAACTTAGCTTCTTGTATGCAAGGCACACGTTTTTCCCTGATGTCAAATGGTCAGTTTTTCTTAAGAAAAGCATTTTATGGAAAATTTCTAAAGTTCATGATTTTTGGGTTTGTTTGACTTCAGATGATTAATCCATGATTTATGTTGGGGTGGGATCTTGAAAGCTATTCTGTTTAGAAGTATTGGATTTTGGGGTTTGATAAGTATTCACATGGTTCTTACCTAGCTCCTTCCCTTATAAATAGTCTTTTTCTTTCTTTTTTCTGGTGCAGACTTCGATCAAAGTCATTCTCAGGATGACACTAATGAAGATAACATGGATTTTCTTACGAATGTGACACGAACAAAAGGACACAAGGTTCACTTTGGACATGGGTCATTTAAACTTGGCAGAGATTCCCGGTATTGGGACAAGGATGACAGAAGAAGAGACAATGATTACAGCGAGGAGGAGTTGGAACGGAACCGTAATGCCACCCTGGATATGTCCCAATCTCCTCCCAAGGGAAAGAAGGGTGATGAGAAGAAGTCTTCAAGTTCTGAATCTGCTATTGGTTTGGATCGTAGAAGGGAAGGCTTATACAATGAAGCTGGACGTGATGAACTAAAAGTGTATGAAGCTGAGTATCAGGCATCTTTAAACAGTATAGATCAATCCCACGAAGGAAACATCACGAAGAACCACCCATCTGATATTACAGATAATGAAAGGAAGAGTGAGATAGCAGGCTTTGATCGCGACGATACAAACACAGGAGTATATGATGAGTATGTCCATGAAGATGAGGACTATTCTACTGCTGTTACCATGAATAAAACACGTTCTTTTGATAAACATGATGATGGGATTAATAATAAAAATGCCGAAGATGCTGGAAAAGTTTCTAGTGCTTTGTTTAATGATGAGCCCTTTTTGAAGCCTCGGTATTTTAAAGGTTCCACAAATTCAATACACGACAGTCAGTCTGCAAAAACTGCATCTGAAAAACAACCAGCTTCAAGGAAGAGGTCAAAGAAACGTAAGTTCACTATCTTTTGCTTTATCTTCTAACTGTTTGTACAACGTGGCTTGAATTCTATCTTTAGATATTGTCTCTCCTGTTTAGCTTCTTATCATATCCACCCCTGCTTACTTAAAAGATATTGATTATGTATGTCCATATGTGATAAAGAAACACATGTGCATAGTGGTTCCAAGTGTCATATTTATTTGACTGTGAAGAAGTTGCAGCTTAAGAAGAAAAAGTTCTTTCACTTGGTGTTCAAGCACTTTTTGATACGTAATGATAGTTTACAACTTGGCAATAGTAAGGCTTTTACAAGATTCCTCTTGGACCAGCTACTAGTTATGGTCTTGGTAAGCTGTTTCCTCGCTGTTAGGGAAATGAAGGGAGGTTGTCTGGTTGTGATAAAACAAACAGAACATGGTGGAAGGTTAGGAGTGTAAGTGTGGGATGGTTTGTACTGGGTGTGTAGATAATGAGATACCATGAGATGGTTCCAGTTTAACTAGTAGATTATAGCGATAATCTTTAGTATAGTCCACGATTTTCAGTCTTTCTCATTTCATTTTGTACTTTCAACATTGTTTCACATGAAGTACAAAATATCTAAAGTTTTCTTGCATATTGAAGGGCAGCTTTGTAATTCTCAAAGTGAGCTGTTCTCAAAGGGTAGTGTAACATATGTGCCAAAATTTATTGTTTGGGCTAGATCCATAATGGTCACTATATTTAATGGTCCTATCTTTCTCCTTCAATCTTTTTTCCATCTTTTACTGCATTTTTACATATATTTACACTGCCCAACTAGACAGTCAGATGTTAGTCCTTCTGGGGATGGGTTCCTTCCTTTGATTACCAACTTTAGTTTAGTGATTATTAGTAGCTCCAAGGACAACAACTTTAAGTAATAATAATAAAACTAATATTAATAACAATATTAATAAGACTAATAATGAATACAACAATAAATTAAGAAAGGCAGTGACACTTAATTTCCTATCAGTGCAGATAGCATTGTGGGCCATGTCACTCGGCCTGTGTTTGCATAATATTGGGTAATCTAAACCTTTTTTTTCTTACTACTAAACCTCTTTTCAAGCACTTAGTGTTTTCTGAATTATCCTACTAGCATATCATAAATTAAAGGAGTACAACACATAGACACCTAATCCCCTTTCAGATGTTGAACCTTTCATATTGTTCTTTGAAAGTTTCAATTAAAAGCCGTGCGTTTTGCAGGTCCTTGCGAGATGAAACTGTTAAATTCTTCTGCACTGCTTGTAGAACCTTTAGAAAATCGAAAGTTTGCAAGATTTTCTTTACAGTACACTGAAAGTGAGGAAAAGTCTGCTGAAGATGACAAATGGGAGCCAAGATTTGCTGGACATCAGACTATGGAAGAAAGGGAAAAATCTTTTGTTGCACACAATCAAAAGATCAACTGTGGTTTTGTCAAAGCCCCTGTAGGAGCTACATCTACAGGCTTTGACTTGGCTGAAGATGATGCAAAATACATAAGCAGCTGCCACATAGCTGTCATATCGTGTATATTTGGAAACTCAGATCGGTTAAGGATGCCTGCTGGCAAAACGGTATCTTGTGATGCTTTTTTATCAATTCTCACTGTCATATCGTCTATATTACCTTATTCTCACTGATATCTATGTGATGCTATTTTTATCAATTCCCATTTATTCGTGCCAGTTTCATTTGATTCAGCTTCCTTATCTTGTTTAAATGAGCACAAGGTATGCAGAAATTTTGCATGCAGGACAAAAATAGGCCTTATTGTTTGAAAGGTCACATAATATATGTTTTTAACAATATTTTTACTCCATTGCAGATCTCTCGAACATCCAGGAAAAATGTTTGCTTTGTTATGTTTGTGGATGAAGCTACGTTAAAAGCTTTCTCATCAGAAGGGCGTATGCTGGATAGCATGGGTTTCATTGGGTTATGGAAAATTGTGGTTGTAAAAAATTTGCCGTACACGGATATGCGGAGAGTGGGAAAGATACCAAAACTCTTACCACACAGGCTTTTTACTTCAGCCAGGTGAGAAAATGCTTATTGTTGTTTAAAAAAGGTCAAGCAGATAGTTTTTATGCCACTATTCCTAAAATGAATTATTCACTAGCTAGAGTCCATCAAACCCTGAAATTTATTTTGCAAATAATGCCTACCAGTTAAAGATGACCTGGCTTGCACTCACATATGTGTAGTTCTATATAATGCGATTTCTATGAGTAGCATTTGACACCATTCGATAAAAGTTGGATAACAATTTATATCATTGGCTAAGATTATGATAAGAGATTGCACATTTTGTAACTTGGAGATTGAGAAATCATGAATATCGTCTTTTGTTTGATGCGTCATACTTTATCTTTGTGGATCTGAAATTTTGACACTGCATAGTTTCTTGAACTAAAGAATAATGCCTTCCTGGCACCTGCAAGTTGTGAACGGGGTTAAGAAAATGGGGCCTGTGTCTATGCTGAGACAGTGAAATAAAATCAGAACAAGTGTAAAAAGTTTACCTTTTGGATACTATATTTGCACTTGTTCGGATCTGCCTTCATCTGCATATATGTTTTCCTGAAATTGTTGTAGAGCAGAGTATTCTTATTTTATCTTCATTTTGTGCTGTGTGTTTCTGAAGAACTTGTTCTATGAATGATATCTGATTTCACCTATGTATTTTTTTCTTACTTTGTCTATCCCAATTTTTTCCATCTTGAATGCCCTTAGGTATTCAATTTGGTTAGATAGCAAACTAAGGCTACAGCTTGACCCCCTTTTGATCTTGGAATATTTTCTTTGGCGAAAGGGGCATGAATATGCTATTTCCAATCACTATGATCGGCATTGTGTCTGGGAGGAAGTTGCTCAGAACAAGAAACTAAACAAGTACAACCACAGTATTATTGATCAACAATTTGAGGCTTACAAGGCTGATGGACTTAAAAAGTTTGACATATCCGATCCTAACAGACTTCTTCCAAGCAGTATGTATTTTTCTACTTCAACTATGTCATAAAGTTTTCTGCTTGATTATGAAGTCACCACATTTGTCGTCTTGGCAGATGTGCCTGAAGGATCGTTTATTATAAGGGCTCATACGCCAATGTCCAACTTATTTTCTTGCCTCTGGTTTAACGAGGTTGACCGGTTTACGCCTCGTGATCAACTCAGTTTTGCATATACGTACTACAAGCTTAGACGAATGAACCCTGAGAAACCTTTCTACCTCCACATGTTCAAGGTAAGCAAACTTTTGCTAGATAAACTGGAAAACGTAAACGTCAAGGGCATTGGAATAAAAACTGTAATCAAGGCTATTGCAAAGTAGTGTTAGTGAGCACATAAATCATACTCCTTCCGTCCCATATTTATCTCCTGAAGTACAAATGGCACACAGATTAAGATAGTGGGAAATGTGTGGTGTAGAGTTGTGCAGAGGAAAGAGAAATGTGTAAGAATGGTTGTGAACCACAAATTCTTTGCTAAAAAGGGAAAGAGGAGATAAATTTGGGACAGACCGAAAAGGAAAGCATGAAGATAATTCCGGGACGGAGGGAGTAATAGTCTATCCCCTCTGTCTTTGTGTACTTTCTTTTTAATGAGGTGATTTATTTTCTAATTAAATCGGTAAGTGTCCATAGGATTTTGAAAATTATTTTACATCAGAAGAACTATGTCAATACTACATACTCAGAGATGATTCAAGTGCAACTATTTATGGATTTCGCTTCAACTGAGGCTATCAACTTCACCTGTCAACCTTCATCTTATGTCATCCTTTGGTCACTTTTTGATGTCACATTTTAGTGCATAGGGACACTCTTTAGAAATGAGGTCATGTGCAACTTGAGGAGCCGGATTATTTCACAATGCAAACTTCTGCACTCTTTAGAAATGAGGTCATGTAGAATTTGGATCCAATAAACTGGATTATGTAATGAAAAATAAAAGATTACACTATTGCACATTTCATGAAATAGAATCAATAGATAATACTACATATTAAAAAGCATGAACAAGAAATGCATGGAATGAAATGTGAAAGCTGAAATGAGAGAACTTGAAAGTATACAGGTGAAGTAATATGTTCCAATTGATCAAGACCGTTATTTTTGTTGTTGTTGTTGTTGTTGGTATTTATAGATGTTTAATTTAAACTTAGGTTTTTAATAGTGTGCACCATATAAGTTCCCCAAATTATGTTGCAGCTACTCATTGTCATCACTAGTTTTGTGAAACATGCTATTTCTCTCTGCAGGACTGTGAAAGGCGAAAGATAGCTAAACTGTTTCGTCATAGATCTGATGAGAGGAGGAAGATCGTCTCCCAGCATGAGATGGAGTAGACTTTGGAAACATACTAAGTTTTGGTGAATATTTGATTGATTGATTCAAGCTGGTGTACAAAGACATGCCCAGTCTGCCCCTATTAATTACCTTTAATACCTTTTGTATAGAGCCAAACCCATTCCCAAAAATATGAATTTCAGAACAAATTGAACAATGGCTTTTTTACCAGCTCCCACTTTTAAAGAAGATCAGCGTTGGAGCCCTCATTATGGGCCTTATGGCTCTTAAAGTTTCAAATCGTTTGCCTTCAGTCTACCAGGTGAGGAGAAGGCACTCCATATATCCCCCGCTTATTTTTCTTACGTGTAATTAATTAAAAATGTGTTATATCTTGTTAGTTGTTAACTTGTTGAATTGTATTTTTTCTTCACTCCGCATAAACCCAGTGTCAAATAGTAATAGACTATTCAAAGGTGAGGCTCCTTCGTCTATTTGAGCTTTTGTTTGATCAACTATCTGTATTTACTGTGTGTTGACTGTTGATGTGGTGATGTCTCAGTTCTTTATCTGCTTTACAAAATGCAAAATGCTGAAAAATTCTTATTCATGAATCATGAGGTTTGCAATCAAATTTAATACAACTGATTAACTGAAATGGCGAGCAAATGAATTTGAGAAATGATATGAATTGTTTTCCACATGATACTATGATAGCAAAAAAACTTACGGTAAACATAAAACTTAGGGAAAACCGGAAAACTATCAAATAAGCCTTCAAACTTGCATAAAAAGTGCAAATAAGCCCTTTTATGGGAGGTTCTCTTCGACCGTCGCCATTTGGGGTGGTTTCTGGTGGAGTTTTTTGATGAATTTTTTTGAACATTTTCATTAAGTTTAGTTTACCCATATCAAATTTAAGCTAAAACTTCAATCGAGAAGGCAGTCAAATGATTTTCTGAAATATACTGCGCTGTTTAACTGCGCAGTTATCTTCAAAATTCATTTGAGTGCTTTCTCGATTGAATATAGCAGAAATTTATTATGCGTAAACTAGACTTAATGAATAAGATGCTCAAAAAATTTCATCAAAAAATTCCACTAGGAACCGCTCCAAATGATGACTGCCGGATAGAGTCTCATGTAAAAGGACTTATTTGCACTTTTAAGTAAGTTCGAGGGTTTATTTGATAGTTCTCCCTAAAACTTATAATTTATGTATACTGTATACATAACTAGAGATTCTAAAAAATGTATACATAACTAAGGTCTAAGGAAAATCTATTTTCAAAAAAAAAACTAAAGGAAAATCCCAAAATAGAATTAAAAATAAGTTGGTTTGTTTTCTTAAATAGAAATACTACATATTCATATTTGAAAGAAAAACACTATATTACACTGGGTGGCAAAGTAATTAAGAGTAACAAAATATTCTGAAAATATTACACTGAGTAGCAAAGTAATACGGAGTAGCAAAGAAATACTAAATAGTTTTTCTTCTAAATAATACGGAGTAGCAAAGTAACGTCATTCCAAAAATATTACACTGTTTTACCCAATAGGCCAATACATATGCATATTTGAAAGAAAAACACAATATTTCTAGTAGGTAAAAACTTTTTGCCCATCTATTTTGGGTAATTTTATATATAGATATATACTTGAAGTCAGGGTGCTAATTGAACTAGTTGAACTTGAGTTTGACTTGAATTCGAGTATTCTAATTTTATCTATTCTGAAAAATGATATGTAGTATATTTTTAAATAAAGTGTTGATTTGTTATTATGTTTAAAGAAGAACACACATACAATCATGATTTTTTAAGAACATTAAGGCACTCTTAAATGTCAAGTACCTTGTTATCTTATGACATCAATGTGAATATGTGATACTCTCAAGCAGAATGTTACAAGTTAGAATCCCATCCCAATTCAAGGATATTGACCTTAACAAAACATATACTATAATAGGTTGAAAAACTTTGTAAAAAATCACTCTTAAAATCCCCCCCTCCATCTATGTATCGTTCAGACATTAGAGCTCTCTTTGCCGTTTATGATTCATTTAAGCCTAAGAGGAAATAAATCTTATTAATCCTGCTAAATATCTATTTGAACGCCTTGCATAACACTTTTAGAACATTGCCTAAACCATTAAACAACATACAATCTCTTGTACATTAAGCAACATGCATATATGATGTAATGTCAATATGTCATATGTATGAATTTAAACAATCAATATCAACATACAATCAAATAGATTCTCAGCTTTTCAAGTCGTATAACTTGAGCTTGAATTGGTTTACTTTGGAGGACAAATTTAATGTCGAACTAAGATGGAATAAGAATCGAGTCAATGAGTCAATCTCGAGTAGTTTACGAGCCATCTTGTTTGATCAGTACCCCTAGTTGAAGACTTAGTGATATTCATGTACTAGTAATATATTTAATGTATATATTACTCATTACACAAGTATATAAGTGCGTGTATGCCTATCACAGTAGTTAATGTTTGTAGTTTGTAGCTGATTGGTGGCAATGTGCAGAAATTCAACGCCTATACATAGAAATTTGTTAATGAGAGTCTTGTCACAAACCATATCATCTTGAGCATGTGAAAGAAAATTGGAATACTTTTGCATCAATATATACTGAGCAAAGAAAACAGGTTGCGTATCCAAGACTTGAAAACCTTGTCTTTTGCTGTTAAAACATGAAGTTAAAAATTCATATCCATATGGAAATATGTAATCACGGATTAATAAAAACTTTTACAGGACTGGTGAAGGGGATAACACATTCACTGGACTAGTAAAAACTTGTATGATTCCTCAAATGCCATAAGCCATATGGAAGTCCATATTTAATGTCTCCCTAGTAGCATTGCTTTTGGTTTATTATTATGAATTTGCAAGTCTTGTGGTAAAAGATGAAGCAAATGAAATAAAAGTACCAATATCCCATGAAATCGGAGTTTACAAATGTAAAAGAAAAAATTTCAACAGTATCTGATGCCATGCACAAACAAACACACTGATCTTCAACCTGCTGGCAGTATGCAACAAAAATTTCAACAATATGCAACTTGCTGTCCCTTCGTTTAGAGAAACTATACAATTCAATGAATCACTTACTCTTGGGGTCAAACAACTAGGTTCAAACGGTAACGACCCTTCAATCTTATTGTCGTCCAAATAAGTGAACACACCAGCCAATAAGAAATGATCAGCAGCTTCACTTGCATCACGAAAAAAAGTATAGGCATATAATGGAGCTTTTGTTTCTTGAATAATGATCTATCGCATGGTCTCTTGACGCTTAAGTGGAATGCCTTCAATATCATCTCCATCTATTTCTTCATACTTGGGATGTCGTGACGAGAAGGATTGTGATGACACTGCAGTCAAGAAAGAAGAATCAATAACCAATTTAAGGAGTATTAGAGTATTCACTAAAATATCAAAATTATAAACCTTCATTGAAGTCTTTAGTTTTGTGAAGAAGGAAGGTTCCTGACAGAATGGTCACGAACCCACACAGTTCAGTAACAATTTGAGTCGCATATTGCCCGCTCCAGTCCTGTTCCGCAAGAACGATACATGTAATTCTATTAAATCACAAAAGCCTTCCGGAAAAAGATTCTAAATTTGAAAAAATAACAAACGTGTAATTTGGAACTTGGAAGTATGTGGTATACCTTAAACATGATAACGCTGGCTAGAATTGTTAATGTAGTAAACATCACATAGTGTATAGGAGATACGACGGAAGAGTTGAATGTATCAAGAGCCTGCACTTGTCCAGGAAATAGATGGGTTAATGAGGAAAAGTGATTGAGAATATTAAAACATGAATTCCATCTGTAAGGTCAAGGTCTGATTTTGTATTCTTATATTTGGCCAGTTTGGTATGGCTTAACAAGTTCCCTTAAAATGATGCCTCGTCGAAATATACCAATCTTGAAATCTGTGTGCTTATTGTTGAGACTTACTAACATTGAATTGCTCATTAAAGCTAAATACGATACTATATGAAGACTTGGGTTGCATCCTAAAAAGGTTAACTTAATGTGAGAAGTAATTCAGTGTCTTATACTATTACTATGTATGTGATTTCTACTTATGCAGAATAGTTCCAACAACAACAACAACATCCAAGTCTCCCAAAAGATTTTGGGATTGGCTAACATGAATCAATCCATGATACTGGAGCCAAAAAGAAAAGAAAAAAATAAAAATAAAAAGATAAGATAAGATAAAAAGGATAAGATAAAAATAAATAAATAAAGATAAATATGAGATAAAAGAGCATAAGAAAGATAAAAGATAAAAACAACATAAGAACATAAGAAGATGAAGATGATTAAAAGAAAAGAAAAAGAGAGAGAAAAGAGATCAATCCTCCACACGAACATGCACCCTCCACTTATGCAGAATAGTTTAACACTTATGAAGAATAGTTTAACAGGAAAGTTTATCTAAGGCCAAGAAAAGGAGTTGCAGACTTGCAGGTAGGTCAAACAAGCATTTCACAAGAACGGGGTGAAGCCAATACAAAACAACATTATATAAATATCAAACTACTCTTTATATATAGGCATAGATAATTAAACGTAATGCAATGACAATATATTTACAAAATATCACATTTTCTTGTTTCACTATATCTTGTATCACGATGCCCTCACCCCCACCAATTGGACACAATTGTTATGAAAAGGGAAATGGGGTGCATGCTACCTTGTTTAAGTAGTTCAATTGCGTCAGCAAGCACGTCACTACAATTAATGCAAAGACCCATGTCTGTGGATACACTAATTGATTTGTACCCTCAAACGTTAACTTCAGTGCTATTCCCAATGCCCTGACACTCATAACCTGCAAATTGTGTATTAGCATTAAGATAAATAAATGTAATATGAAAGGGGGTTTTCCTACAATATTACTAAAATACAACTCATGGAGAAAAATATGACTACATGGTCACTGTGATTTAGTGGAATATGCCACAAAGGTCACTTTAGTTTAAAAATGACCATCATTATAGTCACCAGTCAGCAGTCAATGAGAAAACACATCATAGTCATTGTATTAAATTAAAAGTCACATTTTTCCCTATTACTTTCTAGTTACATAGTTTTCACTTTTCAAAATGAAATGGTATTAAAATATTCAAGAAAGGAAGAAGAAATCCAGGGAATTGCATGGCAAATGAAGCAGAACTTCTTTTCTTTCTTTTTAGACAAGGGAAAGATTACTAACCCCAATTGAGCCCACAAGTGAACAAACTCCAACATAGGCAATTATATGAGTTTGCCCATACTTCGGGAGATAACGAAGAATGATTATAACTACTGATCCTACTACCATAGCTCCATACAACAGGAATCCTGTAAAGGAAAAAACAAATACAGTTTTTGGAGTTCATACATAGAGTTGACATGAAAATTTAAACTTGAGTAATGCAAGTGATATTTCTTTTTTCTAAATGGAGATTGCCAGAGATAGAATGAGGCTAGAAATAAACTACATGTTTTTTCTGCATAGAGTAAAGACAAATTTAAGCCGTATACATTTGAGCTACTAAAATGAAATATTTTGAGCATATTGCTCTCATTGACAATATATACCTGGCTCAGTAGCAAGATCCCAGAGTTCCTTCACATTCTCAATTTCACGCTCTTGCGGCGCATGCATTACTATGATGGTTGAACCCACAATGCACAAAACACAACCAACAACACCAAAAATGTGTAGTCTCTCCCCTAAAAACATTTGTGCGAGTATAGCACTGCAGGAAGGTATATTTCAGCTACTACGCTACAGAAACCAAAGGAAAAAACAAAGACTTCCTAGTCAACCATGCTTGCCTGATAATAATACTTAGTGCACCAAGAGGAGTTACAAGTATAGCTGGAGCAAAAGCGTAGGCAGCAAAATTAGCTATTTCTCCAACAACCACTGCCAAAAGACAATCACTCAGATAAGCCAAATGCATAGAGCACTTAAGTGAGGGCAGGATAACACAAAATTAGCTGTTTCATCTTCATTTTATTTTTGAAGTAATAACTCTACAAACCAAGCGGAACCCATCTAATCTTCTTTTTGCACTGCCTCTTAAATATCACAATATGTATGGGAAACATTTGAATGTTGCAACTCATGGAAGCAGCAAACTCATAAAACAATCACCAGGCCTCTCTCTCTCTCTCTCGATTGTTCTTCCAAGAAAAAAACCGGCAAATATTGAATTGTTTTTACTCCTAACCTCTTATTTGGCAACTAGCCGGATTTTTGATATTTTACTACATTAGATGTACCAGATGCTTAGTTTTTAATTGGAAATGAGGGAAGAGTCTTGTTAAATGAGAAACTTCTTTAAGGACATGTATGTATTGGGATTGAAGCATAAAAGACAATTCTTTCTCAGTGAAAGCTACTTTGTTTCTATCTCCTCAATATTACAATTATTTTCCACTGATGCATTATAACTCCCCATTCCCTAAAGGGACACAATTCTATCAAAGTGGAAGAGATTTTTAGAGAGGGAGAGGGGGGGGGGGGGGGGGGGGAGATATGTGTGTGCGTGTCTCTAGAGAGAGAGAGAGCCCACTTGTTAACATTCCAGCCCACCATAGTGGCTCCAATAAGTAAGAATAGCCTCCAGCACCTGCCACAACAGGAGTTCAATAAGTGACCACTAATTGCACAATCCCTAACAAAATTGATCATTTCTAATAAAGCTACGCAAAGGCATAACAAAAGTTTTTGACATTGCAAAAGCCAAGAAGATGTCATGATGACTGTGTTTAAAATGGACAAATTAATGCCTACCCAGTACCCACGGAGGATCACGTTTCAGAGCATGCTGTACGAAAAATTATATTTAAAACTTGTGGGGTTCGGTTTATTAATAAAGCTACCCAAAGGCAATGAGTGTGAAAAGCAAAAAGAGTGATTCTATTTATTAATAATATCATCAGCATTTTCGAAGCTATTCTTGTGTCTCTTCGGCAAGTACACAAAATTCGGTCAATACCAAAGATGGGAAGGAATCCTACCCTGCCAAGGGAAAGTGGCTGTTTATCTTTACAGCTTTCAATCTTCTTCTTCATCTCCCAACCATGCTTGTAACATTTTAATAATAATAGGAAACTAATACTCATACCAATACTTATTTTATTACTAATACGAAAATGCAGGCTCATATGATTCCCATGCACAGAATTCAGAACAAAGATTTGAATCTTTTGTTCGTTTGGTGTAAGGAAACCGGAGAAGGTGACCTAATGGAATATATTGATCACGTATTTCATCTTGATCACGAGCCTCTCCATTCTTCAATCGTTTTTCTAATACACCTGTTTGCCGCATTATTTGAAAAACAACTTTTTCTTTGTCTCACATAAAAAGGTTGTCATAAGTCATGATAAATGAATTGTGGAATGGGATCTTTGAAGAGGCGATGAAAATGCAGAATTGTAACTGAGACAAGGTATGCTCTATTCAAAATATGAAAAAGTAACAAGTATAGAAAAACTTAATGGAGTAGTTAATGCACATATAATAAATCTCTTCTAAGGAAAAGGGTAAAATGGAAAACTAACAAGTAAAGAAAAGCTTTCAACTTTCCCCTAGTTTTCCAAAAAATATAACTCTTCAAATTTGAAAAGGAAGAGCATCAAAAAATGAATAAATTATCCAGTACGATGACAGTTGAATCGTTGAAGTGGCTTAAGTCTACCAAGTAACTAAATCCAACAAGCAAACCCAAATTCAATAAAAAAACACTTGATGCAACAACAGCAGTGTACAGTGTAGTAAGTCATTTTTCACATTTCAAGGAAAATCTCTCTTTAATGTGTCTGTGGGTTGGCTAATTGGCTTCATGATTGGATATTAGACAAAAGCTAAGACCATACTTGCATACTTGTGTACAAATGAGAAATGTTCTTGAACCGTAGACAGAGTACACCCAACAACACCATAACCACAACACCTAAAGGCAACACAGCTTCACTTCAACAGATTCATATCTAAGACGCCTTAGTAGAGAAAGAATCAGTGTATAATAGCATTCCATTGTATTCAAACACGTTATATCTAAACTTCATTCAATTAATAAGAGGGACATGAGATTTAGTTCTCAATGAAGAAATGGTAAATACCAGCTCTAAGACCAGATCCAGAACCAGCCTTCTTGAGTCCCTTTTTCTTGATAATGAAGCTAGACCCAATGAAGAAACTGGATGAGATAGCCAAGACCACACCTTTGATGTTATCAGCAGACATAACCTTCTCCACACTCTCCAAGCTTGTGGACTGCACGACCCCTGAAACAGTACTCTCCATCTATTCAACTTATAGACCTCTTTTATATACTACACCTAGAGATGCGTCAAACTAAAACTGAGAGCTCCATGAAAGGTTTTTTCTTCCACTTCTTCATGCCCATACCCATTTGTGTGAATGGGTATTTGAATACATAGCTCACTGGAATTGCTATATTGTTATGCAGAGAAATTGGGCACGAAAAGTACACAAATCAGAAGGTTGGCATGGAATTTATGGGTATTATTATTATATGCGAAAAGGATTTTAATTGTCGGATCGATGACAAAGAGTCCTTGATATAGAAGTGGAGTGTGCAAGAATTCTGTTTTCCTCTTCTTTTCCCTCTTGGATCGAGACAAATGGGAAGCTCTTGCCCAGTTGGGGTTTTGTTATGCAGTGCCCCATCGTCATTTTGATTTGACACTTCATGATGATTTTCTTCTATATTACTCGTATTATGAATACATTATTAAAATAAAATCAAAGAGTGTTGATTGGATTTGTTTTATTGGGTGTTTATATTTTACTTTTAATTAGTTTTTACGGTGCGATAATTGCACATTTACGGTGCAATCATATAATTCCTTAATTTATTGTAATTTACTCCTTTCGGTCTCAAATCAAATTCACACTTTCCTTTTTGGATAGGTCCAAAATAAACTTCACACTTCTTCTCTCTTCCTTATTTGACAAATTATCTTTATCAAAACAGTGTAAAACAGTGTCAAACAGTTCAAAACAGTGTCAAATAGTGTCAAACAGTGCCACAACAGTGTACTCTATAGTAAAGTCAAATTTATTTCCTTAATTTGTGTGAAATCAAACACTGAATTTGTTTTGGGACCGGAGGGAGTATTAGTTTTAGAAGATTTTGAACTTGGATAAATTAGTGTACAACAAAGGAGTATGAAAGATATCTTACAAGATTAAAGGAAGGTGCAAGGGAACAAAAAATTATGCAAGAAATGTGACTTGGTGTCGCATGCGATCGGGTATAATCAATACCCGATCGCGTATGATTTGACTCGGAGACATACAAGATCAAATAAAGTAAGAGAACGTGAAAAAATCAGGTTTGGTCGTATACCCGATCAGATATATTGACATACCTAGTCGAGTATGACTAGATTTCAACATTTCTGTAGCTACTGCCCAGGATACCTGATCGAGTATCGTCTACACGACTACACCAGATCGAGTGTCCGACCTAACCTCACAAAAAAACTATAAATGCACATGATTTCCTTCCCATTTTGATATCCACTCTTCCATACAGTCAAGCTCGGTTTAGATTAATGTTTTATTTATATTTCTTTCATACTTAGTCTCTGATTAAGGAGCTAAACTTCTTATTTTTTGTTTTGCTATCTTGATGCTTGTTAAATGTTAATATTGTGAGCTATTTTCTTAAACTTCTCTTTTGAAATATCAATTCTTCTCTTATTTTCTTAAACTTCTCTTTTTTTCCCCTCTCTTATTCTATCTTTGTATTAATGTTGTTAACATTGATTACTACCATAACAAATTAATGAACAAATGGTTGATCATTGGTTTTTTCACAAGTAAGTAACTTCAGGATATTAATGCATGGTCTCATGGTTAGTAATCTACAAATAGACTAATTGTGTTGGTTAAACCGAAATCGTTATGTTGAGGTTATCACCAGGGAGTTAAGAGATCAAATGCTACCATCAAATTGGTATATGGTGATATTCTATACTTGGCTAATAGTAAGAGTCATCGATGAACGATCTCGTTATCAATAAGTATCCTCAATGAATTGGAGATACTCCACGATTGCGTATTCGAGAGGGGGTGTTTAAAAATATAACCGGGGTCAATAAACATTTCAACAAGTGGAAAGTAGCAAAATCAATTTTTTATCTTATTTATTTATAATCACATAATTCGTTCATCTTAGTGTTATAATATTATCAAGTTCACACAAATCTTAAAACTCCATTCGGTTACATTTTCATAAAAAAGAATTATATTGTTCCCTGTGAATACGAACTCTATTTCACTATACTACGTATTAGCGCTAATATTGAATTTATTTTGAGACACACAATGACTTTAGTGCCGTCAAGTGTCTCATAAAACTCATCAACTTTCTTTATTTAGTCGACTTAAAAAATGGCCATCCCTTTAAAAAAATGTAATCAATATTACTTCTCTATCCATACACAAAATATGACCATACAATTTTATTTTCTTATTTAAGTGTAAATTTACATTGACCTGTTCATGAGACAAATGTAGTATTTGATATTTCATATCGAAATTTATGATTTGATAAAGATACTCCGTATATTTTTCTCTCAAATGAGAGAGAAATCTCATTCACAAATTGTTAGAGGCAAAAGGCACCAAACAAAATTTGAACAAGTGGTTGATCATTGGTGGTTTCACAAGTAAGTAACTTCAAGTTATTAATGCATAGTCTCATGGTATCATATAATCAAGTATAGTAACCTCCATTGTCAACATGAATATGTGTGCATCACTATTGGAGTGCATCCAAATCAATCTCCATTTGGCGTCAACCACATTATTTCAAGAGCTCGTGTTTCTTTGTACAAGAAATTCTCGCACACTGAAATACATAAATAAATCATGCTTCCACAAGATGAGAGTCCAAGTCCTTAGCAAAGCATACACGCCTTCTTAGTCAAATGAATGATTTTTTTTTCATAATTGAGAATGGCTTCATCGTAGGCAACAATGCCCTTTCAACACTACCCTTTCAATACGTGGTCTCGTCCCTCCAAACTTTAACATCACACCATGTTGTAAATGTGATCTAGAATCATCATAAAATATGATTTGTATTTGGATATTTTTTCCCATTAGTTAATAGAGTTATGAACTCCTTTGTAGTATGTAGAAGTTCTCTTTATAAATGTATAGTCGCTAAACAGTATATTTAGTAGCTTGATTTTGAAATGATACATAATCTTATAAGTATATATGTTTGTTAGAGACCGTGAGGTTGTATGTCAATAGTATATCTTGGACAATAACTAATTCTGATACGGGTCAATCTAGTGAGAACTTGATTCTCTGTATTCAAATAGATAACCCAACTACAAGCTTGTTGCACTAAAATTCCTCCATGGTAAAAATGAGTAGTTGTACCCAGCGCTGACTATAGAACAAAGTGGTACACTCGCTTGTTGATTGTTTGGCGCACCTAGAATGACAACGCGCTTTGGGATGCGGAGAAACACCGAATTATGTCAGATTTAATAGATTTAAATCTATTCAAACTGTGTATTTCAAAAATATACACGGTGAAAACTTAGAGAGTATATGTCTCTTCTAAATGAAAATCATCTAAAATTTTCCAGTACTTTTTATCATATGCGAATCACTTAACCTACACTCCCTCCTCCAACATAGCACAAGACTCTGGGGTCTTTCCGGATTAAAAACTAGAGATACTATTTCTTATTGAGCCATCTTCTTCACTAGAGAAAATATAGGGTTGTGATTATGTCGTATACCATACAATATATAGTGAAGTCATATATAGCTCTCTACCCCCCCATAACATATGGTTGTGACTATCTTTGAAAAGCAGTGGTTTCAGATTAACTAGGGTGGGCAAAAATACCGAACCGACATGGTACCGAACTGAACCGGTATGGTACCGTACCGAAAAACGGGGTTTGAAACGGATCTCGAAGTTTTTATCCAGAACCGGACCGTACCGGTTCTAAACAATGTCATGATCGGTTCTCATAAAATGAGAACCGGTACCGGACCGAACCGGACCGAAGTATGATTTAATTATTTAAATTTACATTTATACTATTACTTTGACTAGTGCTTTCACACTTTCACCGCCTTTGCTAGTTCATAGGAAGTCTGGAATCGGACTGATGTATGGTTTAAGTATTTAAATTTGTACTACTATAGTTTATCTGAAATTTATTACTACGTAATTATGTAATACTGCCTCCGTCACAAATTGATTTGCAAAATTAACTTTTCATGGTCAAACAGTTTCATTTTATCCACTTAATTAGAATGTCAATTTTTAATTATATATAATTTGGAGCTTGCAACTTTGAAGAGATTTTAATGTATGTAGTTTTTGAATATGTAAACTTTAATTGTTAAAATTTGAATTAATTATCAATAAAGAGAATTTAACTTTAACATTGATTGATAAAAAAATATTGACTTTGCATGTCAATTTGGGACGGAGAGAGTATGAAAATTGATAAATTGTGTGGATATTTGGAGGATGGCTAAACTTTAATTTCCTCTTAAAAACTTGAAAAAAGTGACATTGTTTGATATTGGTATGACATGGTACCGTCCCGTTTGAAAATGGAACCGTACCGAACCGAACCATTTGAATAGTCACGATACTGGTACGGGTTCATCCAAATATTGGACCGGACCAGACCGCGTCCACCCTAAGTTTAACGCCCCTCTAACGTCTGAATGCTAATCCTCTACCATATGACACATGTGTCTAGATGGAAAATATTAAGGGCTTCAGATTAGTGAAAAAAGTGATATCCCAAAATGTTCAATGTTGTTTTTTAACAGGAAGTTCAATATTGATTGGACATCCTACCTTGCATCCCTAAATGTAGTAGGCCATAATCTTTAGGCCCGTTTGGTTCACGGAATGTCAGATTACTTTGGGAATGTCAAATTAATGGATATGTTAGATTGATGGGAATCTATTCAATTGTGTCTCATTTATGTTTGGTTAAGACTAAAGGAATATCACATTAATTTGTTTGGTTAAATGATATCTCATACTACAGACTTAGTTATTTTCTCTTAGCACAATAAACTTATTACAACCTGCATTTAAACTAACCTAAATTAAAGAATAAAATGAAATACCTTAACAATTAAAAAAATCCAAACTAAATGAATTATGATTAATTGTACAAATGACTGATGCATTGTGGATGTTGCACCAAAAGAGATAGATAAGTGAACATTAAAAAATAGTTTTGTTTAAATGAATTCACAACGACATACATTAATAAATAAATTTGAATATATCATTACCAAATTAGTTGTATAAAAAGAACAAGTCAATGTTGCTCTACTTAATTTTGCTAAACTCTCTTTTCAAATTAATAAAAGAGTGAACTAAATTCTAAAAACAATAGGCACAATATACGGAAAGCATATTTAAATCTGCTTATGATTCAAAGAAAATTAGAAGATTAAAGAAAAATCCAAAGAACAACACAATGTGTTGAAAAAATGGAGAAAAAATTAAAATATATTAAAAAAAAAATTAAAGAATAATCAAAAGAAGATCAAAGAGGATTAAATATTAAATTTAGAGGGAGCAATTACTTGATTTAGGAGATTCTTGTAAAATGAAGAGGAATTTTTTTGGACAGAATTGATTGGATAAGAGACCTAAATAAGATTGAAGAGCTATTATAAAATGACAATTAAATTAGCATGAGTAAGTTTAGAACCAAAATTATAATCGGGGATGTAAGATAACCTAAGAAGTATATGAGTTTGACATTGCTATGCACGGCACTCCTTCATTTTTTATTTGGGAATATAACTTGCCAAAAAAATTCAAACGATACCCTTAGAGTTCAAAGGTACTAGGAAATGGATAATCTTCGATCCTTATGATCCTATGCACGGCACTCCTTCATTAGATTCCTTCATGCAATGATTACCCTGAACCAAATGTACCTTCATAGCATCTCCAATGGGAGGGTGCATTGCACATGATATCGTATAGGAGAGAGATAGAGATAGAATAAATATTTGGATGAATTAGTGCGTAGGAGAAAATGAAAAAGAGGAGAGAGGGGAAAAAATGGACCAAGTTCTATGACAAGGTCCATATATGAACCTTACACGGGATTCAAGAAGGAAAAGTTGATGAAAAGTGAGTTAAAAGTGATATACAAAATGAAAAATGAAAATAAATTAGGAATACGTGGGATCTACACATATAAATTGTTAAATAAAAAATGGGATCCATACTCTTGCATTCGAATTGCTCTCACGGTTCTACCTTACTATCATCTGAGCTATTCACCTCTGAAGATGGACTTGGGTACACACTTCTAGTACACATTCTTACCTACTCCTGGTCTGTGAGAGCCTAAGAGTGTGTACGTGTAGCTTTCCATTTTTTCCCACTTCTCAGTTCTTCAGACGAAACACTGATGGGTAGCAGAGATTCCCCATTGAGGAGAGTTGAAGAATCCCGTGGCCAGTTAATGGGGTTTCTTTTACATTTCTAAGGAGGGAGTATTTTTCACTGTTTTGGCTGAGTCTGTCATCAAGTTTTAAACATTCATTCCACCAACTTCAACAATGGCAAAAGTATTCGACTTTCCTATCATTCTCCATTCTCAGACCTGCTACTGCCGTTGCAATTATCCATTTCCTTATTCTAAGAACCCATTGATTTTCACCCCAACGGCCGAGCCCAGACTCAAGCCAAACTTCCCCAAACTCAAATCTTCATACTCCTATGATAATAATAATCTGAAAGAAAAAAGTAGCACAAGTAGAGGGTTTCATTATCATAGTTTAAGAAAGAGGGTGTTTTTCTTGGATGTCAATCCTCTGTGTTACAATGAAGGTACCTGGTCTTTCCAGTATTTTGCTCACTGGATCTCCCTATTTTTAGCTGACGTCAGCAACGGTCAACCTGTTGTTGCTGTAAGAAATCATTGCCTTGCAGCTTATGTTTGCGCGCATGAGTGTATCTTATTTTCCTGACTTTTCCAAATTGATCAAAAGTTGTTCAAGATGTGAAGAAAAACTAGAGAATGCCATACCTAATTTGGTCCCTTTGAAGGGGAGATTCTGAATTTGGTCAAATTGATTAGTAGAGGATTGATTGTACTGTTCATTACTTGTTAAAGTGGGGGTCTTGTTATTATCAGGTGGAGACAAGATGATCAAAGTTTACAAATTTATTTTAATTTTTGTTATTGTAAACATGAAGAGAAGAGACACTTCTTTTCAATTACAGGTTGATGAATATTATGATAAGAACCCTAGCAAGTTTGTCTAAAATGGTTGCAGGTTATTGATGGAGAAAGAGGCAATGAGTACAGGAGGAACCTGTTGCCTACCTATAAAGCGAATAGGAAGAGGCCTGGAGGATCAGTTTCTGGAAGCCTTATAAGAACTTCAGTTGAAAGGTCACATAAAGTCATCTTGGATGTTCTTAAGAATTGCAATCTGCCTGTGAGTGAAGCCCTTTTTATAATAAAGTTGGTCTTTTTTGTTCTTTTTCACTTTTTGAGCTCACATGTCTACACAAACCAGTCTCCACTGCACACCATGCAATAGGGAATGTATGAATGGAGCACCTGTATGTAGATAAGTTGACTTTGAGATGCAACATGGCCCAAATAAGGGGTGTGATCTGGTAGTTGATTTTATTTTACAAGTATTGCTTCCTTGCAATTTTAATTTAAACAAAAAAAAATCATGAATGTGTTATCAACTGTGGTGACCAGATTTACAGTTTTTGTTAGAGTCCTACATCCTAGAATTAATGGTAGTATAATGAGTTAATAATACCTTGGTTGAACTAGCTACTGTATTAGATTCAATACCTTTGTTCCACCCAAACTTGCTGCTTTATTTCAAGTTTTAGTTTCAGGAAAGAGGGAGTTAAATATGCAAGTGGCCAACCGGGTTAGGTTCAAAATTAATGAAAGAATAATGGGTTAAACTTTTAGTTGAATTAGCTTATAGATCTGCTCCAATTGTTAGTGCGGTTTGACCAAGTGGCTTATGACGAAGTTGAGTCACCCCAACCCGGTCCTGTATTATATCTGTTAAAATGACTTGATTTAGATTTTTATTGCAAAAACAAGTAATATGTGTTGTTGAAAATTTCTATTTGGCATCTATTTTGCTTTTTTACCGTGACTTCCTACTGTTTAATCATGATTCCAATAATGAAGAGGATTGTTTTACTGTAGCTTGTTCGGTATTTTTTAATAGAAAATCAGTGTAAAAAGGGTCACAATTCAGGTTGTTAAGATTGAGTCACATGAAGCAGATGATGTTGTAGCTACACTCGTGGCACAAGTCCTACAGAAAGGGTTTCAATCTGTAATTGCTTCACCAGACAAAGATTTCAAGCAACTGATATCAGAAGACGTTCAAATCTTGATTCCAATGCCTGAGCTAGATAGATGGTCGTTTTACACTTTAAAGCATTACAAAGCTCAGTACAATTGTGATCCACAGTCTGACTTGAGTTTGAGTAAGTCATGTTTTCTTTGTTACTTACACTTGTATTTTTTGTTCTTGTTATTACATTGAGTCCGTGTATGACCTTATCTAACACCCTCTCTGTCCCAACTAAAACTTTGCCAATTGGAATTTTATCATTCGAGGACGTGAAAGATAGATGAATTATCAATTCAAGACTTAAAAGATTGAAATTTGTTGATATAGGCTTCGAATGAATAAATTTGAGGGATCCAAATACAGCCTTAAAAGGAAATAAATTTGTGTTTCACACATTGTTTCTAGATCTCTCTTCTAAATAAAAATCTCAACCACAAAATATTCATTTTCATAATCTGTTTTCGAGTCAAACAAGACAAAGTTTTGATGGACGGACAGATTGGAGTCTTTCATGAACAAAAGATAACCAGATTTTATTTCTTGCTAGAATCAATGATATGCACTAAAAATCCACATTTTTTCTTTAGTTGTATTTTGTTGTACAAATGGCTCAAATTTAATAGGTGTATTCTATTGTCTAATTCATTCACCAATTTGAGTTGTTGCCTTCAGGATCCATGTTGGGTGATGAAGCTGATGGGGTTCCTGGAATTCAGGATGTGGTTCCTAAATTTGGTCGAAAAACTGCACTAAAGCTTTTGAGAAAGCATGGGAATCTTGAAAATCTACTCGCTGCCGCCACAGTGAGGACTGTGGGTAGACCCTATGTCCAAGATACCCTTACCAAGCATGCAGATTATCTACGTAGAAACTATCAAATTCTCTCTCTCAAGACGTGCGATTTTTCTCATTGTTTAACCTTATATTTTGCTTCTAAATCCTTGCCATTCTAATTGCAGTCACATAACATATTGCAGTGATGTTGATGTTCAATTTGATGACAACTGGCTATCTGATAGAGACACTAGTAATGATTCAGTAACTATTTCAAACTTGATTGATGACCTCAAAGCAAATGGGAAATTTTATGTGGCAAAACAGCCTCCCATGAGGCTTTAAGCTCTCCAAATTAATGGAATTTATCAAGTAAGAAGTCTGACCCATTTTCTCTTTTTCTGCATTTATTTTCTTTTTTCTTAGTAAAGACAGTCAAGGGAGACTTAATAGTATAAAAAGACATTATCCCTTGGTGCTATCTAGTGTCTACTATAATAAATACGGAGTATGAAGTACTCCGTATTTAGAATTTGCAAAATAAAATAAAATAATCAATGGTTACCTTCACTCAATGAATCAGTGTTGAATAACAAATATATCGGAATAACAAGTATTATGAATATTACCATAAATGCTGATTTGAATAATGACAATATCTGATCAGATCTTGTAATTATATATTTTTTATCAATAGCTATGATTTCCATTGTTTCACTAATTCCTTGTAAAATTGTCGTTGTAGAATTGCAGGAGAAGAATCAATGGGTTTATGGTGGAAGCGGACTAAAATGATGCCTTTCATTTTCATTTTCATTTCATCCACTAATGATATTTGAATTCAAGAGTGGTCAAGTACTCTCAGGAGACCGCAGTTGATCACTAACTTGGATTTGGAACTCCTCAAATTATAGCTTGTAGGTTATGTAGTAGAAAACCACTTTCAGGGGGCAACTCCTTGTCAAAGCTAAGAGTGTGTGACCGTATGTTAGCTCAAAGCTCGTAAGCATGGCTCGTGACTCTTGGTTAGGCAACAGCTCAAGCCTAGCAACAGATGCAGCTAGCCAGCCAACCACAGTCCAAGAGGCCTGGCCCAGCCCAGCTAGAGCTGAGTAGTTCAACTTGGCCCACATGTCTTTAGTTCAGCCAAACGCCCAACAGGACTAAAGAAGGATCTCAAGTAACCGATGAAATAGGTGATGTTATTGCATAACGGGTCGTACCATGCATCAGGGTCGTACCCTCAGCGGTTTGCGGAGGCTTATTGAGCACATTGAGATTGAGCTAACCTCTACCAGTCACACGCCCCTCTATGTCGCCATCTATGAATATACCAGCCTCCAACAGTCAGACAAAAGGTGGCATTGTAACTGGAGATATTATGTACTCCGTTTACCCGGATTCTATCCTAATGAGTTTTTCTTGAAAAGCCTTTTATGAAACAATGCATCAAAATAAAGCAGGATTAATAATTGTGATCTTTTACCCTTGACTATGATTTCATCCATTTTGGCTCTTCATAATATGTGGGTTTAAAATTAAAATGTTCTGCATCCACCGTTCACTGTTCACGTACAATATTGTCAATAAACTGAACAAAGTCTCCATATAACATATCCTAATATAGGGCGTGCATTGGTAGGTATACCACATGAAATATGCAAATTTCAATATTTATTGTATAAACCAAACTAAATCTTTTTTCAATATGGTAGCTTAGCTTAGGTATGGATATTTTGTTGTGGTATGGTGCGGAACAGAGTGCTCGATATTAGATTTTTAGTACAATTCCAAATTATTATTATTATTAACCTATACATTTATAATAATATTTTACAAAATCATTTTCAATCTAGCACATTTGCTCAACAAAAAATGAAAGTTCTGATAAGAAAATAAGAATCAACATAACACCGTACTACTGTCTACTGATAGCAAACCAAGGCAACTTAGATTTTCAATTTTAAAAAGAACAACTATTTACTATTGAGTCATGCCTAATTATACACACGCCCGAGCATACACATATATGTAAATGCATATGTATATATAGAGGAATATTGAGGTCAGTTCGGACTGTCTTTTGGTCAAGTCCATTTGAGGTTGAATATTTTAATGAAATTGTGTGGACATGTTCTTCATGTAGTGTAGAACATTCACACAAAATTTCAACTTAAAATCCAACCCTGAGTCAATTAAATAAATTGTTGAAAATACTGTTTTTATGCATATTTTTGCACAATGTGTTTTGGTAATTTATTTAACCGGATTTCCGATTGCTTTTAAAGCTGAAATTTTGTGAAGATAATCTGCAATTCATGAAAAACATGCTCAAACAATTTTATTAAAAAATCCACCACGGATCCCCACAAATGGCGTCCGCCGGATGAAGATTCCGGTCACTCTAGTATGACAAAAACATTACTCTATCTATATTAGGGATGGACCCGAGCGGGTTTTTTTTTGCAAATCCTTGGGCCCAGAATCGATCCGGGTTGATACCGGGTCCGGGCCTAACCGGGCCGGGCCCGGTTCAATGTCTAATTTTTTTGCTTTCTTGTTATCCCCCGACCCCCCCCTCACCCCCACCCTCCACCCCCAAACCTCCCCAAAACACCCAGCCCTACCCTAGGAAAAGAAAAAAATTGAAAAAACAAAAAAATGACCCGGGCCCGGCCCGGGTCATTGAAAAAACAAACACATTGAATTTTTTTTTTGCTTTCTTGTTATTTGGAAATGTTCTTTGCTAAAAGTACTTCCCTAAAAGTATAAAATTTAGGAAAATATGATAAGAGTAATCCAACCTTTGACAGATTTACTTATAATAATCTCACTTTTACGTATTCTCAGAATAATCTCACCTTTGTACTTCTTTCATTGGACCCTGACCGGTTGGTGATCTACCATACCAGTTTTTTTGCATTTTTTTGAAAAACTTACATAAATAATCTCACCTTTCACAAATCTGCTCAAAACAGGCCCATGTTTCATTTTTTCTTTTCTCCCTAAATTTTTTCTTTCATTATTTTATTCATGGACATTTTTTAATTCATTTTTCCATTTGGGAAGGAAATTTTGCAAAAAAAACACTCCTAATAGAGTGAAATAAAATAATTGACTTGGGAAGGAAATTTAACAAAAGGGTCTCATGTTTCATTTTTTCTCCCTAAAACATTTACCTCGTTATTTTTATCCATAGACAATTTTTATTCCCTTTTCCATCGCTTTGTTCTTACTTCGTATTTCTTTTCCATATTTATTATTTTATTTCTCACTCTGTCAGGAGTGTTTTTTGTAAAATTTCCTTCTGAAATAGATTTTTGTCATTTTCTTTTTCCTCAGTATTTTTATGTCATATCTCTTTTATATGTTTCTCTTCTTAATCATTCTCTTATTATTAAAGATCTTTTTCCCACTCTATTTGTTGTTATAATTTATTTTCATTTTCACTTATCCCCTTTTTTCTTCTTGTTACTTTTTTTAATGTATTTTCTTCTTTCTTCTTGCTATCTTAACTCTACCATCAATATATTTTTTCCCCTTTCTAATCGTATTTTTCTAAGTAAGTCCACTTATTAATTTCATCAACTATGGGAAAATTCTATGTGACAAAAAGATTAGGGGAAAAAATTAAAAAAATGGGTGAAATTACATGAGAAATTATCATGTAGAAAGAAAATGTTAGAAAGGAAAAAATACATTTTCCCGAATTTTCGAATGTTTTATTTTTCTTGAAATTTTAGTTTTCTCTAATCTTTTTATCACATAGAGTTTTCCCCACAAATGATAGAATTAATGAGTTGATTTACTAAAAAAATAAGATTATGAAGAAAGGAGAAAAAATATTGATGGTGGAATTAAGATAATAAGAAAAAAGAAAAGAAGATAGAAGAATAAACATTTTAAAAAGTAATAGTAAATGAAATATAACAAAAAGTAGAGTGGGAAAAAATCTTTAATAAAAAGAGAATGACTAAAAAGAGAAACACAAAAAGGGAAATGAAATAAGAATACGACAAGAAAAAAGAAAATGACAAAAAATTGCATTTGGCATGGGAAGGAAATTTTACAAAAAAAAACTCTCCAGTGAGAAATAGAATGAAATGAGAATAAAAGGATGAAAAAATGAATAAAAAAGTGTACATGAATAAAATAAGGAAAAAATTGTAGAGATAAAGGAAAAAGTGAAACATGAGATTGTTTTGAGCATATTTGTGAAAAGTGGGATTATATGCGTAGTTTGTAATTTTTCCAAAAACAAATACAAAAAATCTGGTATAGTAAGTCACCAACCGATCAAGGTCCTACGAAAGAAGATGAGATGCAAATGTGGAATTATTTTGAGATTACCTAAATGTAGGATTATTATGAGAAGATCAGTAAAAGGTGTGATTATTTTTGCCAATTTTTCCTAAAATTTATAACTTCCAAAATGTTATGCTAATCATAATAATGGTTCAAATTTTATAAAATGATAAACCTTTTTTAGACGGAGGTAGTATATTGATATACCAATCGTATATGTTCGATTTGATTTCAACACCATACAATAATAATGTTAATAAAAGTCCACACAATCCATATTCAATACTCTATAGTCTATCCCATTAACTCAATTTTAATGGGATGGATATAAGAACTCCTGCCCTATCCACAATTTGCAAAACCCAATTCAATTTTAATACTTACAATTTTCTATAGAGTATCTAGTTCACTGCATGTTTACAACTCTGATTACGATGGTATTTGGGAAAACAATTTCAGTGCTGTATAAAAGTGTGGAAAACAAGCGCCTCTGAAGTATCAAGTTTTCTGGACAAATTTGTGGGTTGAGAACTTAAGAAAGGAGAAGGACCCAAAACAGGCAGAAAAGCATAGAAAGATATACGTAGTATACAGATTCAGGGAGCAAGAGGGAGGAGAATGCTGCTAATGGTACAACCATCTTTCATTTCTCACCCTTTTCCTCCATCGCCACACATTAGTAGCACTATCAGTACTGCAGTTCTTGTGCCAAGACTATCCCCTAACCAAAAGCCGCAAGCTCATAGTCTCACTCTTCACGGTCATAATGGATTCCGGTCATCAGCATCTCCGTCGGTTTCTTGCCTCTTTCAACGGAAAACCGCCGAGCGTGCTTCATTTCAGGTCAGAATATTCACTTGATTTCAGGTTATCTTTCAGAGTAGATGTTTCAGTTGCTGTTTCCGAGTCCAGCCCCCCACCTATTTGATACTTTATCACGTATAGATTTCATTTCAGTTCGGGTTCGACTCTTTAGCGTGACTGTGTGCCGCATAGTGTAAAGATCTTACTCCCTCCTGTCTTGAAGGTCAATCCGATAGTGTTTCAGGTCGAAGGTACTATCCCTCTGGGGATGTGAGTTTTTATTCAATTGGGTTAGGATTTTGGTTTATGAGAATGTACTCACTCAAGGTTTAGCTTGGGCATGTCTTTTAGCTATTGGATATGCTCCATTATGTGCTATTGTATTTTAGTTGTTTACAGTAAAGAGACTTTACCACTTCTAATTCGAAACTGAGGGGGTATAATATATCCTATTAGTAGTGACTAGTATTATTGATAAGCAGACTGAACTTCTGTTCGAGAATAACTTTAGTTTATTGAAGAGCGGATCATTATACTTTGATGTCACAGAAGCCAAAAGCTTTCAAGAATAGAAGAAACTAGATCACCTCATGGTTTTGAGCATTAATGTATTGGTTTCTTGAAGGGCAGAAAAAGCTTCTGCGCTTCAAGAAGCTTCTGTTAGAGAATCACTCTAGTTTATGAAGAGCAGTTCATTATACTTTGATGTCACAAAAGCCAAAAGCTTTCAAAAATAGAAGAAACAAGATCACTTTATGGTTTTGAGCATTAATGTATTGGTTTCTTGAAGGGCAGGAAAAGCTTCTCCTATAGAATCACACTCTAATTGATTGATGTGCTGATCATGCTTTTGAGAATTAATATATTTTTCCTGCATATTCTTTCCTTATTTATTGACAAATTAGGATTCTTGAGACCTTTGGCCTTTCTGACCTTGGGAATCATGATCTAGTAAGCATCCTACTAGCCATTTTGAAGATTATGCTAACTTTGAAGTAGTAAATATATTCCAGTTTTATTGCCCACTACTTTCCTCCTTTTCACCTATACTCAATTCTTGTTAATAAGCAAAACAAAATTTTCTCAGTGAACTATGTTGTTTGTAGGTTATTTACTTGAAATCTAGAGTTCTCTTCTTTCACGACCTAATAGTTTTTCTTATAAATGATCCATGCAGTTTTTTGGAAGAAAACTGGAAGTATTCCGTTTTGCTTCAGTGGACTTTCAAGGTGATTTATATTTCTGAATCTTCATCTTGTCTATCTACATTTTTAATGAGCGTGAACAGCAGTAATATATTTTCTCTATCTGCACTTTCCGATAGAGGTCTAACATGTTTTAGTGGGGTGCACCATTCATGACCATTCATGCCATTAGTTAACGTTCATTTGCCATATGCTTATTGATACATAATCTGGTTTGTGTGCTGAAAGAGTAAATCTGATTTGTGTGCTGAAAGATAAATCTGATTTCTGTGCTGAAAGAGTAAATCTGATTTGTGTGCTAAAGAGTAAACTGCTCACTATGAAAAGACAAGAAAATTCACCTTATTCATGTCAATTTCTCTGATGGAGCTGTGTGTGAAATTCTCTTACACACTCCTTTACTTGCTTATTAATCATGTCCTCATGGTCCCGTTCTAGTTGAGGGGTTTCAGCAATATTAGGTATTTAGGTCTTCAAGGCAACACTAATTAATTTTGAAACTTTGATTTTTGCAAGATCTATATTTTGAAGTGAGAGGAAAGGTCTTTGTAACGCATTATAAATTGTAAACATAGAACTGGATTTGAAGCCCAACAATATTAAATTTGTGTGAACTTTAATTACTAAAGTATGTTGGCATGTCAAACGACAAACACATACAACTACAAAATCCTAGATAATGTGTTTACTTTCAATATAAAGAAAGATACTTATCGAGATTTCAGGGCAGAGAGCTTTAGAAGTTTCAACTAGCTTTACTATCTCATTAGATTTTTTTTTTCTAACAATTTAACTAAATTAGCTATTTTATTCTCTTTTATATATTTTTCTTTTATCTTGGTTATTTTCTTGTGTTATTGTTATCTTATATTTATGTATCTTTATTTTATTCATTTTATCTTACTTTTTTTCCTTTTCTTGTCCGCCTTCTCTTTTTGGCATCGATATCATAGATCGATTCATGTTAGCCGACCCCAAATTCTTTTGGGATTAAGGCTTGGATGTTGTTGTTGTAGCTATTTTATGGAATGGTCAAATTTGATAGCCTTCTACAATAACTGATGAAATGAACACTGATTGAGTTTTATCTATTTGCATTGTCTGCTTTATTATTAGTCTATTTAACATAACCGTGTGACATCAATACATCATTTTCAGTAATCACCTGAAACCAACATGTGGCATAATATTATTGGGAAAATTTTACAAATAGGAGCAAATCGTTCTAATTTTCCAAAACTAAGACCGAAGATTAGCGTAAGACTCAACTAAACCTGCATTGACCACAATACTCTTACTTTAGAAAATAACAGACATTAAATAGACAATAAATAGACAATAAGTAGACAATAAATAGACAGTTGGGGACGTACGTCCCCTGAAGTAGGGGGAAAAGCGTCTCCAGTTGGGGACGTACGTCCCCTGAACTGGGGAATTTCGAACTCAATTTACTCGAGCTGAAGGGGCAAATTTGGAAACTAATAATTGAGTTTCTTAAAATAGGAGCACATGTGTGACACAGATGGAACAAACATTAGGCAGTTCTAATTTTGTAAAAATATTATGATTTGGTCCTACGGCCGGCAATTTTCTCAATATTATTATGAATAATAACAAAGTATGAATAATAAATCATGATGCAGTCTTTCTCTTCAGGTTTACAAAGTATTAAAGTGTCTTAATTTTGGAGCATGTGTTTTTATTAAAACCACTGAAAAAATTGCAGTCTTTTTCTTGCAGAATCCTCACCAAACAAGCTAATGGTTGAAGATATTGCTAATGTGGAAAGAGCAATTGTTGGTATATCTGCCTTCTCATATGGGTCAATCTTGTGGCTGATATCTGGACAAGTGGCACATGCTAGTGAAGGTGTCAATGTGAATATGGTTTATGAGATAGGAGAGGTGTTTGATGTGGGGATCCAGCTTACGTACTTGCTTTTGCTACTAGCTCTACTGGGAGCTGGAAGTTTCTTTGTTATCCGTCAAGTCCTTATCCGTAGAGAACTTGATCTTTCTGCTAAAGAATTGCAAGTAAATATCAAATAGTTAACGATATATAATAGCGTAGTTAAAGTATCAAATTTGATTCCTGAACATGCATGTAACGGGGTCCTGGTTTCACTTTTTAAAATACCTGTATATTCCTCTGGGAAGTTATTTACAGTGAAGAATGGTGCTGGAGAATCACTTGACCGTAAAATGATAATGTTAACGGAACTCTCTCTCTCTCTCTCTCTCTCTCTCTTCATGTGCATATGACTCTTTTGTATGGTTATAAAATAAACATTTGTGAACTGTGTGATTGAAATGAATATCAGGAGCAAGTTCGAAGTGGTGGTAGCAGTTTGGAGCTTTTCGAACTTGGAGCTGTTATGCTGAGAAGAAAACTTTATCCAGCTGCAACTAGGTACCTTCTTCAGGCTATTAAGAAATGGGATGGAGATGGTCAGGACCTATCCCAAGTATGTTGTTAACTTGTTACTTCGCAACTAGTTATCCTTAATATTTGAGTGAATAACATGTGAAAGTGGGATGGAGGTTCTCAAGAAACCAAAACTCTTCCTAGTTTTCATTCATATAATTTCTGTTAGTCTCGTTGCTCTCAGTATGATGTTTTTGAAAAGACACAGGTCACAAATTCATGTTCCATTGTTCTTGTTTCTTCCATCACCTCTTGTTGTAGAGATGTAGAAAAAAATATTCACAAAAGAGAATCTTGAGATTTAGACCATGAAAGCAAACTTTTTCAGTCTCCTTCATAAGTATTTTTTTTCTACCATTCTTTCGTAAATTTAATAGTACCAATTAAGTTCATATGAAGACATGGGTGATTGGATCAGACCAGAAGAAATAATGGGGTGGGCTAAATGAAAAAAGTTCACGTTTTTCTCTACATTAGGTCACCCTGGGCTTCAGCTCACAGTAATTCTAGTTTATTCGCCTCTGCGCGGAGAAGAGTTGGTTTATAAGACGTTCTTTCTAAATCCACACTCTCAAAAAGAAATGCAAAGACCACCGCGTTCCCTGGTGTCCATGAATGTTTTTTATGTTTTGGCAGGTTCACAATGCGCTTGGTGTGAGTTATGTTCGTGATGGGAAAATTGATAAGGGAATTGCCCAGTTTGAGATTGCAGTGAAGCTTCAACCTGGTTACGTCACTGCCTGGAACAATCTCGGCGATGCCTACGAGAAAAATAAGGACTTCAATAATGCTCTTAAAGCATTTGAAGAAGTCCTACTTTTCGACCCCAACAATAAAATTGCGCGACCCAGGATAGATGCATTGAAGGATCAAGTAACAATGTACAAAGGAGTTTCTGTCATATCAAAGAAGAGATAAGTTCGGCACGCTACTTCCCAGTTTACTCATACCCTTTTCTGCGTCATTTAATCTTTTCACGATTTTACACAACTTGTTGACTAATAATACCAGCATGACTGCAGTTTGTACAGGGATTCTGGTCTGATGAAAAGAGAATGTGTGTTCTTGTAAAAGATTAAACGTCCCTAATCCCTATATATTTTCATAGGTGTAAGACCTTGAAGGCTTACATTTATCTGCAGGAAATGGAATCAGCGGTCGTCTAATCTACTTTCTTCTAGCATGTTTGTTAGCTGAATGTAACATTTCCTAGGTAATGTGTGAAAACCTTGTTAGATTCCTGTAATAGAAAAGTAACATTACGTCATGTATGCATTTTTTTTATCAAAAGAGGGAGATGGGATTACCCCCTTTTGTAACTATTGTAAGATTTTTACTTTATAATATTTTCAAACTTTTTAGTTTGTCCTTTGACAGCTTCAGAGCACACGACATTGCGACAAAAGTCGTCCCTTAAAAGGAAACGAGAATTGTGGGAGATTCCGAAAATGAAGTGGGAAGAAAATCATAAGACTGTGGTTCATTAAGGCTTCGTTCGGTATCATTTTGATTTTCCAGTTTCCGTTTTCTCGGTATCATTTTGATTTTGTTCGGTAAAAATTGTTCTGTTTCTGGATATTGAAATGGCACAAAGCGTTTTCAGAAAACAAAATCCGCATTCCTGAATCCCCAAAAAGATGTTTCTCTAAATGTATTTTTGCTTTCTTGCCCATAGCCCCAACACCTACGTTTAAAACCTACATTCTCTTCAGTCTCTTTTCTCCATCACCGCCACGGGCGCCACCCTTTGTCTTCACTATAATAATCCTGATCTGCAATCTCCCCATGGAATGGAAGCAATCAAGTCTGGCGCCTGCTTCCAATTTGCAGATTTTTTCTTTCTCCTTTTCTATTTATAGTCTTTCGGCTCTTCGAATAAGATGCAGACTATAATCTTTATTTTTTCACGCAGTTGGATGCTTACTGTGTATTCCAATTTCCAATTGTGTGTTGAATACAACGAATCTTGGCGGTAAGCTTACAAATTTATACGATGCATTTGATTAAGGGAAATTTCCTAAGATATGACTAAAACTCAGTTTTCCGATCTATGACCTGATTAGTTTTTATACCTTTGTATTATCGAAAATCCCCAAAAAAAGGAAATTCATTTATATTTAATGGTTTAATGACGAAAATACCCTTATTTAAAATATGTGCATTTTGCACTAATTTCGTCTAATTAAAATTACTGCATTTTATATATTGCTCTTACTGCACAAAATTAATGCATGACTTTATTGCACATCCTATAATAATCATTGCACTTCTGCTAAAATTAATTCTCTTCTCATTCACTTGAGGAATTTCTTTTATAGATTTAATCATTTTATTATTTTACGTCAAATTAAGTATATTGCATTTCATGTCAGCATTATTACTCTGTCTCATTGCCTTATTGGTCTTTATCACTGCACAATAAACTTGTTCAATGCATTTATTCAGTGCCATGTATAATACTCCATATTATTTATTTACTGCCCATAGCCCCATACACAAAAAAAAACCTGCCTTACTGTCCACTGCCCATAGCCCCATACACAAGATTTATTGCCTTACTGCCCACTGCCCATAGCCCACGACCAACACATTTTCTTCCAAGATTACCGGTTCTTCCCAAAACAGCCAACAAACGCCACCATCTCCGAATATCCGTGAATACCAACAATGCTGAATCAACGACATTCACTTGCACCGGTCTCTCCCTCTCAGCGAGTTCTTCGTCTTCGTAAAAAACCCATCCTAAATTCGACCCCATGCCCATTAACCAATGTCAAATACATCACACAAATCTGGGGCTATCTTTGGACGGTGGGAAATCAGAGACAAGAAGTCAGCCGCCATCACCACCTTGGCACACAGGTCGGGCGATTGTGCTCCCAAGCCATACATCGATATTTGGAAGACGGCGGTTGTGCTCCTAGGCCAGATATTTGGGGAAGGCGGTGGCGCTGGGTAGTGGCCGGCGGCTCGGCGGTGGTGCTTGGCAGTGGCCGGCGGCTCGACGGTGGTCATAGACTCAACGGGGGCGGCTGTGTGGGTGGGCGGCGAAGGTTATACGTGAGCGGCTGAAACTAGGGTTGGAGAAAAAGGCATAGAAGATTAGGATTTTATAGTATAACCTAAAGGGTATATTTGTCCCTAAAAATTATTTATTATTTAATTATTTCGAATTTTAATTAAATATTTCGAATTTTAATAATATTCTAGGAAAAAAACTGGTTAGGTTATAGATTGGGAAACTGATTGAGTTTTAGTCACATCCCAGTTAATTATCTCTTTGATTACATACGAAAGCCATCATTTGTTGATGCATACGAAAGTGGAGATCTAGATGCTCTTTGCAAAGCTTGTTGATTAGATGAAATAATTTTTGAATCGAAATCAAAAGTTCACGTACAACACTGGCAATAAAAATTGCAAATAATTTTAAATAATTTTTGAATCAAAATCAAAAGTTCAGAACACTGCCAATAAAAATACCAAACAATTTTAAATGATTTTTGAATCCAAATCAAAAGTCAGAACACTGGCAATAAAAATAGCAAACAATTTTTTGTTCTAAAAAAATAGGGTGTTGCTTCATGCACCCCCAAAATTGCTTAATCTAACTCTTGGTGGACAAATTTGGCCTTCTTAATTATCAAATAAAATTAATTAAGTATAATTAAAACATAAATAAAAATTTGTTTGTGCACCTCCACCTCCATGCCCGCGGATCCTCCATATCATTTTTGCGTATGCATCTAATAGAATAATGCCATGTGTCGAGTAATCCTTTTTTTAATAAAATGTCATAACTTTTTTATTTTTACTCTAATTTTTATAAAATTTATACCAAATTAAATATCTTTTTATGATCTTTCATTTGACACCAATATCATATATGTAATTTTAAAAAAAATCTAATCAAGTCTCGTGAACGATCACAAAATGTATATTTACTATTATTTAAATCTAGTCTAGTCTGATCTGATTCTATTTGTTTGAACCTATCTGGTTTGAAATCAATTCAATTAAAAAATACTACGGTAACTAATACCATTCACATCATAAATCTAGTCATGTAACATATATGATCGTAATGTGGAATCAACATGGTGCTGATGTAGTTTTAAAAGGTGAGCCCCTCCACGTCTGAAATTAGTTCAACAAATAAAAAATGAAGGTAATTAGTTTACTAGAATTAAAAATGTTACTTATTCAAATATATAATCTAATATAGAATTTCCAAAAATTAATTATTGGGTGACATTAATTTATTATTAGTATAATAATGCAAATAAAGATGTTTTTAATTGAATAAAAATTTATTGGTCTAGTCTAATCTAGTATAATGCTATCTTATTTGTTTTGTTTAAGTTTGGTCTAATCTAATCTGAACTGGTCTGCACTATTAGATGTATGTTTATGTGCGGGTGTTTTTTTTCTAACTGTGTTAAACAACTATCGAAAATTGATATGGTTTAAATTGAGATAAAAAACATCTCAATTAAAAACATCCTAGATACTGTCATATCGTAGTTATATGATTATAAAGATGAATAACAAAGTATATATATGACCATCAAAATATTAACGAATATTGTATACCGCAAATTTAATGAATCACATCACAAAGAACTGAGATACAGATAGTGAGGAAGATGAATAGCTCATAAGTGTGAAAATCAAGAGTACTATTTTTTAGATATTTTTTAGATTCATCCTCCATTGTATAAGAAGATTGTAAAAAAAATTATAGAAGCAATAATAATGGGTTCCAAATATTTGTATAGTAGTTGTTTGATAGTAGTTCCAAATATTTTTTAGTAATTAGGAATTTAAGTGTACGTTGAGAACTGTTTGAAAACATTTAAGTGTATTTGGAAACATCTCACACAAAATTTTGGAAACATAAGGCCAACACATTGGGCCAACATAAGATTATGAAAAATGTTTAATTTGGTCTATTTTTTTGTAAACATTGGAACAAAAATGATTACTCCGTAATATTTTTATAAAAATAATAAGTGTTTGCTACAAAAATATTGCATAGAGATTTGATAGTGTGTGTTTGATTAACTAATGTTGCCACCGAACAACTAAATTGATACGAGTACTAGTAATAATAATAAATTGATAGCTGAGTACTAGTAATAATAATTAACTACAATTAGTAATTAATGCTCCGTATGATTATACTACGTATAACAAACGTAAGAGGACAAATTTGTCCAATTTTGAAAGAAATGGGGGTGCGCCTAGTATAGAAAACTCACAACCATGAGTCCATGACAAACGGGCTCTAAACAAACTGATGTAATATCATATTCGAGTAGTTTAAATTTACTTAGATGCAGTAATCAATTAATTAACCAAGTTCGTCTGACATCCATGAACCAAATTCCCAAGGATTAAAACAAGTGGTAATTACCCATACAGTCCACTTTTATTGGACGCATATCAATTATGTTTACCCTACTTTCCCTTTTAACTACTTTTCACTTTTGGACAGTTTTTACTGACCTCCTTTGCGTTCTCGTCACATGTGAGAGGTAAGGAGTTTCTCTATGTTTCTCGTTGCCGTGAAATGAGATTGGAGAGCCGATAGAGGGCCTGGAGATCAGCATTACTTAGTCTCTAATTGTCAATGGGGCCAATGGTGTCGAGACCGGGACCAAAGATTCGAGGCCTCCGTGTGTTTCTATTGGAGATTAGGGTGTGGATCTTCCTCCGGCGTCCACACGAGAGCCTTGCCGATGAAGAACAGTATTAAGGGTTAATTAACAAAATACGACTAAAAGTCACTCACTTTGCACAAATAGGATAAAAAAATAAACTATATTTTCATAGGACTAATTATGTGTGTCTTTGACAAATATACCCTTATAGCTATTGAAATGTTTTTATTCATAAAAAATAATAAAAAATAATAAAAATTCGTAAAAAATACTAAAATATAAATAAAAATATTTAATTAATAATAATTTATTTATTTTTTCAAAAAAAATATTTAAAAAAAAACTCAAAAAAATAAAATAAAATTCACCCCCACCTCTGCACCACCACTTCCAGTCATCAGGGGAAAAAATGTCAAGTTCATTATGAATGCCAAGTTCATTACGAATGCCATATTTATGGTAGAAAACAATGAAAATGTTGGCATTCTCAAAGAGAAACATGCCATGTTTTTGGCATTTTCAAAAAATGGCAGTTTTTAGGAAAATGACATTTTTTTCACTGTCCGAAGATGGTGGTGCAGGGAGATAGTACAGGTGGTGGGAAAGACATCCATATTCTTTTAATTTTTTTTATGTAGTTTTACTATTTTTTATTAATTTTTTAAAAAAACATTTTTTTTTATTTTTAATTTTATAATTTTTTTAATTATTTTTCTACGAATTTTTGATTTTTTTTTGGAATTTATTATGAATTAAACATTTAATTAACTCATATTTAAAAGAAGGGTAAGAATGGAATGAAAAATATGTTTGTTGTTGTCAGCTTTAGTTTCTAGTTTCAGCCTTATTTTTTTGAAAAGCTTTGAAACGTTCATGACTTTACTAAAATATGTGATGCAGATTTTCATTGTTTTCTCAATTGACATCTAACATTGAAATATTGAAATGTTCATATAGTTTTGCTTATTATTTGTTGTTTACAAGTTACAACAATTGTTTTCTAGATCATATCTCATGGCTTTAGTGCTCGCGTACCCCCTCAAAGTGTTTTAACAGTAGCTGTTATGTATATGAGAGCAGAGGTATTATATTGTTATTGAATATGATGATTATTTGTGAATTTATGATCAAACAATTTTCTTGAAAACCAACATTGCTTGAATTGTTATATTGAAAGAACTTGATACAGGAACTTCACCAACATCTTAAACATCTATTCTACCTCAAGACACACTAACAGTTGTTTAATTCCTTTCCAATGTTTGTAAGATAGCTTATTTTCCATCTGCAATGAGCATATACAGGTTTTGAACATATATGGAGTAGGTTAGTTTCATTTTTTCCTTTTTTTTTGCATTTAGAGCGTGTGAATTTCAAAATGTTGTTACAGTACTGTTGCTAGTTGTTTTGAACAGAGTTCATGCAACAAAACTAGGAACTAGAACTTTATCTATTTCATTAGGCAGAGAGAGGTGTTAAGCTACGCATGCATGGCATGCATACATCATATTTGCACACTCACGTGCTTGGCATCACACGGCTGGTCAACACCATATATCATTACTATTATTATTATATATATTAATTATATATAATAATATCATTCGTTGCATGTGGCTTTTTAAACACAAGTACAGGTCGGACGGGTCTCTTGAACACCACAAAGCTCGGTTAGTAGTTAACGGAAACTCTCAACAGGTTGGCATTGACTGTGATGAAACTTTTAGCCCCGTTGTCAAGCCCGCTACTATCCGTACGGTACTCACTATAGCTCTTTCCCACAATTAGCCCCTACACCAACTTGACGTCAAGAACGCCTTTCTCCACGGCAACCTTGAAGAAACTGTCTTCATGCACCAACCCCCGGGCTATCGCGATAAATCTCGTCCATCACATGTTTGCCGTTTACTAAAGTCCCTTTACGGCCTTAAACAAGCCCCACGGGCTTGGTATCAACGTTTTGCTACATATATCACCACTATTGGCTTCGATCATAGTAAATGTGATCACTCTTTATTCATCACACGGCAGGGCACTCATACAGCATATCTACTATTATACGTAGATGACATAATCCTTACGGCATCCTCTAATGTTTTTCTCCAGCAGGTCATTTCATCTCTCACGACAGAATTCGCCATGACCGACCTAGGGCCTCTCACCTATTTTTTGGGCATTTCCGTCACCCGGAATCATCAAAGCTTATTTCTATCTCAATCTCAATATGTCTCGGACATTCTGCAACGTGCCGGCATGCTCACATGTAATCCTGCTACTACCCCAGTCGATACACACTCCAAGTTGAGTGCATCGGACGGGCCACCGGTTGAGGATCCCACCATGTACCGTAGTCTTGCGGGGGCGCTACAATATCTCACATTTACTCAGCCCGACATCTCCTACGTTGTGCAACAATTATGTCTATTCATGCATGACCCACGAGAATCTCACCTTCACGCTCTAAAACGGGTCCTCCGCTACGTCAAAGGCACTTCACATCTTGGTCTTCATCTCCGTTCATCACCCATCACGGATCTGGTTGCCTATACTGATGCCGATTGGGGTGGGTGTTGTTAAAGGTTAGCACTCATTTCTCCACAATTAATGGTAATGATATATACAAGGAAAACTAATTATAGCTAATATTACTAGTAGCATATGAATCGTATAAGGTAAGGAGTATATATGCTAATATACTATAATTAATATATATAATAATAATAGTAATGATATATGGTGTTGACCAGCCGTGTGATGTCAAGCACGTGAGTGTGCAAATATGATGTATGCATGCCATGCATGCGTAGCTTAACAAGAGGAGAGCTAAGGATGTTTTTAGCTATAAAAATACATCCTAAAAATATTTTGGATTTATGTACTACATGATTATTTATTGACTCTCCTCATCCTCTTTCTGTTATCTTCCTTAATCTCATTAGTGCTGAATGAAATTGATTTATTGGACTGTTTCACTGCCCAAAGCTTCCCACCAAGGGCTGCTTCATCTGCCTTATCATGAGATAGTACCAATTCCACACCCTTATTGGCCATTGTCAACACGACAACACTATCCTTCCCACTCAAAAAGCTATTTGCAGCCACCTTAGTTGTGATAGATATTTTTAGGAAGAGTTGTCCAATACTATTTAAACATGCTATTTAAACATAAACCATTCATCCTTTCTACCACATATCACTCTTCTTTATTTCTTCCTAATACTAATTTAAACACGTGCTAAGAGCTTATTAACGGTTTTAAGACTCTTCTATTATGATTGGGTTATTCTTCACTTCAAATATTCGTATTTTCCAGGTAATTAAGAAGTAGAGAAGGAAAAACAATGGTATACCAATCAAAATCCTGTTTTGGTGAGGCACACCAACACCGGGGGCATATGGAAGAAGACATGATAAGAACCAAAGTCAAATAATATCATAGCTAAATGTAGTAAACTGCAATAGCATATTAAATTGTATATTTGTTATTTGTACCTTTTTTATATTTTTGTTGCTTTTTGTTGCATCATGTTACATTTTGTTGCCATGTCTTGCTTATTACGGAGTATTGTTTATTGTTAATTTAGTTTTTTTTTTGTTTATTTAGATTCTATTTACCTTTCGTACTTCCTTAAAATCAATCTATATAAAATTATATACAAACACATAAAATACAATTTTGGGATTTATGAATATAAAAAACAACTAGAAACATAAAGAAACAATAAAAAACAAAAATTTCAGAATTATCAACAAAAAGAATCACAAAGAAACAATAGGAAACAAAAACATTTAAAAACAAAGAAACAATAGGGAACAAAAATATTTCTTTAAGCACAATATATAAGTGCTTAAAGAAATATTACAGTACAGAATTCGTATTTTCTAAAAAAAATCAAAATTTTAAAGTCTGTTTCTTTCATACTATTTAACAGTCCCAAAACATTTCTCTTATTTTAAATATTGCTTGTATTATTATTAGTTTTTTTAATTCTGACTATTTTGTATGTACTTTTGTAATTAAACTTTTGCTTTTTTATGTTTTTATATATATTACATTAACTATTTAAAATATTTAAATTACAAAAATCGAATTTTGTACATTTTTAAAGTTTCCCACATTTTAACTATTTTAAACTTGTTTGTAAGTTTTTTTCCAAGTTTTTTATTTTTATGTTTTCTATTTTCCTAGTTTTGTTTTTTACAATGTATTTTTTTTTTAAATTTGATTCACAATTATCAAAATTTTATTAATTTTTTAGTTGAGTTTTGATTTTTTAAATACGACTTCATTTCTTTAGAATCAAATTTTTCCTAGGCAGTATCATCTTTTTGAATTTTTATATTTTTCTATCTTAAAATAAAAAAGTTAGTGACCCCTGCGTATAAGTTTATGAATGGTCTACGAATTTTGGAATAGTACTTCGAAGTTCCGGTGTTTACGAATGGTCTACGAATTTTGAATGTAGTAGTTCAAAGCTCATGTTCATACGAATGGTCTATTTATGAAAGAAAAACCTTCGCATACTTATATTTGAAAAGAATTTTTAGTGGTTACAATAGTGATATTATTTTAACTTTTTAGACTGTTAGTGAAGTTTTCCCTTAAAACAAATATCCTCTCCATCTTATAAAATTAATCTCACTTATCATTCTTGGATGTTCTAAAAAAATTCCATTCATTCTCTCTTTTGGAAAGTTTTGAGGGGCTAAAGTTCATTTACTTTTTGCTTACTCAAACACAACTAAGCAATTCAACTTTATTTCCATCTTCTTAAACTCCGATCCAAGTCATACCACATAGAATTTTATGGGACGGATGAAGTATATTAGATGGGAAAGGAGTTAAAAGTTGAATTGTAGAGTAAAGAGTTGCAGTAACGAAAACCTTAAGGACACGTTTGGTTCGAGGTAATCTTTCATATAGGCCGGAATCTGATGTCCGAAATAAGAGATTTGCGTTTGGTTCACATGCTCAATCTTTTTTCTGGGAATGTTACATTCCTCCTAGTTATATTTTTTCTTCTAAAAATACCATTCTCATTAGATTAGAATAAGCATCTTACGATCTCTTCTGCAATCACTTCTTCAAAATAAAATAAAATAAAAGCCAGCTTTGCACTAAGCCTTCGATGGAAAAATAAAGAAATGACTGAAATCTCCTTTCTCTATTCTTTCTTTACACTTTGTATCATTCTTCCTCTAAATTTTCTCCATACTTATTTTTTAATGTTCACTAATCTTTGTCATATTTGCAATTAAACATACTTTTCTTTAAAAACATTCAATAAGTTTTGATTTTATTTATTATTGAGATATTTTTGTTTTTTTTAATTTAAATTACTTTAGATGTAGATTGTAATAAGTTTATTGTGTTAATGGAAAATATGTGAAGGACATTGAAGTGATTCACCAATTCTACAATATAAAGTATCAGGAAAATCACTCTTTTAGTCCCTGAAATAGTCATCATATTGAAATGTTAGACCTGTGTTCCTAAGTTTGCAAATGTCACCCCTCAATTGTTCAAAATATTGTAAATGTGGTCCTTTGAGATGTAAAATGTACAATGTGGGCGAGGAGTACATTTCACCCCACAAAAGAGCACATTTACAGCAATTTGAACAATTGAGGAGTGACATTTACAATCTCAGAAATACGGGTCTGGGATTTCAATATGGTGACTATTTCAGGGACTAAAAGTGCGATTTTCTCTAAAATATCATTCAACCAAAAGAAATAGTGTCGCATTCCCTTAATCTTAACCAAACACAAATGAGATACAAATTGAATACATTATCATCAATCTAACATACCCAGTAATCTGACATTTTCATGATAATCTAACATTCCTTTGAACCAAACGAACCCTAAATGGTTGTAAGTATGATCATGATTAACAAGATGATAGAAGTACTATAGTGTCAAGATCAATAGAGAAGATGCGAGGAACCTGTGTTTTACTGATGTAAAATCATACTGTCTTTGTTCTTTAAAATCGTAACTTTCAATTTTTGGTTATCCCATTAACTTTGACACTTTCTCTTTTAAGTAAAAGAACATGTGGTTTCAATTAATTCTCTCTCCCTTGCATAAACATCAATCATACAATTTTTACTTTATTAATCCTCGTACCGGTTAAATTTGGACAAATTATAGGGGAGATAACAAGGTAGGCCGTAGGCAACGATATAAACTCGGTAGTAGATCTTTGACTCTTTGTATGTAAATAGTCGTAATAAAGTAATCTTGCTAAGTTGATTCTTTTATGTCATATACATCATGCATGATGTGTACTTAGTCAAATTTGCTTCTAATCTTTACCCTAGTCCATATACTTTCAATATCTGTGTTACAAGGTAGACATAGGTGTCGTTTGGATTTCAACGTTTTTTGTCCAATCCGTTGCTAATAGCAGCGTTTTGCTTTGTAAAAGAAATGGCGGTTTGCTCCACCCGCTGAAATCCAAACAGGGTCACAGTCACGATTATGAATTGGAATGAGCTTGTGGTTGGTCAGTTTTTTTTTTAATTTAAATAATTTTTTCTTAGGGCATAGTTAAAACTGAAAATAATTTGGGTTGGCAAAATACATTAGATGTATTTTAACACTCGAAATAGATTCATAGACTGCGTTGACCCACAGTCCAAATGAATAATTTAATATCATGGTGTCTAAATCACATAAAATGTACAATGTATAAGGTAAATATTTATTTTGCATATGTAAATTTTGAATATTCAACTCACACCTCTCCAAAATTTAGGGTATTTGAATTATTTTTTCCATGGTCAATTTGTACTACGTATGAGGTAAATATTTAAAAGAAAATCAATAATTTCATTATAATGTACTAGTATCACATATCATTCATGTAAATGTCTACTCGCTAAGATTATAAGAAGTAATTTTCACCTTAAAGAAAAAACGTGAAACAAAACAGTGCAAAATAGAATCAAAGAATTTCACTTTCCTAAATTGTGTGTAAAACGAATGAAGGCTTTTATATAGGGACGGAGGGAGTATTGGAATATTTGGAAACATGTGTTTCTTTTTTCTTAAACTCTATGCAAAGTAGTTGTTCCTTTTACTTTTTGCTATGCAAAAAATGTGTATGGGATACTTAATGATTTACTTAGTCACAATAAATAAATAGCATAAACTCTTTAGAACTGTATAATTTGTATGTGAAATATTTGTTGAATTAATTCCACTTTTGGCCCCATGAGTATTGCACCAATTCTACAATCGGTTCACGTCTTTAACTTTGACCATTTTTTTGTGCTTGAGTATTGTGTTTTCGTCCATATATGGTCCTTCCGTCAATATTTTCGATGGTTAAAATCACCGAAAAAGGACCACTAATGGTTAATAAACATTAGTCAAGTACTAATCATATACAAAATGAAAGACATGGTCTAAATGTGGAATTGATTCAATATTTATTTTGCACCACAAGACATGGTGTCCAAATAATTGTCCTCCAGAAAAATCCCACAAAATGCTAGGTAGGTAAGCTAGCTAACAAGTTCAATTAGTGGGGTTGGCGTATGTGATTTCTCTCACACCATTCTTTTCAAGTTTTGGGAGACACCAAATACTTTTAATTATATCCATACAAGACAAAAACAATTGTGTTAGGTAAATATAATGTAAAAATGTGATATTATATGTCTTTGTGAAGATAAGGTTAAATGTTGATGAGGAAGTTACATAAACGTTGCTCTATATGCTCAGAGTCACCGACCTGATTTCACACTATAAATTGCGTGGTGAACAAAATAAATGAAGTTAAATTTTAATTTTCTCGCTGAATTACCTAAAATTATTGTAGAGAGCTATTTCAACTATTTCATATCTAATTTTTTTCTTTATGTTATTGATGAAATATAATTGAAATATATCTAGTTCATTCAGCCGTTTCAAATTACATTTCAGTAGATTTAGACGATTCAGTCAATTTCATCATTACTAAACAATCTCTACATGTTTCTGGGATAAATTTTCTATATCAATGGAGTTTTGTGTTGAATTTTTTATATCAATGGTGTTTTGTGTGTAAACTAGTTTGAGAAATGAGAAATATAATTATTCGTGAAAAAGTGTATAGAAAAAAGGGTAGGCGGTGATGAGCATTGGGTAGAATGATCAATTTTGGGACAAAGAGTTGTAAGTTGAAAAAACCAATGTGTACGCTCAGGATAAAATTGGGTAAGAGCTTTAGGGTAATTAACAAATTATACCGTGAGATCGGTCCACCTTACACATGGTGTGCTGATCCCATTTTAAAGGAACTTACGTTACTTTCTTTTTTGCACTTCATTTGTTTGGAGCTTTGCTATTCTATTTTCCTTTCCTTTTCTTTATCTATTTTTCTTTTGTTCAATTCTTCTCCTTTTCCATCAAACTAAATTACTAATAATTTAATTTCATTTTTATTTTTCTTTATCTTCATCTTAAATTATAATTGAATATTTTTTTCTTATTCTTTATCAATACATAACAAAGAGTTTATTAATCAAAATAAAATAAGTATATTGCATTTCATATTCATACACTTTTTTATTTCTGTAATATTTTTTATATTCACACACTTTTTTGCAATATTTTTTTTATATTCATACACTTTTTTGTAATCTATTTTTATATGTATACATTTTTTCTATTATATATATATATATATATATATATATATATATATATATATATATATATTCTCTTTTACATGCTTGAGATGTTTTTAAAACATTGAGTTTGTTTATTTTGATTCATGAAGTTACATTTGATAATATATTATGAAGTTACATCTTTTATGATCATGTTACATCTTATTATGCGTAAGTAACATTTTGTTATGCGTGAGTTACATCTCCTTATATATCTAATTATTTGTGATTTTTTACTTATCTTTATCTTTAATTAATTAAATTACAACTGAATTAATTTTTTTCCTTACCAATTTATTACAAAATTTTATTAATCCACATAAAATAAGTATATCATATTTCATAATCATACACTACTTTTTACTTTTTTCCTTCAACTAAAATTACTCACGATTTTTTTTTGTAATGTTTTTACATTTATACATTTTTTTTAAAAAATCTTTTTATATTCATACACTTTTTTGTATAATATATTTCTTATCTTTTTATATGTTTTTTGCCTTTTAAAGACATTAAGTTAGAAAAACTATGAGATTACATTTTTCAAATGAGTGAGTTATGTTTATAGATAAATTCTATAGTTACATTTGGTATCATATGGATTTATATCTTTTTATGAACGAGTTACATCTTTTTGTGCGTGAGTTACATCTTCTTGTGCGCGAGTTACACTTAGACTTGCCTCAACAAGTTACATTTTGCATACATCTAAGTTAGATTTCTCATCAACATGAGTTACATTTTCCATAACACTAGTTACATACCAAAATAAACCCCCACTATTGAAACAAAAAAATTCAATTTTTTTTTTGCAAAAAAAATTGATTTTTTGAAAAAAAAAAAACGATATTCAAAAAAAAATTTATGACCTTAATATTAAAAAAACATATCCACTACTTATGCAAAGTAATTGTGCAATTAGACTACTTTTTTTTCATTGTTTACATTGAAATCAAGATTTTATTTCTTCTTCTTCATATTAGAAAAGTTACATCGCAACTTGACTGCAGTTACATTGCATATTAACGTGAGTTACATCTCATTACACACAAGTTACATCACTCTGCTACTGAAAACAAAAAAGGTTATTATTCACGCGTGTTACTGTTCACGCGTGAATTAGATGTGAGAGCACCATGCTCACCATGTGTTGCTCTCACGGTATACCAACTGAGGGTAATTGGGAACAATATATATATACATATATATATATATGTATGTATATATATATGTATATATATATATACATACACACACTACCTCCGTCCCTTAAAACTTTGCCAACTTTCCTTTTTTGGATGTCTCATTAACTTTGCCGCTTTCTCTTTTGAGTAAAGTATACGAAGTATATGGTTTCAGTTAATTCTCTCTCATCTGCACAAACATAAACTACATAATTTTTACTTTATTAATCTACGTGTCGATTAAACTTGAAAAAGTTTTAAGGGACCGGGGTGAAGTATATGTTTGTTTTGGGAGGTAGAAGCTGGGAAGTGCTACACCAGAAAAGCAACGGCTGCGAAGTGGGAATACAGGTCTTTCCAACTGGGACGCTGGGGCCCACCAGTCGAAGTCCACATTTGAAATGCTTGCCCCCACATATTGAGTGTCATCGACAGAGAAAAGACTCTTCTCGTATTCTTCTTGTACCAAAGCCAGACGCTGTATGTAATCCCCTGTGTATCTTGTCTCTCTGGCTTGCGTTTCTTTTCTTCTATCCAGTCTCTCTCTCTCTCTCTAAACACCTGACAATAAAATCAGCATCTCTGTATTCTTCAAGTATCTGGTAAACATATCTTATACTTCTTGAATACCTTGAATACTTCCAAAAGTGTATTCTTGAGTATCTTGAAGCTTGATTAGATTTTATGTGTTCTTTTCTTGGTCTGTGGATGTGGTTTTTGTTAATCAGCACCTGTTATAGGATATATGAATTTGTTGTGCTCTAGGCCCTGGCTAGCTCTGTAATTCTTTTGAATTGATGTATTTTGGACTCTTTGTTTTAATTCCAGCCTCCAAAGTGATTTTAGCACATTGAATCAAAATAGAGTGTTGATCACTGAGATACTCTGATGATTTTAGTCAAGATTTATTGTAAAGGTGGTAGTTTTGATTTGATTTTGTGAAAATTAATTTAAATACCCAAAAACCCAAACTTTGGGAAGTGTGAAGTAAGCACCCAGACATGCAATTGTGAAGGAAATATCACAATTGCTAAGTGCCCTTGGGGTTGGGGATTCAACCTTTTGGACGTGAAGGAAATATCATGAGTTTCATTTTACAGGTGATCTTGTCACTATGAACGTGGTTTTTTCTTTCAAAATTGTATGTTTAGGCCTTAAGGGTGCTTTAGATACTCGAACATTTGGTAGTAGGCACTTAGCATCTCAAACTTACATTTCTGAACATAGAACCCGGGTTCATGCGGATGAGATCACATGCATAAAGTTTATAAAACAAAGTTCATGATATTTATCTCTTACATGAAAGTTCTGGGCATCAAGTACACACCTCCTCAAAGTTCGGGTAGTTAAATTAGTTTTCATTTTATTTATTTATTTCCTTGTAACATATATTTCCGTTGGTCTACTGTGAGGCATCTGTTGGTCATTAGTACACAGATAGTTCAAGTTAAGGCATTTGTTGGTCATTTTAGACTTCATTGGATGTGTGACTCTGTTAACGAGGCTAGTATGCAATGCTTCAATGCAATTCTTCCTATTCTGTCTGGTGTGTAAAATTTTCATTGTTTTTTATTTTACTTTTCTGTATGTTTGGGCAAACCTCTCTGCGCAATGGAAAATTAGTTTTGATTTGAAGCGGATTAAAATAGTCGCTTCCCATTGTCAGCTACATTATTGGTCGACTAATCATGCTACTCTTATGATGAGTCAGAAATGGATGGAGGAGCTTTAGTATGAAAAGCCTTGTTTTTTTATATAGTTTTGCATCACAGTATTGATGTTTCATTGGTTGATTTTCTAGTGTTGGTCACTTTAGAGTTCTCTTCTAATTCTATTCAAACTGCAGATTTATCTTTTCTTGTTCTTGTTGCTGTTTTTTTCCCAGTTGGATATAGGTTCCATCTGGCTAAGAAGATTTAGTCATGGATCATCCGGATATCGGGCTGGGCTCAGATCTGTGGACAAAACCGTCTTCTTTGTCTTGCGATGAATATTTGGGAAATGTACAACCAGACTACCTCCAGTCCTTGAACAATTTTACTTTTCAACAACAGCAAAAGTGGGATGGTTCTTTTCTAGATAACCAACCACCATCTGGTGTCTACGGCCAACCTTCTGTTTCTACAATGAACACTACTACTACAGCTAGTGTCCTGCCAGACACCCAAGACTGTGACTCAAACATGATTCACGAATGGGACCCGAAAACTATGCTGTCCAACCTCTCTTTTCTTGAAAAAAAGATCCACCAACTCAAGGATCTGGTGCATTTGGTCATCGGTCGTCAAGGAAATGAACTTCCAGTTAATCAGCAGCTTATCACAGCTGACCTTACTTCTATCATAGTCCAACTAATATCTACCGCAGGCAGCCTTTTGCCAACTCTGAAGAACACGCCACAACGTATGATGAACAAGGTTGAAGATCATCACCACGCAATCCATACCGGGGATGATTCTGGAGGAACGGATCACCAGAACAGTTCTGCTGTTGCCGAAGAACATGATTTGATGAAAGAGGAAGACGAAGAAGAAGAGAACCTGGTCCCTGGTTCCTATGAGATTCTACAGCTCGAGAAGGAGGAGATTCTTGCACCCCATACTCACTTTTGCACAATCTGTGGGAAGGGATTCAAACGAGACGCCAACTTGAGGATGCATATGAGGGGTCATGGGGACGAGTACAAAACCCCGGCTGCCCTCGCCAAGCCCCCCAAAGAAGTCTCGGCCTCCATGGAGCCCACACTTGTTAAGAGGTATTCTTGCCCTTACGCAGGGTGTAAGCGGAACCGGGACCACAAGAAGTTTCAACCTCTGAAGACAATGTTGTGTGTAAAAAACCATTACAAGAGGACTCATTGTGAGAAAAGCTACACTTGCGGCCGGTGTAACGTGAAGAAGTTCTCCGTCATTGCGGACCTAAAAACGCACGAGAAGCATTGTGGCAAAGATAAATGGCTTTGCTCCTGTGGTACAACTTTCTCCAGGAAAGACAAGCTGTTCGGTCACATCACACTTTTCCAAGGTCATACTCCTGCTATCCCTCCCCTGGAAGATCATAAAGGATCATCCACATCCACTAGTTCTCAAACAGATCATCTGAAGCTAAATGCTGCTGCTGCTCAGATTGGTGCAAATTTGGAGAATGATGTCAGAGGGAGTGGTGATGATGTCGGCAATTACTTTTCACCTTTGAACTATGGTGATCTCGGGGGTGGATTTCAAGATTTCCCTAGAGTCCCATTTGGTGACTCAGACAATTCCTTCTCTTTTCTATTGTCAGGTTCATGTGATTACCCTCAGAGGGCAGGGAAATATATGGAGTTCCAGTAGTAATATTTACCATTCTCGATTGTTGCCTTATTGTTGTATTGAACAACACATTTTATGTTAGAAATGTATTCATCATCACCGTATTCAATAAAAGTGTTACTCTTAGAAACACATTGTATCGGTTAATTCCAAAATAACACCACTACACCAGCCTTTAATAAACACATCCTGATAAGTCTATGTTGAACTCAATTGAGAGACAAATTTGGGGCAAGGGTGGAAGGAAATTATCTCTAAATTGCTCTCAAATTATCTCACGTATTTACCTGGAGTAATTTTACAATTCTCTGAAACCCCCTTTTCTAACCTTCTCTGTAGATATTGCCAAGTGTTGCCTTAAGGTATTTAAACACATATTAAGGAGGATGAAGTTTTTAAAATCACAATAAGGATATTATATAGTAGAAAATGCTTCTCGTTTGGAAAGTGAGCATTTAATACCAAACCTCAATTCGTTCCAATTCTCAAACCTCTATATGTTCTAGAAAGAACATTAATTGAGGGCACTATTACTCCCTTTGCAAGATTCTATCTTTGAAGGTATTAAATTAAAGTGTATACTCCGTCCCTTTAGAGTAGATGCTAAATATTGCAGCTTCCCGTTAAAAGTGAACAAATTTTATACCATTGAGTGAGCTGATCTTGCCCCATAATGAGAAAATTATGGAGTTGCACCAGCATTACACAAAGGAGCAACGAACTATTCCTTGTTTTTAATTAACATTCAAGGGGAAAAAGAAACATATGACTAGTTTTTGTTTGAAGATGAAGTGGACTGTGTGGATGGGAAAGAATGATGGAGCAATAATATGAGCTTCAATCCCCATGCATAATAATTTGCTTGTTTTGAATGAGGTTTCTTCAGCGGGCGTTGATAATATGTCTCCTTGAGAACAATGTCATCCTCATATGACCACGTTATGCCCCTTGGAGAGCTTTTAGTCCAAAGAAACCTCTCAGAAAATGGATTCACTAGGCTTTCTCTGAAATCTTTGGCTGTCTCGCAAAGTAAACCCTGCATCAGATTAACAAATTAAAAAACCAACATAAAAGAGTGCGTAAGGATCATCCATATCCCAATCACATTTTGGGTCTGTTTGGATGGTGTGGGCTTTTGGAGGGGAGGGCTTGGTCTATTATGTTAATATATATTTGAAATATTCCTACAACCAAAAGATCATGATAGTAGGTGATTGTATAACATTTCAATCACCTTTTATTTGTTTAAGAAACACTCAGTCTATCAAGAGATATAGACGTAGCCCTCCATACCCTCAAAAAACATTTATCCAAATAGACTAACCTTAATACACACACACAAAACAAAACGCAGAAGTGAATAATCTAAAATGTTTTTTACTAACACTTACCTCTGCCATGGACTTGATCTTCAGAGAGATATCATCACTGAGGAGGATGAGTTTTGTCAGGCCATTGTTGATTTTTCTCAAGAAGAGAGCATATTTAAGAATGCGATCTTCTGCAGGTGTTGGAGTAGCAATGTCACTTGTTTCTTCTTCTTCATCTAAACTCTGAACATGAACCCACCACTTTGAATTTTTCATACAATCTTCAACCCATTCTAATGCTGAAGACACCTCTGTCGTTCTTGTAAAGAAACTAGCTCGACTTTTCATGCAACCTAGTTCCTTTATGACTGAGAGTAAAAGACATGTAACCAATCAGGAAAATAAGTTGTTATTGTAATAAAAAGACGACTGGCACCATATGATCTAGAGAGGTTTGCGGATACATGGATATGTGAGGGGATGAAGAAAAACTTATAAACAGGTTTGATTACCAATACGAGGAATGATCAAAGAGGTCGATTTGAGACCCTGCAAAAGATGCAGAGCTTTCCTAGACTCTTTGTTCAGCAGACTTGTAGTATCCACCACTATGCACCAACTTCTTTCTTTCTCCCTGACTTTAGGCTCCTGTAATACAAAAACTTGAAATCCTTAATCGTAATCAGACACATGAATTAGTTTATAACCGTAATCTGACCATGAAAAGGGGCATCATCAAACAAACTTAACACGAGTACTACTAACATCCATGACAACTAGTTTATTATATTTCTTTGAACAAATGCTGAATTAGAAACTTGGCAAAAGAAATAGCCAAATCAACTTACAGAAAAATGACAGATCTTATCTCCCATTCCTGGACAGAATGACTCAGTAGTGCTTCTGGAATTGATGAGCACCGATCGAAAGGGCACTCTATCCTTCTGTTTAGACTGCTGCATATGTAGTCCTAGCTCTTTAACATTGCTCTTCACTTTGAGTTCTTTCTCATTGTTATTTTGCTCATATTGATGTAATCTTGAGTTGAAGTCATCAGCTAGCTCAGAGTTGTTAATAGCTTCTCTTGACTTTCCAATCTTGTTCATCGACCACATAAAATGAGTATTAGGGGTCATGTTCTCTTTATCTGGAGTAAAAGTTTCATCATCTCTCTCATCATCACAATTCTCATTCTTCAAAGGAGATGGTTTAAGCACTTTCAGTTTCGTTAGGTTTTGAAGCTTCCCCTTCGGTTGTATTAACCTCTGGAGATGAGTATTTAGAGTCTCGTTCTCCTTATTTGGACTTATAGTTTGTTTATCACCACCTTCTTCCATATTTGGAAATGAAAGTCTCATGGTAGGTCGAGTGCAATTCTCTTTACCTGGTGAGGTATACAATATTTCTTCAACATCCATCATGTCCCCACCACTCAAAGCAGGAATATCCAGAGGTATGCTCTCTTTGATGGGAGTGGCTACCGTTTCCTGATCAATTTCATCCACCTTTGGAAGTGAATATATTAGAGTTGATCCACATGTCTTCAAATCAAACTCATCTGTATTCTTCAAGGACTGGAGTGAGACAGAACTTAGAGTCGGATTCTCTTTCTCTTTGACAGGATTAAAAACTTTTTTATTCACATATCCACCATCACTTGGTGGATAAATGCCAAAACTTACATTCTCTATATCTGGAACGACCATAATGTCACCTCCTTTGCCCACTACTTTATAAACAACATCATCTTCAGAAGATCTGATAGTTGATCCACTTTCTTTATTCGACAATGACCTGGGTGGGACAGAATAGGGAGACAAATTATCTTCACTCGGAAGTTCAATAGCCATAGTGACTTTCTCTTGGTCTGGAGTGACTATTTCACCATCAACTTCATTCACTTTCAGAAGTGACAAGCTTGTTGGTGACCCATTACCCAAATCAAACTGATCTGGTGTGAGGATTTTGCTATCTGTATCATCTCTACTCGGAAAATGAATATCTATAGAGACTTTCTCTTGGTTTGGGGTGACAATTTCATCATCAACTTCAAGCACTTCCAGAAGTTCAATATCCATAGTGACTTTCTCTTGGTCTGGAGTGACTATTTCACCGTCAACTTCATTCACTTTCAGAAGTGACAAGCTTGTTGGTGACCCATTACCCAAATCAAACTGATCTGGTGTGAGGATTTTGCTATCTGTATCATCTCCACTCGGAAAATGAATATCTATAGAGACTTTCTCTTGGTTTGGGGTGACTATTTCATCATCAACTTCAAGCACTTCCAGAAGTTCAATATCCATAGTGACTTTGTCTTGGTCTGGAGTGACTATTTCACCTTCAACTTCATTCACTTTCAGAAGTGACAAGCTTGTTGGTGACCCATTACCCAAATCAAACTGATCTGGTGTGAGCATTTTGCTATCTGTATCATCTCCACTCGGAAAATGAATATCTATAACGACTTTCTCTTGGTTTGGAGTGACTATTTCATCATCAACTTCATGCACTTCCAGAACAGATTGTGACCCATTTCTTAAATCAAACTCATCTGTATTCTTCAATGCATCTCGGAGTGTAGGAGAGCTAGAAGGGCAGTTCTTGTTCTCCGGAGTTGATGTTTTTTCGCCACTCAGAAAAGGATCCTCCAAGGGAAATTGGGAATCTGTATCTGGATAACTCTCTGATTTTGTCATAATGACTCTCTCTTTGACCGGAAAGGCTATTCCATCAACTTCCAGAAGTGGGGGCTTCACTGTTGGTCCAGTTCTTGAATCGAATTCAAACAAATCCTTCAAAGAACCAAGTGGGAGACAGCTAGAAGTGCGATGGTTCTCCTTCTCTGGAGTCAACAATTGTTGGCCCACACAAAAACAATCCTTCAATAAAGACTGGATATCAGTATCTACACTATACTCTTCATTAGCAGCCGGGATTTTTTTGTCATCCACCAAAGAGATAGAAGAAGGCACGTCTGAATCAGCATATTCTGAATCAAGACTCTCCAACTCTTCACTCTTATGAAAGAACCCAACATCAGCAACCTATACGAAAAATCCCAGCATAACAAACACATTTAAGGCAGTGAAACACACTACACTGTGCAGATTATTGTTTGGGCCGAAGAGCTTACCTGATCCTCCCCTTCTTTATCACAAGAAGGCTCTGACTGAAGGAGAATTGGAGGCAGAAATGGATTATCCATATCATACGCTTGGCTCGAAGGAATCCAATGTAGCCTGTATACCCTACTTGATCCCCCTAGCTGCATAGTATCACCTTCTCTCAAGTTAATCCGAACCCCGGATTCAATCTTTTTACCGCCAATCCAAGTCCCATGCACTATAACACATAATAAGGTCATTCCATGATCAATCACAAACACATATAAGGTGCCGTTAAATAATTAAATTCAAGAGCCATTGAACATCACTAAAATCCGGGCAGATGGACACTCCCTCCAAAAAAAGAAAACAGAAAAGGAACTAATCATTCATCAAGAATCAATAACGGGTGCATAGAAAAGGAAGCAAATACCTGAAGAGAGATCAACGACGGAGAGGGATTGGGAAGAGGGCTGTGAGTAGATGCGAAGGTGGAATCTGCTGATGCTTGGGTGTTCTAAGGTGATGTTGCAATCTGGATGCCTCCCAACCAACAAAATTTCTTCCGATTTCTTGTAGGATCCCTCTGCCAAGGGTTGGTTATCGATTAGGAAAATGTTCTTGAGGATCGCATTGTTCTTCAGAACTGTGAATACAGGTATTTTTCTTTCCCCTGTTTTCTCTGATGTGGATTCTCTGTGCTCCATTTGTGTCTCCATTTTCGAATGTAGGCAGAGAGGGAGAAAGAGATGAAACGTAGAGGGTTTTAGTGCGTTGGAACGATGAGAACGGATTTCTTTCAAAGGATTTGCGAGTGTAAATGACCGTTAGGATATGAGCGTTACATCAGGCATTTATATTATATACTCCCTTTTCGGCTGGGCACATTTATTAAGATAGTGGGATTTGTGTGGTGAAGAGTTGTGCAGAGGAGAGAGAAATGTGTAAGAATGTGTAAGAATGGTTGTAAACCACAAATGTTTTGCTAAAAGGGGGAAGAGGAGATAATTTTGGGACGGACGAAAAAGGAAAGTTTTAAGATAATTTAGGGACAGAGGGAGTACAAGAAATAGAAAATAAAACAGCACTAATGATATTTCAAAAGAAAAGTAATAATGAAGAATACAAAGTTTCTATAAAGGGGTGAGCAAGTAAAAATAGAGGTGTCAAATCTTATTACATCTGTATTTAACTTTCTTTACAATTTTTAATTTTACCCTAATTAGAGACGTTTTAATCTTTATTTGAAAATCATCGTAGAAAAATTTACATCACATCAAATTGGTTATTCAATCCTCACAATTATGCTCCATATATGATATGACAAATATTCTTAGATAATGATTCAGTAATAACGGGAAAATCACATTAATAGAATAATCAATATGTGCATGAAATAATCATTACGGAGTAGTATATTTTTAATGTCAGTGTCTGAGAGAGTATATTAACCATCTACCTTTGAACCCAATGAGCTAATCAAGAGTAGAACACATGAAAGACAACCCTCGTAACGTAGTTGAGGATGCATGAAGAGGTCGAGGCCTCGAGGGTATCAGTTGTTAATCTCTGTCCTCAATAAAACCCTACACGACAAGTCTAGCATAGCGGGCCAAGGGAGCCCAAACGAGGCCAAGGGCACCAATCATCACACTCGATCACTCCTTAGTCAGAATAAACGTTTTATTAAGAGATATTACGACCGACGTTACTCCCCTCGCTGATGTCATTATGCCTTACACTTGCATCTATCTTACGCCACAATGCTTATACATACATATGGATAGAGAGAGACATGCACTTTAGTTATTGACTTATAGATAGCTTGTTAGTCGAAATTTTTCATTCTACCAAAAATAACCTTATCAAAATTATGACGAGCAGTTACAAAATTCATGTAACAATTTGATTACACTTTCTTTTGGGTGGTGTGTACTTCTTTCCGGCTCAAAATCCACACAAGTATACAAAAAACACAACATAAACCACGTAGCTTGCACACACAGTTACCAACCCCTAGCCATCTCAATCCTCGCATAGGCACAATGGAAGAACGGTGAAGAAGAGAGGTCAGTCATGCACAAAGGGACAAAGGAGGGGGTCGTCGACGATCACTACCTCAATACTCTCTCTTCTGACTCTTTCTCTCACTAAGGGTCACACTGACAAGAGTTGGGCAAAGATAGAACCAGAGTATATAAGAGGTCAAGGGTTGAAATCCTAATAGAGAGTTACTCCCTTCATCCCTTAAAACCCTGCCAAGTTTGACTAGTACGAGAATTAATAAAGTAAAAACTGTGTGGTAGAAGGTTGTGTAGAGGAGAGAGAATTAACTGAAACCACAAATTCATCGTCTAAAAGGGAAAATGACAAAGTTAATGAGACAACCAAAAAGAGAAAGTTGACAAAGTTTTAAAGGACGAAGTAGTACATATTAAGCACAAGGCAAGTGGGCCAAACACAAAAAGGGGCAAATGGGCCAAGTTGAAAATGAGCCGCATGTCTTGGCGTTGGGAGAATACCTTCACACTTTCTTTGAGTAGAATTTTACTAGTTCTCTTCTTAAATCCTTATAATGAATCATTGAAGCTTTTGTTGGAAGTGGAAACAATCAAATTCGAACTTTGGTTACTAATCTATTTTCTCAAATGGATTCTATACATGGGGGCATCAAATTCAGGGAAACCCCAAAATTAATAGAAAAGTCAATCTTGAGCCAAATCCTTTTTTTCAAAGTGTCTGTGCAAAGGCTCAAGAGAAGTTGTTCTAGCCGATCGAGTTGACTGCATGTTCTTATTCCTCCCTAATATGTAAACAATACAATTGCATAAGGGACTTTATTTGTCAAGGACGGAAGTTCTCATCATCTAAATCTTCTTCTCCAGCGGTCAACGGTGGTCTGTGAAAAACGGGGTTTCTATTCTCGTGCGCAGGCGGCACTCCAGGCTTCTAGCAACAATTTTTGGCAAACACCTACATGTCTGGCAACTCCACGGCGGTGAAAAACATCCGGATAACTGCCTCTTTCTCCTTTCCTCCCTCTCTAGGCTCTTCTTCCTTGCCGCGTCGGCGGTTTTACACCCTCGGATGTGCAACCTTTCAGGGATCAAGGTTTAATTTGCCGGCATGCCATAATACAGAATTATACTCCGTAGATTTTACTAGCACTCCCCCATCCCGGAAAGGTTCGCCAAATTGACTTTTCTTGATCAACTCCGTAGAACCTTTTCGGGACATATAGGACGGTTATGTGGCACAACCGCACAATAATATAATTTGATTGACTTACAAAACCTGGGTCCTCTTAAATTAAGAAAGGTACTGTAGAAATTTCCTTTGAATAAATGTAATATCTTTATCCTATTATTATATTATCTTCCCCTATTTTCAATCCTTGCTCTATTTTTGCGAAAAAAGTGCCTCATGCTATAAAAACGTCCCTTATCCATAAAATTTTCAAGGCTGTAATAGAAGTTCAAACAAGTAACGGTTAGAAATGAAAGTACATGAACTTTGAGGCCGATTTTCATGCCCATGCAAGCATATATCCATTCATCAACCAATACCCCTCCTCCCATTCTCTTTCATGAAATAGAAATGTGAAATAAATGAGTACTAAAATTATATCACCCCCAAATTATTTACAAATATATATGTATGGTATATATCCCTTGTAGATTTATATAATTATTATTATTTTATTAAAAACACAAAAACCCTCTTCAATATATATTCTAGTTAATTAGGTCAAAGAGAATATGGAGACCAAATCATCAAGAAATGGCACATCCGCCCTCCAAGTGGACCCATCTTCTCCGCCGTCGCCGGAGCATACTCCGATGTGGAAGCTCGTCCTGGTGGCGTCGATAGCCGCCGGAATCCAATTCGGGTGGGCCCTCCAGCTATCCCTCCTCACACCTTACATCCAGCTTCTTGGTATCCCTCATAAATACTCCTCCTTCATTTGGCTTTGTGGGCCCATTTCCGGGTTGATCGTTCAGCCACTGGCCGGGTACTACAGCGACAATTGCACCAGCCGGTTTGGCCGCCGACGGCCATTTATCGCCGGAGGGTCTTTTCTTGTAATCTCCGCCGTCATCCTCATTGGGTTCGCGGCTGATATTGGCCACGCTGCCGGTGACCCCCTTGGCAAAATCTTTAAACCCCGCGCCATTGCCATTTTCATCTTCGGCTTTTGGATCCTCGACGTTGCCAACAACATGTTACAGGTAATTGTCAAATTGCATTTTCTTGATTAACGTCGCCCAACCTTAAATAATGATATTTTTTTTATAAGAAATTATTTTAAATATGAAAGTTATATCAAATGTTCCTTATTCAATTGACATTTTTAACTTTTTAGGTTAAAAGGTGGTTATTTGAAAGTACAATGTAGTAATTTGAAAGAGAGCGTGCAATGATACCTAAAATGCGCGTATATAATTGGATTATGCCACCATTTCCCGATATCATTGTGTGAATTACCTCATTGCAATACGCTGTATAATAGTAGTACTCCCTCCCTCCATTTACAAATTTGACTTTTCTTGGTCAAACAATTTCGTTTTGTTCACTTAATTAGGATGTCAAATTTAAATTATATTCTAATTTAAAGTATACAACTTTGAAGAGATTTTAATGTAGTTTTTGAATATGTAAATTTTAATTACTAAAAATGGAATTAAATATCAATAGTGAAGATTGACTTTTATTGTTGGTTGATCAAAAAATTTTGACTTTGCAAAACAATTTGGGACGGAGAGAGTAATAATTCAAGGATTAGACAGAGTTGTTGAACGTTATTAAAAAATAGTCTTTGTTAGATACGGAGTAGATACTCTTAAAAGTTGAAAACTTATCATTCTCACCCAAATATTTGATCAAATTCTTAGAGATAAGAGAAACCATTGTTAAATCTACGTAAAAACAAATAACCTAGTCTTTTGGGCCTCCTAATGAGATACTCCCTCCGTCCCTATTATAATTTTCAACTTTCCTTTTTCGTCCGTTCCAATTAAAACTTTCACTTTCCCATTTTGGTAAAGAATTTGTGCTTCACAACATTTCTTACACATTTTTCTCTCCTCTGCGCAACTCTCCACCACACAATACCCACTATCTTAAATTGTGTGACAAACATATTTGGATGTTATAATAGGAACGGGGGTAGTAATATATACTCTACTTTTCAAATTGAGTTGCAAATTTGACGTTTTTGGATCAAATATTGCTCCTTACTCAAGATTCGTGTAAGGGGGTGTTTGGATTTGATTCTTAAAACCGCTTCTGCTCCTTCAGGGAGCAGAAGCAGAAGTTGGAGTGTTTGGGGTAAAAGTGCAGAAGTGATTCTGGTGCTCTAATTTACTCCTAGAATCAGTTTTTTAGAAGCTGAGGGTGACCAACTTCTGAAAATTGATTCTGATTCTGCTTCTGCTTTAAAAAAGAAACAGAATCAGAATCAGTTCCAAACACCCCCTAAGTACCATCAGGGGCGGCTTTGAGGGCAGTTGGGCCAGGCAACTGCCTTGGGCCTCAACTACCAAGGGGGCCTCCAAAAAATTCTACTCTGATATTAGTATTAGGTGTTATTCGTAGACCGCCAATACACTAAGCGGCAACTGAAAGCAGAAATCAGCTTTATAGTTCACTTCTGACTATTCGTCCTTCATCAAAGTTGTAGCTAATTAAGTCTTCTATCCAACACAACTTACAAAAATGGATTTGAACCATCCAATGAAAATATATGAATAAAATGGTGGAAGGTCGCATTCTGAAATCTCAACAGAGGTTGTCTGACTTCATCGTCTGTTTTCACCTTGCTTCTCTCCGATTCTCACAATGGTGTCTTCATATGATTTGTAGCCCTTGAAGTTGGTTTTCATATGAAACTTGAATCATGTTTTTTGGATGTTCCTAAGAAAAGATATGCTTGAACGATTGACAGAACGTCATCCTGACCGTTGTTTTCAAGCTCTATTCGTCTTCTTTTGATCTCGTAGCCAATTCTAGAGCTCTTTTGTCTTCAAAACATTGTCTTTAATACCTCACTGATCTCCAATACTCCTAATCAACTCTAAAATGCTTCTCAACTCGTCCCTATTTCTTCTCAAACACCAGTGCCAGGCTCAAATTCCCTGATTTTGACTCCAAAAATACCAAAACTCGAACCAACGGCCGATAAATATGACTTGAGCTTAAAATTGAGACTTATGACACCTTAAAGTTAGGAAAAAACTATCAAAATCCGATCTCAAAACGCATCAACGTCCAACAGAGACCGCTAATCGGCTACTGTATATATGCCTCATTGCCCGCCGTCGACATGTGTCCTTGGTTAGTGAATCAACTAAGACTCTTCAGCTCTTCTCTCTCAGTCTCGTTCTTGAAGTCTCTTAATACTTTTACAAATACAAGTTTGCCTTGTGTTTTGAATAAGTTTGCATTTTAAAATTATTCCTTTTGAATATTACAAACATTATATCGTGGACTTTGAATATGCTTTTTTCATAAGGCGAATTTTATTCAATTTATCTGATTTTAAAAGTGATTTGTATATAGTAAATATTTTTCGTCTGGGGCCTCGAAAATGCTCAAGCCGTCTCTGAGTACCATACATCCATTCATACTCCATGAATCTTATTTGTTCTAAGAGATAATTCTGAATAAAATAGCACTCGTTTATTACTAAATAAGAAAGTTTCATGCTTTAAATAGAACTAAACAACTCATATTTTAAGAACAAAACATTACAAGATAGTCTTATTTTTGCGCATTTTCTATGTTTTCCTATTTGGAGGATTTCTTTTGTAATTATGGCTTAATTTAATCCTTCTTCAAGTCAAACTAACACTCTTTCCATGGTTAGGGTCCGTGTAGAGCATTGCTGGCCGATCTCTCGGACGGGAGTGCGGCAAAAACAAGACTGGCGAACACCCTCTTCTCCTTCTTCATGGCCATCGGAAACGTCCTCGGTTACGCCGCCGGCGCCTACCCCCGCCTCTACAAGATCTTTCCCTTCTCCTTCACCACCGCATGCGACGCCTACTGCGCCAACCTCAAGAGCTGCTTCATCATTTCCGTTCTTCTCCTGCTCACCGTCTCCATCCTGGCCTTGACCTGCGTCAAAGAGAAGCAGTACGTAAAGAGCAACAATGGCGGCGCCGCCGAAGTGGCATTCTTTGGGCAGATATTTACAGCTGTGAGGAGTCTTCCTAGGCCTATGCTTATTCTCCTCCTCGTCACTGCTCTAAACTGGCTTGCATGGTTCCCTTTCATCCTGTACGACACGGACTGGATGGGCCGGGACGTGTACGGCGGGCACGTCGACGACAACGGGCTTTACGATAACGGCGTGCGTGCCGGCGCGTTGGGGCTCATGCTCCAGTCCGTGGTGTTGGGGGTTATGTCCATTGGGGTGGAGCTCCTGGCCCGCCGCATCGGTGATGTGAAGAAGCTTTGGGGCGGGGTTAACTTCATTTTGGCCATTGGTTTGGCCATGACGGTGGCTGTTACGAAAGCGGCGGAGCACTCGAGGAGGCACGACGCTAGCGGCAATATTCTTCCGCCCGACGCCGGCGTTAAGGCCGGATCTTTGACCATCTTCTGCGTTCTTGGTATACCTCTTGCGGTAAGTCCCACCTTGACCACCTTGGCTGTCATTTATGGGGAATATTTATGGAGAATTTCCACTTTGTACTCCATTTTTTTGTGATATTAGACTTTAGTATTTTATATCTCATTTTTTAAAAAGTTTGACTTTGAAATCTGTTTCCTTAAAAATTATTGGAATTTTATCAATTCGGGACCCAAAAAATAGACGAATTATCAATTCTCTTCTTGAATGATGAAATGTATTGGTGTAAGACCCGAGTGATGAAGAACTATCAATTTAGGACTCAAATGATTGAAACCTATCAATTCAGGACCTAAGTTTTCATAAATTTTATTATTATTTTTATTTTAAAAACTTTAAATAATATTTAGTTTTATTAAACCAATAAACTTTTGTGAAGAAAATTTCATCAAATATTAGCAATGGAATTAGTAAAAAATTAAATAAATCAAAGCCTATGAAATGTTAGGTCCTAGATTGATAATTTTTCTTCTTTAGAGCCCTATACTGATACATTTCATCTTTCAGGTCCCGAATTGATAATCCGTCTATCTTTCAGGTCTCAGATTGATAAAATTCCAAAATTATTTGACTTTGCATCTCATTCAAAATGTTTTCACAAAATGTTGTATGCAAGTGCAAAGTCAAAGTCTTTTTGAAAATGGAGCGCAAAATCCAGTAGGACCCAACAAGTGATGTGTAAAGTCAAAATTCCCCATCATTTTTTTGTTCATTGATTTCTACTTACGTCAATCAGATTAGACTTAAACAAACTATATCGATCAGACCAAATCAGAATTAAATAGTTCAGAACATACCAGTCCTCAAAAATTGTAAATTTAGAGATCTCTTAATTAATTTAACTCCATAACTTTTATATGTGGTGATTATTAGTGTCTAATTTTATAGAAATAGAAGTCGTTCAATATAGGATAATGATAAACAAAGATCAAATATAGGACTAAATATGTTTTATTCCTCAACTTGGAATTATTTAGTCTTATTTAAAGAATAATTAACTTGATTAAAATTTACCACAATGAGAGTGAATGCATGAATCCTTTTAAGAATAAAACATTAATAGTCATATTGAACTTCATCCATGTTCTAGTCCAAATTGAAAATGCCTTTTTTAGTTTTTTATAATAATAACGGGAGTAGTATTTTTCGTTGGACTTTGGTATTAATTTATGTAAAAAATGCATGTTTACAGGTGACTTATAGCATCCCATTTGCTCTAGCGTGCATCTTTTCAAGTGATGACGAAAATGCTGGTCCTGGGCACGGTACGTAATCCTATAGTAGCTTCATATATACATACTCATATATTATATTTATTCATCAATTAATTTTGTATCATAAAATTTCACCTATGTACAGTTGGCCTCTCTTTGGGAGTTCTCAACCTTTCAATCGTTATGCCACAGGTGCAACATTATATTTAAATTATAAATCATAATACTAGTATTATTTTTGCACAAAAGTGATTTTCTTTAATTTCTCATCTTAATTTGTCCATTTAATTCGTAGATGTTCGTATCATTCTTAAGTGGGCCTTGGGACTCGGTGTTTGGAGGAGGCAACTTGCCGGCGTTTTTAGTGGGAGCGGTGTCAGCGGCGGCGAGTGGAATATTAGTTATAACTCTTCTACCAAAACCACGAACGGATGCAACCGTTCCGATTGTACCGTAGCATGGGGATGTACGGCGGCTATCTGGCCGGCCGGCCGCCACATGCGACTGTGTGAATATGTACTATTTGTGTTGTATATATGATGATAATGTAGAGGAGGATAGCAAATATGGGTCATGCTTAATCGAATTTGGAAGGATGGATGCTAAAGTTCAAATATATTTGGTTGGGATAATACTATTGTGTGTATATATTATTAATCACTTTTTCCAAAATCACTTCAAAGTCCTTTTTCTAATCAAAAGCATTTGCAAACACTCCCTTAAGCTATTACAATGACTTAAAAAACAACTCAAACGTAAACGGAAAATGAAAATACAAAGTTGAGACACTTTGAGCAATCTTTCCCAACCCCAATCCCAATTTCCAATTTTCTGCCTAACCACCTTCAGCTAGCTACTATTAGTAGTTTAATACCTCCCATTAAAACTTTACTAGTTACTTCACCCGTGCGTTGCACGAGAGTGAAGTACTTGTATAAAAACATTTGAAGCAATTATATAAAAATTAAATTACAAAAAATTCAACAATGGTCCAATTTATTAAAAAGGTTGAATAAAAATTTAAATTGGTATTCCCTTGTCTCTTTCTAAGGTTCTCACTTTTCTTTTTTGGGCATTCCATATGAAGGTTTGCATTTCTACTTTAAGAAATGATTAATACCCTTAAATGTCAATAAACATCAAATATTAAAAACAATAATACGTACATCCATAACATCATAATTGTAACATTGAACTCATTATTTTATATATCTTCCAAAGTTTTTTCTCAAAATATGCATGAATTACCTTATTTAATTATTGTCCAAATAGTCGTGTTATTTTGCATTGAGAATCTTTAAGCGGGACGAATGTAGTATGTCATTGCAATAACTTAAGAAGAAATAAAGTCTAAAAAGTAAGTGTATATATGTTCACGAACTTGTCAACGAAAACTACAAATTATTTAAAATTATTTGTATACATCCAACGCAAACATGGTTGGATATATTCCTCAAGTTGGATTGGTAGGGTCATTCATCTTCTTCACATATCACAAATTTCAACGCAGATGGAGTTGTTATACTCGATACTGATTGGGACAGAGGTAATAAATTTTGTTAAGCATAACTTCCTCCATTCTTTTTTTAGTTACATACCTTACATTTCACGTTTGAGACACACACCAATTTTGATCATTCATCACCATCATCATCACCACCACCATCATCATTATCATCATTACCCTAGTGCCTCAAAGGCTCACACCTACGGTGGGGTAATGGGGTTGAGTGTGCGCAACCTTGCCCTTTACTAAAGCATGAAGATATTTCCGGATGACCCCTGGTGGAAATCACGTTGAAAATTGCATAAAATGGGGTAATGATCCATAATGAGTCATTTTGCTTTAAAAATGATATCATTAATATACTTAAAAAATCTATCTTACTAAAAAACACATATTTAAAATTTACTAATGAGAAGAATTTAATAAGTTTTTAAAGATTAAATTTCTAATGATTAGAAAATAAAATGTAATCAAAGTAGAATATGTCAATAGTGTAAAATTCAACATTTTGCAATTATTTAAGAATGAGGGTAGTATTTCATAACAAATCAACTGTTTAAAAGCTACTTCGTATTATACTTGTATAGTGATATAGATAGCTTCATAACACATCTTTTATTTATGGGACATGAACGGAGAATGAATATAATACTCGTAGGGTATTCTAATTTCTAAGCCCAAAGAAACATGTTTTAAAATCAATTTTAAAAACAACTAAACTAACATTATTAAAATCTTCATAATTTTGAAATAGAAGCGCATGAAAAATATTTACATAAAACGGAACATACTCTGACCAAACATTCCATTAATGGAATTTAAATCGTAATAGTTAAAATTTTCTTTAACTTGGTAAAACCGTAAAACTTGATAGACTAACCATCTTTTCAACTCAATGAATCTCCAACATGTGATGCAGCCTAGCAACCTTGAGTTGTATACTAAAGTCTATCATCAATTTCTCAAAACTAAAGGCTGAAAACAATTGCAAAAAAAATAATATTTTTTAACTTTTAAGGTAGATTCCCATTTTTTCTTGTAGTCATATCAAATCAAATTATACATAAAACCAAAGGAAAGAATTCTCTTAACATGAATCGTATCAAACTATATCACCTTAACTCCCATTCAAGGCCATCTTCATTATGATTTCATCTTCAATGCCACGATTGCCACTCGATCGGGATTGCGGGATAAAATCATTTTGAAGGAGTGATTTTGGTATCGTATGAACTCGCCATAATATTGGGAAAAATAAACTATAAGGGACCATTTAGTCCTTTAAGACATTTAACATGGCTTAAGGTAGGGATGGACCCATCCGGTTCGAACAGGCCCGCTACTGTGCGGGCCCGGACTGGATCGGGCCCGGATGACCGGTTCCGGGCTTTAGCCCGGTTTGGGTGGGTCTGGCGGGCCAGGCCCGTGCCTTGATTTTCATGAACCGGCCCAGGCGGTCCGAGCCGGGCCCGGTTCATTTTTTTTCTTCAATTTTTTTTCTTTTCCTTGGGTAGGGCTGGGTGTTTTGGAGGGTTTGGGGGTGGGGGAGGGGGGTCAGGGGTTAATTACAAAGCCAAAAAAATTACCTTGAACCGGGCCCAGACCGGCCCGGCCCGGACCCGGTATCAACCCGGGCCGGTTCTGGGCCCAAAATCCTAGAAAACAAGCCCGACTTGAACCGGCCCGGGCCCAGTCCATGCCTAGCCTAAGGTTCAAATAACTTGATTAAATAAGAAATATAAATAAATAAATAATACTGGCTTAAATGAACATATAAAACATAACACATTTCATCTTTAAAGGACTTTAAGCCCAAAAACTATATGCTCCTGAACCAAATCATATCCTTATATATGTTCTCTAACTATAAATCAACAAAGATAGTTAGAAAAAGTGAAAACCATGTAACTTACAGTATGCTAAAACTAAATATTTTGAAAGTAAAAATCAAATATTGAAAAGTTATAAAATCATTCTCATGATTTCGTATGCTCAAATTAGGAAAGGAAGTAAATTTGAACATTGTTAGGAGTTCGCCTTTTTCGTGGCTAAAGTTTGATTAATATACAATAAAAAAGCTACCCAGAAACCTACTCTAAAGTTCGCCTAAAGCAAGGAAATGTATAGATCAGCAGCAACCCAAATATAAGACAACCCAGCTGCAGTTCGATCATACCGTGTACGAAATAAGCATAAAACATTTTTTAAACTACCAAAAATTAACTCAAAAAATTGCTCTCAAGTTGAGGCCTATTCTTGGACATACCATAGACTTTTCCTAACAAATGCTCCAATTTGAATATTCCCAACAAATCAGTTGCAACCCTAAAATTACTACATAAAAAATGCCACCACCAGATTTAAGCCAAATATCACCTAAATGAAGCTCCGTAAGAATCACAGCAGACACAACATTATCCCTAATCTATTCAACCACACACCAAACTTGGTGACAGATACTCCTCTCCCTCTCGGCACCGGTATGCAAACAAAAAAGTGTCCAAAACATCAAATCGAAGAAATAAAAAGTATATATTAATAAAAACAGATAAGTAAAGCATACTCCCTAATGGTGCGGGTGTGAACCAGCATTTTGCGAATTGCAAGCGACCTGAAATCAAATAAAAAATTGATCAGATCAAAGAATTGAAATGAAAAATCATAGGCAAGCATACCAAGATTAAGATCTAAAACTTAAGCGTTGCATGAAACTCACAAATTGTGTCTTATGACACTACTGGCAGGGTAGTTTTTTAATGCTATCTGGAAAAACAAAGAAAGATCGCCTATGCATTCTGTCAAAGATGTCATATGCAAAATATTTAAAGCACTTATAGATTAGAATATAAATTTAGCCGCATATAATCAAGTAGAATATTGATTCTCAATTCATTTAAGATGAATATTAATCCAAGATCAATAACATAGCGTCGTGGTCCAAATTCTGATTAAGAATCTAAAATCTATATTTGTTGATGAAGTCTAACTTCAAATTGCTCACTAAAAAATCTATCTCAATACAAAAAAACAGTATGAAAAAAACAATTTTTACTCTTGGGTAAGGTAGATATTAGAAAGAATTATATCGCTTTACACCTAAAAGAGTAAAACAGCACATAGTTTCATTATGTTTGATTTAGCACGCTATATATGTAGTAATTTGTTAAGGCGCCATTTTGGTTTTTCATAGTATGAAGAGGAATCTACCTTTTCTCTCTAATGTGACTTGGAGACAATTAAAGGAAAATAATCTGCATTTTTCTCTTAGTGACATTACTATATTATAGGACCATAGCCCAAAAAGAGAAAAAACGAAGAAAACAACGGATGGTAATGATTTTTATTTTCAAAAAAAATTGCCACATGTCAGATAGTTCTATACGGGAAGAGACTCTAGCATCTTGGAATTCGAATATAATATCATATAGTTTAAATCTTAGAATTTAAAAGACTTAATACTATGAACGCTTCAAGGATAATGCATGGGTGTACCTTTTTGACCCATGTAGATGAACATTACATACAATCTTCTACAACTGGTTTCTACTTTTACCTTAAGACCTATAAAATAATGTGGCCTCCTAATCACACCTATAAAGGAAAATCCTAAAAAGGCCATGTTGATATGACCTCCCTGTTTTTAGAAGTTACTCAATTTTTTTTTTGTTAAATGTAATTGTTACATTCAGTACTTGCTTTTATAGTTAGTCTATACCTCCTTCCAAATTTTTATTTAATCTAAACAAAAATTTATCTAAGAGTGCCATTTTTAACTCAACCATTTTTTAGCAATATAGTAATAGAGGATGAGACGTCCAACTTCGAAATTGATTTTAAACAAAAATTGAATAAAGAAACTTATTGATGTTAATTTTGAAGGTGAGGCTTTACAAACAAATTCATTGTCGTTGTAAGATAATAGTGGTTGTAAAGAGAGATTATCTCATTGTGAGGAATGGAGAACACATGGATTCTGGCCAGCATAGAAATCAAATAACATGAGAAATGTTAGTTGCTTTTAGTTGGCCTAAAAACTCATTTTAGGCGTTCAAGTTCTTGGAGACGGCCCCTCACCGCCATCGTTTCCAGATCACATGCGGTGAGGGGCCACCATCTTATGCAATAAGATAGGGACCACCATCTTATGCAATACGATCGGCCCTTCAGCGCCATCGTATCCAGTTCACGGTCGGCTCGTCCATTCCTTCAGGATGGCGACCACCGTTTTATGCAGCACGATCGGCCCCACACCGCCATCGTTTCCAGATCACATGCGGCTCGTACATTCCTTCCAGGATGGCGACAGACGCCTTACGCAGCACGATCGGACCTACAATGCCAATCATGTCCGGTTCATGTGCGGCTCGTACATCCCTTCCAGGATGGCGACGGATGTCTTACGCAGCACGATCGGCCCAGCAGTGCCGATCGTGTTCGGATCATGTGCGGCTCGTACATCCCTTCCAGGATGGCGACGGACGTCTTATGTAGCACAATCGGCCCTGTAGTGCCGATTGTGTCCATGTGCGGCTCGTACATCCCTTCCAGGATGGCGACGGACGTCTTATGCAGCACGATCAGCCCTACGGTGCTGATCGTGTCCATGTGCGGCTCGTACATCCCTTCCAGGATGGCGACGGACATCTTACGCAACACGATCAGCCCTACAGTGCGGATCGTGTCCATGTGCGGCTCGTACATCCCTTCCAGGATGGCAACGGACGTCTTACGCAGCACGATCAGCCCCTCAGCGCCATCGTGTCTAGTTCACATTCAACGTAAGACCACACCGTGGCAACGAACGTCTTATGCAGCACGATCGGCCCCTCAGAGCCATCGTGTCCAGTTCACGATCGGCTCATACATTCCTTCCAGGGTGGAGACGACCGTCTTATGCAGCACGATTGGCCCCTCAGCGCCATCGTGTCCAGTTCACGGTCGGCTCGTACATTCCTTCTAGAATGGCGACCACCGTCTTATGCAGCACGATCGGCCCCTCAGCGCCATCGTGTCCAGTTCACGATCGGCTCGTACATTCCTTCTAGAATGGCGACCACCGTCTTATGCAGTACGATCGGCCCCTCAGCGCCATCGTGTCCAGTTCATGGTCGGCTCGTACATTCCTTCCAGGATGGCGACCACCGTCTTATGCAGCACGATCGGCCCTTCAGCGCCATCGTGTCAAGTTCACGGTCGGCTCTTACATTCCTTCCAGGATGGCGACGAACGTCTTATGCAGCACGATTGGCCCATCAGCGTCGACGTGTCTAGTTCATGGTTCGGCTCGCCCATCCCTTCCTGGATGGCGACGAACGTCTTATGCAGCACGAACGGCCCCTCAACGCCATTCGTGTTCGGTTCTTTTTTGACGTAAGACAACACCATGGCAAAGTAAGACCATATCGTGGCAACGAACGTCTTATGCCGCACGCTCGGCCCCTCAGCATCGTCGTGCCCGGTTTACCGATGACATTCACCGCTCTGTATCACATCTCACATGCCCTCGCTCATACATGCATTCATACATTCATGCATCATGCCTCATACATCCATACATACATGTACATCGTATCGAGCCAGTTTTGTGTCGTTAGCTTGTATTGTGCAGGGACCTCTACGCTTCTCCATTGGAAAGCTCGAGTCAGAGTCCTCTACTCCCACCTAATACATTCAGGGGGAGAGTGTTCGGGGAAGAGCATCCCTTGCCCGACCCCGTCGGAAGGGGAGAGCCTTACCAGCAGGTTATATTTAGAGGGGCAGACACCCACTCATATGTTATGATTTCTCGAAGACACAGTTTCCAGCAAGACAGATGAAGGGCACATGCAAGAGTATATTTTCTCGAGCAGATTCGCACGCTCACTACTCAAGAAACTGGGGGACTTGTGTTGGGATATATCATCCTGGCCTATTACTGTTCAGGGGCCCAAGACTTTACGTAGTACGGAGCCCAATCAGTAAGGCCCATTTTAGACTGTCAGCCCTGTTTCAGCCTTTGGGCCCATTTCTGCCCATTCGGCCCGCCTAGGCCCAAGAGGCCCGTTTAGGCCCACTCGGCCCGTTAGGGTGGAGAGCCCCCCTTCCCTCTATAAATAGGAGGATTCCCCTCCTTATTAAGGATCCCTCTCTTCTTCCTCCTTCTCTATAGTTAGCTTGAATCCTCCATTAATGGAGCTTGTATAATGTATTGGTGAGGAGAGCAGTAATAAAAGGAGTGGGCTTGGACATTAGCTTAAACAGTTCCGTTGTTTTCTCCCTTTCCGGGTTTCCACGTAAAAATCATTGTTTATATTTTATTATCACCCCATAACCATGAAACCCTCCCGGAAGAGGTGTTGAACTTCCGGGCTGCGGCGAATTAACCTCAACAGAAGTTTACCCGAGTCCTTCGCTTCAAGTCGGTTCACGGCATTTGCAATTTGGCTAACTTGAGTTTCCAAATTGTTGATGCTTGACTTTGTGTCATGTTGAAATTGTATCATGGTTTGTTGAAATTGTCCCATGTTTTGTTGCATGGTAACCATGTTTGAGGTCAAAGTTCGGATCATGTCATCAGTTGACATATTAGATTGAGAATTTGAGCCTTGGGTGTTGAAAGATGATTGAGAAGATGGATTAGGCTATCGGGTGTTTCCATACCTTAGGTTTGGATGATCCCTTAATCCCGGGTTGTAAGAATGTGAGAATGGATCATACCTCCTTTGTTGATGCCCTTGGAAACCCATAGCGTTGACTTTCTCTTCTTGGAGTGATGGACACGAATCAGTGGGATGTCCGGTTGATGAGCAAGCGCCACAAGCTTTGACCTCCTGAATGTTTGGTTTTAGAAGGAGTTGTTTTACTAAGGAAGTCAAGTCGGAAACTTGACTTTCTAGAGCGTTTGTGCTTGTTTCTGCAGAAAGAACTCTTCGAGTTGAGGATTTGCGGCCAAATTGTCGTGAGTTCTCGGCATCCTCCGAGATCAAGCTTATTGCTTATGAGGGAGTTTTGTTAACAATGCCGCCTCCACAAGCGGCGTTCACCATTCTTCTATCATCATCAACAAGACCATCATAAAAGTATAAGATGAGGTCTTGTTCTGTGTAACCATGATAGGGGCAGCTAGCACATAGCTTTTTAAATCTTTCCCAGTATTCATACAAGGACTCATCATCCTTTTGCTCAATGTTGCTTATTTGCTTCTTGAGATATGATGAGATGGAGGTGGGATAGTACCTTTCGAGGAAGCATTTTTTCATAGCCGCCCATGTGTTGATACTTTCCGAAGGAAGATAGAAAAGCCAATCTTTTGCGGTGTCCTTCAAAGAGAATGGAAAGGCCCGCAATTTGATATGTTCTTCCGTCACACCATTTGGACACATGCTTGTGCAAATGATGTAACTCTGAGAGGTGTTTATTTGGATCCTCTCCTCTTAGGCCATGGAAGGATGACCGTAGATGAATGAGCCCAGATTTTAGCTCAAACGTATTACCTTCATCAAGTGTAGGGAAGGTAATACATAATGGTTGTTGATTTAAGTTTGGAGCTGTGAGCTCCCTCAAGGTTCTTGTTTCTAGAGCCATGGTGACTGGCTCTTCAAATTTGTTAGAACTAGAGCTAGCATTGGGTGAATCTCCGGTAGATGATTCTTCTGAGTCGGTATTTGAAAATTTACTTTTCAACCGCTCGAAAGTTTGTTCTATTTCTGTATTTGTTTGATAGGTGATCTCGTTTATAGAACGGTGTTTAACCATATACTTCATCAAGCTTAGAAATAGAAGAATAAGAACTCTTTGTATTTTGTTTATTTATATTTTTTTTTGAAAAGAAAAATAATTACCTTTCCCCGGCAACGGTGCCAAATTTGACGTGCACTTGTTGTGAGGTGCACTCAAAATAAATACAATACGACAAATAAACGTAGTATATTGAATGAAGTAAGGTTCGTATCCACAGGGAAAGAAATGTTTATCTTTTATGTAACTAGTAACAAGGGGGGATTTTATGATTGTTGATAAATTTAAATGTATTTAAGCACTAAGATGAACGACTTTTGTGATTTACTTTAATAGAGATGAAGACTTGGTTTTGCTTTTATCCACTTAATGAAATGTTCGTCGATCCCGGTTATATCTTTAACTATCTTCCTCTCGAATACTCAATCGAGGAGTATATCGAGTTCACCGAGGGTAGTTATTAATAACGAGACACGTTCATTAATAAAACTTACTACCGAGTCAATATAGAACACACGCCGTATATTAACCCGATAGTAGCAATAAACTTAAGATGAAAATGATTGAGATTGATAACCTCAACACAAGCGGTTTATTGGTTTAAGCAATATAATTAATTCCCCTTAGATTATTAACCATGAGACGCATGCATTAATAATCCAAGTTTTACTACCGTTGAAAGAACCGAATTAATAACAAGCGTATTAATCGATTGATTCTAGTAATAATTAATATATGAAACAAAACTAGTTGATCCTTTAAGTAATGCTCAAAATATTAATATGGAATATGAATAGGAAATAATTAATATTCAAGAAAGAAGAATAAAGAAAATAACTCACAACTTACAAATTCATTAAGGTTCAAAGTAGCAAAACCAAGATGGAAGAGTTTAGCTCTTCATTTGGAGACTAAACATGAAGAAAATATAAAGAAAGAACTTGTCTAAAATGAGCTAAGAAGTATATGTGAATTGGTGATCTAATTGTGAAGGAAAGGGGGTGTATTTATAGGCTTTTGGGGATGCAGCTCGGGTACCCGACCGGGTATGTGTAATACCTCAGATTCGAGGTATACTCGATCGATTATGGGGCGTATTCTATAAACACACCCGATCGGGTGAAGACTTGTACCCGATCGAGTATGTGTAGAACCTCAGATCTGAGGTATACTCGATCGATTTTAGGCTTAGTTCAGAAGGGATACCCGATCGGGTGTGTCGGTGTACCCGATCGGGTATAGACACTCGATCGTGGTCAAAATCTTCCCTGCATGTTCCTTTGTCTTCGGATCCGATCCAATTTGAAATTTCAACAAGATACCCGATCGAGTATAGGTCATACCCGACCGGGTATAGACCAAAAAATCAGGATGTCCCTTTGTCTTGTGATTTTGCACCTTCCTTCCACTTTTGGGGTTCACCAACTGTCCTTTGAGTGATAATAGACCTGTTTGAGCTCATAATTAACCTAATCTAAACAATTTACAAGAATTTAATACACTAAACTATTACACCAAAAGTGTGTAATTTCCAACGTTAAAATCAATCAAAACTAATTAAAAACACAAACATACATATGGAAATTACGAACGTATCAGCAGGTAAAGACTCAATTTCACAGTACATCACTTATTATTTCTGAATTTCATAATGCTGAGATGTTGAAATATAGCTTATGAGCTTAAAAGAAATCACCATTAGTACAACCTTCATTGAATCTTAAAGACTTCTTATACTCGGACTTTGAAATGGCGGTCTTTCAAACCTTCTCTAACTCTCGTATAGGTTAAATTTGTAAAGTTCGTATGACTAAAATAACAAAACGTACTGATAGCATCCTCCTCGACTAATGACAGATGTAAATATCCAAAAAAATGTTGTTAATGTAGTCTCTAAAAGACTAAATTTTTAACTGGAACCTTTCTAAACCCATAATAACTCCAAACCCATAATGTTTTTGTCTGGTGCAGCTTGTTCAGCCCATAAATATCAGAACTTCAGAAGTTCTTTATGCAGAGAAAAAATGCAACAACAAAAACATGCGTGTAAGCAGGTCGCTTTATTAACATCACCCTACAAAGTTCAAAGAAGCCATAATTCCTCTCAATATGATGAATACAACTCAAACTTAATTAGTTTCATTTCAGACCTCAGGGTATTGTTTGCACAATACCACCTATAGACTTAAAGTATGTTCAGAGAAACATGAAACAACATTCTCAATAATTTAGAGGATGATATGTTAGAGCGTGAGGATGCAGTTGGGAGCGAGAGATTCCTATGTAAGGATCACTATTTTCAAATAATTGAGGAAGAGGACCTAACAATCACAGCTATATTATAGAATCATGGACAACTGAAGGACCAAAACAACAACAGTTAAGCAATTCTAATGCCATACAGATAAGATACAGTCACAAATTGACAAAAACACTTAAATATTTTACCAAAACTCAATTTAAAAGGAAACATTGTAAAAAAAGAGATTAGAGCAGAAAGCACAACATTAAATCTAATTCATACATCCTAATAGCTAAAGATTCCTATAAAAATTAACATCTTATAAAATAATTCACATAATTATTTCATTTAACAATATGGAATTTAACATCTGGAGTATTAAATGCGAGTATTATGTACTAAAACACATAAATGTTAAAACATTTCTGATTTACGAAGTATTAAATAATCAAACCTAAGATAATGAATAAGAAAAAAGAAGAAAATTAATCAGTTAGGGTTAGAAATTAAAACCTGAAAGTAAGGTAAATGAAGGTTAAAGCCCGCTATAGTGCTTCAATCCTTCCTTCATCGAAAACGTTGATGACGGGGAGATTAGAACTGATGCTCGCCGATGATGATGATTACTTCTTCCACTGCTTTGACCGCTGATGCCGAGAAGTTCGACCTTCTGCTCGTTCGCTCCACTCTACGTCGAGGGTTTGACCATCTCGCTCCACTGGACGCAGGAGTCGGGCAGTCGTATGGCGTCTACGTCTTCTTCTAGGCTGGAGTCTGGGCAATCGTACGATGGCTATGCCTTGTGCTAAGTCGGACTGGGGGAGTCATTCTCTTCTTTGCGTAAGAGTTCAGGGCAAATGTTAATCTGTAGAAAGACCGAATATTAATATAGTCTATATGATTTCAAATCGGTCATAACCCATCTAAAATGGCCGCTTATTATATTACTTCTAAACTTTCCAGATCATTTATGACCGGTTTGAATTAAACTTTCTCTAATAAAAAATAGTACATGTCTTTCCTTTGACATCGGCTTCCGCAGCATTAGATGTGGTAGATTTTATAAAATTGCAAAACATTCCCGTTGTTTCATTTTACATCGGTTATACACGCAACCAATGTAAAAAAAATTATAAAAATTATAAAAATCACCCCATGCCATCATTCCACATGGGGTGTCGAATAACACATGTGAAAAGGCCGATGTTAAAAGGTCTTTTTGTACTAGTGAATATCAATAAGCAATAAGATACATCAATAAATGTATGGCGAGTCCAGGGCCAACTCATTTACCTTTTCCTGATTTCGGAGATATCGTCATGCATAAGGGTGATTGATTTCAATTTGAGCATAGTGACACCCACTAATTATAAGCAGTGTGAAAGATTATGAAGCATGATTTGAGGGGTCATAACAAGGACCTGTAAAAGAGGGTGAATGAGGTTGGTAAAAACATATAGACTCTAAAAACAAGATAAAATTGTTGTCTTATTTCAAGTATTAACAATATCTTTTCTTCATAACCGTGTTAATATCTTTTGTCCCAATGTTATTGAGATGGAGATAGTATTTGATAAAACCAAGCTACTTTTTTGTGTAAATTGTCCTAAAACAAAAGTTACAATTTAGTTTCAAAATACTACGCATGCAGTATGATAAATTTAGTAAAACCAACACAAACAAATTCAAAAACATATGTAGAATTGCAATGCCCTTTGAGAGTTGTACCTATCCAAAACTAAAAGGTCGAATCTTGATTAAATGGAGATGGGATTATGGGAATGGAAATGAGATTATGGGACATAATGAATACAATGGAAGTGGGATTATGAAAATCTCTAGATCATAGAGAAATACCTCATTCAGATTTTTGAATGTTGGGCACTATTTCAATGTAGCAAGTGTCTTTGAAAGATATCACGACAAATATTCTAACACCATACTGTAGTAACATTCACAAAGAATTAGATTGTATCAGAGAAAATGTAAAATGAGACGTTACAATGTTCAAGTTGGATCCATTCAAAGTAACAACCATCCAGGATATTAAGTCTCTTACACTTCCAAAATAACAATAGGTACATCAGCTTCATATGCAAAGAAAATGATAATATGATGCTCATTCATTAGGTATCTCTTAAATTTCAAAGTGGGATGAACCAGGAAAATAGTCAATTTCATTTTCATGTAAGAGTTATAGCTAAAAATTATCATATGAAAATGACCATACGGGTTCTCTACTTCTCCATATCTATGACAGTGTGTGTTGTGCCCATTGCATTTATCTTTTAAAAAGAGATCAAAATAGGTTCACCTTTCTAGATAGCTAAGATACCTTTATTTTTGTTTATGGGTTCTATGGTCATACTAGAGTGTAGAATAACTTCAACTAGAGGTTATTCAACAATTGTACATCACCCTAACTTTATACTTGAATGGCAAAAAGCATAAAAGGATAACCAAAAAAGGATAAGAAAACAAACCAAATATGTCGTAGCTTGCAATGTTACATGATCTCCCCACTCACTACTCCTAATTCAACATATATGTATCATGGTTAGATATGCAAACCTAATAGAAACCACACAAACTATATTAGGTGTCATCAACCAAAGAAAGGCTGACGAGCACTTGTCGTGAGTGCGTCAAAATAATTTTCAATACTAAACACTTATACGTAGTATAGCGTAGTAGAGTTCGTATCCACAGGGAAAGGAATGATTTTCTTTCTATGAAACTAGTAATTAAAAGGGGGGTTTTGGTTTGAGTGATTTAATTCAATTAAGGACTAAGATGAACAACCTATATGTGTTTAATTCAAAGATAAAAGGACTTGGCATTGCTACTTTCCACTTGTTGATATATTTTAGTCGATCATTGTTATATCTATAACTTATTCCCTCTCGAATACTCAATCGGGGAGTATATCTACTTCATCGAGGATAGTTATTAACAACGACCGTTCATTAATAACCCTTACTATTAATCAAATATAGAACACCGCCTTATACCGATTTAATAGTAGCATTTAATCTTTCTAACTCCTTGATGAAATCAATTGAGATTGATAACCTCGACACAAGCGGTTTCGGTTTAATCAACAAAATTAATCCCTCTTAAGTTTATTAACCACAACCGTGCATTAATAAACCGAAGTTACTTACTTGTGAAACCATCAACGATTAACCATCGGTTCGTTGATCGTTCCTAGTAATAATTAATATATGAAACAAAACTAGTTGATCCTTTAAGTAATGTTCAAAATATTAATATGAAATAAGAGTAGGGATTAATTAATATTCAAGGAAAAATATTACTCGTATTAAAGAAGATGAATCCTACTATAATTAATATCAAGATGTTAACTAATTGTCATCTTAGCAACACTCCCCAACATTAATATAGAGGAAGAAAATACCATTCTAACTAATGTCGAGATGTTAACTAATTGTCATCTTAGCAACACTCCCCAACATTAATATAGAGATGGTATTAAGGAAAGAACTATTAATTAATATTCAAGGCAAGAAGTTAAGAAAATAACTCACAACTTTAATAATCAACAAGCTTCAAGAGCAACACCAAGAATGGAAGTTTAGCTCCTCATTTGGAGACTAAACATAGCTAGAAAAATATAAAGAAATGCTATTCTAAACTGAGCTTAAGAGTATGGAAGAAGAGATGCTTTTAAGAGGAGAAAAAGAGTGCTATTTATAGGTGTTTTTCAACACCTTTGGTCGGGTACCCGACCGGGTATAGGTACATACCCGACCGGGTACCGGTCAAAATCAGATAATCTCCCACGTTTCATTGTTCCAGCACGTTAATTTGTCCGGGTCAAGTCAGACCCGACCGGGTCAAGTGAGGGACCCGACCGGGTTTGGTCTAAATCAGATTTTTTCAAAATCTTTGTGATCTTCAGCATGTTCTGGTGTTCCGGGTCATGTCTGACCCGACCGGGTCGGGTATGGGACCCGACCGGGTCGGGTATGGGACCCGACCGGGTGAGTGCAAAAATTGGATTTTCTACACGTTCGGGTGATCTTTGCACATCGGGTTGTCCCCGGTCACTTCTCACCCGACCGGGTGAGGTAGTGGGCCCGACCGGGCCATGCACTTTCTTTGCATTTTCGTTTTTCACTTCTTACCCGACCGGGTCAAGTATTATACCCGGTCGGGTGTTTGCTCCTGGGCAGCCAAATCTTCTTTTTCTTCACTTCAAAGTCTTCCTTTCCAAACCATAAATCCTAACTAAACTTTACAACTGACACAGATAGACTAAAATACAATTACAACTTGAAATCACATAAATGTTTACAAACTAAATAAAACGTCAAACAATTAACATAAATCACACATAAAAACATGTAATTATGCACTACTAATTAGTGTGCATCAAACACCCCCACACTTAAACCTTTACTCGTCTCGAGTAAATCAAATCAAATCCAAGAAGTCCTAGATGACAAGAATATGAATACAAAACATCCAAGAGTGTTTTTACCACAATACAAAGCATCCCCAAATAATAATTAAAGTAAATTGGGGTCTTCAACCTCATCTTTATCTCCATTTCTCTTTTGAACTTATCACCTTCAGGATCCTGCAAAATAGAAATTTCTCTCATTCTCTCGTTTTGCCTAGGTGCCCTTTCAGGTTTTCAACCCAGCTTCCCACATTTTTTTATTTTTTTTTTTATTTTTATTTTTTCAAATCTCACAAACTCACTCTTATTTTTGCTTTATTTTTGCTTAAGCTGCCCTTTGTGGGTTTTCAACTCAACAAGCTTTCGTTTTTTTTTTGTTTTTTTTTATTTTTTTTTATTTTTTTTTGAGATAACAAAAATAAAGAGTGTGAATGTGAACATACCGGGATGATCTCTTCACCCCCACACTTAGGATCTGACACTGTCCCTAGTGTCCGCCTAGACCTCCGCCTTGGTGTCCGTCCTCATCCATGTGATCCCCGCCATAACCACCATCGTAGCCTCCACCACCGGAGCTCGATCCTCCAAAGAAATCCCACTGAGAGGGGTCATACCATGATGGTGCAGGAGGTGGAGTGGTCATAGAGGAAAAGGAGCCCTGGTGTGCTATATATGAGTATATCGGACCAAAGGTTCTACGCTGATCCTCCTCAGATCTCCGTCTGTCTTCCTCATACCTACGCCAGTCTGCTTGCCGCTGCTCTTCCATCCTCATATTAAGTGTGGGGGTGAAGAGATTGGTGAGGAGAGTAGGAATATGGTATTGGTTGAGGATTTTTGGGGAGATTTCGGACCTTGAATGTCCAAGAATGGGGATTTCGAATTTTGGGTAGGGTTTTTTGGGTTTTGTTGATTGGGAGGGTTTTGGGAGATTTTATGGGTATAGAGATGGAGAGGGAAGTGAGGAGATGAAGAAAAGGGGGTTTTTTAGTGGATTTGGTTAAGGAAATGGGGAGATTCGAAGGTTTGGATGTTTGAAAATGGTGGATTTTGGGAATTTTGGAGTTGGGAGGAAGAACAAGTGGGAGGGGAAGGGGTGAGCCCGACCTGGTAAAGTGCTGATTTCCCGTTCACCCGGTCGGGTGGGGTAGTTGACCCGGTCGGGTGAACGCTATTTGCCCTGGCAGAAAGTTTTGAGTTCGGTAGCCCGGCCGGGTGAAGTGGTGTGTCCGGTCGGGTGTAACTTGTTCTGCTATCCAGTCCCTACTGGAATGAGTACCCGGTCGGGTGCTTTATGGTACCCGGTCGGGTCTTTATGATTTTTAAAAAAATAAATTCGTACCCGCCCGAGTTTCAGAAATACCCGAATGGGTATGCATTCCAGTGTGTTCAGAGCCAAAAATATGTGCATACCCGGTCGGGTTTGTGGAAGGCCCCGGTCGGGTATATGTTTTTTTTTTGTTTTTGCTAGCAACCCGGTGGCCTTGTGCCCGGGTGTTCCTTTTTTATTAGTAAACCCGACCGGGCTGATTGGGATACCCGGCCGGGTTTCAGCCCAGGCTCAATTTTTTTTTTTTTTGAAAAAAATTAAAACACACGAACTGAGAAAAAAAAATGAAATTAAAAATAAAGATTTGGGTTGCCTCCCAAGAAGCGCTTGATTTAATGTCGCGGCACGACGTTATTTTTAGTTTATATTTTTTTTTTGTTTTTATGTGGGATCGTGAACATCCCTTGTTTCATTTTTCCTTTTTGGCCTTCTCCAGTAAGGCCGGGATTTCTTTCCCGGTATCACTTCAATCCCAGGTGGGATCCATTCTCTCTTTGAAAATTTGAATAATTCTTCTTTTTCAAAAAGTTTGATATTCTCATTTTTCTTCTCAACAAAATATTCGGGGTTTGTGGTTCACAAACATTTAGAGCACAAAGAGATTGGTCTTGAATTTGTTTTTTCGTAGAATCAAAAATGTTGAATTCTACCTTTTGATCATCAAACTCTAAAGTTAATGAACCATTAGCCACATCTATTTTTGTTTTTGCGGTTTTCAGAAAAGGCCTACCCAAGAGGATGGGTGTAGTTTGGTCATCATCTCCCATTTCCAGAACATAAAAATCAACAGGGAAAATCAAATTTTCTACTTCTACTAGCACATCTTCTACTACACCCTTCGGGTAAGTATTAGACCGATCCGCTAGTTGAATCACTACACTAGTTTGATGTAGTGGGCCGAGTTGTAAGAATTTATATAAGGAAAAAGGAATGACATTTATTGACGCTCCTAAATCCAATAAGGCCTTAGAAAATAAGGTATCCCCTAGTTTGCAAGGAATAGTGAACATGCCTGGATCGCTACATTTCTCAGGGAGTTTCTTTTTAAAAATGGCCGAGACACGTTCACTTACTTCAACTTTTTGTTTCCCTTCCAGTTTATTTTTCTTTTTCATTGTGCATAGTTCCTTTAAGAACTTTGCATAACGGGGAACACTTTTGATCAGTTTGAAGAGTGGGATGTTTACCTCAGAATTGACGAATGTTTCGTAGATGTCCCGATCATTCTTCAGCTTCCTCGTGTCTTTCAATGCCTCAGGGAATGGAGGGAGTGGTTCATATGATGACAGTGGAGGGAATTTAGTCTTCGTTGGCTTCTCCTCTTCTTGTTGGAAGCCTTCTTCAAGATCAACCTCTCGCTTCTCCTCCTCAACTTCCCGTGGTTGCAATTCTTTACCGTTCCTCAACATGATTGCATTGACATGTTGTCTCGGGTTTTGCTCAGTTTGGGAGGGGAGCCTACCCGAATCTTTTGCTTCAAGTCGACTTACGGCATTTGAAATTTGGCTAACTTGAGTTTCCAAATTTTGAATGCTCGACTTGGTTTCATGTTGGAATTGCATCATTGTTTGTTGGAATTGCCCCATGCTTTGCTGCATTGTTCCCATATTAACGGCCAGCGCTCGAATCATGTCTTCGGTGGACATACTCGAGTTCGATGTTTGGCCTTGGGGTTTGTATTGTTGAGGGGGAGGATTTGTTTGAGAATTTCCGTACCTTAAATTCGGATGATCCCTCCATCTCGAGTTGTAAGTATTTCCTTGAGGATCGTACCTCCTTTGACCTTGGAACCCCAAAGCATTGACTTGCTCGGAGTTCTCTTCTTGTAGCGTTGGGCAAGAATCTGTGGGATGCCCTTGCGTGGAACAGATGCCGCAGACCTTGACTTCTTGGGTTTTTGGATTTAAAAGGAAATCTTTAACCAAAGAAGTCAAGCCGGCTACTTGACTTTCCAACGAATTGTTGGATTCCGCTGCCATGACTCGTCTCGATGATGACCTTTCGTTGTAATGTCTCGAGTTTTCGGCCAACTCCGAAATGAGGTCTCTTGCTTGAGAAGGGGTTTTGTTGACAATACCCCCTCCGCATGCCGCATTCACCATGCGTCTATCTTGATCAACAAGTCCATCATAGAAGTAGAGGATGAGATCTTGTTCTGAATATCCATGATATGGGCAACTAGCACATAATTTTTTAAAGCGCTCCCAATATTCATACAAGGTCTCATTGTCTGCTTGCTCAATGTTGCTGATTTGCTTCTTGAGACTTGAAGAGATAGATGCGGGATAGTACCTGTCAAGGAAGCTCTTCTTCATTTGAGCCCATGTATTGATGCTCCCCGAGGGAAGATAAAATAACCAATCTTTGGCGGTGTCTTTGAGAGAGAATGGGAAGGCTCTCAACTTGATTTGCTCCTCGGACACGCCATTAGGGCACATGCTTGTGCACACAATATGGAACTCCGACAAATGTTTATTTGGATCTTCCCCTCGTAGGCCATGGAAAGAGGGAAGTAGATGGATGAGCCCAGATTTTAGCTCGAATGTGACCCCCGTATCAAGAGTTGGAAAAGTGATACATAAGGGTTGTTGATTTAGATTCGGAGCCGTGAGCTCCCTCAACGTTCTTGTTTCAAGAGCCATGTGAAAGGACTCTTCGGATTCGCTAGAATGAGAACTAGCACTTGATGATTCCTCCGAAGAAGTATTCGGAAATAGATTCCTGAACCTCTCGAAGGCTTGTTCTGTTTCGGGCTTTGTTTGGTAGGTGATTTGGTTTATAGATCGGTGTTTAACCATATACTCAAACAAAGCTCAGCAAAAATAGAAATCTTTATATATTATTTTTTTTTGATTTTTCTTTGAAATAAAATAAAAAGAAAAATTAATTGCCTTTCCCCGGCAACGGCGCCAAATTTGACGAGCACTTGTCGTGAGTGCGTCAAAATAATTTTCAATACTAAACACTTATACGTAGTATAGCGTAGTAGAGTTCGTATCCACAGGGAAAGGAATGATTTTCTTTCTATGAAACTAGTAATTAAAAGGGGGGTTTTGGTTTGAGTGATTTAATTCAATTAAGGACTAAGATGAACAACCTATATGTGTTTAATTCAAAGATAAAAGGACTTGGCATTGCTACTTTCCACTTGTTGATATATTTTAGTCGATCATTGTTATATCTATAACTTATTCCCTCTCGAATACTCAATCGGGAAGTATATCCACTTCATCGAGGATAGTTATTAACAACGACCGTTCATTAATAACCCTTACTATTAATCAAATATAGAATACCGCCTTATACCGATTTAATAGTAGCATTTAATCTTTCTAACTCCTTGATGAAATCAATTGAGATTGATAACCTCGACACAAGCGGTTTCGGTTTAATCAACAAAATTAATCCCTCTTAAGTTTATTAACCACAACCGTGCATTAATAAACCGAAGTTACTTACTTGTGAAACCATCAACGATTAACCATCGGTTCGTTGATCGTTCCTAGTAATAATTAATATATGCAACAAAACTAGTTGATCCTTTAAGTAATGTTCAAAATATTAATATGAAATAAGAGTAGGGATTAATTAATATTCAAGGAAGAATATTACTCGTATTAAAGAAGATGAATCCTACTATAATTAATATCAAGATGTTAACTAATTGTCATCTTAGCAACACTCCTCAACATTAATATAGAGGAAGAAAATACCATTCTAACTAATGTCGAGATGTTAACTAATTGTCATCTTAGCAACACTCCCCAACATTAATATAGAGATGGTATTAAGGAAAGAACTATTAATTAATATTCAAGGCAAGAAGTTAAGAAAATAACTCACAACTTTAATAATCAACAAGCTTCAAGAGCAACACCAAGAATGGAAGTTTAGCTCCTCATTTGGAGACTAAACATAGCTAGGAAAATATAAAGAAATGTTATTCTAAACTGAGCTTAAGAGTATGGAAGAAGGGATGCTTTTAAGAGGAGAAAAAGAGTGCTATTTATAGGTGTTTTTCAACACCTTTGGTCGGGTACCTGACCGGGTATAGGTACATACCCGACCGGGTACCGGTCAAAATCAGATAATCTCCCACGTTTCATTGTTCCAGCACGTTAATTTGTCCGGGTCAAGTCAGACCCGACCGGGTCAAGTGAGGGACCCGACCGGGTTTGGTCTAAATCAGATTTTTTCAAAATCTTTGTGATCTTCAGCATGTTCTGGTGTTCCGGGTCATGTCTGACCCGACCGGGTCGGGTATGGGACCCGACCGGGTGAGTGCAAAAATTGGATTTTCTACACGTTCGGGTGATCTTTGCACACCGGGTTGTCCCCGGTCACTTCTCACCCGACCGGGTGAGGTAGTGGGCCCGACCGGGCCATGCACTTTCTTTGCATTTTCGTTTTTCACTTCTTACCCGACCGGGTCAAGTATTATACCCGGTCGGGTGTTTGCTCCTGGGCAGCCAAATCTTCTTTTTCTTCACTTCAAAGTCTTCCTTTCCAAACCATAAATCCTAACTAAACTTTACAACTGACACAGATAGACTAAAATACAATTACAACTTGAAATCACATAAATGTTTACAAACTAAATAAAACGTCAAACAATTAACATAAATCACACATAAAAACATGTAATTATGCACTACTAATTAGTGTGCATCAAAGGCACAAGAGAAAAATACTTTGACATCTTATGGAGATAATCGTCATATGCCATGGGCACATATTCTTCACATATCTCTCGAAACGATTTGAGTTGGTCATCAAAACTTGAAGTGTCAATCACATAACAATATTGTTGTTGAGGAATAGGAACTGATAATTACACTACAACCTAATGACTAAAATTCAAGCTAATAACATGTAAGGTGGTGTACTTCTGTCCATTTCAAGGACTCAAGACTTGTTTTTTTGAATTGCAAAAAGTCACAAACAATAAGCACAGATATAATAAACCATCAGTAAACTTACCAAATGTTAAGTGACTAGCTCAAACTGGTGTCCGGAAATCCTTGGAGATGCCACTAGAAGACTCCACCGACGACGCCCGACTTGCACTCGGCGCCGGATCCACGACAACTTTAAGCCACTTTCACGACTAGTCGGTGGTCCAACTCTGGTGGCTAGTCCAACTCTGGTCTATGGCCCGTCTCTAGTCTCTGGTCACTCGTCATTGGTCGTCCCTGGTTGCTCGCCCCTGGTTGTTGGCCGTCCCTGGGTCACTGCTCTGGTGAATGAATTTGGCTAGATTTGACAACCTCCAAAACAAAGAGACACGCTTATCGTAATGTTTTTTTGAAAGAAAGAGACTTAATTATCATTAATCAAATCGTTGGCCAAAGCCGATACAATAAAAGTAGGAAAAGAGTAATGCCAAGATTGCAAATCAGACAAAGAACAAGCCGCTTAAGCTAACAAATGAGCTGGCTTATTCGCTGACTGCTTAATATGACAGAATGAAATGCTCGAAAAAGATTTCGCCAATTCTCTAATGTCGTCTCTCAATAAACCAATCAAAGAAACACTTGACCCATTCAAAATTTCAGAGATCGCCCGGTTGCATCAGACTCCACCTCGATCGACGTCCCTCTAAACTCCTTGATCCAACTTAAAGCCTCTCGATTCCTACCAGTTCGGCGGCCAATGGAGATAAATGTCCCGATGAAAGCTTAGCACATCCTACTATGAAAGAGCCGTTGTCATCACGAAGACACCATCCAAGGCCACATTTATCTGCCTCAGTCACTGCGTCAACATTTAGTTTCTAGAATGCTAGTTTGGTCTGCTCCAAGTCACCTATCCCTGCTGAATGATCTGCAGTCTCTTACCCCGATCTGCCTGCATCTGCGCCTGCTGCCATCCTTCGACCAGCGCTCGAGTTCGATGAATCAACTGCCTCTCCACCAAAGTCTTCTGATCCCAGGCCACACTCGTTGGTTGCACTCATTCCACAGTGTCCAGCAACCCCAACCCAGCTTCTCCAAGTCCTCTTTCTTCTTCACCCTGAATTCCTTATTAATTTGCTCTAGGAAATATGAACTTTCCCCAGCTGCCCATAGCCAACCAATAGTTCTCCACATGTCCTGATCCATCGTGCAATGTGTAAAAAAATGTTCGGGTGATTCCGCTGCAGCTCCACACAACCCATAGAGTCTCGAATAGTCCACTCTACTCACCTGCAAATTTAATTTCGTAGGAAGATAGCCGCTACAAACCTCCTAAAAAACATTTTAATGTTAGGTGGAAGCTTTAACTCCCACATGGCAGTCCAATCCTTCCCTTGAGAGCCCCCTAGTTCGCCCATTATTCTTCTGCAACAGCTTCGCACAAAAAATTGACCGCTTTCCTCCCATCCCCAGCACATAGAATCTCTAATTGGAATCCTTTTCAACAGAATTCCCCTAATTAAAGCAGCATCCCTATCCCAACAAATATCATTAATAATATCAAGGTCCCACCCTCTTTGATTTGTGACAAACAAATTAGCCACCTTAGCCTTATGTAACCCCTCACACTTCTCCGAAATAATTCTTGGGTTCTCCTTATCTGGTAGTCACGATTCCTCCCAAATATTAAAGGAATGATCGTCCCCCACTCTCCAATAATCACCTTCCCGGATAATATCCTGAGTATGAAGCAGACTTCGCCAAATAAAGGAAGGATTACTCCCTGGTTTAGCTTTGAGAAAGTCCCCATTAGGATAATATCTGGCTTTAAAAACTATACCCACAAACGAGTCAGGATTCGTGAAAATTCTCCATGCTTGCTTAAATAACATGGCGATATTAAAGTCACAGAGTTTTCTAGAACCCAACCCGCGAGCTTTTTTTGGAAAACAAAGAGAAGCCCAATCCTTCCAGTGAATCCCTCTTCCTATCTTGCCCTTCCACCATTACCTATTCATAATGATTTCAATTTCCCGCCAAAGGTCAAGAGGCAACAAAAAGACAATCACAGAATAAGTTGGCATAGCTTGGGTAACCGCCTTCAACAGGACCTCTCTACTCCCTTTAGATAAAAATTTATTATTCCAATTATTAATCCGGGTGATCACTCTCTGTCTGAGGGTTGCTTAAAATATTTTTCTGATTTCTCCCCACCAAGGCCAGTAGACCCAAATACTTCTCATCCTCCCCTGCTATCCCTACTCCTAAAAAATCAATGAGACCTCCTGACAATCCATTGCCACATTGGTACTAAAGAATACCATAGATTTATTCAAATCAATTACCTGGCCAGAAGCACTTTCGTAGTCAGGCAACCCTTCTTTGATCAATGATGCATCATCATGGGATGCTCTAAAGAAAAGTAAGCTATCGTCTGCTAAAAATAGATGAGAGATCATCATAGCCCCACGAGCAATCGAAATACCATGCAAACAAACAACTAACTCATAACATCGTAATAAGGCGTTAAAGCCTTCAGCACCAAGCAAGAATAAATATGGGGACAAGGGACCCCCCTGGCGCAACCCTCTCCCCGGGGGCTAACAGCTCGATCACACCCTCATCAAAAGGAATAGAATATGAGACAGATGTGACACACTCCATAATCAGCCCAATCCACCTTTCGTCAAACCCTAAATTCCTCTTCATCCAATTCAAAAGGGCCATTCAACACGGTCACATGCCTTACTCATATCTAGTTTAAGACCCACCAAACCCATTTTACCCTGCCTCTTACATTTCAGAAAATGTTGAGGCTAAAAAACCAACATAATAATATCAATAATGCATCTATCAGTGATAAAAGCACTTTGTTGCTCCGAAATACAGAGATGGAGCAAATTTTTCATGCGATTAGCAATTAATTTTGATAAAATTTTGTAGATCACATTATACAAAGCAATCGGCCTCCAATCGCTCATAGATTCAGGTTTCTCCCTTTTAGGAATGAGGACAATAATAGTATGATTAATGAGCTCCGGGAGTTTACCTGATTCAAAAACCTCCTTGCAAAAATTACAGATATCTGGGCCCACCATGTCCCAGAAATGCTGATAAAAACTCGGAATCAAACCATCAGGTCCTGGAGATTTGTCTGGAAACATAGCAAAGACTGCTTCCTTAACCTCCTCGCTTCGAATGAGACACATGAGATCATGGTTATGTTGTTCATCAATGCGACTTTGCACACACCCATACACAAACTCAGCCCTCCCAACACCAGCTGCGAAAATCTTATTAAAATAGCCTCCAATTAATCTGCCCACTTCTAATCTGTCACTCTCCCATATGACATCCTCTAGCCTGAGACCCTCCATTTTATTCTTGTGTCTTCTATGTTTCACTGAGTTGAGGAAATAGCGAGTGATGGATAGTGTACCCGGGAGGTAACTAATCTGAGGGGTTATTACACTGAATAACTTAGAGAGAAGTCAGAGCAATAAGTAAGAGAGAGTAGGTATTCAATATAGAAAATTGTGTCGATTATAATGGAAATGGACTTCTATTTATAGTAGTCATAAATGCTAGACAAGGACACGTGTCAAACATCTGACGGCCGAGGGTCACCTCAGTCGGGGTAGCACCAGCATTTGCATGTGCACCGCATTAAATGCGGTGGTCGGACGTGATGCCGCATTAAATTCGGTGGTTGCCTGTCCCTAAAAGAAATCTTCATCGAGTCTGCTGTATGCCGAAGGCCTAGGTATGGCCGAAGGCTATATACAGCCGAGGGCGTGCAGTAGCCGAAGGCTAATTATTTTGCCCAGAAATTCCCAGAAGCTTAGCAAGTCTATATCAAGTTGCCTCCTAGAATTTGGAGCCTTCGGCCATAGAGCCGAAGGCGTTCAAATGTACAACATGGGCTTCTTCATGCTTGGGCCGCTTTGTTTGGTTGTTGTTTGCTCATCGGGCTTGATGGGCCCGTGTAGGAGAAGCAGGAATCTGTGAGCCGGGGGTCCCCGGGCCATATACTCCATCAGCGAGTATTAAGGTCTCCCCCTGTAGCCAAAACTCTTTCGCCCGTTGTCTCCAGAAAATATTTTCCTTCTCTAAAAGATCCAGATATTCCTGTTTCATCCTGTGAAATTCGCTAACTCCCCACGGGTCCCATATCTGATGGAGAAAGACTAGTCTTTTCCCACAAAAATTAATACGCTTGCCAAAAGAGCCGAATTTGTTGTAGCCCGACTCCCCAGCTGCTTTTCCACAAGAAGACACTTGGCCCGAATTTTTTGTAGCCCCAGCCCCCACCTGCGGGCAACAATCTCCCGGCAATCCGCTTCTCTCAACCAAACATTCTCGAATTTAAAGTTTTTCTTCCGGCGGAGGTTTCACGAAGGAGGAATATTTTTTAGCCGCTATTTCAAATCCGCATTAACTTCCTTTAATAAAAAACTTGAGCCCATTTTTTATTTGACATCGGTTGCACATAGAACTGATGTAAAATATTTAATAAAATTTTAAAATATACCCGATTTCACTAATTAACATTGGGTATAACAATAACGCATGTGAAAAAGTTTATAAAACTTATAAAAATGACCCCGTTTCAGTATTTCACATGGGTTATACAATAACACATGCATGTGAATAAGGTGATGTAAAAAGCCTTTTTGTACTAGTGACACCATCAAAATTTTTGTTGTTGTTATTATTATTATTATTATTATTATTATTGTTATTATTATTGTTATTATTATTGTTATTGTTATTATTATTATTGTTATTATTATTATTATTATTGTTATTATTATTATTATTATTATTTTTATTATTATTATTATTATTATTATTATTATTATTATTATTATTATTACTATTATTATTATTATTATTATTATTATTATTACTACTACTACTACTACTATTACTACTAATACCCTTTGTTTTCAGAATTCTGACAAGTCTAATAGTCCTCGATCTTCTTCTAGGTCAATCGGCGACGTTGTTGACGCAAACGATTACACATATCATCCAGTCAAGTTCTTATCTCAACCGGTCAAACGTGCTCGACCATTTCCTTACTCTTCTCCATGTGTAACGCTCCCTCTTGCAGATCATACATGCTCTGATACTAATATTAGGGTACCAATCATCAAAGTAGGAACAATAGGTATATTCAGTAGCAAATCTCAGAATCTTAAGCTATTACAATGGCGTAAACAACAACCCAACGTAAATGGAAAAGGATAATACAAAGTTGAGACACATCGAGCAGACTCTCTCCCAAACTCAATACCAATTCCCAATTTTTTTCGCCTAACTTCTCATTCAAAACTTAATGAATGACATAAAAATGCAGACCTGAAGCCGTGTGGATTGAAATTGCAAAGCCACTAAATGACTTTCACACTTGTTGGATAAAAGAGTGTATGTTTTCAGTGCTGCTTCACTTCTTTCAGTAAATCATTGTTGCATCCGTTGGCGTAAAAAGTCAATTAGCTTAGAAATAGAATGCTCCCGAGCACATACATTAAGACTATTCAATGACTCAGCATAATTTGAGGTCAACACAGCAAATCTACGTGGTCCACCATGAACCTAGCCCATCTATGACTGCCAAGCTTGTCTAACCAACCATACTCCTTCATTGTGGCTGCACCGTACGCTGCCTTAAATTTCCAACCAATACCATCAGAACTCCCTTCGAATTTAGAAATCAGATTCACCTTAAGGTGTTGAACACAAAAACCATGAATGGCATGTGGAAACACTTTAGAGGCAGCACTGATTATACCCTTATGATGATGATTAGACACAATATACATATTCTGCCGGAACTTGAGTGAATCACGTAATTTGAAAAAAAAACATAACCACGAAGCTTTGTTTTCTGAGTCACAAATACCAATCGTTAAAGGAACAATTTGATTGTTCGCATCTTGTCCACAAGCAGTAAGTAGTGTACCTTTATAGTAGGTTTTCATGAAACTCCCAAGCTTGAATCCACGCAGCTAGTGAGAATAAAAAATACTGAAACTCATTGTCATCACCTCTAATAAGATCTATTGAAATGCCGGGGTTTGATTCATCAAGAATATATGCCATAGAAGGAAATAATTGGTATGAATTTGCATCAGAACCAAACTACTTTTGCATGATAGTTTTTTTTTGCTTTCCATGATTTCTTAAAAGACATAGAAATGCCAAATTCCAAACCCATTTCAAGTCTTATTTGTTTCGGGGTGTATGGATTATGTGATGCATCAAGGAACTTGTGTGCCACCATATCGACGATGATATGGTACGTAGCTTGCCTGTGTTTTCCCTGTCTCACATCAATAGAACAAGTATGCAGAGTATCGAACCTGCAGGGACAACTATGTTAATGACATATTAAGTACATGAGAATTGCATAAGGTGATGGCAATAAATGAAAGAAATGTATACATCGTTTGTGAATACCTTCGAATCTGAAACATGTCAACCCCACTTAACTTCACAGCACGGACAACCCATTTGCACTTCTCATGATAAGAAAAGGAAACATGATCGGTAATTCCAGGTGGGAGTTAGTTAATATAAGTGGGGGTATTTTTGGAATCTAAAAATGGGCAACACAAACTAACGGCTTAACAGCTCCTATTTAGGGAATTAATAAAATAAAGAAGACCCCTATTTATGAACTTTCCTATTTGTTAACTCCTAGTTTGGGCAATTTCCGTACTCTTTTGTCCAGGTTCCTATCATTAATCCAGCCTTTGACAACTAGTGACAATGATGAGTCTTTGTTTTCAGAATTCCGACAAGTTTAATAGTCCTCGGTCTTTTTCTAGGTCAATCCGCGACGTTGTTGACGCAAACAATTACACATATCATCCAGTGAAGTTCTCATCTCAACCGCTCAAACGCGCCCAACCATTTTCTTACTCTTCTCCATGTGTACCGCTCCCTCTTGGCGATCATACATGCTCTGATACTAATATTAGGGTACCAATCATCAAAGTAGGAACAATAGGTATATTCAGTAGCAAATCTCAGAATTCTTAAGCTATTACAATGGCGTGAACAAAAACTCAACGTGAATGGAAAAGGATAATACAAAGTTGAGACACATCGAGCAGATTCTCTCCCAAACTCAATACCAATTTCCAATTTTTTTGCCTAACTCTCATTTCCACCTTCAGCTACTATTAATAGTTTATTATTATGTATCTTAGCATGAGGTTGCCAAATTAACAATTTATTTACATATCTTACTCCTTCTACTAAACCTTTATACTATTCTTTATTTATAACTAATATTATTAATTCTTCCCGGGTTCCAATAAGCTGAACATTTATTGATTCGATATTTGGAGATGATGATTATTATCTCTCTAATAGTGTATGGTCATGGCTAATGACTTTGAAAGGAAATTGAGGTTGAATATTTTGTGTCATTGAGCGCATATGAATATGAATTTATCATTCTAGCTAGGAGGAGAATGCTATTCCCTACTCTTAGGCATTGACATAGTGGAGTTCTAGTTTAAATTTTAGAACTGCATATTTGGCTCTGTAGAAGGGTGAACCTCAAAGTCTAACCTCCTGAGTTGTCCGCAATTCAGGATTGATTGTTTTGCCTTACAATTATAACACCAAAAGACAAAATTGTACTATATGAGCGAATTGGTAATACTGAAATTCGCGGATTAGGGGTGCAAAAGAACCAAGCCCGAATCTATGTAGGCTCGAGCTCGAAATATATTGTATTGGATCAAGATTGAGCTCGGCTTGAACGAGCTTAAAAATCCGGGCTCGAGCTCGACTCGCAAATATTAAGATGTCTCGATTCGGCTCGATTGGCTCGATAAATTTGGTTCTTCAACTCAAAAGTTACAAGTTCGATTAACTCGAAAGTTCGGGTTCAAACTCGAGCTCAAGTATGAAACAATCTTTGAATATTTGTGCTTTAACATTTGCAAATTTTAATTTACATGCGCAACTACTAAAAGTAGAGTAAATGTTGTACAAATTAAATCAAAATTGGTCAAACCTTAAAGACTAAACTGAAACTAGGGTTACGGGAACAAAAAATAAACAAAATATAATCCTAACTTCAACTCTCCACCCACTTGTACGTCTAATGTAAATGAAAAGTGGTCAAACCATGAAGAAATAGTGTATGATATTTTGATTATTTTTGTTCAATTACGTTATAATTAATAATATCTCGTGGTCCTCATATACATTTACCAATCGGTATTATATATATATATATATATATATATATATATATATATGTGTGTGTGTGTGTGTGTGTGTGTGTGTATTTGTGTGTGTATGTATGTGTGTGTGTGTGTGTGTGTATATATATATATATATATATATATATATATATATATATATATATATATATATATATATATAATCATATACGAAGTATATTATATAGGAAAAATTGATAAGAATAATCTCACCTTTCACTGGTCTGCTCATAATAATCCCACTTTTACGTAATCCAAGAATAATCCCACATTTGCACCTCATATTCTTTCATTGGACCCTGACCTGTTGATGACCTACTGTACCAGATTTTTATCTTTTCTTTGAAAACCTTATATAAATAATCTCACTTTTCACAAATCTACTCAAAACGGTCCCATGTTTCATTTTTTCTTTTTTCTCCCTAAAATTTTTCTCTCTTTATTTTCATCCCTAGACACTTTTTATTCTTTTTTCTATCCTTTTGTTCTTATTTCTTTTCCATTTTAATTATTTTATTTCTTACTCTATTGGGAGATTTGTTTTTTGTAAAATTTCTCTTCAAAATAGCTCTTTTTTGTCATTTTCTTTTTCTTTCCGTGTTTCATTTCATTTCATTTCCCTTTTTATGTTTTTCTCTTAACTATTCTCTTCTTATTAAAGATATTTTTCTCACTTTACTTTTTGTTATGTTTAATTTTTATTTTCACTTTTCCACTTTTATATTTTCACTTTTAAAATAAGATCTTTAATAAGAAGAGAATGATTAAGAAGAAAAACATAAAAAGGAAAATGAAATAAAAATATGGAACAAATAAGAAAACAACAAAAAAGAGCTATTTTGAAGAGAAATTTTACAAAAAAAAATCTCTCCTATTAGAGTGAGAAATAGAATAATAAAAATGGAAAAGAAATAAGAACAAAATGATAGAAAAAGTATCAAAAAATGTCTAGGGATAAAAATAAAGAAAGAAAATTTTAGGGAGAAAAAAGAAAAAATAAAACATGAGACCTTTTTGAGCAGATTTGTGAAAGGTGTGATAATTTATATAAGGTTTTCAAAGAAAAGGTCAAAAATCTAATATATTAGGTCATCAACAGGTCAGGATCTAACGAAAGAAGATGTGATGCAAATGTGGGATTATTCTAGGATTTCGTAAAGGTGGATTATTATGAGAAGACTAGTGAAAGGTGAGATTATTCTTGTCAATTTTTCCTATTATATACTCCCTCCATCCCAAAATGAACTTCACAGTCACTATTTACATGGTTAACTTAAATTACTCTTAATCTTATGTTTTATATATCAATTTTTTATCAAATTTAAAATTTTTTATCAGCCTTTGTAGCGGTTTTAATGTAGTTTCTCAATATGTAAATTTTATTTACTAAAAGTAATCTGAGTATGATCAGGGATCGAGTTGCTTTATCGTCAGTCAAGCATCGTAATCCGAAATGAGAAATTCATTTTCGGACGGAGGTAGTATAATAGTATATGTCATTTTGGGAAGTAGTATATATTAATTTATATTGTATATTAATACATTATATATATTAATATAAATACACACACATAAAACTAGGCTCGTGAGCCAGCTCACGAGCCAGCGAGTCTAAAATTAGTAGGCTCGTTTATACCTCGACTGCTTAATGAGCCGGATCAAGCTCGGCTCCAGCTCGAGTTTGACCGAACTTGATTCGAGCTTTGACCGAGCAGTTCATGAGCGACTCGTCTCATTTGCACCCCTACACGAATTCGGTTGAACATGGTGAAACTAGCGAAGTTCTGTTCAAATCATTTATTTGGTTGAATATACATAATTATGAAAAGATTACATTTAAAATATAATTGAGAGAATATCCTAAATAGGACTAGAACAATGTAAAAGTGCAAAAAAAGGACTTCTCTGTTTTATAGGGCTAGAAGTGTATTAAAATGACAATTACCCTTGTTGAGTTTAAGTCCCAATAGATCCAAAGGCTCAACACCAAGCTTTGGATATTAAGGATGAATGATATAAGAAAGTGTTTAAGAAAGACTAACAGCTAATCAATTCACTCAATAGCTCCAATTGTATAATCGTAATGATGATTACAGAGGAATGTCCGAACGGTAGTTACAGTCCAGTGCCTAATACAAGAGATAGAGCGAAATATAATGCTTATGAGTATTCAAATGCTAACCCTCTACAATGTAGTAAATGCTACTATTTATACTATATATAAGTAGGTGGGGGGATGACGTGGCCGAATCTGATTAGTTTCTTTTTCCACTTAAGCATCCACGCTTTCACTTGTGACCTCCATACTCTAGCATTAAATGCACCATGCTACTTGTACGGCTCCTTGATTGACCCGGGACCCACTAAATCATCAACCGAGAGGAATGTTGACCAAGTGTGGACTAAGTTACCTAGGCCGGTCTATTGGGCTGAACCCTAATATCCCAACAACCCTTAATGAAAAAAAGTTACCTAGGTTCCCTACAAATCCGTTGTAACCTCTGTCCTTCGCAGTGCTTGCTGTCGACATCCTCTGATGAAGCCACCGCTCTTCCACAAGTCCCTGCAATCTCCAACGAGAATGTCATTTGATATAAATAATGACATTTTTATATAGCAACTTGACTTTATGAAATTGTGAAAATATAGAATTTTAAAATGAAAAACAAAGGCATTTTCAGATGCTCAATTTTTTTTAGGAATTATGTAATTATCAAACTACAAATGAAAATCTAAAATATCAGAAAAAAACGAAAAATGAAGAATCATTTGGATGTCAGAAAAATGACATCATTTGTCAAACGGTAAAAGATATGACATTACAAACTCTAATTTTAAAGCAGTGAAATTACCATCTGATAAATAATGTACTGACATAAAATTAACATTTTCTCAAATAACCAATAACTATTATATTCTAAGTTTTTAAAAATGTCATTTTCCTGATAGATAAATTTATCAAAGTTGATAGATAAATAAAAACTCAAATTCAGACATTTAAATCTGATCACTAGTCCTTAATTGAAATCTAGCTTTTCATATGAAATCTAGCTTTAAGGAAGTTAATGAAAGGGCCATACTACCTTTCAAAAAGAAAAGAAAAGAAAGGACCCTACTGGATGACGGAACAAAATGCTTGCCAAGGAACAACTACAGAAATCAAACCTCGTAGTGCAAAAACCCAAATAACATCGTTCTTCGGTCCTGAAAAAATTTACCAAATTGAATTTTATTAGTCTACATCCTGAAAATTCATATTAAAAATTCATATTTTTAATCATTTTGAATATGAAAATTATATCAAAATGTCGTTCCTTGTTCAAAACATTTTATAAAAGTATAAAATCTAAAAATTACATATAAATATAATTATGAAATTATTATGTAAAGTTTGTCACTATTGATCAAGAAAAATCCATATGTCAAGCCTTTTCAAAACACCCCAATTTGAGAATTTAAAAATTGAGCATTTAAAATTGAACATTTGACAAATTCTGAAAGGCCACAAAAAACATTTGACACAAGAAAAATCCATATGTCAAGCCTTTTCCAAACCATTCTTCCATATTTTTAAAATCCCAAATAAAAACGAAAAAGCCATGAACCCTCACCACCCTTTCCCTCTCCTAAATAACCACATTGTTACGGTCCTCATTCTTCCTAGTTGACTGTTCACATTATGATGATACTTTCGTGACTGACCCCCTTCAACGTAATGGTGTACCTAATAAACTTGGGTTAATTATCAAAAGAGAAAAGGGTCAAATAAGGTTTCTACTATTATGAAATAGTCACATAAGATCATGTACTCAATAAAGTGTCATTTACGTAACTCTACTTGTAAAAAGCAATCAAATGAGTCATAATGATCTATTTAACATCTCTTAATCCCGGTTTCAACGTACTTCTGACCATCTTTTTAGAATACATTATACGGCATATGTCGAATATTTAACTAAGATTGGTTGAAATACAAGTAAAAAACGACATGTAAGCTAAAATCGGGATTAGGAGGTGTTAAATAAGCCGTTAGGACTCATTTGACTGCTTTATACAAGTAGAGGTACTTATATGACACTTTATTGCATACATGGCCTTATGTGACTATTTCATAATAGTAGAAGGCCTTATTTGACCCTTTTCTCTTATCAAAATAGGACTAAAAATCACTCACTTTGCATAAATAGGACCAAAAAATAAACTATGTTTTCATAGGACTAATTATGTATGTCTTCGACAAATATACCCTTATAGCAATTGAAATGTTTTAATTGATAATAAAATAATAAAAAATAATAATAATTCGTAAAAAATACTAGACAATAAATAAAAAATTTAGATTATAATAATATATTTATTTATTTATTTTCAAAAAAATAGAAAAATTAAAAAAATAAAAAAATCAAAAAAATAAAATAAAATTCACCGCCGCCTCTGCACCACCACCTCTAGTCACCAGCGAAAAAATGCCAAGTTCATTATGAATGTCATATTTATGGCAAAAAACAATGAAAATGTTGGCATTCTCAAAGAAAAAAATGTCATGTTTTCGGCGTTTTCAGAAAAAAAATGGCAGTTGTTAGGAAAAATGACATTTTTTTCACCGGCTGGAGATGGTGGTGCAGGGAGGTAGTACAGACGGTGGGAAAGACATCCATATTTTTTGAATTTTTTATGGAGTTTTACTATTTTTTATTATTTTTTTAAAAAATAAAAAATTTAATTTTTTTAATTTTTAATTTTATAAATATTTCATAAATTTTTTAATTATTTTTCTACGAATTTTTGAATTTTTTTTTGAATTTATTATAAATTAAACATTTAATTAACTCATATTTAAAGTAAGGGTAAGAATGGAATGAAAAAATAGGTATGTTTCCAATAGGACTAATATGGTCCTATTTTGAAAAGAAAAACATAGTACGTCCTATTTTGAGTTTTTGCCATAGTTTTAGTCCCATTTGGAGTAATTTCTAAAAACTTATTAATTGTACAATCAATATATGGAAGGAGGAAAATGAATAGAAATGTACTCAAATATCTTCAAGTATTCCTTCAGGTCGGTGTACGGAAGAAATATACTCCCTCCGTCCCATTTTACTTAGTCAATCTTGACTTTTCAAGTCAATGGAGTTTAATTTTGATCGATTATATGTTTATATAGATAAAATATTAATAATATGAAAATGATATGAAAATGTTATTTGTTAAAAATACTATCATAAAAGTATAAAATTATTAAATTTTGCATGAATATATTAGTTTAAATAATTGGTCAAAGTTTACCATCTTTGACTGGAAAAGTCAAAGATGGTAAGTAAATTGGGACGGAGGAAGTATATTTTTCCGTGCACAAATGAATTAGGATGTTTTTATTTGGACTGTAATTTGTTGGTCTGGTCTGGTCAGGTCTGAACTGGTCTGGTCTAGTCTGGTTTCTTTAATTTGTATTTTTATAACTATCCAAGTCTGGTCTAATCTGAACTGATCTGGTCTGATCTGATCTGGGAGGAATTATGGTCCAAGTAAAAACATCCTTAATCAACAATCCCTAAAGAAACTTTGTTGATAATGAGAGGAAAACCCATTGTTAAAGCATATGATTTCATCAGAAAATATTTTTAATGAGAAAATATCTATCGTTGCCATCCGTCACAAATGCTTCCGCGGGTAAAATAATACTGAGTATATGACATAGAGTCGTGTCATTGAGACATTTAATCGCTATCTAGTACGTACTATTTTGTTATGACCAAAAATACCGTCATTATTACACGTATGTCGTGACAAAGGGGGTGTTTGGTTAACAGCTTATCAGCCATTTTTGGCTGCACTAGTGGAAAATCGTCAATCAGAGGCGCTTTTTTTAGACCACGTGCGGCGCTTCAAAGCGCCTCTAAAATTTGTGCCGCAAATTGTTATCAGAGGCGCTTTTTAATTGAGAAGCGCCTCTAATTTTTTTCCCCGAATTCTTGCGGCGCTTATTTAACTAGAAGCGCCTCCAAATCATCTAGGCGTGCGGCGCTTATTGAATCAAAAGCGCCTCTAAAGTTATTATTTTTACGTGCGCGCGGCGCTTATATACTAGAAGTGCCTCTAATTTTTTTTTGTTAATTTCGATTTGCGACGCTTATAGCTCAGAAGCGCCTCTGATATCTATTTTTTTTTTAAATTTAATTATTATAGTCAATTTTATTTCTTGATTTAAAAGGTTAACAAACGACTACGGATACAAAAGTTAAAAAACGACTATATCATACCAAACATCAAATATTCATTCAAATTATAACAAAATGGGGATACAAAAGATTGTTTTGAAACGTAGTAATTCAAATCCATTCGTGTCCTACAACATAGTAGTTGATAGAGTATATAGACTCGGACCCCCGGGTCTCACGACTATTGGGCCCGGACAGCGGCCCACACACATCTCACGGATATCATTTGTATTATTGTACGGCTTATATGTCATTTGTATACTAGATTAGTCTTTTATGTAGTTGGGCTACCGGGCCCATATTAGCGGCCCGACCCGTTATTCCTCTATATATACTCCTTTTGGAGCTTGTAAACCCTAGATCTCAATTCATTATCATTCTATTATTCATCTTCTCCACAATCTTTGAGCTCAAATCTCTACATTTTATACATACTTGGATACCCTATAATCCATCAATGGTGCTCTCGTTGAGAGTCAGAGCAAAATCAAGTGAGAAATCCTCCCAAAACATACAAAAATTCGTCCAAAATACCAAAAACAGTCAAAATCGATCTGAAAAATTCAAAAGAAAAATCAAGAATGAATGAAATCTGGAAATTTCCAGATCCGGAGCTTCTCTTCTGACCTGCACCGCTGCAGCGTCCGTCAACCAGACCAGTCACAGTCAAAGGGAAGAACCTTCCCTGAACCGTTCGAGCGGGGGAAGCAGCTCAAATCTGGAACCAGTCCCACCACCAGCGGCGACGCCGCAGGGCCATGCTCTGCCGCAAATCTGCGACCCGGAGAACCAGCGGCGAATCTACGGATGCCCCCAGAAATCTGCTCCGCCACAAGGACAGCTTATGGGCCTGCTGACCGGGTGTTTTCCGCCCAGGACCGCACCAACCTAGCCTTCGACGGCCAGCGGTGAAGTACGGGAGTCCAGTATGGGATCCGCCATCTCGCTCGCGATGACGCCCAATTCCCGGCCGCTCCGCCACCGCTCCAGTCACCATCGCAGCTCAAGGGAAGCTTAAGCCATGATTTCAAACTTTCTAAGTCATTTTCTTCTCTTTTTTGGAGCTCGACATCGAAGCTCCACCATTAATGGCACCTCAAAGCTCCGGAGAATGACGATGACCGAATCTAAGTTCTCTCCGCCACAGTGCCGCTGCCTGAAGTCGCAGCTCTCCGTGCACTGAGAAAGCTTCGCCTGGTTTACCCCGAGGGAGCTTCGCCGCTGGTACTGCCTGAAGGACTCTCCGTCGCTATCCTCACTGTGTGCGCTGCCTGGGGGTCTTGGTTGTCGCAGGCCAACAAGAGAGCCGGCAAAGGGCTAGGTCAAGTGATGTGAGGCAGATTAGTCAAGGCCCATTTATCAAAGCCCATCATCAAGAAACTCCAACTCCTTGCCCATTATCTCAAACAGTCCAAATAAAAAAGCTAAGTGCCCAATACTCCTATTTATACTTTTAAAATATTTATTAAATGATAGTAGTATAATTATTATTATTATTAATTATATTATTTCCACCACCATTATGGCGGGTTAAAAACCCCCGAGGTGGTGAAGACCATTATGAGGGATTAAAATTTCTCGAGGTCGCTAATGATACATTATTATTGGCATTATTATTTTTATCATCACCATTAGAGCGGGTTAAAAACCCCAGAGCGGTGAACCCGAGCTCTAGTCTACTGAACATCTTTATTTGATGATTTGAATTATATTTGGGTCCCTCGACCTACCCTAGCCACCTTTATTTGGTGACTCGGGCATCTAAAAATGAGAGCCGCTACCGGCCGCACATGGCATTATGCCCGAGAGCGGTAAACGGTACACCTCGTTCTCCGAGACGCTAATCGCGTCGCCCAAAAGCCGTTATCATGAACAACGCACCTATTGTATTCCGCTTATTTTTTGGAAATGTAAATAGAAGATACCACGTGTCGTATCAGCAGCCTTCGAGCGAAAGGCTCGGGTCTGCTCCACTTTGTATTTTGTATCAGCGAAGGGCTCAGGCCTAGCTGAGAGAGCACATCGTCCCGCCCCCGTAAGCCTAGAAGTGAAACGCTCAGGTATGGCCGACGATGTCCCCAGGACGAGGGGCTCGCAAACGGCCCACGTCTTGAAACGGGAAGCTCACCGCGTCGTCCACGCGCCGGATCGCAGGACGACAGTCCTGAAATCATGGCCGAGGTGACAAAATCCCAAAACTCAGGGATGGGCAACGGCAGCCGTTGGAAACCAACCAAAAGTCTAGCCCGCGTCATAAATATGCGACGGGACCCCCCTGAGATCACGGACGTTATAAATGAAGTCCGAACCGGCCGAAGGACGAGCACACCCTTCGGCCGAAGCCTGAAAGAAGGATACTCCCCGAAATAGGGAACGGAAACGGAAATGAAAAAAAAAAGAAAAAGAAAAAAAATAAAAGAGGGAAGCCGAGGACCGCGCGCACTTGCCGGCCTCGAGCAACAAAAAATGAAATCCCCACAACAATACTAAGTACATATCAGGCAAATATTACACATTATGGACGAAGCAAGACCATACATGCGGATTAGACGAGCGCCCAGCGTCGTCCATCATCTCAGACGAGCGCCCAACGCCGTCCATCATCTCAGACGAGCGCCCAGCGCCGTCCATCATCTTAGACGAGCGTCCAGTGCCGTCCTCCATTTGTAGACGAGCGCCCAGCGCCGTCCCTCATTTTCAGACGAGCGCCCAGCGCCGTCCTTCATTTTTTAGACGAGCGCCCAGCGCCGTCCATCATTTTCAGACGAGCGCCTAGCGCCGTCCCTCATTTCAGACGAGCGCCCAGCGCCGTCCCTCATCTTAGACGAGCGCCCAGCGCCGTCCCTCATCTTAGACGAGCGCCCAGCGCCGTCCTCCATTTGTAGACGAGCGCCCAGCGCCGTCCCTCATTTTCAGACGAGCGCCCAGCGCCGTCTTTCATTTTTTAGACGAGCGCCCAGCGCCGTCCATCATTTTCAGACGAGCGCCCAGCGCCGTCCCTCATTCTCAGACGAGCGCCCAGCGCCGTCCATCATCTCAAGACCGGCTTCCTCAGCGCCGCGAGTCTTGAGCTAGCGATCGGGCTCGCCATCCCTTCCCGGAGGGTGACCATCGCCTTTATATGACGATCGGCTTCATCAGCGCCTCATCATCATATTATAGGACCGGCTCCTCATCGCCGTTGTCCTCACATCACGGCCGGCCCCTCGGGCTCGGCGTGATCATCTATCTCAAGACCGGCTTCCTCAGCGCCGCGAGTCTTGAGCCAGCGATCCGGCTCGCCATCCCTTCCCGGATGGTGACCATCGCCTTTATATGACGATCGGCTTCATCAACGCCTCGTCATCATATTATAGGACCGGCTCCTCATCGCCGTTGTCCTCACATCACGGTCGGCCCCTCGGCCTCGGCGTGATCATCTATCTCAAGACCGGCTTCCTCAGCGCCGCGAGTCTTGAGCCAGCGATCGGGCTCGCCATCCCTTCCCGGATGGTGACCATCGCCTTTATATGACGATCGGCTTCATCAGCGCCTCGTCATCATATTATAGGACCGGCTCCTCATCGCCGTTGTCCTCATATCACGACCGACCCCCTCGGCCTCGGTGTGATTATCTATCTCAAGACCGGCTTCCTCAGCGCCGCGAGTCTTGAGCTAGCGATCGGGTTTGCCATCCCTTCCCGGATGGTGACCATCGCCTTTATATGACGATCGGCTTCATCAGCGCCTCGTCATCATATTATAGGACCGGCTCCTCATCGCCGTTGTCCTCACATCACGGCCGGCCCCTCAGCCTCAGCGTGATCATCTATCTCAAGACCGGCTTCCTCAGCGCCGCGAGTCTTGAACCAGTGATCGGGCTCGCCATCCCTTCCCGGATGGTGACCATCGCCTTTATATGACGATCGGCTTCATCAGCGCCTCGTCATCATATTATAGGACCGGCTCCTCATCGCCGTTGTCCTCACATCACGGCCGGCCCCTCGGCCTCGGCGTGATCATCTATCTCAAGACCGGCTTCCTCAGCGCCGCGAGTCTTGAGCCAGCGATCGGGCTCGCCATCCCTTCCCGGATGGTGACCATCGCTTTTATATGACGATCGACTTCATCAGCGCCTCGTCATCATATTATAGGACCGGCTCTTCATCGCCGTTGTCCTCACATCACGGTCGGCCCCTCGGCCTCGGCGTGATCATCTATCTCAAGACCGGCTTTGTAATACCCCGAAAATTTGAGAGAATTTGGGAAATAATTAAAATTGTGTTTCATATTGTTTACACGGTCTTTAGGTCGTTTATTATGTTTGGTTTAGTGTTTGGGACAAAGGGGAGGTCCAAATGGGGAAGAAACGGGGCAAAAACTAAGGTTTGGGGCGTCTGGGGGTCACACACGGCGTGCGTGGAAGGTACGCACGCGTGCGTTCCTGTTGTATTCTAATACAACTCAAACTTCGGAAATTCACTATAAATACATCCCTAATCCGATTTTCCTCATTCCAAAAACCCTAGGACCGCCTCTTCAAGCTCTATCCCTTCCATCTCTTCAATATTAACGTATCCAGCACGAAATTTTATGCCAATGATGAGATCAAACAATCCAATATTCCGAAGTGCGTTTGTTGCCTAATTCGCGTCGTTCATCCGTTTACTAAATTTCTTTCTCCTAAATTGAGATCCTTCGAACCTATCACTTCCTAGGTACGTGAGAATGATCCATCAAACTAGGTTTGACGTTTAGGATTTGTTGCTAGCCTCGAGGTAAGGACTATTGCAACCAAAATTACTATTTTGCCCCTATATTGTATAAACTAGGGTTTGTGCTATGATTTGAGTTTCTTTCTGAAATTTTATGGATAATTCGGCTATCATAGTATGAGTATGATGATGTATGCTTTTCTGGGAATTTATGAACGTGTGATTTTTGGTGAATTTATCAAATCAGTTTATCATGGCTAAAATTGTGATTTTTGATGATTGTTCTTTTGGGATTGGAAAATTTTGGTGATTGTTTTGGTATGAGTTGAAGAATGATTTGAGACTATTATAACTGGTTATATTGAAAATATATTATGGGTTCAGAATACTCCAATTTGATTATTTTGATGGTAGTAGTAAATGCTACTTTTGGGAAGTGGTTGTTTGGGTTAAACTCTCTTTTTGGAAAGTGTTGTGAGATCAAATCTTTTGGGATAAATTATATATATTTAAATGTATAATTTGGTATGAAAATTTACATATATATTCTGGAGTTATAAATATCCTTATTGGATTATTTTGAATATGGTATTAAATACTATTTTGGAACTAGTTTTGGATAAACCCTAAATTGTAAGTTTCTCTGCCAATCCAAAATTGTTTCCTCATATTATATGCTTATTATGCATTATGTGATTAAGTGTGATTTGTGAATTTTGTGTATGTGATTTTGAGAAGATATTATATATATGGTAGTTAAGAAGTATAAATCAAGTACTTTTGGGGTATTAAATATTTTTAAATACCTTCGAGACTTTTTAGAGAAATTAAGAAGTATTTTTGAAGTATTATTAAGCGAAGATAAAATTTACATTTTCATAAGAAGATAGCATATCGGGAGTAATCCGAGGTGTCGGTTTTTCCACATCCGGATAAATGTGGAGGGTGATTAGAGCTACTACTACTAAGAAGTACAGTTTGGATCTATGATCCCTTTTAAGTAAGATTTGGATCTATGATCCCTTTTTAAGTAAGATTTGGATCTATGATCCCTTTTAAGAAGAAGTTATAGTAGTAGTCCCTAATCATTCAAGAATTTTAGCATTGGGGTGGTTGGGTTCCGACCACTCGGGATGACTTACTACTCGGAGGGCTTGGAATCCCTTTTAGGGGGTGTGCACACTTAAGGTAGTCGTTTCGTTTCCAACAGAGCAGTTGTGGTACCGGCACTTGTTCGGGGTGGCCGTCCGTAACCACGGTCCACCGGGCTCTACCGAAAGGTTAAGCACCGCCCTTCTAAATTACTAGGAAGCTAGAGAAGAAGTGATTTTCTTAAAAAGTTTAAAGAGAAGAATTACTAAGAGATTTTCCAAGAGAAGTTGAGGATTTTTGTAAAGAAGTAGTTTTGAGAAAAATCAAAGTAAAAAGAATTTCGATGGTGTGAGTATTTTTATATAATATTATATAAAAATCTATTTTTAGTCAAACCTGATTATTTTACGGGGTTGGGTAGTACTTACTTAGCTCTAAAGCTAATTTTTGTTATTTTTCTTGTCTCTCTCTTCTCCCTTAAATTTTATCAGGTGATGAGTTGGATACCTATGTGAATTGACGGATTGCTCGAGCTTGAGTGCGAATTAGAAGATGCCTTAGTTAAATCTAGTCATAAAACAAACATTTACTTATTATTACATTAGTTTTTATTGTTTTACTTTGAGTTGCCTGTGCATTCGGTTAAGAGATGACCGAATGTGGCGGTAACACTCATTTCCCTTTTAGACTTCCGTTGTATTTCTTCAACTCTTTGATGAATGAATAAAGTATTTCTTTTAATTATATCAATGTTTTGGGCGGGAAATTTAGGGGTGTTACAGGCTTCCTCAGCGCCACGAGTCTTGAGCCAGCGATCGGGCTCGCCATCCCTTCCCGGATGGTGACCATCGCCTTTATATGACGATCGGCTTCATCAGCGCCTCGTCATCATATTATAGGACCGGCTCCTCATCGCCGTTGTCCTCATATCACGACCGACCCCCTCGGCCTCAGTGTGATTATCTATCTCAAGACCGGCTTCCTCAGCGCCGCGAGTCTTGAGCTAGCGATCGCGTTTGCCATCCCTTCCCGGATGGTGACCATCGCCTTTATATGACGATCGGCTTCATCAGCGCCTCGTCGTCATATTATAGGACCGACTCCTCATCGTCGTTGTCCTCACATCACGACCGACCCCTCGGCCTCGGCGTGATCATCTATCTCAAGACCGGCTTCCTCAGCGCCAAGAGTCTTGAGCTGGCGATCGGGCTCATCATCTCTTCCCGGATGGTGACCATCGCCTCTATATGACGATCGGCTTCACCATCACCTCGTCATCATTATTTGGACCGACTCCTCATCGTCGTCGTCCTCATATCACGATCGACCCCCTCGGCCTCGACGTGATTATTTATCTCGAGACCGGTCTTAGTCATCCCTTCCCGGATGGCGACCGTTGCATGGATCTTCGGACCGGCCCCTCAGTGCCTTCGTCCTCATATCACGACCGGCCCCCTCGGCCTCGACGTGATTATTTATCTCGAGACCGGTCTTAGTCATCCCTTCCCGGATGGCGACCGTTGCATGGATCTTCGGACCGGCCCCTCAGTGCCTTCGTCCTCATATCACGACCGGCCCCCTCGGCCTCGACGTGATTATTTATCTCGAGACCGGTCTTAGTCATTCCTTTACCGAGTGACGACCGTTGCATGGATTTTTGGACCGGCCTCTCATCGCCGTCGTCCTCACATCATGCCCGGCCCCTCGGCCTCGGCGTGATTATCTATCTCAAGACCGGCTTCCTCAGCGCCGAGAGTCTTGAGCTGGCGATCGGGCTCACCATCCCTTCCTGGATGATGACCGTCGCCGTTATATGACGATTGGCCCATCATGGCCTCGTCATCATTTATTGGAACGGCTCATCATCGCCGTCATGCTCACATCGCGGCAGACCCCTCGGTCTCAACGCGATCTTGAGCTAGCGACTGGGCTCACCATCCCTTCCTGGATGGTGGCCATCGCCTCTATATGACGGCCGGCTCATCATTGCCCCGTCATCATATTTCGGATTGGCTCTTTTCATCGCCATCCACGCATCGCGAAAGGCCCCTCTGCCTCGGCGTGACTATCTATCTCAAGACCGGCTTCCTCAGCGCCGAGAGTCTTGAGCTAGCGATCGGGCTCGCCATCCCTTCCTGGATGGTGACCATCGCCCTTATATGACGATTGGCTTCATTCTTGCCTCGTCATCATATTACCGGATCGACTCATCATCTCCGTCCGCACATCACGATCGGCCCCTCGGCCTCAGCGTGATTATCTATCCCCAAGACCGGTCTCAGTCATTCCTTCATCGGATGGCGACCGCTGCTTGGACTTTTGGATCAGCCTTATAGTGCTGACGACCTCGCATCACGATCGGCCCCTCAGCCACGACGTCACACCCTATCCCAACACCGGCTTCATCAGCGCCGAGTGTGTTGGGCTAGCGATCAGGCTCACCATCCCCTCCTGGATGGTGACTATCGCCTTTATATGACGATCGGCTCCATCATCGCCTCGTCATCATATTTCGGACTGGCTCCTCATCATTGTCATCCGCACATCGCGATCAGCCTCTCGGCCGCGACGTGATTATTTCTCTCAAGACCGGCTCCCAGCGCCGAAGTCTTGTTATAGCGATTGGACTCGCCATCCCCTCCTGGATGATGACTATCGCCCGTATATGACGCACGGCTCATCATCGCCTCGTCCTCACATTTAGACCGGCCCCAGCGCCGAAGTCCTTATCTAGCGACCAGGCTCGCCATTCCCTTCCTGGATGGTGACCGTCGCCTTCACATGACGCATGACTTATCATCGCCTCGTCCCCATATTCGGACCGGCTTATCATCGCCTCGTCCCCATATTCGGACCGGCTCACCAGCGCCATCGTCCCCATATTCGGACCGGTTCGTCCACGCGGTCGTCCTCATATTCGGACCGACTCATCAGCGTCGTCGTCCTCGTATTCAGACAGGCGTCCACCGCCTCGTCCCCCTATTCAGATAGAGCGAACATCTTGCGGTCTCCGGCCGAAAGGCTAAAGTAGCCCAGAGTTCAGCCATATATCGCTCCGTCATCTTTATTTGATGACGCGAAGCTCATTTGTAGGCCCATCGGCCATATATCGCTCTGTCATCTTTATTTGATGACGCGAAGCTCATTTGTAGGCCCATCGGCCATATATCGCTCTGTCATCTTTATTTGATGATGAAGAGCTCATTTGTAGGCCCATCGGCCATATATCGCTCTGTCATCTTTATTTGATGATGAAGAGCTCATTTGTAGGCCCATCGGCCATATATCGCTCTGTCATCTTTATTTAATGACGAAGAGCTCATCTACAGGCCCATCGGCCATATCTCGCTCCGTCATCTTTATTTGATGACATGGCGCTCGCATATAGGCCTCTGAGCCATACATCACCCCGTCGTCTTTATTTGACGACGTGGAGCTCTTATGCAGGCCCCTCGGCCGCACCATCGCCCCGTCGTCTTTATTTGACGACGTGGAGCTCTTATGCAGGCCCCTCGGCCGCACCATCGCCCCGTCGTCTTTATTTGACGACATGGAGCTCTTATGCAGGCCCCTCGGCCGCACCATCACCCCGCCGTCTTTATTTGACGACGTGGAGCTCTTATGCAGGCCCCTCGGCCCCACCATCGCCCCGTCGTCTTTATTTGACGACGTGGAGCTCTTATGCAGGCCCCTCGGCCACACCATCGCCCCGTCGTCTTTATTTGACGACGTGGAGCTCTTATGCAGGCCCCTCGGCCACACCATCGCCCCGTCGTCTTTATTTGACGACGTGGGGCTCTTATGCAGGCCCCTCGGACCCAACATCGCCCCGTCGTCTTTATTTGACGACGTGGAGCTCTTATGCAGGCCCCTTGGCCACACCATCGCCCCGTCGTCTTTATTTGACGACGTGGGGCTCTTATGCAGGCCCCTCGGCCCCACCATCGCCCCGTCGTCTTTATTTGATGACGTGGAGCTCTTATGCAGGCCCCTAGGCCACACCATCGCCCCGTCGTCTTTATTTGACGACGTGGAGCTCTTATGCAGGCACCTCGGCCGCATAGCAATAATAGTGAGAACGGTTTTGATTAAACTATGCAAAATAGAAATTGTAATAATATCCAACTCCAAAATACCCCATATTGGGGTGTGAGCAATGAAAAGTTCAGAGGATTCTGTATCTTCCTTGCTTCATCCCATTTCCAAAAATCTTCCCTAACCAAACATGCAACATCCCCACTTTCCTTTGCTTCACTTCCAATGTTCATACAAGGAACATCATGTTTAAACTGCATCTTGATGATATTGAAATAAGTATGTAGGAGATTTAATATTAAGACAAGGAACTAAACTTTGGGCTGCTTAGCTAATTATTTTAATTTCTATGTCATGAAGATGAAAAATGAGAGTTGGAACTTGGAAATGCATTTGCAGTCCTTTTTCTATATCTAGAATCATATAATTGCTCTAACATATGCCTCTCGTATATCATTGGGATTCACAGGAAGAATTCACAGCAGCACGCCAGCACGTGAAAATGGCAGCAGCAGCACTCAGTCAAAACAGCTAAAAACTATTCCTCTCTTTGAATTCTTCAAACCCAAAAGGCCAAAACGTACGTTTTGAATAATATACTTCTGGTCAAAGAGGAACCTTTCAGCAAGGTATCATCAAGACATCGACCAGACATATTACTCCGTACTAAAGTTTAGAAACAAAATTTACTATTATGCTGTAAATAAGAATACAATATACTAAAGTTTATAGTAACTTAGAAATATCATTAACTTTAGCTGAAGCTAACTCCATAAAAATAAATCAAGAACTCCATGGAGATGGAGAAGAGAACCGAAAACTTTTCCCCAACACACATATACATATATAGTAGTTCATCGTCAATCTATCTCCTTGTACAATTCATATTCGATTTAACAAAAGAAATAACTACAGCTCGACATATATATAACTAAATAAAGCACAATCATGCAAAGAATGTAAATTATAACAAATAAATTCAAATTAAAATAATATAGAAAACCTAGTAAACATAAAATTATTGCCAAATAATATACTAAAACTGAAAATTAATGCATAGTAAGACTAAAAAAATTAAACTTAACAACAAATAAAGGATTAAAGATGGGAGTAGCTTTCTGACCTACTTTGGGAAACCGTCGGTGGAGGCTGAGTTCCGTGGAGGGTGGCTGGTCTTCAGAAGGCAGACCGGCTGCAGCACACGTTCGAGAGTACAACAGAACAAGTTCGGTGGCACCTCGACGCACCTCAGCGTCGCGTTGGTAGCGGTTTGGTGGCAGCAAGCATCCGACGGTCTGAGCTTGCGTTGTTCGCAGCTCTGCAGGTTCGGATGGACGGGCAGATCGGAGTGAATCGCAGGTTGGCTGCCTGGTCTGAGCTTCGAAGGGCGGTGCAAAGCTTCCGACGGCCTGCAGAATCGGCCGGACGGTGGAGGAAATTACCAAATTACGGGACTTTGCTGTATGACAAGTCATTTTACGGGACATGCAATTAGGTTACCAAAAAGGGGGAGTCAGATTCTCTAATTCCGACTGGAGGGGAGTGCGAGAATATATTGAAAATAGGCATCCTCCTGTCGGATTTGCCACTTCCGACTAGGGGGTTTCTTTTTATTTTTTTATTAGTGGCCGAATTGCTAATTTTCAAAGCTTTTGATGTAATTCCAAATTTTCAAAGTAAAAGCATTTGATTTTTTAATGTAAAAGCTTTTGATTTTCAAAGTTTTTAAACTAAAGTTTTAAATTCTGTTAATTCCAAATTCAAAAGTTTTTTCAAATTCCTGCCATATTTTTTAAATAAAGTTTTTTTTTTGTTTTTTTTTAATTCCTGTCGGAATTGTTAATTTTGTATAAAGTTTTAAGTAATTGCCCCATATAGGACTAAAAGAGAAGACAAATTCTCAAATAGGACTATGTATGTTTTTTCCCCCAAATAGGATTTATTTACTCCTATTTTAAAACATCCGTATATTTCATTCCATTATTACCCCCTTATCCCTTTAAGCACATCTCCCCTCCCCTGCGCACAACCGTTTCCCCTTCTCCCCTGCGCACGTCTTCTCTTTCTTCCTTGCGCATCATCGATCGGGTTTACCTAGGCCATCGCCGCCGCCGTCGACTTCACCTTGCGCACCAGATCGATCGAGTTCCTCTCACGCCGCCGATTTCACCGTTGCCATTAAGGTTCTCCTCCTCCTCCTCCTTCTTCTTCATCTTCTTCTTCTTCTTCTTCTTCTTCCTCTTCCTCTTCCTCTTCCTCTTCCTCTTCCTCTTCCTCTTCCTCTTCCTCTTCCTCTTCGATTTTCTCCTGTTTTTCTGGATTTTGAATTGAATTTTCCAATTTTTGGACTTCTGTTTTGCCAAATTTCAATGTTCTGGTTTTTCAAACTTCTATTTCGATGTTCTGGTTTTTAATTTCAGAGTTTTAAAAAAAATTCGATTTTCATAAATTTTTGGATGATTGCTTCAGATTTGGCCAAGTTTATGGCAAAATGTGTACATTTACAATCATATTATGGAAGAAATGCTTTTGTATAAATTGGTTTTTCTATTTTTTGTCAATAGCTTCGTTTTTCTAATTTATGATTGTGTTAATACGCGTGTTCCATTAAAAATTTTAGTTGTTTGAATATTTGGTTATTTACTTCGTGTTATTTTTTTGCCAAATTTTTGGCAGTTTTGTGTTATTATGCCAAATTGAATCTGCCAACTTTTTTGGCAGATCTGAAACATTTGTTCATGACAGAAGTGAATCTAATCCCCAATGCTAAATCTGCCAAGTTAATGGCAAATTATTCCGCTTGAGTTGTCACTGTCGTGGCGGTGCTCAGAGGATGGTGGCTTGGGTGGATGGTGACGCAGGTGTGTGAGGCGGCAAGGGGCGGTGATGGTGTGTCGGCAAGGATGTAGTGGCAAACAATAGACGGAGAGGGCGGCGATAGGGGGCGCCGTCGCCGGAGAGGGTGGCGGCAGGTTTCACCGGCGAGGGGTGGCGGCAGGTTTCGCCAGCGAGGGGTGGCGGCAGGTTGCGTCGGCGAGGGGTGGCGGCAGGCGGTTTGGCTCTTGTGGCGGCAGTGCTACTGCTAGGGTTTCAATAATTTTTTATTTTACAGTTTTATAATTTAAAAAAATAAAAGAGGGGTATTTTTGTCCAACTGTATTGAATTTGATCCTATGAAAGTTGCGTTTCGTATGTGGTCCTAATTGTGCAATTAACTTTGTTATTAGTCCTATTTGAGTCATTAACTCTAAAAATTTTAAATTGTAAAAGTTTTTTATTTTAAATGCTTTTTAAAATAAAGTTTTGAAAAAATAGGGTTCTCCTACATTCGGATATGGCACTTCCGACTAGGTTTTTTTTTTGTTTTTTTAATTGGTGGCGGAATTGTTAATTCTGAATATATGTTTTTAAAAAATTGTAAAAGTTTTTGATTTTATATATTTTTGGGTATTATGGGAAATGCAATCTTCGACCTAGTAAAATTAGCCTATATCATGAACACAAATTGTAGAATTGACAATGATTTACTTAACATATAGATGGAATTTTAATATTCATACTTGTGATTCACATTTTTTAGGCCCGGATCATAAAACCTCCAATTCGACTTAGTAAGGACACAATCATTCGAATTTTATGCAATCAGCCTATATCATGAACACGAGTTGTGAAATTGACCATGAGTTACTTAATATATAGATGAAAGTTTAATATTAATACCTGTGTTTCATATTTTTTAGACCTGGATCATAAAAACCCCAATTCGACCTAGTAAGGATACAATCCAATCTTCTGAAATGAAATTAGCATATATCATGAACACGAGTTGTAAGATTGACAATGATTTACTTAATATATAGATGAATTTTTAATATTCACACTTGTGTTTCACATTTTTTAGACCCGGATCATAAAAACCCCAATTCGACCTGGTAAGGATACAATCTTCTAAAATGCAATTAGCATATATCATGAACACGAATTGTGAAATTGACCACGAGTTACTTAATATATAGATGAAATTTTAATATTCACACTTGTGTTTCACATTTTTTAGACCGGATCATAAAACCCCCAATTCGACCTGGTAAGGATACAATCTTCCGAAATGCAATTAGCATATATCATGAACACGAATTGTGAAATTAACCACGAGTTACCTAATATATAGATGAAATTTTAATATTCACACTTGTGATTCACATTTTTTAGACTCGAGTCATAAAAACCCCTATTCAACCCAGTAGGGATACAATCATTTGAAATGTAATCAGCCTATATCATGAACATGAGTTGTAGAATTGACAATGATTTACTTAACATATAGATGTAATTTTAATATCCATACTTGTGATTCACATTTTTTAGACCCGGATCATAAACCTCCAAATTAACCCAATAAGGGCACAATCATACGAATTTTATGCAATCAGCCTATATCATGAACATGAGTTGTGAAATTGACCACGAGTTCCTTAATATATAGATGACAATTTAATATTAACACTTGTGATTCACATTTTTTAGACACGGATCATAAAAAACCCAATTCGACCCAGTAGGGATACAATCATTTGAAATGTTATTAGCCTATATAATGAACACGAGTTGTAAAATTGACAATGATTTACTTAACATATAGAGGGAATTTTAATATCTATATTTGTGATTCACATTTTTAGACTCGGATCATAAATACCCCTATTCGACCCAATAGGAATGCAATCATTTGAAATGTAATCAGCCTATATGATGAACACGAGTTGTAAAATTGACAATGATTTACTTAACATAATTAGATAAAATTAATGAGATAAAAAATAATCAGATAAAATTGTATTAAAATAAATATAATCAGATAAAACTAGTTAGATAAAATACAATAGATAAAGTATAATGAAATAAAAAATAACAGATAAAATAAAATCAAATATAACACATCAAACTCCTGCAGTCGGAACTCTTAAATCCGACAGGAGTTAATTTTTTTTTCAAATAAACTTTAAAAAGAATTTGGTTAAAGTTTTAAATTTAAAAGTTGGATAAATTTTTAAACATTTGGATAAACTTTCGGCCAAGCCATATTTTATTAAGCTTTCATTTAAACACCCCCCCGGTCGGAAGTGGCATATCCGACAGGAAGAAAGAGTTTTTTTAGTTTTTAAAACTCAAAATAAAAAACTTAACAATTGGCAAAAAAAAAAAAACTCCTAGTCGGAAGTGGCATATCCGACTCCCATTTTTTGGTAAAACCTCGAAAAATCCCCGTATTTTGGCAACCCCAATCCCTTTTTCCCGTATTTCGGTAAAACACCCCGGCCGCTGCTGCGCTTAGGGCGTCTGTAATGGTCGTTGCTGCGCTTAACTTCAGTTGTTGGTGGGATAGGGTTAACGATTCAAAACACGAAGTTGCGCATATAACTTCAATTTTTAATTTACAGGCGCTTACAGACGAAGAAGCGTCGCACGCTTTTTAATTTTATTTTTAATTGTAAGCTTCGAGGCGCTTTACCGAGTAGAAGCGCCACACGCTTAGTTATTTTTTGTTTAATTTTCACGAAAAAGATGTTTAAAGGCGCTTTTCTAGCCCGAAGCGCCGCACGCGTAAAATTCCGAATTTTGCTTTAATTCGGAGGCGCTTTCTGTATAAAGCGCCTCAAATGAAGCGCCTCTGTTTGACGTTTTTCCACTAGTGCTGATTTAACTACTATTTGGCCTTTTACCAGATAAACGGCTAATTGGTGTGTTTGGTTAAAAAACAAAAAGTTCAAGAACACAATTATAGAGGGTTTTTAATTGTGTTCTTGAACTTCAAATTGGCAAGACTTCTTATTTAAAATATTTTAAATCGTTCTACTTATACAAGGTAACATTAATAAAAAAATATTTGATGTCCTTAAAAGTCATTTGAGAAGTTATCAGCTAATTTTGATCAACAATTTAACCAAACATCATTTTACAGAATGTTAATACTATCAGTTAATCAAAACAATCAATAGAATCCGCTATCAATAATCGGTCAACACAATTGGACAACCGCCATTTGCCAAACACCCGCAAAATCTATAGGATTCGAACTTGGATACGTCATTACACTTATGACTTATGGTCCAAAAGAAAACCATTAGAGGCCGAACTTGGATATCTCAACACAGAACTCTATAGTAATGCTTTCATAGTCATCAAAATGTAAACTTAATCATCATGAACATAATCATAAAACACTCGAGCTACTATATTATTTTCTAAAACTGTAAAAGCTATATTGTTATCCGCTGCCATCTTATAATAATATACTCGTATTCATCATTATTTTTCTAGCTGTATTGACACGCAGTGGGATTCCAAATATTACGTACTAAATCTTATTGAATTAATTAGTTTTATTTTATCACATATCTTTTCGTTACGTTGGGCACTACCAAAATCGAATAAATATTATCTTCATCCACACCACATAAGTGATCAAGAATCTTCCATTAAAATCGGTCTAACCTTTTCTTATCTATAGAAATATCTAACCAGACAATCTCTAAGTTCAATATTATTAATCCTATTTGGTTATAAATGTTGTGCTACGTACTTTAAATTCCCACTAGGTCACTAGGCCAATTTGAAATAGCTTTACAAAATGCTTCTTGCACGTTATTCACTTGAAGTCTCAATAAATTCCCCACTTTATCTCTTCACCCATCACCTTATTTATTTTAAAAAGATACAAACCATATAACCTAAAATCTTAGTTTATGAGTATACTATACTTTTCTAGTGTGAAAGATTTGACTATTAGGAAACATATAGCTACCTTTACTTTACTTGAACGTATTATTTTATGTGATATGTACTACTTATATTACTACATAAATGGTTGAGTACACATTAATCGGGTGGACGACCGGGTCGCTCCGAGTGCAGTTGGTTAGACTCCAACAATTACAACGTACACGATGAAACAGAATTTTCTCGATCAAATCTGACGAGACGAAACTTAAATAGACTAGATCAGAAAATTACATTCAATTAGAAGGATCTAACTCCGCTTCTTGTACGGGGTAATATCTTCTTCCCTTTATGGAACAAAAAAATTACAGCCTCTACAGGCGCAGTATGTGGATACATGACACGAAGAGTATATATTTATGGATATATGACTGACTCAAATAAAAGTCAACGAGTTAATAGGAAGACCACATGGGAGCAGATTCTCTTCTATATTCCCCGTTAAAACTTTTGGAAAAAAAGATGGATACATACATATTATGAACGTATGGGCAAATTTGCCTCTCCAAACCGCATTTAGTTTCAATGGAAACCGCCGGCAGCGGACAACGGCACGTTGCGCGGCGGAGACGGCAGCAACGTCATCGCAAATATGCCACTCGCGGCGGCCGAAATTGCTCCTACTACAAATGCTGGTAAGTTCCCGCCTCCGAACAGCGAGTCCCAAGGCCCACTCAAGAACGACACGAACATCTAATAATGAACGAAGAAATAAATTGAATGTCACGAATTAGAAAAAAACTATTTGTATACGAAAATTTGTACACAATTTTTACACATTATATACGTAATCATTAGTGTAAAAATATGTACAAAATAATGGTTGGACGACTTAATTAATATAATAATAATCAGTAATCGGAGTTACGCTGTACCTGCGGTATGACGATGGAAAGATTTAGGACGCCCAAGGAGAGACCTGCGGAACATTATTAAATGTATTTGTCATTACATGATATATTATTATTAAATGTTAATTCCAATTTTATTTCAGTTTTATATCCAATTCGATTTAGTGAAAACACAGTGCATAATTGCGTACTATACAAAATAGGAAAGTACTAGTAGTTAGCTTTAATTAAAAGTTTAGGTTACCTAATCCGGCTAATCGTGTAATTAGAAATATTTTAAAATGAATGCCGAATTGGGGTACGTAAATAATGTAATTTAAGAAACATGGTTAATAATATTTTAATATCAAAATAGAAGTAATATATAGGTTTAATAATTGAGTAAAGTATGTAAAATTTCTTGGTTTAGGAGTGAATGAAATATGTTTTTAGGGAAAAAATGAGTTGTCTAAACTCTAAAGTGAGAATCAGCTATATTTGATTATTTGTGTCCTGTTTATAAATTGTTTCTACAAAAATATTTATAGGAGAAGGTAATGAAAATAATAAACGTGATATTGAATTACTCGAGACATCAGAATAATTGTTGTGGTCTGTGAGGGCATATTAATATGTGAATTTAATGTCAAGAATATAAAATATTTATATTTATACTACTCCCCCGTCTCTCTGTTATTGTCTCATTTCCTATTCACTTGATCAACACAAATCACTCTTAATCTCTTACTTTATGTATCAATTTTTTATCAAATTTGATTCTGGGTTTTGCGACTTTGTAAATCTTTTAATGTAGTTTCTGAATATGTAAATTTTTTTCCTAAAAATAATTTGAGTGAGGACAGGAGTTTGTTTGCTTTATCGTCGGTTAAGCATCGTAAACCGCAATGGGACAATAACAGGGGAACGGAGGGAGTATTAAATAAGCTTTTAAATGCTCTGTATCTTACAATGTTTGAATGATAGCAATTTCTGTCAGAAAATCAATTCGTATTTACTCCATATTTAATACGGAGTATCTTTTTTTCACAATTTGTTTCCTGTGTAATTAAATTTAAGGTTTGAAAAACATTTTAACATGCATAAAACGGAGTACAATTTGTAGTTTCCTAAATCCGTACATTAAAACAGATAAATGATAGAATCATTATTAAACATGTCAGTGTACACTCGTTGTACAGAACATTAATAATTAATAATAAATCAATAATGATTGGCTCTTCGAAGAAAAGACGAAGCGCACTTTACTTCGTAACCTCCGTATGGGTTTTATAAAAAAAAAGGAATGATATCCATGGTGAGGCCCCAAACCCTGATTGAACGGTAATTTTGAAGAATCTAAATTGGACTATAATCACAATCAAACAAATAAAGAGTGAAATTCTGTTCCCGGTACTTGCAGAAATCGTATTCAGCTTTTAGCATAGTAATCTCTTGTCGTAATTGTCGGGATTCGAATCCGGGACCTAACTTTTGTGTCACACTCTCGCTACCGGTTGAGTAGTTACTTCCACCGGTATGCCGTATGGGTTTTATAAATATGCCGGACATGAGCTGTTTATTTTGATATTTCAGTTTAAAATATATTTTATAGTCACGAAAGTTAATATTCCTTGTCTCGAGAAAGTGACACGATTTGCTATGGAAAATTTCATGCTAATTCAAATGTCTACGTAGAAAGGTGATAAAGTGACTAAGTAACGTAGGGGTAATAATTTGTAATTATCCTACAGTTTAATCTTCCGAGATACAGATATACTCCATAGTTTTCTCTTCAGATATTGTCTTAAATAAAGGTAAAAAAAAATAAAAAGTTTATAAATAAGGGTATCCTGTTTTGTCAAGAATTGGAGTTGTTACTGATTTGTTTTTAAAAGACTGTATAATATTCCGCATGATATTAATAATGTCACCTAAACGCTTAATAAGTGATCATGTCAAAAACATTAGTATGATTTGAAAGTGTATGTAATTAACATTTATTAAGGAAATATATCTTACTCATATTTCAGAATTTTACTATATTTTATATTTTATTTGGGGATATCTCCATTTATATAAAAGGAGATATCTCATTTTGGGATGCTATAAACCTTTAGGTGTAGAGTTCGAATCTGTCAATTTAATTAACGAAAATGATTTCACCAAGAATATTCATCCCTAATTTCTCTATGATCAAATAAACGTAAAACTGATAATTCCGAAAATATAGTTTGATATGATGGTCTTTTTTAATTGTTCTAATATCATTATAAAAATTTGTCTTTATAAAAATTAATGAGTGATCATAAGAATTTGTTTTTATATACTATGTATGTTATAATTAAAATGTAAAAAAGTTGGCCACATTTGACTAAGTAATACGGATTACGGAGTACCCGTATTTTTGTCTTTTAATTTTAATCTAGTAAGATTCCCACGATAAAAATCCTTTTTAAATAAAAAACTTAAAAAAAGGAGATAATAATTAATTAAAACTAAGGAGATTTTTATAGATTTTTTCCTACCTTGCCCGGCGCCAGCATTGCTCGAAAAGATGGACGCCAGAGCGAATGGGATGCTAAAGGTAACCTGTCATAGAAACGCAAACTTAGTAAATAAAGTGACACCAGAAAGAAAAAAAACTTAGTTTGGAAAAAAATTAAAATACTCAATTTTAGTACTTCGTATATCCGGAAATTAGTCAAAATTAATTACCGCAAGGGGAATCCCGAGGACGGAGAAAAGAACCAAAGCACCGGCCTTAATGCCCGCCGTCGGCGGCAGAACGTTGCCGCTGGGGTCGTACCGCCGGGAATGCCCCGCCATTTTGGTGACTAAAACAGTCATGGCTAAGCAAATCGCCAAGATAAAGTTCACGCCGCCCCAGAGCTTCTTCACGCCGCCGAACCGCCGCGCCATGACCTCCACCCCGATCGACGTGAAACCCAAAACTACCGAGTTAAGCAGTAGACCCAGAGCGCCGGCATGCACGCCCTTCGCATAAAGCTTGTCGCCGACCTTTCCGCCGTACACCTCCTTGGCCATCCAATCAGTGTCGTACAACAAGAAAGGGAACCACGCGATCCAGTTAAGGGCAGTGACCAATAAAAGAATCCACATCGCCCTAGGGAGGTCCTTAAAAGCGCCGAAGATTTCCCCAAAGAAGGGCACCCCAGCATTCGCCTTCTCTTCTCCTTTGCCGTTGACTACGGCGTTGACCTGCTGCTCTTTGACGAAAGTCAACGCCAAGGTCGTCACCGTGAGGAGGAGAGCCACGGAGATGAAGAAACAGCTCTTGAGATTTGCGCAGTAGAGGTCGCAGGCTTTTGTCATCGAGAAAGGGAAGATTTTGTGGAGGCCGGAGTAGCTGCCGGCGGCGTAGCCGAAGACGTTTCCGACGGCCATGAAAAATGAAAAGAGTACGTTTGAAGCCCGCATTTTGTCGGTATTCCCGCTTGCTAGATCAGCCAATAGTGCTCTACATGGACCCTAATAAAAAAAACACCATAATTGTAAAAAATTTCAAAGTTCAAATTATGTTTTAAATACCAATAATATGGCAATATATATACCAATTAAGTTAATGATACAAAAGGCCTTTACATATTTGGGATCTTAATATATCCAGTCTAAAAAAGAGTGTTAGTGTTTATTATAGAAATTACACCAAATAAGGGTATGAAAGGAGTATAATTGGTTGGGTTTAAAATAGTGCTAATATTCATACAGAGAATATATACTCCTTCCGTCCCTTATAACTTTGTCATCTTTCCTTTTTTGGATGTCCCAAAAACTTTGTCACTTTCCTTTTTAATCAATGAATTTGTGGTTCCTGTCATTTCTCTCTCCTCTGCACATATCTCAACCACACAGGTTTTACTTTATTATTTCTCGTGCCAGTCAAACATGGCAAAGTATTGAGGAACGGAGGGAGTAGTACTTACCTTTTTTGTTTTAGGAATAGTGGATGATTTTTTAAAAAAGATGGTGGTATTTTCTTGAAAAACATAATACTCCGTATATTTTGGTTATTTTTTACACTAATTTCATGAGCTAATCATTAAATCGTCCTAAATCATGCATCATTAATGTTTTAGTTTTGACTTTTACATATGACAATGCATTGTTTTGATCAATCATAATTGTGATCATAAATCCATCATTCATAAATGTCATCATAAATTGAATTGGCTGGTTCTCCGTATATCAGTAAACATTACATCAAAAGTAATATTAAGAATTTTTTGATTGTCATCATAAATTGAATTGGCTGGTTCTCCCTCATAACTTTGCCAACTTTCCTTTTTTGGTTGTCCCAAAAACTTTGCCACTTTCCCTATTAGTCAATCAATATGTGGTTTCTGTTATTTCTCTCTCCTCTGCACAAATATCTAACACACAGTTTTTACTTTATTATTCTACGTGCCGATCAAACTTGGCAATCCTTTTAGGGACGGAGGAGTATTATATTTTTCATCATATAATTTGTTAATTTGATAAGTAGGTGAGTGATTAATCTTCTCGAACGAATAAAGAAAGAGATATTATTTAATATATTACCCTCTACGGAGTATCCTTTTGGGTTGGTGGGACAAATAAAAAAGTAATTACTCCTATTCCTATTCTTGTGCCTTTGAAATTTTTGCAATGTTCAAATATTCAATTATTTACGAAATTGGGATTGAGTTAAAAGTATTTACCAAAATAATTTTCAGAAATTAGTTTTAACATTATTTTTGGAAAAATCTCGTGCATTACTATATCAAAAACCCCTAAAAAATTTAATTTCCCAAAAAAAATTAAATAATTTTTTCCTGAAAAATAATGTAATTTCATCCGTAGAATAAGGTAGGGTCGTACAGAGTACTACTTACCTGTAACATATTATTGGCAACATCCAGGATCCAAAATCCAACGGCAAAAACAACAACCGATCGTGGCTTAGTGGTCTTATCGAGGAGGTCCCCGGCGGCGTGGCCAATGTCGGCGGCGAACCCAATGAGCGTGACGGCAAGAATGACGAGCAACGCCCCAGAAGCAATAAAGGGGCGGCGGCGGCCGAAGCGCCACGTGCAGTTGTCACTGTAGTAGCCGACGAGCGGCTGGACGATCATGCCGGAGATGGGGCCGCACAGCCACATGAAGGAGGCGAACTTGTGGGGCACGCCGAGGAGCTGGACGTAAGGGGTGAGGAGGGAGAGCTGTAGGGCCCACCCAAACTGCACGCCGGCGGCAATGGACGCCACCAGCACTATCTTCCACAACGGGGTCTCCGTGGCGGCCTGCGCCGCCGCATCCTCCACCTGCATGGCGGAGGCGGACTTTTTTCCGTTGACGGAGGCCGTCGTCTCCATGTCCGTGAAGCGTTAGTATATAGTCTACGTGAGAAATGATTGGATGGGGTAAGGTGTAGTGTGAGTTCATGTGAGGGAGGGGCACGAGAATATATAGAGAACAATGAATGTCTGGAGGTTGGGTGTTGGGAGCTACAACACTTATCCACTTGCGCAAGGTTGACTTGTTGACTCGTCATCATTTTTTTCTTTTTTACAAAATAAATAAATTATTTTGACACATCAGAACATTAAAAATGGTAGTTTAAAGTTTTGATGGCAAAAGTGAATGCTTACAAATAACATTTGTGAGGAAGAAGTTACGATACTTCTCGATGTCTCCTCTTGAACCGCCGTCATGAACAGTAACTTATAGGATTTGGAAGAAGACGAGTGAATTATTCTTCTTTAATTTAGTTTTATTTTGTTTGTGTTTTTATTTTGAATTGCATGTTATTTTGGTTGTGTTTCTATTTTCTAGCAGAAAAACTCTAAAATTTAAGATATGCGATGAGAAATTTGATTTATCTGTCATTGACTCAGTTAATCCCATAACAAGATAGTTAATCTTATTGTTTCTATGGGGTGATAGATTCTAATTCTGATTCAAAGGTAGCGGGTAGACATAATTTGTTTTGTCATTTTATATTTTGTTTACGCTTTGTTAATTATTTTACTATATATCACTTTTTTCCACAAAAAAAGTTTAAACATAATAAGAAATCATGAAATAATGAGTCAGACTGTTGGAAAGGTAGGTTATCTTGTTTACTACTTACTAGTGGGGTAAAAAAAGAATATGATGATTTAAAAGATTAAACCGTAAACGGTCATCTACTCTATCCGTGGAATTTTAATAGGAAAGCTATAATTACTTTGGACTATTTTGAGAAAATGTGGATACTTTTCTTATTTTGATTGATGAAAACAATTACTGAAGCGATTTTGAAATTCGGTTTTCTTTTGTAGATTCGTTTTTAATCTTTAATTCAATACATATCATATCAAGATTTGTTGTAGTTAAGCCTGAGACAAATTTAATCCAACATTTTAAAACTTATCCAAACATCAACATTTAACGGAGTCTCCAGTTTGTACAGAGGCGTTGAATTCGCTCTGAAATTTGCAAAACATTAAAGAGGGTCAATAACTTGTGAAAAAAACTTATGAATTTGTTATTATTTTACGGGAAAATTTCCGAAATAGGACTAAAACAGTTTGAAAATTCCAAAATAGGACTGTCATGTTTTTTATTCCTAATATATTCCCTTATTTTACACTAGATAATCGTTAAAACTTTTGGTGAACATACGGAGTATATAATTGTACGTGTATCTATAATTATTACTCCGTAATACATTTGAAAGACACAATTTACGAAACTTGTGCCACATGGCATCTTCTCAACAATTCTGTTGAGGAGTATTCCCTCAACTCGCAGGCCCAACACTCAAACGATTACAAATCGAAAGGCCAAACGTACTATGCTATGATATGAGCTGCTATAAATGCGACTATTTATATTACCCAAGGGTGGTTGGGAGTGCTGACGTGGTTGGCTGCGGGTGACAAGATCCCAACCACCAAATCTCCCGCATTTAATGTGTTTCCCGCCAGGATCTTGGTTTCCCGCCATGGGAAGGGGACGTTCGTCCCGAAAGGATGAACCCAATCTCCTTGTGGCAGCCTGATCCTTGTGATAGGGGCGATGGGACGTAAGTCTCCTGGCCCTTGGGCCCTGGTGCTGGCTGACAATATACTACGTACGTCCCCTGGTCCTTGGGCCTTGATACTGGGGTGCGCTAGACCACGTACGTCTCATGGCCCTCGGGCCCTGGTGCTGGCTGATGATAGACTACGTACGTCTCCTAGCCTTTAGGCCTTGACACTGGGGTATGCTGGACCACGTACGTCTCTTGGCCCTTGGGCCCTGTGCTCGATCTTCCTCTCGGGCCTTTAACAAGACGCTCAGAGGTGGTTCTTAAGGGTTGATGGGTCGGCCCTTATTGGGCCATTAACCCAACACAAGTCCCCCACTTCTGATGTTCCGAGCGTGCGCGGGACATAAAGAAGTAATTAGTTTCCGCCGAACTGCTTTGAGCCGTTATCCCCCTTCCCCCGAAGTGACAGTTGCTTCCCCACCGTTGTGCACGGGGCTCTAGGTGGCAGTTATCCTGGCCGGTTCAACTTCCGATGCAAAAGTAATCATTTCGCACCTGCCCGTCTCAACATGACACGTGTCCCCGGGTATGCTCCTCGCCACGTGTCACCCGTGGGTTGGCTATTGAAAAGGCGCCTCCCCTTTATAAATAATGGGATCACAGGCAGGATTAGGGTTTTCCGTTCTTTGCTTCCTTCTAATCTTCGAGCATTTTCCTACATCCCCGGTTTCCGCGTTCGTCCTTGCTTCAAAGTTCCGCAAGGTAATTCCCCTATCCTAATTCCCCTTGTTTTCTTCTCGCAATCCTTCCCATGGCCTGTTCCATGGAGTTCTCCTCTGACTCAGATACTGGTTCTGGTTCTTCTACTGGTTCCTCTGCCGGTTCCTCTTCCGCGGCGAGCTGTAGGTCCCGTTCTTCGGAGGGAACAAGTAGTTCCGGCCGTTCCAGCGCCTCTATAGTGGCGGTCCACGTGGCGGCAGATGAGGTCGCGGCATCGAATGCAGGGGGGTATGTTGATAGGGACGCCGTTCCTGAGAATGCCGTAGCGGCGGTAGCGCGACCTGACGCGGAGGTGGAGCACTCGGCCGATTATGATTCTGGCGAAGAGGCCGAAGAGGGGGACGACCTCCAGGTATACCAGCTTGGCGTCCCCATGGATCAACACCGACACATCGTGCTTATCCCCAATGTGGCCGTGCACGATCAGATTTTCTCTAGGAGGGCCCTGAAGGAACTGCAAACTCTTCTCCCTCCACCGTTTCATTACAGCCTCCGGGGGGCAGACAACCTCTTTAAGAGACGTCCGGGAATGGTGATGGTGCACATGGACTCCATAAAAGCCGGACTGCGTTTCCCACTTCTTCCGTGTTATGTTGACTTTTTCGACTTTTACAGTGTTCTTCCGGCTCAATTCATGCCGAACTCCTACCGCCTGATCTCCGCAATCATCGTTCGTTGTAAATCGCGAGGACTCACCCCCATTTTGGACCTCTTTCATTACTTTTTTCAAGTCACCCCCCAAAATGCCGATGGGTTTCTGAGCGTGGCCGCTTGTCCCAAAAGAAAACTGTTCGAGGGGGCTCCCACTTCAATCCATGACTGGAAGAACTGTTTTTTCTTCATTCGTTATTCGGACGAGCGGCTTCCTGTGAGATGGAATGGGTATCCCCCGAAGATTACGTCGCCAGAGCTGACCCAGGGGTTGCAAAACGCCGTGGATAAACTAAGGCTGGACATCGTTAAAAAGCTGAAGGATTTCCTGACCATTCAGGAACTCTCCGATGCAGGGATAGGTACCGCCCGTGACCCCTGGATTGGCATTCCCTTGTGTTCATCTTGTTGGCCCAGACAGTTCATTCCCTGAGGTGAGTGCCTTTGAGATTCGCACCGCCCGGGTCTAATATTCTTGTTTCATTGTTTCAGGTCTTCCTCCCACTCAGGACCAAATGGATCGCGAAGCCATGAAAGCTCGTCGTGAGGCCAAGGCCAATACGCAACGAGCGGTGCTGGTGAAAACTCGTGGGGCGACTCAGTCTTCTGAGGCTAACTCTTCCGCCGCATCTCAAGTGGACAAGCGTGCCACAGATGCTGAGAGGCTTCTGATGGCCGAGGTGACTGGGCAGAATTCTGAGGCCCAGCACGTCCAAGATAATCGGGTTCTGAATGTGGATCCGATCGGCGTTACTGTCCCTGCTGGCGGATAAGGGGAAGAAGGCGAAGAGGCCACACGTCGAGTCATCCGGTCCCAAACCTATTGACATCATGACGCCTCCCGACGTCCGCCCGATTTATGAAATCTGGAAGGACATGGCCCTTTAGGACGGACTGGAGCTGTCGGACCGTTCTCTTGGTGATTCCGTTGATCATGCCCTGCTCCTGAACCTCGAGGCACGTTCCTCTCATTTCCCTCTTGTTGCGGGTCAGGGCCGCTCGGGAGAAAGATCTTGTCGAGCTCAAAAGGAAAGCTGATGCGGCTTTAAAGAAAGAGCGGGAGGTCGTGCAGCTGCGGGAGGCTACCCAGGCGGAGATGGAGAAGGTTCAAGCTTCCTTGGCTCAGGCCAAACAGGAGCTCCAGGTTGTCCGGGATCAGAGCCAGCACGAGAAACAAGATCTCCTTTCTAAGGTGGCCCTAGCCGAGAAGCATGGGATTTCCTTTGTCCCAGCCGCAGACCCTTCCCCGCGTCCTGATGGCGGGTCTTCCCCCGACGACATTCTGAACCTGGTTCTTAACGTTGAGGAGTTTAAGAAGACCTCCCAGTTCCTCCAGGCCGCTCATGAATATTATCGGGGAGCCGCTGGAGAGGTCTTCGAGGCTGAGCTGCAACCTGTGCCGGAAAGGGAGCGTTTATCTCATGGGGTGCGGCTTTTACAGAAAACTGCGCTCGGTGGTGAATGGCTCGCAGATCTTGCTGATGATTCTTTCGCCAAGGGGTACTACGAGGGTGTTAAGGACCTCAAGAGTATCCTCCCTCTGGCCGGCTGCCCCCCTTTTAACGTGGAGGACTATACGGAGGGTGCAGAGCTCCGGCGGGTCATGGGGAAGATTGACCGAGATCAGCGGCATGCCGAGGCCGTGCAGAGGGGTGAAGTTCCTGATCCCCCGACTCCCGCGCCTTTTCTTTACGAGCTCGAAGAGCCGCGGCCCTCTGTTTCCTTGCATGATTTCGTTAGGCTTGCTCCTTGCTTATTTGTATGTCCCGGCCAGTAGAGCCGACGAATAAAACTTCTTTTGCCCTTGGTTTCATGCTTTTGCCTTTGTTGATGTACGGTCTACTTTACTTTATCTACACTCCCCTTGCCAGTCCCCTGCTTTCTCAACCGAGGAACGGCTCTTTCCCCTTTCACTCTTTCCCTTATTTCGCGTACGAGTCCCCTTTTTCTCTTTCTTTCTCCCATTCTTCTTCTTTTTTTTTGGAAGAAGGGGACGTTCGTCTTATTGCAGGGAAAGGTGATCTCGGCATGCACCTCTGGTGGCACGGATCTCGAAGCGTCGCGCCAGCCGCAGGATGTACCAAACATGGTCCGCCACGTGTTTTCCCCCAATTCGGGAAAGGGTGGCGATGTCGCCTATAAATACCTTGCTACTCAAAGGGGGAATCATCCTGTCTTCTCCCTTGGTCGTTACTCTACCAGATTACTTTCTCTCTCTAAACATTCATTTCTTCTCTGTAAGATTTGTGTTCTCCATCTGCTCCTTGCTATGATTTCCATTGTCCCTAGACAATCTTCCCGCGGCCGTTCTGAAGGTTTGTCTGATGACGGTTGCAACTCGGGGGACGACCTTCCGGTCTATCGGCGTAGGATGCCCCCCCAGCCCCCTCGTTATTCTCTTAACTTTCACCTCGTTCGGCGTCAACGCCAACGTTTGCTCCCAAGTGAGAGGAATCTAATTCCCCAGCTTCTCCCCCCCATGAGGGTGGGACGCACGGTTCCTCCGCCATCCTATGCGGCATTTACCTAACCACGTGGTCGTCCATCTGGATTCTGTGGCTGCGGGCTTCCTCTTCCCGTTGTTGCCTTTCCACACCTCTTTCTTCAGGGGCCTGAGTATTGCCCCGGCACAGCTCGTCCCGAACTCCCACTGGATTCTTGTCAGTTTCATTATTCGGTGCCACCATGTGGGGTGTAGCCGTCTGTGAAATTTTTCTTGCATTTCTTCCGACTTTCCCACAGACGGCGCTAGTGTTGAGGTTTATCCCCTCAACCTGCAGGCCCAACACGTAACCTTGGGGTTTCGAATGGGTGAAGGACAAGTAATATGAAGAGATAAGCGGGGAATGGGCTGACAACTGTATTTAATCATTCAAACGATTACAAGCCGAAGGGCCGAACGTACTATGCTATGCTATGAGCTGTTATTACTGCTATAATGCTAGAGAGTCAAACCGTGAACCCCTTACAATGAAATAAATGCGACTATTTATATTACCCAAGGGTGGTTGGGAGTGCTGACGTGGTTGGCTGTGGGTGACAAGATCCCAACCACCAAATCTCCCGCATTTAATGCGTTTCCCGCCAGGATCTTGGTTTCCCGCCATGGGAAGGGGACGTTCGTCCCGCAAGGATGGACCCAATCTCCTGGTGGCAGTCTGATCCTTGTGATAGGGGGATGGGACGTACGTCTCCTGGCCCTTGGGCCCTTGTGCTGGCTGACAATATACTACGCACGTCCCCTGGTCCTTGGGCCTTGATATTGGGGTGCGCTGGACCACGTACGTCTCCTGGCCCTCGAGCCCTGGTGCTGGCTGATGATAGACTATGTACGTCTCCTGGCCCTTAGGCCTTGACACTGGGGTATGCTGGACCACGTACGTCTCCTGGCCCTTGGGCCCGTGCTCGATCTTCCTCTCGGGCCTTTAACAAGACGCTCATAGGTGGTTCTTAAGGGTTGATGGCCCGGCCCTTATTGGTCCATTAACCCAACAAATTCTATTTATCACAATTTCAAATACTCCTTCATAAGAGTATATTATTACTCCTTCGTATATGATATCCCCATATACTCCCTTCGTCCCGCAATGAACTTCCCACTTTCTTTTTCTGGATGTCCCAGAAACAAGTTCTCATTTCTTTAAATGACAAGTTAATCTACACTAAAACCGTGTCAAACGGTGCAAAACAGTGCGAAACAGTGTCGAATTAGTGCAAAACAGTGTCAAACAGTGTCGAAACAGTAAAATTTATCCCATGATAAGTTTATTTCCTTAATATGTGTGTAGGTCAAACTGTGAAGTGCATTGTGGGACGGGGAGAGTATTATTATACTCCTTGTTAGATAGTACCACGTAATAAGAAGAAAATCAGGCCCCACCAACATAAAATATCATGTGTATTTTAAAGTGTTATAACTTTTTTATTTAAATTTTGATTGTTATAAAAAATATACTTCGTATCAAAAAAACTAATATAACTTCATATAACTTCACAACTTTTTATTCTTTCCTATGCCACCAATAATAAATATATAGCATAATAGAAAATTTATTTTATTAATTTTTGCAAATTGATATCCTATTTTATAGTGCACACAATTAGTTAGCAGTAATAACTTAGAGCAAAACTGCACAAACCTCATCACTTTTATTTTTATTCTTTGAGCTAGAATTTGTGCATTTTTATTCTAAGTTATGACTATGATTAATAGTGTGCATGGTAAAACGCGATCATAAACTGCACAAATTAATACTCTGTAGATTTTGTTTATATATGCAACATTAATGTCATATGAAAAATAATAAAAAGTTAAGAACTTTGATATATTTTCGATAATAATCGGAGTATTGATAAGTACATATTACAACACGCATTTGATGCGTGTTGGGGTTGCATTTTGATAGTTTTCCTAGCTTTAAGGTGTTGCAAGTCTCAATTTTAACTCAAGTTATGTTTACCGGGCGTTGGTTCGAGTTTTGTGTCATTTGGAGTCAAAATCAGGATTTTAGACACCAACACCGGCGCTTGAGAAGCAATCGGGACGAGTTGAGAAACATTAGAGATTGATTTGAGAGCTTTGGAGGTCACCGGGAGGTTTACGATGAAGAGTTGAAGACAAAAGAGCTCTAGGATTGACTACGGGATCAAAAGAAGACAAATAGAGTTTGAAAATGACGATCAGGATGACCTTATGTTAATCATTCAAGCATATCTCCTTGTAGAGACATCCAATGTACACGTTTCAAGTTCCATATGAAAGCCAACTTCAGGAGCTACAAATCATGAGAAGACACCTTTCCGAGAATCTGATAGGAAGAATGTGAAAACAGACGACGCAGTCAGATGATCCCTGTTGCGATTTCAGAATGAGACATTCCACCATTTTATTCATATCTCTTGATTGTATGATTCAAATCCAATTCGGAAAATTGGGGTGGATAGAGGACTTCATTATCAACAACTTTCGTGAAGGAAGTAAAGTCAAATTCGGATCGGACGTTTTACCCAAGCCCTGCGTGCCCCGTTTTTGTTTCCTAATTTAAGTGCGAATTTCCTTGTTTCCTAATTCAACCCGAATTGCTTTGTTTCCTATAAATAACACCTCTCTAACCCTAATTAAAGGGGGAGCTTAGAGAGAGCCCTAGGGACGAAATTTCTTCTACTTTTCCATCTTGTTCTTCAATTCCCTTAGATTATTTGTAAGTTCCATCTTTTTAATTAATGACAATTAATTCTATTCTTCGCAATTCTATTGATTCTTCAATTATGAGTTGTGAGTAGTTTTAATTAGGGATTTGGGGTTGATGAAGGGATTAATCATGATGTATGGTTAGGTTCTTGATGGTGTAAATTGCATGAATGCCATTTAATTTGTGTTTGAATAATTTAATTGATATCTTTTGTAACCTAGAATGGCCACTAGAATTACAATTGCTTATAGAATAAATTAAGAGAGATCTAATTTGTTCTAGGACACATTCACACACACTTAATCGTTCGCTAAGAGATTAGTAGCAATTAAGGGGCCGTAAGCTCGTTCGTCTTGGCAATAATTTAGGATCCTGTCGCATGAGAGATCAGCCTGGTCCCCTAAATTATTGTACTCTACGCCGCGAGAGCGGTAAGAACTTAGTATTGATTAGCTAGGCTCAATTAAATTAAATTCATGTAATTAAGCCTGATCTGCCAGAAATCTGATTACCCCGGAATCAATCCCTGTTCCCTTCGTTGTTAATTAAGAAGAACCCAATCATTTACTTTTAATCGTTTATTTGCAATTTTAGTTTTCTCAAGCAACCAAATCTCGCACGACCGCATTTATTTTATTTATTCTTTATCGCTGAATTTAATTAATCCTTGATTCCTTTTTGTCCGTCCCTGTGGAGACGATACTCGTACTTTCACCGCTATTCTACAATCTTTTAAAGTGCGAGAAAACTAACATCAGTTTTTGGCGCCGTTGCCGGGGACGGTGTCGGATTTTTGGGTTAATTAATATCAGCGACTCGTTTTTTAGTTTTTCGTAGGAATTTTGTCAGCTAACCTTGCAGGTCAGCTCTGTTTATGCATACACGTTCTAAGAGGGGAGAACCACTAATCCCTCTTAACCTTGAGATCGAAAAGCTCGCCAGACAGAACCGCAAGGCTCAAAAGGAAAAGAACACCATGGATCACCAGTCTTCATCTGGAACCGCATGGATGTCGGGTAACCCTAACCCCACATCTCAACAAGATTTTTATGTAAACACATCACCCCAATCTTCACCACCAATTTCACCTAGAAACCCTCCTGGTTTTCAAAATTACCGCACTCCGATCTTTTACCAAAATCAGCCCTCACCACAATTTAATCTTCCTCCATTATTCCAACTTTTTCAAAATACCCCTACTGATCCTGAAACCAATTTTCAAAACCAAGTTTATGGGATGCAAGGATCAGGACAGGGTATTCCAGTTTTCCAACCAAGACAGAACCCACCTCCAGTCATTCAACCTACTGTCCAAAATCAGCCCCAATACCAGAATTCATATCCCAATCAGTACCATAGACAACCCCAAGTACCACCCGCTCAACCACAACCAGCCCCCAGCCTAGACATCAGGAGCCTCCAACCAATCCATATGTACCGCACAACAATCCACTCTATCAGCGCCAGACCATTGCAGAGTTCCTTACGCCAAACGTTTCAGAGTACGATAGCATTCAAGTGTCGGGAATTACTGCCAACCGTTACGAGATCAAGCCGGCGTTGATAAGCATGGTATCCAATAATCAATTTGGAGGAGGCCCTACTGAAGACCCAGTGGCGCATATTACCCGCTTCCTGAGGATGTGCCAGACTTTCAAGATACCTGGGTTAACTGATGATCAGGTACGGATGATGCTTTTCCCTTTCTCACTGAGGGATGATGCGCATAGGTGGTTGGACAACAATCCTCACCATCACCTCCAGACTTGGGACCAGCTCCATAGTGCCTTTATTAAAGAATACTTCCCTACATCAAAGGCCCTGAAATTGAAGAAGCAGCTACAAGAGTTCAAACAGAGATCCCTGGAGACTTTAGCTGAAGCATGGAAGAGATTCAAGGTGCTGAGGAGAGCTTGCCCTCAGGGCAATTTGACTGATTGTGAGATTCTTTCCTTCTTCTATAGTGGACTTGGCAATGAAGGGAAGATGATGCTTGATGCTTCGGGCGGTGGAGCCTTTCCTGATCTACCATCCGAGGAGGGGGAAGAACTAGTAGAGAAGATCGTTTCAAACAATGCATCTTGGTACAACGACAGGAGTGCTCCTCAACAAAAGGCTCCGGGCCTATACGAGATCAGTGATAATTCTGCTCTCTCTGCACGAGTAGATACATTAGCAAGCATGATGCAGAAGTTAACAACCAGCGTGTCTGATATGGGGAAAAAGATGGATCTTGCTCTCTCGGTGCCCAGTGTTAATATGGTAGCCCCCGGCCCTACGAGCCCTATTTGTACCATGTGTGGGGGACTCCATTGGCCACATGAATGTAATATGATGGCGCACTCGGCAGCCCCTGGAGTGGAGCAAGTTGACGCAATGCACTTCCAGCGACAAGGCTACTACAATCAGCCCTATGGACAACAGCAACAAGGGAACTACGGGCAAGGAAATCAGCATCAACAGCAGCCTAGAAATTATACTCAGCCCCAGGCGCCTCAAGGCCAGCAACAAGCTTCTCAACCAGTGCAAGGGAGCTTTAGGAGAGAGACTGAACAAAGATTTTCTAGCATAGAAGAAACACTCAAGAAATTGTTGCCAATTCAGCAGCAAGCGGACACAAGGATGCAAAACATGGAAAAAACAATTGGGCAGCTCGCTAAAGCCATGTCTGAAAGACCGCAGGGATCCCTCCCTAGTAATACCGAGCCAAACCCAAGAGAACATGTTCAGGCAATCACCTTGAGGAATGGAAAAGAGCTAGAGCCTGCTGCCACGAAAAAGAAGCCCGATGAAGTTGAAAGTGAACCAGCTGTCCGTGAAAAAGAAACAGAGAAAGATGAGGGAAGAGAGGCGGCGACTGCACCAAAACAGCCTGTTCCAGTAAAGAATTACACCCCACCTCTCCCCTATCCGGCGCGATTGACTAAAAAGAATAACAGTGACCAGTTTGGTAAGTTTTTGCATCTCATGAAACAAGTGCAAATTAACTTACCATTCGTGGATGCACTAGCACAAATGCCCAAGTACGCGAAATTAATGAAGGATCTACTGACGAACAAGAGGAGGCTGGAAGAAGCGTCAACTGTGACGCTTAATGAGGAGTGTTCGGCCGTGATACGGACAGATTTGCCAAAGAAGCTTAAGGATCCAGGTTCATTTACTATCCCTTGCTTTATAGGAGATCTTACTTTTGATAGGGCCTTGGCTGATTTGGGTGCAAGCATTAATTTGATGCCTCTTGCTTTATATGAAAAGCTTGCACTTGGTCCACTTAAACCTACACGTATGTGCATTCAGTTGGCTGATCGATCCGTAAAATATCCCCAAGGTATTATTGAAGACGTGTTGGTTAAAGTGGACAAATTTATTTTTCCGGTAGACTTTGTTATTTTGGACATGGATCAGGATCGGGAGGTACCATTGATTTTGGGCAGACCATTTTTGGCAACTGCCCGAGCACTTATTGATGTTGGAGACGGTAAGCTTGTCCTCCGCGTTGGGGATGAGTCTGCCACCTTTGACATGTCCAAAATAATAAAGAGGCCCTGTCAAGATAGTGGAGAGTGTTTTTACATGGATGTGATGGATTCTTTGGTGGAGGATTGCATTCCTAACATGCTTTCTGATGAAGCCTTCTTTGATCTTCTTTTGGATGAGAGTCTTTCAGCAGAGGATCTTGAGCTCCTCCCTAGTTTTGATTGTCTTATGATAGGTGGAGAGGAGGACTCAAGTGATGCTAGTGATGTGAAGGGGAAGGAAGAAGATTTAGATGAGGTGGAGAAGGAAAATTTTCAAACTGATTCTTCCATTATAACACCCTCTCCATTAAATCTAAAACCTCTTCCCTCCCACCTTGAGTATGCTTTTCTTGATGATTGTCCTGACCTCCCTGTTATTCTTTCATCTGGGCTTGATCCATCCCAAAAATCTGCATGTCTTGATTTACTTAGTGAACAAAGGGAAGCTCTAGCCCGGAAACTTTCTGACATGAAAGGAATCAGCCCTGCTTTCTGCACTCATAAAATTTTGATGGAAGATAATGCTAAACCGGTAGTGCAACCACAAAGAAGACTGAATCCTAACATGCAGGAGGCGGTTAGGGAGGAAGTCATCCGTCTGTTAGATGTAGGCATTATTTATCCGATTTCAGACAGCCCTTGGGTCAGCCCGACCCAGGTGGTTCCCAAGAAAGGGGGGATGACTGTGGTTAAAAATGAGAAAGATGAGATGATTCCGACGCGTACGGTCACCGGATGGCGGGTCTGCATTGATTACCGAAAATTAAATGCCGCCACCCGGAAGGACCACTTCCCCCTCCCCTTCATTGATCAGATTTTAGAGAGGTTAGCAGGGCATAAGTTCTACTGTTTCCTTGGCGGGATGTCGGGATACTTCCAGATCCCCATAGCCCCAGAGGACCAGGATAAGACCACATTCACATGTCCATTCGGTACCTTCGCATATCGAAGGATGGCGTTTGGATTATGTAATGCCCCTGCTACCTTTATGAGATGTATGCTTGCTATTTTCGGGGATTTTATTGGGAAGTTTATGGATGTTTTCATGGATGACTTTTCTGTGTATGGTGACACTTTTGATGAGTGCTTAGAGAATTTGAAGAAAGTCATGGTTAGGTGTCGAGAGGTGAATTTGGTGCTTAACTGGGAGAAGTCCCACTTCATGGTTAGTGAGGGAGTGGTCCTCGGGCATAAGATATCGAGTAGAGGAATTGAGGTTGATCCGGCTAAGGTTGATGTTATTTCTAAATTACCTCCCCCTACCTCAGTCCGTGCCATTAGGAGTTTTCTAGGACACGTAGGTTTCTACCGTAGGTTCATCCAGGACTTTTCTAAGATAGCCCGACCCATGACTAAGCTCCTTGAGAAGGACACACCGTTTGACTTCTCAAAAGAGTGTTTAGAGGCTTTTGAGTGTTTGAAGGAGAAACTGGTCAAGGCACCGGTGGTAGTAGCTCCTGACTGGTCTTTGCCCTTTGAGATTATGTGTGATGCTAGTGATTTTGCAGTAGGAGCCGTTCTTGGGCAGCGTCGAGAGAAACACTTTCAGCCTATTTCTTATGCTTCTAAGACTCTCGATAGTGCCCGGGAAAATTACACTACCACCGAGAAGGAATTGCTTGCTGTTGTGTTTGCTCTTGACAAGTTTCGTCCTTATTTGATTTTGTCTAAGGTAGTGATATTCACCGATCATTCTGCTCTTAAATATTTGATGCAAAAAGTGGATGCTAAGCCTAGATTGATTCGGTGGATATTACTACTCCAGAAGTTTGATATTGAGATAAGGGATAAGAAAGGGGCTGAGAATTTAGCAGCTGATCACTTGAGTAGGTTAGTGAACCCCTTTCTTGATTCCTTGAGTGAGAGAGATATTGAGGGTACTTTTCCTGATGAGAGACTCTTGCGTATCGTTGATGAGGTGCCCTGGTTTTCAGACATCGCCAACTATCTGGTTGGGGGTGTTGTTCCTTCTGATTATACACCTCATCAACGAAGGAAATTTTTTGCTGATCTGAAATATTATTTCTGGGAGGAACCATATCTTTTTCGTATTTGTGCTGACCAGGTTGTTAGAAGATGTGTTCCCCTTTGTGAAGGAGCTGAAATTCTCAAACATTGTCACTCAGGACCAACCGGGGGACACTACTCTTTCAACCGGACAGCCCGTAAGGTCTTGGAATGTGGTTTCTTCTGGCCCACTTTGTTTAAAGATGCTCTAACGTTTGTGCAGGAATGTGACAGGTGTCAACGCACCGGGGCGGTTACCAAGAGGGATGAGATGCCCCAGAATTTTATATTGGCCTGTGAGGTATTTGATGTTTGGGGCATTGACTTCATTGGACCGTTTCCGGGTTCTAAGAGTAATAAATTCATTCTCGTTGCTGTGGATTATGTTTCTAAGTGGGTTGAGGCCGAAGCTCAGCCCACGAATGACGCTAGAGTTGTAATTCGTTTTCTGAAGAAATTGTTTTCTAGATTTGGAGTGCCACGAGTTTTGATAAGTGATAGGGGCACCCACTTTCGGAATGATCCCATGACACGCCTTCTGGCAAAGTACGGGGTCACTCATAAAGGGGGCGTCCCATATCACCCTCAAACTAGTGGCCAAGTTGAGAATTCGAATAGAGACATTAAGACCATCCTTGAGAAGACCGTTGAGACCCATAGGAAGGATTGGTCCGATAAGTTAGATGATGCGTTGTGGGCATTGCGTACAGCGTATAAGACACCCATTGGCACTACTCCGTTTCACCTGGTTTATGGGAAGGCGTGCCACCTTCCGGTAGAGATTGAACATAAGGCCTACTGGGCCTTGAAAATGCTGAATAAAGATCTTTCATTGGCGGGTCGTGAGCGGCTTTAGAAGCTCAACGAATTGGATGAGTGGAGGCTCATGGCCTACGAAAATTCTAAGATTAGTAAGGAGCGTACCAAAGCCTATCATGATCGGCATATCAAACAGGGAAAAGAGTTTAGTAAAGGGGATCAAGTTCTGTTGTTCAATCCCCGAATGAAATTTTTTAAAGGAAAGTTGAAGTCTAGATGGTCCGGTCCTTTCATAGTAAGCGAAGTTTTTCCATACGGTACAGTTGAGATAGACCATCCAGAGAAAGGCCATTTTAAAGTGAACGGCCACCATATGAAGAAGTACTACGGAGGACCGCTAGACCGCGAACGCGAGGTGACTGTCATCACAGATTTTGAGAGATGAGTGCGTAGTTGCGTCGGGCAAACGACGTTAAAAATAGCGCTTCTTGGGAGGCAACCCAAGCTTATTTCTGCACTTTTGTTTTCTGCATGTTTTTTGTTTTTGTTTTGTGTGTTTTTTGTGTTTCTGTGTTTGTTTTGTAGCTCAGGTCTTTTCTGAATGATGCGCCACAGTTTACATTGACTCAGTTTAATTCTGCACCAACCAGCGCCTTAGGGAAGTTCCTATTACTCTTACTCGCATGTGTTAATTGTTGACTTGAGTTGAAGTTGAGCACGCGTGACCCTTTCCTCTTTACCCCTTTGTGCATAGTGCATTTTTTGGTCATCGAGGGCGATGCCAAAGTTTAAGTGTGGGGGAGTGAATTGGGCAGTCGGGCAGTAGTTGTTACATGTGATTATTAGAGTTAGCATGCGCAGGTGTTAGTTGTATATTCATAGGAAATTCATGTCAAATTTTTGAAAATTTGTCTTTAAACTGTGTCTTTGTGAGCTGCTTAGCGTTTTGACTATGCTTTTAAAATGTCCTTGAAGTGTTTAGGCTTAAATTGCTTGCACTATAATCTAGTTGTTGAAAGGATGAAGGCATTAGTCACCCATTGAATGAATTCATAAATTTTCCATCCCACCTGAAAAAGTCCTTTAGGAGAAGCCATTTTGAGCCTAACTATTCCTTGTCTACCCAATTAATTGAGCTCCATAGCCAAATGGCCTGTTTTCTTACCCGTGAATATTTCTGACGTAGTCTTCATGTTTAGGGAACTAGGGGATGAATTTGCTAAGTTTATGGAATTTTGTGTAGGAACCAATTTTGGCACTGTTCCTATGCCCCAAACGGGGTAAGAGCAGTCACTTTTTAGGAACTTGATATTTTCGAGGATTGCATTGTAGGCATGGATTCACTTCTAAAATAAATGAACTTTAATTGCTACTTTTCCTTGGTGAGGACGAGATCAGAATGGGGTAATGTCTAGTGAGAATCCGAAAGGTGAAAAATTAATATAACTAGACCTCTTATCTTGCGAAAAAGAGAATGGGAGACCGGGTCAAAAAGCGTAAGTGTTTTACACAATAAGATGAGACTTGGGTATCTTTCGAAAGAAATGGCGTTCTCGTGCCAACATGACAAGGAAAACTAAACATAATTAATAAACTTGGAGGCTATTGAAAATTAACTTTAGTCCTCCGTGTACTTCAAGTATACGTCAAAGCACCAATGTGTCGCGGCGGTTTAGCTTAGTTGTACAACCATGTCTACTCTTTGCATAGGTTTAGATGATTGTTCCTAAATTGTGGCCTACTGAGTTCCTTGATCCTAAGAATAGCCCTGAAATTTCTGAATGCATTGAGTCTTTGTTAGAATATTCCAATCTCTCAATAGAAAGGGACTATTTATTACCATCCACCATTCACCATCACCTTCACAAGTCCTTCTGATCAATAGCTAGTTTATTTGTGTATGCTTTCATTACTTTAAGGATGTTGTGAATAATTTTGTCAAATAGTTAGCTTGAGTACAAAGATGTAGTTTAGGGAAGAATTTTCTAAGTTTAGATTGTCTGTTCTGTGAATATTCCTTTAGCTACGTGTGCCTGCTAACTGTTTTGATTCTGTGTGGTGATTATCGTAAGTCCCGTTGTTCTGTTTGCTTGAGGACAAGCAAAAGCTTAAGTGTGGGGGAATTCTGATAAGTACATATTACAACACGCATTTGATGCGTGTTGGGGTTGCATTTTGATAGTTTTCCTAGCTTTAAGGTATTGCAAGTCTCAATTTTAACTCAAGTTATGTTTACCGGGCGTTGGTTCGAGTTTTGTGTCATTTGGAGTCAAAATCAGGATTTTAGACACCAACACCGGCGCTTGAAAAGCAATCGGGACGAGTTGAGAAACATTAGAGATTGATTTGAGAGCTTTGGAGGTCACCGGGAGGTTTACGATGAAGAGTTTAAGACAAAAGAGCTCTAGGATTGGCTACGGGATCAAAAGAAGACAAATAGAGCTTGAAAATGATGATCAGGATGACTTTCTGTTAATCATTCAAGCATATCTCCTTGTAGAGACATCCAATGTACACGTTTCAAGTTCCATATGAAAGCCAACTGCAGGAGCTACAAATCATGAGAAGACACCTTTCCGAGAATCTGATAGGAAGAATGTGAAAACAGACAACGAAGTCAGATGATCCCTGTTGCGATTTCAGAATGAGACATTCCACCATTTTATTCATATCTCTTGATTGGATTATTCAAATCCAATTCGGAAAATTGGGGTGGATAGAGGACTTCATTATCAACAACTTTCGTGAAGGAAGTAAAGTCAAATTCGGACGTTTTACCCAAGCCCTGCGTGCCCCGTTTTTGTTTCCTAATTTAAGTGCGAATTTCCTTGTTTCCTAATTCAACCCGAATTGCTTTGTTTCCTATAAATAACACCTCTCTAACCCTAATTAAAGGGGGAGCTTAGAGAGAGCCCTAGGGACGAAATTTCTTCTACTTTTCCATCTTGTTCTTCAATTCCCTTGGATTATTTGTAAGTTCCATCTTTTTAATTAATGACAATTAATTCTATTCTTCGCAATTCTATTGATTCTTCAATTATGAGTTGTGAGTAGTTTTAATTAGGGATTTGGGGTTGATGAAGGGGTTAATCATGATGTATGGTTAGGTTCTTGATGGTGTAAATTGCATGAATGCCATTTAATTTGTGTTTGAATAATTTAATTGATATCTTTTGTAACCTAGAATGACCACTAGAATTACAATTGCTTATAGAATAAATTAAGAGAGATCTAATTTGTTCTAGGACACATTCACACACACTTAATCGTTCGCTAAGAGATTAGTAGCGATTAAGGGGCCGTAAGCTCGTTCGTCTTGGCAATAATTTAGGATCCTGTCGCATGAGAGATCAGCCTGGTCCCCTAAATTATTGTACTCTACGCCGCGAGAGCGGTAAGAACTTAGTATTGATTAGCTAGGCTCAATTAAATTAAATTCATGTAATAAAGCCTGATCTGCCAGAAATCTGATTACCCCGGAATCAATCCCTGTTCCCTTCGTTGTTAATTAAGAAGAACCCAATCATTTACTTTTAATCGTTTATTTGCAATTTTAGTTTTCTCAAGCAACCAAATCTCGCACGACCGCATTTATTTTATTTATTCTTTATCGCTGAATTTAATTAATCCTTGATTCCTTTTTGTCCGTCCCTGTGGAGACGATACTCGTACTTTCACCGCTATTCTACAATCTTTTAAAGTGCGAGAAAACTCACATCAAGTATAAATAAAAAAGTTATAACAATATGTTTTAAAGAATAGATGTTATTTTAAAGTGTTAAGTTATTTTTTTTATATATTCAGTATTGATGTCACTAAAAGATACTCCGTAATAAAAAGTTATGAATTTGATATTTTTTTAATGACAATCAAAGTAGATATAAGAATGTAACAACACTTAAAAAACATACGAAGTATGTTTTAAAGTGTTAAATAACTTTTTATTTTTATATATTCAATATTGGTGTCATATGAAGATAATACTAGTACAAAATATGAATTTTTATGTTTTTTTTGTAATAATCAGTGAAAAAATAAAAAAGATATACTTCCTCCGTTCCTAGTTTATCTTCCAAATAGGTTTGGCACACAATTTATGATAGTGGATATTGTGTGGTGGAGAGTTGTGCAGAAGAGAGAGACATGCGTAAAAAATGTTGTGAACCACAAATTCTTTACTAAAAAGAGCAAGTTTAAGTTTTAATTGGAAATGATGAAAAAGAAAAGTTGGAAGTTTTAATAGGAACAGAGGGAGTAGCGTTTACAAAAACGTACACATACTTCCCCTCTCTCATTTAAGTTAGCTAAACACTATTTTTCGAATCAATAGTGTCTAAGTTTGACCGGTTATATATTTATATACATAAATATTGATATTATCAAAAAGATATAAAAATGTTCTTTGTCAAAAATGCTATTAAAACGTATAAAATTATTAAATTTTACATAAGTATATTAGTTAAAATAATTGGTCAAAGTTTGACATCTTTGACTGGAAAACTCAAAGCTGCCTAACTAAATTGGGACGGAGGTAGTTTTTCGTAAAGTGTTACTTTATTTTTTTATTTGTGTATATTCAATATTGGTGTCATATGAATGCTAATAAAATGTTATAAATTTTGATATATTTTTTTATCACAATAAAAGTACAAATAAAAATATTACTCCTGCGCTTGTCCAAATTCATGTTATCACCAACTGGATCCTCTTGTTCCTCAGCTTCACATATCCTCCTGTGCTTTTGTTCCCTCTGACATTTCCTCAGTGCTTCCAAACTCCCCATCTTTAGTCGTGCTATTACTCGTGCCCGACGTAGACTCCCTCCAACCCTACCCTCCTGTTCCACTCCCCGTCTTGGTGCCCTCCTTTTGTGAAAGCCCCAAACCCGAGCTAGAAGAGCCTTCCACAAGCCACATGTTCTCTCTTGTACGTCAATGGGCAAAACTTACCCGAATGACCAATAACTCCACAGATAAAACAAAAATTGGGTAGCTTTTCATATTTAAATTATACCTAGTGACCAATACCTCCTTTCTTAAGAGCTGTTCCTTTTTTCAGGGGTTTACCCACATCCATGGAGACCCTAACACACAAGTAAGCTTCCCACTTTTCATCGAATTGGTTCTCATCATAGCTAATAAATTTACCAGTAAAATTACCAATTCTTCTAGCAGTGCCGAAATTCATGAAGCTATAAGAAACATTATATACCCGTATCCAGAATTCAGCCTTATTGAAGCTAATTTTGAGTAGAATATCCGGATAAGTTCGTATTACAACACGCATTTGATGAGTGTTTGGATCGGCTGTTGATGGTTTTCATAACTTTAAGGTGTTATAAGTCTCAATTTTTGCTTAAGTTATGTTTACCGGGCATGGGTTCGAGTTTTGTGTTGTTAGGAGTAAAAATCATGATATTAGAGTCCGAAACCAGCGCTTGAGAAGCAATCGGGATGATTCGAGATGCATTTGAGAATGAATTGAGAGCTTTGGACGTCACCGGGAGTGTCACAATGACGATTTGAAGATAAAAGAGCTCTAGGATTGGCTACGGGATCAAAAGAAGACGAACAGAGCTTGAAAACGGCGATCGGGTGACCTTCTGCCAATCATGCAAGCATATCTTTTTTCAGAAACATCCAAAGGACACGATTCAAGTTCCATATTAAAGCCAACTTCAAGTTCGGAAAATTATATGAAGACACCATTACGCGAATCTGAGAGGAGAAATGTGAAAACTGATGATGAAGTCAGATGATCGCTGTTGCGATTTCAGGATGCGAATGAGGAAAGCATCGTCAAATTCGGAAGGGAAGGCACGGTCGTGCCTGACGCATGGTCGTACCTATAGAAGAAAGGGGTTGCGACTCTCTGGAAAACTGGAACCCAGGCACGGTCGTGCCTGACCCTTAGGCACGCCGTGTCTGGCAGTTTTCGACCCCAGGTGTCCTATTTCAGCCCAGATTGAGCTGTTTTCTATTTAAACACCCAGTAAACCCCTGTTTTTGGTTACAGAACTTAGAGAGAGGCCTAGGGACGAAATTTCTTCTACTTTTCCACCTTGTTCTTCAATTCCCTTGGATTATTTGTAAGTTACTACTTTTTGATTAATGACAATTAATTCTTTTCATCCCAATTCTATTTATTCTTCAATTACGAGTTGTGAGTAGTCTTAATTAGGGATTTGAGATTGATGAAGGGGTTGATTATGATGTATGGCTAAACTCATGATGGATTAATTGCATGAATGTTATTTAATTTTTGTTTGAATAATTTAATTGATATCTCTTGTAATCTAGAACCGCGACTTAAATTACAATTGCTTGTAGAATAAATTTAGAGAGATCTAATTTATTTTAGGATACCTTCACACACACTTAATCGTCCGCTAAGAGATTAGTAACGATTAAGGGGTCGTACGCTCGCTCGTTTTGGCAATAAGTTTAGGATCCTGTCGCATGAGAGATAAGTCTGATCTCCTAAACTATTGTACTCTATGTCGCGAGAGCGGTAAGAACTTAGTAATGATTAGCGAAGCTCAATTCAATCAATTTCATTTAATTAAGCCTGATAAACGAATAATCTGATTACCCCGGAATCAATCTCGATTCCCTATCGTCGTTAATTAGAAAGAACATATTAGTTTAATTTCTTTATTCACAGTTGAATTTTCCAACCACCAAATCTTGCACAATTACTTTAATTTATTTTCGTTTTAATTGCTTTATTTAATTAATTCTTAATTCCCTTTTGTCCGTCCCTATGGAGATGATACTCGTACTTGCACCCTATACTGCTACATATTTTTAGTGCGAGAAAATTCACATCAGTTTTTGGCACCGTTGCCGGGGACAATGTCGGTTTTAAGGTTTATTTATTTTTAGCGATACATTCTAATTTTCATTAAGTTTTTTTAGTTTTTTTTACCGTTAGTTTTCCGTAGAAATTTTCTTTGCTGACCTTTCAGGTTTTTAAACAAAAAAGAACCATGAAGTCATCTTTATCTGGTACAGCTGGGACATCAAGTGTCCCCTTCACCATTACCACCATCATCACTACACAACCTGATTTTTATATCAACAGCTCTCCTCAAGATTCTCCACCACTTTCACTGGAACATTTTCCTCCCGAACTCCAAAATTATCGCCCTTCCGTTTTTCCTCAAAATATTCAAACTCCAAAATTTAATCTTCCTCCTTTTTATCAGCTCTTTCACAACACCACTATTGCTCCCTAAATTCCTTTGCAAAATCTAACTTTTGGATGGCAAGGAGCAGGTCACAACATTCCGAACCCAAATTTCCAGAACTCATTCCAAAATCAGCGACCTTTTCAAAATCCATACCAAAACCAGTATCAAGTACCTCCTACTCAAACAAGACCAACCCCACAAATTAGACCTCAGCCCCCTCCATTCCAAGCCTATGTCCCGCAGAACAACCCGCTCTATCAAGGGCAGACTGTTGTAGAATTCCTCACTCCAGAGATTTCAGAATACGATAGCATTCAAGTACCGGGAATTACTGCTAACCGTTACGAGATCAATTCGGAAGAGGCCCTACAGAAGATACAGTGGCACACATTACCCGATTCTTGAGGATGTGCCAGACTTTCAAGATACATGGAGTAGCTGATGACCAGGTGCGAATGATGTTTTTCCCTTTCTCACTGAGGGATGACGGGCATAGGTGGTTGGAAAACAATACTCATCACCATATCCAGACTTGGGACCAGCTGCGTAGTGCCTTGATCAAAGAGTACTTTCCTACATCAAAGGAACTAAAGTTGAGGAAGCAGCTACAAGAGTTCAAGCAGGGACCTCTGGAGACATTGGCTAAAGCATGGAAGAGATTCAAGGTGCTGAGAAGAGCTTTCCCTCAAGGCAAGATGAGTAATTGTGAGGTCCTGTCTTTCTGCTATAGCGGGATCAATAATGAAGAGAAGATGCTTGAGGCCTCTGCGAATGTAGATTTTCCTCAATTACCGGGTGAGGATGGCGAAGAACTTGTAGAGAAGATTATTGCTAATAATGCATCTTGGTACAGCTCACGGGATACACCTCAGCAGAAAGCTCCGGGCCTCTACGAAATCAGTGATAACTCTGCCCTTTCTGCAAGGGTAGATACATTGGCAACCATGATGCAGAAGCTTGCCACTAGCATGTATGATCTGGGGAAGAAGGTGGAACTTGCTCATTCGGTGCCAAGCGTGAAGATCGTAGCCCCTGGAGCTATTAGTCCTTCTTTTAGTACATGTGGGGGACTCCATTGGCCGCATGAATGTAATATGATGGCACAAACATTGGCAGCCCCTGGAGTGGAGCAGGTAGATGCAATTAACTTTCAGAGACAGCGCTACTACAATCAGCCTTACAACCAGCAGCAGTACAGGAACTATGGGCAAGGAAATCAACAACAGTATAAGAATTAAGAATTACAATCAGCCCCAAGCACCTCAGGCCCCACAACAAGCACATCAGCAGGGACAAGGAAGTCACAAGAAGGATACCGATCAAAAACTCTCTAGCTTGGAAGATACACTCAAGGAATTAATGACCATGACCACGACTAATGCAAGCCTTCAAAACATGCAAACTCAAATTGGTCAACTCGCGGAGCAGTTTCTGAAAGACCTATGGGATCCCTCGCGTGTAACGTTGAGAACAATACAAGAGAGAAAGTGCATGCCATCACACTAAGAAGTGGAAGAGATCTTGAACCTGCTGTCACGGAGAAGAAATATGTGGAATTTGTACCTGCTAAAATTGGCCATGAGAAGGAGAAGGAAGAAGAGAAGAAGGAAGAGGTGGAGGCAGACCCTATTCAGCCCGTTCCAGTCAAAGCTCAAAGCTCACTGCCCATCCCTCCCATTCCCGCAACGATTAAAGGGAAAGAATGATACCGAGGACTTCAATAACTTTCTGAACCTCTTGAGGCAGGTTCAGATTAACTTACCATTCATGGATTCGCTGCAAAAAATGCCAAGGTATGCCAAATTTATGAAAGAACTTCTCTCTAACAAAAGAAAGTGGGGAGAACTAAAATCAGTGGTGCTTAATGGGGAGTGTTCAACAGGGGTGTTGAAAGAGATGCCTAAAAAGCTCAAGGACCCAGGTAAGTTCATTATCCCTTGCTTCATAGGAAGTGAGATTTTTGATAATGCATTAGCTTATTTGGGTGCAAGCATCAATTTGATGCCTTATTCCTTGTATGAGAAGCTTGCACTCGGTCCGCTTAAACCAGCACGTATGTGCATACAGCTGGCTGACCAATCGGTCAAATATCCCCAGGGGATTGCTGAAGACGTGTTGGTTAGAATGGACAAATTTTTTATTCCTGTGGATTTTGTTGTCTTAGATATACCCCAAGATCTTGATGTGCCCTTAATTCTCGAAAGGCCTTTTCTGGTCACTGCTCAGGCCCTCCTAAATGTTGGGGAAGGGAAATTGATTTTGAGAGTTGGGAGGAGAGAGTCACTTTTTGTATGGCCAAACTGGCCAGAGAGTCCTGTCGATCCATTAATGACTGTTATTTTCTTGATATGATGGACCCACCAGGGGAGAAGAGCGGGAAACCTCCACCACCTAAAGAGACATATGTTGACCCCTTTTTAGACAGAGGTTCTCATAAAGGCCTGAACCCACTTTTATGCTTTAATAATTGTGAACATGAGATGAGCAACTGCTTTCATGAATTTAAGGTCTTACGCCATCTCTGGGCGTTTGTTGACAAGAAGTTTGATATGTGGAGGACTAATTTTCTAAGTGGGAGCATCTTTAATTGACTCTTAGTGGGATAGTTGCGTCGGGCAAACAACATTAAAAATAGCGGTTCTTGGGAGGCAACCCAAGCTTATTTCTGCACATTTTTTTTGTTTGCGTGTTTTTTTTTTGCAGCCAAAGTTTGCTTTTGTGATGATGTGTCGAGGTTTATAAATTGACTCAGTTTTTCTGCACCGACCAACGCTATAGGGAAGTTTCCATGACTCTTTTATTTGTCTGTTTGTAATAATTGACTTGAGTTGAGTTGAGTTGAGCACGTGTGACCCTTCCTCTTTACCTCCTTGTGCATAGTGCATTGTTAGTCATCGAGGGCGGTGCAAAATTTAAGTGTGGGGAGTGAATTAGGCATTCGGGCAGTAGTTGTTACATGGGGTTACTAGAGTTAGCATGCGCAGGTGTTAGTTGTATATTCATAGGAAAGTCATGTCAAAAATTTTTGAAATTTTTTCTTTAAATTGTGTCTTTGTGAGCTGGCTAGTGTGTTGAGTATGCTTTTAGAACATCTTTGAAGTGTTTAGGCTTAAATCGCTTGCACTATAATCTAGTTGTTGAGAGGATGAAGACATTAGTCACCCGTTGAATTAATAAATCTTCCATTCCACCTGAATAATTCCTTTAGGAGAAGCCATTTTGAGCTTGTGTGTTTTATTCTTTACCCAATTAATTAAGCCCTATAGCCAAATGGTCTGTGTTTCTTTTGTCACGCCCCGGACCTACCCGGACACGTCAACAACCCGCCGTACAGTACGAATAGTCAACCGCAGTCCAACTCATTCATACTATACCAGGCGTCTTGAATACCATTCACACATAGTACATCCATAAACAAGCATAATGTAAATCATTTATTTAAAACAGCGGAAGCATTTAATAAAGTTGTCTTAGCCACACTTTGGCAAACATGGGCATACAAGCCCCCAAATAGTTATTCAAAAATAGTATCCATGAGCATTGTTATAATTGTTTTGAAAACAGGAAACAGAAGAAGCACGAACCACGTCTTCTCCCTTGAAAATCCCTGAAACAACGGACGCCGGTAGCAACCTTCAAGTCCTACCTGAAACTGTGAGGTGGCCTCCCCCGTGAAGGGGAGGTCAGTACTTGGAAATACTTGACAAGTACAATAGCAACTATACTAAGTATAATCAACGTTTTAATTTCCAAGACCCCCAACTTAGGGTACTATTACATTATAGGCCATAACCCTCGGTTACCCCTTTTTACCTTTAACTGTACTTACTTTACATAAAGTCAAGTAGTCGGCCCGTAGGCCCATATTCATTTAGAATTCACCGTTCCCATTCCCCCGTGACCGCGAGTCACGATAACCCCGTGGGGTCCCATCGAGCCCCAATTGTATAGCATGGGCTCGGCCCAACTACATCTCTATACAATCCTCTAACTCGATGTATCATATCAACATTTGTATGGCAAGGGCTCGGCCCAACTACGTTTCCATACCAACCATAACTTCGTGGCAAGGGCTCGGCCCAACTACGTTTCCACGGAGGTCACATATACATGGCAAGGGCTCGGCCCAACTACGTTTCCATGCTAATCATATTACATGGCATGGGCTCGGCCCAACTACATCTCCATGTCATCCTAGAGTCCAACTCTATTTATTTTCACAATCAAATTCTCAAGCAAGTCCTATGCCTAGAATCAATTTCCGGAGGTGGCCTTTAGGCCTACCCCCAAACACTCCTTAGTGTTCATGTCATTCATCCTTAAGTATCTCTTGAGACTACTTAAGGCATATCTATTCACAATCCTACCTCTTAGGATTTATTTCATCATTTATTTATATTAATTCCCCGACTAGTATTTTGATACTAATAGGATAACCTTAGAACATGCCAAGTTCCTATTTCCCATATTGCATTTCATTTCCATTGATTCCTCAACCCAAGTATAGTCTAATCTCAATATCAAAAATATCACTTTAATCCATTCATGAAGTTCATACATGAAGTAAAGGATATTTTATCACAATGTCATCTTAGTAATTCCATTAACATGCCATTCCATTCATTTCACATGATCATACACAATTATTCTAAATTTGTATGTCATGCTTCACTTACTCATATTCATATTATTTTCATTTAGACATTATTAATCTTTAATAGTCCATGAAAATCCCATCTAATTACTTTAGGCATTCTTATGAAATTAACTCACTAATTATAAGCAATATAGTCAGCCATCCTCACCTTATGAAGTGCTGAAATAGTTGCCTTTGCTAAGCCCCTCGATCAATCCCCGTTCTAGGCCGATTGGAGGTGTAAAACTGGTCTGCTGGGCAAAAGCCGGGCGGCTTTCACGAAAGCCGGGCGGCTTTCGTAGTCTGCAACTGCGAACAGCTCCCTATATGTGGCGGTTTCCGGCGATTTCGACTCCTATCGATTCACCAGCTCTTCTAAGTTAATTAACACCACTTTATAACAATATTCTACACTTTTAAACGTGTAGAACTCATGGTTTAATCCACCATATGATTTCTAAAAAATCATACAAGAATAAACTAGTTACAAGAATACTCATTGAGTTCTTACCTCAAACACTATACTTTTCTCCTTGGATTTCCTCTTCTCTTGCTTCCTTCAAGCTTGAGCTTTTTGAGAGGTGATGCCTAGAGCTTCTCTCTTCCTTTGAGTTATCCGTATGGCTCAAATGAGGGGGGAGGCACCTATCCTCAATCAAACACCAACTTGAGGTGTTGATAGGGCCCTAAATGGGTGTGCATGTACCTCCAACCACTCCCTCAATCACAAGTCCGGATATGCCATCTTTGGATGTCCCCTTCCCATTAATTTGGATCAATCAGCACCCATAAAAACGTGGGGTGGCCCCCACTTATGTGGGAGGTCATCCCATTACGTCCCGGTGTGTACAATCGGCCTCGAAAGTTGTATTTCTCGGCCCGTTTTAATCATATTTTATTTTATCGGACCAAATAAAATATATCACGTGTTCCCAATAATTATGGGCTTTTAGAATAGATGTACATTCCCCAACATTAATTTTGGAGCCTCCGAAACTCATTTCGGGCTGTTATCCGCTCAATTACCGATACCGGTAATTGGGTCCCGTTTGACCGTCCGGTCAACTCCATGCCTTTCTTATGGCCCAAATAAAATATCCACCACCATATATATATTATCTAGACCAAGATGAATATAATATGTGGTTCGGGAATTATCGGGCGGTCCCCGTTCCCGCCGTGGGCCCCACATGCAATTTACTATTCACGTAAAAGAAATAATAAAAATTTACAATTACGCAAATTCATAAATCATCTTTCAAGGTTTATTACATAATTTACTAAAAGTAAATATGCTCGGGGTCGGTGTTACAAGTTCACCCCCCCTTAACGGGAATTTCGTCCCCGAAATTCACAATCGATTATTCAAACAGAAATGCATACTGCTCCTTCATCGAGGCTTCAGTCTCCCAAGTTTCTTCTTCAACTCGGTCACTTTTCCAAAGGATCTTAACCATTGGAACTTTCTTGCTTCTTAGCTTCTTTACCTGTCTATCAAGTATCCTTACCGGTTGCACGGCGTAGTTCAAGTCTTCCCGTATTTCCACGGGTGGTTTCTCTAGTACATGAGATGGATCCGGAATGTACCTCTTAAGCATAGACACATGGAATACATTATGTATTTTCTCCAATTCCGGAGTCAACTGCAATCGGTATGCTACGGCCCCAATTCTCTCAAGAATTACAAATGGCCCTATGTAGCGTGGGTTGAGTTTCCCTCGGCTCTGAAATCGGATGATTCCTTTCCAAGGTGAAACTTTCAAAAATACCTCATCCCCAACCTTAAATTCTAATGCTCTTCGGCGCTTATCGGCATAGCTCTTCTGTCTATCCTGTGCCGCCTTAAGTCTGTCACGGATCATCTTTACCTTTGACTTGGTGATTTCCACCAACTCCGTGCTCTCGAGTCTGGCCATGCCAACCTCGTCCCAACACAAAGGTGTACGACATCTCCTCCCATACAATGCCTCGTATGGAGGCATGCCTATACTCGCCTGGTAACTGTTGTTATAGGCAAACTCCACAAGTGCCAAATGGTTGTCCCAACTCCCTTGGAACTCCAATGCACAAGCTCTCAGCATTTCCTCTAATATCTGTATAACCCGCTCGGATTGTCCATCCGTTTGCGGGTGAAAAGCTGTACTGAATTTCAGTTTTGTCCCCATAGATTCTTGGAACTTCGGCCAAAATCGTGATGTGAATCGCGGATCTCTATCGGATACAATGGTTATAGGAACCCCATGCAGCCTCACGATCTCATCCACATACAACTTGGCTAACCTTTCCAGTGCATAGGTGGTGTTGATAGGTAAAAAGTGTGCACTCTTCGTGAGCCTATCAACCACAACTCATACGGCGTCATAATTCTTAATCGTCCGTGGCAGCCCTACCACGAAATCCATAGTCACGTGTTCCCATTTCCATTCAGGAATGGATAATGGCTGTAACAACCCAGCCGGATGCTGATGTTCTGCCTTAACTTGCTGACAAGTAAGACACCTACTGATGTACTCGACTATTTCCCTCTTCATACCCGACCACCAGTAGCTTTCCTTCAAATCACGGTACATCTTCGTGCCTCCCGGGTGCATGGCATACGCCGATGAATGAGCCTCCTCTAAGATGGACTTTCGGAGCTCATCATCCAACGGTACACACACTCGGTCACGAAACACTAAGAGACCATCGTCTCTTTCCCTGAAATCCTCTACCGGTCCCGCTAGCATGCGTTCTCGGACCTTCATGAGCTCCTCATCAGCTTCTTGACCCTTCTTGATCTCATCAAGTAGTGTAGGTCTCACCTCGAATCTAGCTAACAAAGCACCGTCACTAGATACCTCCAATCGGGCTCTCAATGCTCTCAAACTCGTCAACAATGCCCCAGACGAATTCTTTCGGCTCAGGGCATCCGCTACCACATTGGCTTTACCGGGGTGGTACTCGATAACTAGATGGTAGTCTTTTATCAACTCCATCCACCGTCTCTGTCTCATGTTTAACTCTTTCTGAGTAAACACGTATTTCAGGCTTTTGTGGTCAGTGTATATGTGACATGTTTCCCCGTAGAGATAATGTCTCCAAATCTTCAATGCGAACACCACCGCCCCCAGCTCTAAGTCATGAGTGGGATAATTTACCTCATGCTTCTTCAACTGTCGTGAAGCATAGGCAATCACCCTCCCATTCTGCATCAAGACACACCCAAGCCCTTGGATGCTTGCGTCGCTGTAGACATCGTACCCCACACCCTGTTTGGGTAGTGCGAGTACCGGTGCCTCGGTCAATCTCTTCTTCAGTTCGAGGAATCCCTTCTCACATCGGTCATCCCATACAAACTTGGCCCCCTTTCGAGTGAGCTTTGTCAATGGCGATGCCAAAACTGAGAATCTCTCCACAAATTTTCGGTAGTACCCCGCCAATCCAAGGAAGCTACGAATTTCCTTGACGTTCTTTGGCCTCTCCCATTCAGTAATGGCCTCGATCTTCTTGTTATTTACGGCAATTCCTGATCCTGAAATCACATGCCCGAGAAAACCAATCTCCCTTAGCCAAAATTCACATTTGGAAAACTTGGCATAGAGTTGCTTCTCCCGTAGTGTCTCAAGAACAAGTATCAAGTGTTCCTCATGCTCTTCTTCACTCTTTGAGTAAATCAAGATATCATCTATGAACACAATCACAAATCGGTCCAAGTATTTATGAAATACTCGGTTCATCAAGTCCATAAATGCCGCCGGGGCGTTGGTTAGCCCGAATGACATCACTAGGAACTCGAAATGACCATACCTCGTGCGGAACGCACTCTTCGGTATGTCATCCTCCTTTATCTTCAGTTGGTGGTACCCCGACCTCAAGTCAATCTTCGAAAACACCGTCGCTCCTTGGAGCTGATCAAACAAGTCATCAATCCTAGGCAAGGGATACCTATTCTTGATTGTGACCTTGTTCAGTTGACGATAGTCAATGCACATTCGAAGTGTTCCATCTTTCTTTTTCACGAAAAGGACCGGTGCTCCCCACGGAGAATGACTCGGCCTTATGAAACCGTTATCCAATAGCTCTTGCAATTGGGTTTTCAACTCGTTAAGTTCAGCGGGTGCCATTCTGTATGGCGGTATAGAGATTGGTTTGGTGCCGGGTTCAACCTCGATCACGAACTCAATCTCCCTATCGGGTGGAAGTCCCGGCAAGTCTTTTGGGAAGACGTCCGGATACTTGCACACCACTCTCACATCATTGATGTCTATCTCTTCTTTGGTTTTGTCCACCACATACGCTAGGTATGCGTGGCATCCCTTTCTCATCATATTCCTCGCCCTCACGGCGGATATGATACAACTGTTTGATTTGCCTCTATCTCCCTCGAAGCGTAAGGTCAACCCTTCACCGCCTTCGAGTTCAAGAATCTTCGTGTAGCAATCGACCCTAGCATGATGTTTCTCAAGCCAATACATCCCGAGGATTGCATCAAACTCGATCATACTCAGCGGTACAAAATCACACGTCAAGTTCTGTCCCTCCACCTCCACCTCACACGATGGATAGTGGCTATCTCTCTCGATATCATCCCCTAGAGGCGTGGACACCAATAGGGTTTGAGTCATCGGTACAAGTGGTCCGTTGAATCCGATGGCGAACGCCTCACTCACAAATGATCGTTGCGCCCCGGTATCAATAAGGATCCTTGCGTCTCTCCCGTTTATCTTTAGTGTTCCTACATTCATAAGTAATGTATAACACACTATCTAATTAATAGGCTTGTTTCTTAAGTCGTAGAGTATGTTGGTCGCGGTTCGGGTGGGGTCCGTTTGACACCCGTCCGAAAATTCCCCGGTTTCTAAGCTTTAGAACCGCTCTAGGACGAACCCAGGTGAAAGCCGGCCGCTTTTCACGAAAGCCGGCCGGTTTTCGTCTGCGAGAAAAATTCTCATACGAAAATCACGAAAGCCGGCCTGTTTTCGTCGCCGCAGTTTTATTCAGGAAATGGTCTCAAAGCCGGCCGGTTTCTACGAAACCCGGCCGGGTTTCAGCAGCGCAGGAATCCCCAGGCCCAACGAAAGCCGTGCGGCTTTCGCCAAAGCCGGGCGGATTTCAGCTGCGAGAAATTTCCCCAGGTCAGGCATTTATGAAAGCCGGTCGGTCTTTACAAAAGCAGGCCGGTTTTTGGTTGCGAGGAATTTTTGATTTAATCTTGACGAAAGCCGGGCGGTTCTCGGTGGAAGCCGGCCGGCATTCGTTGCTGTGGTGTTATCCTAATTAAATCAAGACGAAAGCCGGGCGGCTTTCGTCAAAGCCGGGCGGTTTCTGCCCAGGGTGAGGATTCTCCTCCCCTTTTTCCCTTCAAACCCAACCAAACTCGTCGGGGTTATAAATTTACAAGTCCCACACTCCTATTTTTTTCCAGAATAGACTAATAACATGAATTTAAGAATTTACCCGCAACGAAGTCCGGGTTAGCACGTGCGTCCGCCTCCGTCATCGCATAGACCCTAGCTTGGGTCTTGCCTTGGTTCACGGATGGCGCGTTGCTTGTACTTGGCCCTCCGTGCGCCGTGCTCGCGTGAAGTGCCCCTGCTCGGTTCCTACTTGCCGTAGTTCCGCTGCTAGGCCTTGCACCCATGGCTCGCCCGAGTTGTGGGCAGTTTGATCTCAAGTGCCCCGTCTCCCCGCATTGGTAGCACCTAGGGGGATCGCGGCACTTGCCCGCGTGGTTCCTCTTGCAATTGTAGCACTTGCTAATGCCCGAGCCTTGCGACCTCGAGCCTTGCCCTCCTGGGCCTTGATTTCCCCTAGATGGTGGTGCAGGCATTCTGAAAGACCCACCTCCCCCGTGGTTCCCCTTCTTGCTAGAACCTTGGGGGCCGGTGTTCTCCCATTTCCTCTTCTTCGCCTCCTCGACGTTTTTCAGTTTTCTCTCTTCCCATTCTTTCTCCCCTTTCAGGCCCTGCTCCACCACTTGGTTAAACGTCATGTTGGGCAATTGTGTTGCCCGCTCACGCACGTCTAAATTCAAAGCATCCCAAAAGTGATTTACCATCCGGTTCTCATCACAAGCATACTCCAGTATGAACTCCGCGAGCTCCCTGAACTTGTGCTCAAGTTGCCTCACGGTGTACTTGCCTCCTTGGGTCAAGTTGGTGTATTCTCTCCTCTTCAAGTTCACCTCGAAGTCGGAGTAGTATTGGTTGAAGAATTCCTGTCGGAAGTTCTCCCAAGTTACGGCCTCACCGTACTTCCCCTTGACACCGTCCCACCACGTGGACGCCATCCCTTCTAGCAACCTCGTTGCTACTCTCATCTTCATGTTTGGCGGCAGCTGCATATCAAGGGCCGCTTCATTGAACCTCTTGATCCACTCCGCCGCAACGGATATATCTCCCGTTCCATCGAACGGTTTACACCCCAAATCTCTTGCTTCTTTGAGGTACTTCGAGATCCTTATTATCGGGACCTCGACGCCTCGATCTACTCGGGACTCCACATGTCCCCTAGAACCCGCATGGCTTCCCCTTCTTGAAGCCTCTCCCAAAGCACGCCTTGCCCGGCGCCTTTGGCGATCTTGCTGAAATTGACGGAGTAGTTCCTCCATCCTTTCTAGAGCGTCGTCATCGTCGCTCCCCTCGCTGTCCTCATCATACTCCCCATCATATGGGGTCTCAACCGGCTCAGTTCCCGGTCGATACGTCGAATCCTCCTCGGACTCATAGGACTCGTTCTCGTTGACTGTTTCCACATAACTGTCACTCACGGTCCGATCTCGGCCTCCACGGCCCTGTCCTCGGGACACCCTAGAATCCCCTCTACTGCCTTGCACGGATCCTCCCGGTGCTCGGCCAGTCGGGTTTCTTCTAGTCACTTTCCCGGTACCTTCCATTTCTGAAAGAAATTGAGAATGAGTCATTAGACTCGTATCAAATGTCAATTGACGGATAGGTACTTAAAGACATCCCTTGGCTCAAATCACCGCCATACCAATTGCTAAGGGTACCATCTTAACAATTAAAGACATTGCAACTCAAGTACCAAAAGTTCTATAAGTACAAAACCTTATGCTCATGGTTTTCAAATTCATTTTTCAAAAAGAAATTTTGAAGCTTTATTATGATGTTTACGGACTAAGGCTCTGATACCAATTAAATTGTCATGCCCCGGACCTACCCGGACACGTCAACAACCCGCCGTACAGTACGAATAGTCAACCGCAGTCCAACTCATCCATACTATACCAGGCGTCTCGAATACCATTCACACATAGTACATCCATAAACAAGCATAATGTAAATCATTCATTTAAAACAGCGGAAGCATTTAATAAAGATGTCTTAGCCACACTTTGGCAAACATGGGCATACAAGCCCCCAGATAGTTATTCAAAAATAGTATCCATGAGCATTGTTATAATTGTTTTGAAAACAGGAAACAGAAGAAGCACGAACCACGTCTTCTCCCTTGAAAATCCCTGAAACAACGGACGCCGGTAGCAACCTTCAAGTCCTACCTGAAACTGTGAGGTGGCCTCCCCCGTGAAGGGGAGGTCAGTACTTGGAAATATTTGACAAGTACAATAGCAACTATACTAAGTATAATCAACGTTTTAATTTCCAAGACCCCCAACTTAGGGTACTATTACATTATAGGCCATAACCCTCGGTTACCCCTTTTTACCTTTAACTGTACTTACTTTACATAAAGTCAAGTAGTCGGCCCGTAGGCCCATATTCATTTAGAATTCACCGTTCCCATTCCCCCGTGACCGCGAGTCACGATAACCCCGTGGGGTCCCATCGAGCCCCAATTGTATAGCATGGGCTCGGCCCAACTACATCTCTATACAATCCTCTAACTCGATGTATCATATCAACATTTGTATGGCAAGGGCTCGGCCCAACTACGTTTCCATACCAACCATAACTTCGTGGCAAGGGCTCAGCCCAACTACGTTTCCACGAAGGTCACATATACATGGCAAGGGCTCGGCCCAACTACGTTTCCATGCTAATCATATTACATGGCATGGGCTCGGCCCAACTACATCTCCATGTCATCCTAGAGTCCAACTCCATTTATTTTCAGAATCAAATTCTCAAGCAAGTCCTATGCCTAGAATCAATTTCCGGAGGTGGCCTTTAGGCCTACCCCCAAACACTCCTTAGTGTTCATGTCATTCATCCTTAAGTATCTCTTGAGACTACTTAAGGCATATCTATTCACAATCCTACCTCTTAGGATTTATTTCATCATTTATTTATATTAATTCCCCGACTAGTATTTTGATACTAATAGGATAACCTTAGAACATGCCAAGTTCCTATTTCCCATATTGCATTTCATTTCCATTGATTCCTCAACCCAAGTATAGTCTAATCTCAATATCAAAAATATCACTTTAATCCATTCATGAAGTTCATACATGAAGTAAAGGATATTTTATCACAATGTCATCTTAGTAATTCCATTAACATGCCATTCCATTCATTTCACATGATCATACACAATTATTCTAAATTTGTATGTCATGCTTCACTTACTCATATTCATATTATTTTCATTTAGACATTATTAATCTTTAATAGTCCATGAAAATCCCATCTAATTACTTTAGGCATTCTTATGAAATTAACTCACTAATTATAAGCAATATAGTCAGCCATCCTCACCTTATGAAGTGCTGAAATAGTTGCCTTTGCTAAGCCCCTCGATCAATCCCCATTCTAGGCCGATTGGAGGTGTAAAACTGGTCTGCTGGGCAAAAGCCGGGCGGCTTTCACGAAAGCCGGGCGGCTTTCGTAGTCTGCAACTGCGAACAGCTCCCTATATGTGGCGGTTTCCGGCGATTTCGACTCCTATCGATTCACCAACTCTTCTAAGTTAATTAACACCACTTTATAACAATATTCTACACTTTTAAACGTGTAGAACTCATGGTTTAATCCACCATATGATTTCTAAAAAATCATACAAGAATAAACTAGTTACAAGAATACTCATTGAGTTCTTACCTCAAACACTATACTTTTCTCCTTGGATTTCCTCTTCTCTTGCTTCCTTCAAGCTTGAGCTTTTTGAGAGGTGATGCCTAGAGCTTCTCTCTTCCTTTGGGTTATCCGTATGGCTCAAATGAGGGGGGAGGCACCTATCCTCAATCAAACACCAAGTTGAGGTGTTGATAGGGCCCTAAATGGGTGTGCATGTACCTCCAACCACTCCCTCAATCACAAGTCCGGATATGCCATCTTTGGATGTCCCCTTCCCATTAATTTGGGTCAATCAGCACCCATAAAAACGTGGGGTGGCCCCCAATTATGTGGGAGATCATCCCATTACGTCCCGGTGTGTACAATCGGCCCCGAAAGTTGTATTTCTCGGCCCGTTTTAATCATATTTTATTTTATCGGACCAAATAAAATATATCACGTGTTCCCAATAATTATGGGCCTTTAGAATAGATGTACATTCCCCAACATTAATTTTGGAGCCTCCGAAACTCATTTCGGGCTGTTATCCGCTCAATTACCGATACCGGTAATTGGGCCCCGTTTGACCGACCGGTCAACTCCATGTCTTTCTTATGGCCCAAATAAAATATCCACCACCATATATATATTATCTAGACCAAGATGAATATAATATGTGGTTCGGGAATTATCGGGCGGTCCCCGTTCCCACCGTGGGCCCCACATGCAATTTACTATTCACGTAAAAGAAATAATAAAAATTTACAATTACGCAAATTCATAAATCATCTTTCAAGGTTTATTACATAATTTACTAAAAGTAAATATGCTCGGGGTCGGTGTTACATCTTTACCCATGAATAATCCTGACAAAGTTTTTTTGTTTAGGGAACTAGGGGACTAATTTGCTAAGTTTAGGGAATTTTTGTAGGAGTCATTTTTGGCACTGTTCCTATGCTCCAAATGGGGTAAGAGCAGTCACTTTTTAGGAATTTAATATTTTCGAGGATTGCATTGTAGGCATGGATTCACCTATTTAAATGAACTTTAATTGCTAATTTTCCTTGATGAGGCCGAGATCAGAATGCGGTAAGTTTAGTGAAAATCTGAAAATTGAAAAAAATTAATTAAGCGTAAGTGTTCGCACAATAAGATGAGACTTGGGTATCTTTCGAAAGATACGGCGTTCTCGTGCCAATATGACAAGGAAAACTAAACTTAATGAATTGAACTTTGAGGCTATTGCAAAATTAGCATTAGTCCTACGCGTACTTCAAGTATACGTCAAAGCACCAATGTGCAGTGACGGTTTAGCTTAGTTGTACACCATGTCTACTCTTTGCATAGGTTTAAATGATAGTTCCTAATTTATGGTCAACTGAATTCCCTGATCCTAAGAATAGCCATGAAATTCCTGAATGCCTTAAGTCGTTGTCAGATTGTTCCAAAACTCTCAAAGAAAAGGACTTTTTATTCCTTACGATTAACCACTCACCACCATTTTCACAAGTTCTTCTGATCAATATCTAGTTTATTAGTGTTTGTTGTCATTACTTTGAGGATGCTTTGATTAATTTTGTCATTAATTTTAGCCTGAGTACAAAGATGTAGTTTAGGGAAGAAGTTTCTTGGTCTAGTCTGTCTGTTCTGTGAATATTCTTTAACTACCTGTGCATGCTAATAATTTTAAATTCCGTGTGGTGTTTATCGTAAGTCTCGTTGTTTAGTTTGCTTGAGGACAAGCAAAAGCATAAATGTGGGGAAATCTGAGAAGTTCGTATTACAACACGCATTTGATGGGGAAAACCATCAAATAAGCCCCCGTACTATGCCGAAAAAGTCTATTAGGCCCTCGTACTTTACAAACACTCAATTAAGTCCTCGAACTATTAAAAAATGTTCAATTAAGCCCTTTTGGTCGGTAAGTAACTGGTTTCCCGGTTAAACGGCGACGACGGCGACGATGTGCTCGAATCCTAGCAACGGAGGCTGCCAGGAAACAGGTTACATTTAACTGGGAAACCGGTTACTTACCGACCGAAAGGGCTTAATTGAACATTTTTTAATAGTTTGAGGGCTTAATTGAGTGTTTGTAAAGTACGAGGGCCTAATCGACTTTTGCAGCATAGTACGGGGGCTTATTTGATAGTTTTCCCCGCATTTGATGCGTGTTGGGATCGGCTCTTGATGGGTTTCCTAGCTTTAAGGTGTTATAAGTCTCAATTTTAGCTCAAGTTATGTTTATCGGGCGTTGGTTCGAGTTTTGTGTTGTTTGGAGTCAAAGTCATGATATTAGAGTCCGGCACCAGCGCTTGAAAAGCAATCGGGATGATTCGAGATGCATTTGAGAAAGAATTGAGAGCTTTGGAAGTCACCTGGAGGTTCACGATGAAGATTTGAAGATAAAAGAGCTCTAAAATGGCTATGAGATCAAAAGAAGACGAACAGAGCTTGAAAACAGCGATCAGGATGACCTTCTGTCAATAATTAATGCATATCTCTTTTCATAAATATTTAAAGGACACGATTCAAGTTCCATATTAAAGCTAACTTCAAGGGCTACAAATCATATGAATACACCATTATGCGATTTTGAGAGGAGAAATGTGAAAACTGAAGATGAAATCAGATGATCGCTGTTGCGATTTCAGGATGCGACACTCCACCATTTTATTCATATCCTTTGATTGGATTATTCAAATCCAGTTTTGCAAGTTTTGGTAGATAAAGGACTTCATTATCTACAACTTTGATGAAGGAAGGATCATCAAATTCGAAAGTAAAGGCACATCATGCCTGGTGCATGGTCGTGCCTATAGAAGAAAGGGGCTGCGAATCTCTGGAACCGCCTGACCCTTAGGCACGTCGTGCCCGGCAGTTTTTCGCCCTCAGGTGTCCTATTTCGGTCCAGATTGAGCTGTTTTCTATTTAAATACCCTGTAAACCCCCTTTTTTGGTTACACAACTTAGAGAGAGGCCTAGGGACGAAATTTCTTCTACTTCTCCACCTTGTTCTTCAATTCCCTTATATTATTTGTAAGTTCCTACTTTTTTATTAATGACAATTAATTTTTTTCATCCCAATTCTATTTATTCTTCAATTATGAGTTGTGAGTAGTCTTAATTAGAGATTTGGGATTGATGAAGGGGTTGATTATGATGTATGGCTAAACTCATGATGGATTAATTGCATGAATGTTATTTTATTTGTGTTTGAATAATTTAATCGATATCTCTTGTAACCTAGAACCGCGGCTAGAATTACAATGGCTTGTAGAATAAATTAAGAGAGATCTAATTTATTGTAGGACACCTTCACACACACACTTAATCGTTCGTTAAGAGATTAGTAACAATTAAGGGGTCGCACGCTCACTCGTTTTGGCAATAATTTTAGGATCCTGCCGCATGAGAGATCAGTCTGTTCACCTAAATTATTGTATTGTATGCCGCGAGAACGGTAAGAACTTAGTAATTAATGATTAGTGAGGCTCAATTAAATCAAGGTGAGAACTATGGTACCTTTGTAAAATTTGAGGTATAGTGCCTGGTAAACCTGGTCCACTAAATTTATGCCATGTGTTCTAAATTTACATGTAGGATAAATGATTAAAATTTGTTTATATTTTCCTAATTTGCTCGTATGTCCCTAACATATTTGATATTTGATTGAATTCGATCCTCTGTTACGTCCTCCGTCAGCCTTTCTTCCTAACTTTTTCTCACTTCTTTATCCTCCATTTCTGCCGTTTCTCTTCATAGCGTGTACTGTGGCTATTGCGATTATGGCTCCGGACAACGAACAAAGGGTTAAACTATTGCCAGTTGTTTTGATAGTGGAGATGTAGGATTCCATGGATTACACGAGGGTTTTGGAGATTTGAAAGTCAAGTATACTCCTTGTCCAATTGGAAGCTTGTTGTCCAAGATCTTCCGTCGGCGAAGGAAGGAAACACCGTCTCTTCTTTCTTCTTTGGTTGCGGTGGTGAGCAGGAAACGCGAAAGGCTCTCCTTTGGTAGGGGCGGAAAGAGCAGGAAATCGGAAGGAATGAAGTCTCCGTTACAGTTTGAAGCAGCAGTTCACGGTCTATTTGTTCAAGAACTAAATTGCAATTTTTATTGATTGTTAACATAGCCACTTGTCTATTTATTACTTGACCACATAAGCAAAGGTACCATACCTGTAAAATATGTAAGGCACGGTAGAAACAACCTTAAATAAATTTCATGTAATTAAGCCTGATAAACCAATAATCTTATTACCCCGGAATCAATCTCTGTTCCCTATCGTTATTAATTAGAAAGAACCCATTAGTTTAATTTCTTTATTCGGAGTTTAATTTTCCAACCACCAAATCTAGCACAATTGCTTTAATTTATTTTCGTTTTAATCGTTGATTTAATTAATTCTTAATTCCCTTTTGTTCGCCCCTGTGGAGACGATACTCGTATTTGCACCCTATGCTGCTACATATTTTTAGTGCGAGAAAACTCACATCATATCCTCTGGTTTAATCACTTTTAGGATCAACAGATTTCTTTCAAACAACCATGAGCCGCCCTCTAAAACAGGTTTCATGTCCACAATATGATAGAAAGTAAAAAGTTACCTTTTGTCGTCAATTTCTTTGATTGACACACCTTTTTTCGATCTCCACAACGAAGCCATAATTTCCTTGAAGATCAGGAATTTGATCTTCCTATCAGTCAATAGTGTGCCAACAACCGCAAAGCTCATCGGCCTCTCCTCCACTGTCGGTTCTCCGAACTTGTCTTGATCTAAATTCAACTCATCATAATCCCCACATTTTTGTTTTTTTCGGAAAGGCCACCGGTGATCCCCACCTATCGTCATTTTGTTATATTGATTGACAATGGTTTCCATTGAAGACTTCTTGCTGCTAGATCAAGCAGAACCGGCCGCCACACTCCACAATCTCTACACCCTTTCGCACTGAAAAGGACAAAGATAAGGACCTATGATGAAATCACCCGTCCCCTTAGGTTGGTCCTTGAATCCTTTCGTGTCCTCTCACCTTCAAGCCAACTCCTACAAAGCCCCCAAACCCACTTGTTGAGGCATCCACTTCCATCGGCCACTCCTCGAAAAAATCGATTGTGGAGAGAAAACCCTAGCAACGATGAATCACCCTAGAGGGAAAACCAGTGTCTGTTGCTCCGTATTAGATAAGTATTGGAGTTTTTAATATCTCATTTTTAATACTTTTTTTTCAAAAATTATAAAAATAGAATTAAGAATTATGGAAATTTTGTCGTGTTCAATAAGAATTCAACAAAGTTCTATAAATTATTTATGTAAAATTTTCTCAATATCCAAATAGGTTAATAGATTAGGGTTATGTTTGACACTGTGAAATGTAAGTGGAGGCTAATGTATGAATTAAAGGCTATTGTCTGAACCGGAGACTATTGTCTAGAACCGGATTTTAAAATCCTTCATTTGAACTGTTAGTTGGATGAGGTACATCTGTTTTTTCAAAAGGAATTTTAAAAAAATGCTCGGATAATATAACATTACCAGATCATACAGATTAGACTAAACTTGATTAGAACAGACAAATCAGAAAAAAATATAGTGCAATTGAAAACGTTTTTAATAGAGTACTTCCTAAAATTCAGAACTCCGTATATATTTGATTAGAATTCAATAAATCTACTGAAAGTATTCATGAGTAAAATTTGGAGTTAATTAGCTTATTATGGAGTTATATAATCACTATAAAAGTAGAAGTGAGAAAGACATACAAAATTAAATTAGTTTATTATGGAGTTAACCATTCGTATTTTAAAAGTATTCATGAGTAAATTTTTGTTGATCACCAAAGAACACCAGCCCTAAAAGTGGAAAAAATTGAAATCACACGTAGAACCTGTTTGGTAACACTGAAATTGACTGAATATGCGTAAATTGATGAAGTTTTGCTAAAACAATTGAATTCGTTGAATCTTCTGAATTATGGAAAAATTATATTTAAAATACATTTTATTAAGAAAGGGAATATGATATGGAAAGTAGATAAAATGATATCATCTATAGTCTTTACTACTTCAATAATGTTTCCTCTGTTGGGATTTCATGACCTCTGTCCAAAAAGGTTTGTCATATTAATTTTGGGTAATGATTTTAACGATTATATTCGTATAGATTTTATAAATTTTATATTTTTATGAAAATATTTTTAATATGGAACATTTTGATATAATTTTCATATTTCAAAATAATTCTGTATTAAAAAATCATGTCAAGGTTGACTATCATAAATAAAGAAAAGTTAATTTGACAAATCTTTTTGGATTAGAGGGAGTAGAACAAAATAAAAATTAAATGTTTTTTTGTTCTGGGTACGACACGGGTTGAAATAAAAATTAAATGTCCTTTTAGTCAATTTATATGTTTTCATTCTAAATTGAAGTGAACAACTTTGTATAAATTATATCTACCCGGTAAAATAGTCTAACTTTTGTTTTAACATATTTAAACATTTAACTTGTCAAAAGGATAACATGAATATGCACATATAAGTATTAAATGGAGATTTGTTAAATACTTTTTTCGTTCTTTATAACTTTGTCATCGTTCTTTTTTTTGTTTTAAATTTTTCATTTTCTCTTCTAATCAATTATTTTGTGGTTCATGTTATTTATTTCTCCTCTACACAAATTTCAATTACACATGTTTTACTTTATTATTTTTGGTGCTGATCAAACTTGGCAAAATTAATAAGGATAGAGAAAGTATGCTATATATCATTATGTTTGAGTAACTTAAGGTCTCAATGAATCATATGGTTGTAATTCTATTATCAAAATGTAATTGTAAAGTAATTTAGTAGTGAAAAGTTGTTTCAAAAGGTACAGTTTCTTTCATTTCTACTCATATTGATTATAGATTTATAGGTGATGAAAATTAAAATGTTGAGAACTTGAGATGATATATTTTACATATTATATATACATGAATAATCGATTGTCGAGCTTATTAGAAGTAGATTACTAATCATTGAGCATATTATTCTCATTCTTTTCTTTAAAATATGGTAAATTAAAATGTGGAGCATGATAGCATGACAAATATGGAACATGCATGGTATTTGATAATCTGATGAAAATATATATTTTGTCAAATAAATGTTCCATTGTTCTATTTTATCCCCTCAATGAATTACATACCAAATTACAATTAGTGTCACTTGACTTTAATCTGCAGTATAACAATTATTGTTTAAATCGATGCAATCATAATTAATCACTTCTTATTCAAGCGTAGAGGGTGGAAAAAAGTGATTTCATTTGGATGAAATAGAATCAAGTTTTATGTAACAATGAACACATTAGAGGTCAAATTCTTATCGATATCAATATATTTATTTGGTTGTCCATTCTCTTTAGATACTATATATGAAGTGACACTCCCATTTTCAAATATTTTTTTCTATGCCCTGATAAAATTAAAAACAATACTACGTGACATCTTTTACCCCGTGCACGACACGAGTAAAAGTACTAGTTACAAATATACTTTGTGGCATTTACAACTATGTACACGATTAAACCCAACTCCATCCCAAATAACCAAAAACAATCCAATATTGCCGGTTTATTTTTAAATTTTTATAATTAGCACTTCACCTTTTTATAAATCTAAAGTAGAATTCAAGAGCAGAAGGGCTGTTTTCATCACTCAATTATATAGATCAGAACTAGTGTAGAACTTGTACAAATACACCACTCTACTTCATAGTTTGACATCATTTTTTCAGATTCAATATTATCATTTATTTTCACGCAAAAATATTTTCTAGTCTTTTTCTTTGGGAGATCTAATCATTCTTTCGGAAAAGGAGAAATCACGTGGATACTAAAGGTCACAGATTGTAGCCACTAGACTGATAAGATATGTAAGTTCTAACTCATATATGCTATTATTGTTATACTTTGTTTTGTCATAATCAAAAAAGATCTATTCGAAAAAAATTTAAACTTTTGTTGTTGTACTGAGGTGAGTTACATAAATTTTCTAACATAAATTAAAAGTGGGGAATCTAAAGTCGAGGACTAAAATTGTCTCACTCACCAAAAAATCGATCAATTTGTCGGGAGAGTTTCTTTTTGCCAAAATTGTCTCACTTCTATGTCGCTGGAGGTTTCCTCTTTACCGGTTTGGTAAGCTATTGTCTCTATTTAGAAAAAAAAATCTCGAAAATTGAGTAAAAACGTTTATAATTCCAAACTAGGAGTGCCCTATTTTTATTTCTTAAACAAGTGTAATTACCGTCAATTAAGTTCAAAAAATATTGGCATGTTTATAGTTTGGTACTGTCAAAACGTGGTAGTAATTATTCCTATTTATGGAATAAAAACACAATAGTCTGATTTTAGAATACACAAACGTTTTTAGTCATGTTTAGGATAATTTCCCCTCTTTTTTAATCAAAAAAGCCCCTTATTTATGAAAGTGTCACCATATTTCAACCTAATTTAGGGTGTCGTTGACACTTTTAGGTCCATGAGATTTCAAATTAAATGCACATAAATCACATTAAAATTCTTTTTTATTTGATCCAAAATACATAAATTAATGTGTGTATGCATATATTTTGGCATGTAGTGAGTATAAACTTCTATTTCAACTTTTTTTAAGGTCTCAGTCATCTTCTAATCACTCAACTGAAGAGATTAACTTTGAAAAGTAAAGTTCTAGAACTGACATATAAGTTTTGGATAGCTATATTCTAATTAAGAGACCATTTAGTAGTCCACTATTTTATTTTATTAACTTTATGAGTAGACCTGTTTATTAAAATAATTATGTATCTTGAATGACTAATGATTAAAATAAATAAGGTTAACGTTATTTTTATGACTGAATTTATTATAAAGCATCATTTTAACTATTTTTGTACTCCATCTGTCCATAATAACTTTGCCAAGTTTGACTGACACAGGGAATAATAAAGTAAAAACTGTGTGGTTGAGATTTGTGTAGAGGAGAGAGAATGAACTGTAATCACAAATTCTTTACTCAAAAGGGAAAGTGAAAAAGTTAGAGAGATATCCAAAAAGGGAAAGTTGGCAAAGTTATAATGGACGGAGAGAGTATATAACTTTTTCTTTATTATCTTAATCAAATATAATTTAAATGTAGTTTTTCGTAATTCAGTTGTTTTTGTCAGATTTTTATCAATTTAAGTAGATTCAGCTGATTCGATCAATACCAATGTTATCAAACGGACTCTACAAAACCACTCACGAGATTAAAAAACTTTTCATTCATTAGAGCATGAAATTAAATCCATTATATAAAAATAAAAAGGAAAATAATTTTAAATAATATCAACTATATATCATCCACAAAGCAATAAAAAAATACATACATTGAAAATAATTTTTAATAATACCAATTATTTAGATGGAGCTAAAAATAACATGGAGTCACTTTTTTATAAGAAATCCTATCATTTAAGATATAAAAATTAATATTAAACTACCAAATATATGATATTACAGTCATTTCTTTGATATTTAAACATTACTAGCTATTTGATGAGTTAAAATACTGAATTCTTAGTGAAAAATTGCTTTATATCATATTTGATATATAATAAAGTAGTTGATATTATTAAAAGTTAGTTCAAAAATGTGTATTATTCTTGATTCATGAAAGATAACTTGTTTTACACATTATTCAAATTTACTTTTCTAAATAAAAATAAAAGAAAATGTGACAACTCTGGTACCTTTCTAAAAAATGGGTACGGTACCTACCATTAATTTGATTAGACCACACCACTTTATCTTTTTTAATTTAGATTTAAATAATTCAACTGTTGCATTCCCATTGGTCCATGTGGACAAAGGTATGGTACCTTATGGGTACCATAGAATATACCAATAGAAAAACGCAATAGATCTTCGTTTTTTTGAAAGATCAAGAGATCTTCGTTGACAAAACTTAAACCTCTCATTCCTACTATATATGTTTCCCTAATTGCTTGCCGTTTAGATTAAAGGGTATCCAAAATTATCAGTGTATGTCCTAAATACATACTCAGTAGTAGAAAAATATTACAATTGCCATGATGCTTTATTTAAAAATAAGTGAACAGTAATTTAGGAATTGAATTGAAGAAGAACAGAATGAATATATTCAAAGCACTACATCCACCACCCATTGAGATTGAGAGAGTGATGAAGTTATTAATAAAAGTGGAATTGTGTGATTTTAATAAATTGATAAATGTGAATAGAATAAGAATGCACTCCAATCACCTTTATATATTACCAAATATTGTATGAAATTAATTTAGTGAAACAGATGAATAAAGTAAAATGAGATTCACAACGATAGGGAGACGTATGAATTAAGTACGAAGTATTAAATTACTTAGTGAAATAAAATAAGAATGAATTACGATCACGTTCACGCTGTATATGATCAAATATCAGAATTTTTTTGGAAGAATTGTAATGGAACAAATGAATAAAATAAAACGAGATAACGATGGGGAAATATATGGAGTGGAGTATTAAATTACTCAGTGACAACTGACAAGAGAGTGCATGGCGCAAAGTCAAACAAAAAGAATTAAATATCAGTGAATATCGTACCTACTGAATGAGAACGGAAAGCCCAAACCGAACCTTAATTGTCATCCAAATTTGACTATGAAGGAAAGTACCTAACAGTATGATAAAGATTGTTCTAGTTGACAATTAATTGTACATTTTTGTGCCAAGTTAATTGTAAAAGCTGCAACTCCGATAAATGATTACATCTAAGTTCTTCATTTATACGTAGTACATGATTAGTAAATACTCCCTCCGCTCCGAAAAGGTTGGCCAAAGTTGACTTTTACATGAATTAATAAAGTAAAAACTGTGTGGTTGAAATTTGTGTAGGGGAGAGAGAATTAATTTTAGACACATATTTCTTACTTTAAATGGAAATGTCAAATCTTTTTGGGACATCCAAAAAAGGAAATTTGGCCAACCATTTCGGGATGGAGGGAGTAATAAAAGAGCAAAGCAGTTTGGAGGGATCAACTTGATTAAAACAGTTACAGAATAATGTAGTATTTCAAATAACCATCGGAGGACGTCGGCATGTGCAGGTCATCATCATCATTACCCCAGTGGCGCAAAGGCTCCCGCCTACGGTGGAATAAGGGTGGTTGGATGTACGCAGTCTTACCCCTATACTAAAGCACAAAGAGACTGTTTCCGAATGACCCATAATGAAAATCGCGTCGAAAATTGCATAGGCTGACTATTACTTCATAACAAAGAAGCGCACACAGTTTATTGAACCATTTTGCTTTATTCCATCATATTCCCAAGCTAAAAAATAGTGAGTCTTTTGACTCCATTGAAAATGATGAAAATGATGGAGGACGTCGGCCTAGGTAGGTGACGAGAATAATTCCTCAACAAAAGCAACGTTCATATACTTGACTATAGTTGCAAACGTGACACTCTCTTCCCATCAGTTGAGCAAGCTCCATCGGCCTCTCACCATTTTGCACATCCTATGGGAAGAAGATAATAATAACTACGCAATACGACTCACATGATGATTGATAATATATCCAAACCCATAGAATTTGTAAAAAATTAGAGACAAAATCAAAGAAAAAAATACTCCCTTCGATTCTCAAAGAGCTTCACAGTTTGACTTCACACAGATTAAGAAAATAAATTTGATTTTACTGTGGAGTGCACTGTTTGGCACTGTTTGGACACTGTTTGGCACTGTTTGACTCTGTTTTGCACTGTTTTAGTGTATATAATTTGCCAAATAAAGAAATAAGAAAAAATGTGAAGTTAATTTCGGAACTTCTCGAAAAGGAAAGTGAGAAGTTGTTTGAGAACCGTAGGAGTATATAGATGAACAAATGTGGCAGTCTACTTCTCACTGTTGTGCACAAAGAAATTTGCGCACAGGATTGACTTTATAAGATGTCACATATGACAAAAAAAACATTAACGTTTGAACTTTGAAGTTTGGAGTAAACGGGAAGTCATGTCGACCGGCCAGATGCGCTTGCTTTCTTTCAAGCGTTTGACTTCGACCATTCTTTGTTGGCTGCATGACCATCCTCCTACGTTTGGCATCTTGGAGCACCACATTATTTGATCATTTCAATAGCTAGGTAATTAATATACATCCATTGAAGAATGTTAGAATTACAATTGTTAGACTACTCTATATGATAAAAGGATACAAGATCAAATTCACACATAGCATAAATGCATGCATCCCCAATCACATTAAATGGTTAAATTTAAGAGAATTATTTAAACAAGAATAAAACATACTTCGTATATAACAAATTTCCTCAAACAGGAGCATTCTTGTTTATGATGCGTTTACTTGGATTTATTTCAATCCAAGATCAGACTAGACAAGATCGATCAGACAACCTTAAATAGACCAGATCGGATCATACCAGACTTAAATATATCAGATCAGATCGGAATTCAACTAATATCAAATTCATATGGACCAAACATTTACCAGAACAGATTTAAACTGGCCAGAAAGCTTCAGTCCAATTAAAAGCACTCGGACTTAATCTTAGCTTCTTTCCAAAACGGGACTCATGCACTAGCTCCTCTCTAGAAAAAAACTATTCTTAAAATAGGATTAAATTACTCCTATTTGGGGAAGAAAACGTTCTTAGTCCTATTGTAGAACTTTTCCTATATTTTACTCCTATATTGAGCACTTTCTTTGGGAAAATTCTGATAATTTGAGTGAAAATATATGAGAATTCTACATAGAAGTACTAGTTTTTCCTAAACAGAAGTACGTTATTGTCATCCTAAAAATTTATCTCCATGTTTTGACATTATATTTCAAGCTTGAACACTAATTAATCATATATAGGGAATAAAAACATAAATTCCTGTTTTGGAATTATCAACTGTTTCCACTCTTGTTTAGGACAATTTCATTAACACCATAACGTAACTTTGACTATGTTAATTGGCACCAGTTTATGGGGGTTAGACTTTTCAATTGACATTTGGAGAAAAAGGCCAGTCATAACCTCCTTGGATACCACATGATATAATCATTGGATATGATTCATGAGTCATCCAATTGGGTCATGAGACAATGGATCAAATCATGAGATAGAGATGAACATTAGATATGGTCACTCAACTTAGTTATAGCTAGATTGCCTCAATGTTCTACATGCTAACGTACCATTCTCTAATCATTTTTTAAATGTGGAACTCATAGTAATGTATATACGTAGTATTACCTACCTTAATCAGGTGGGAAATTAGAATAGTAAAATTTGTGTGGTTGAGATTTGTGTAGAGGAGAGAGAAATGGACAGAGCCACAAAAGCATTACTTTAAAAGGAAAGTGACAAAATTTTTTGGGACAAACAAAAAAGTAAAGTTGACAAAAGTCCAATGGGACGGAGGGAGTACTTTTTAATATGTAGTTGATTTTTTGTAAAAGTTACGTAAAGATAATTGTGGTATAAGAAGTATACTATGATAGGATGAAATGAAAAAACTAAAATATTATTTCTTCATTATCATTGTGAACTCCACCATCATACATCCAAACAACTAAAACTATATGGTACTACATTAAACTGATTAAAGGGCAACGTTTGAAATTTTCAATCCATAATGGGCTAATAATACACATGTAGTGAAGCATGACTTCCTATTATGTTGTTTCAAAGGGCAGAATCTTCTACCGCCACCACACCCTGCCCAACAAAGGTACAATAAATACAAGAAAAACGTATATTCAAGTGGTGCTCTACCAGAATAATACATGTAGAATTATTTGTGTAGAGACCAGGGGCAGACATGCTATTGTTCAAGGGTGTTCAGGTGAACACCCAAAATTTTGAAAATAAGATGTAAAAATACATGTATATAATTGATATAATAATTTATATAGTGTATTTTTTATACAATGCTTGTTACCCTTAACCTTTTTTCGTAGTTTTTGTGGTTGAAAAAATCACATTCCTTCAATTGTGGTATCGAAAAACATTATTGTTCAATATTTTAACCATAATTTTTTTGAACACCCAATTTCCTGTTGCATGAGCCGCCACTGGTAGAGACTTAGGTTGTTCGAACCCCTCTACCTTTATTTATAGGAGAGAAAGTCGAACATCCTAGTACAATAAGGATAGATAGGCAGGCATGAGCTTTCTAATTAATGAGCCCACTTCTCTCTCAACTACAAGCCTGCTAATACTAGACTAATTTATTCAAAGATAATTACAATTAATTTGAACACAATAAATAATGATATAACAAATATCATTGACACACTCATATCATATGTATATATATGTGAGTGTGTGTATTTGTCTATATATACTCCCTCCGACCCATTAAAGATGGGACAATTCGGTTTACGATGCTTGGGCCGCGGTGAAGCAAACAGATCCTTGTTCGCTTTCAAATTATTTTTAGAAAAAAACTCATATTAAGAAATTACATTAAAAGCTTTATAAAGTCACAAAAAGCAGAATCAAATTTGATAAAAAATGATATATGAAGTAAGAAATTAAGAGTGATTTGTGTTAACCAAGTGAATAGGAATTGGGACAATCTTAGCAGGACGTAGGGAGTATATTCTATATTAATGTGAAATCAAATTCAATGTTAGCCCCAAGGCCGGGATCAATAGGGAGTATACTAGCTCAAAAACAAATATTATTGTTGCTCTTTTTTGTTCCAATTTAACATGTTGAGTTTTACCCTATTCACATACTCTACTTTGATTACATTTTATTAATTAATGCACGAAACTATTGAAAAATATTGTTGAATTTGTGCTATTACAAATTTTCAAAATTTGTTTTTTTTTTCATTTTGTTTACTAGATGAAAATTAAATATACCAAATATTGACGGTCAATGTTTTGCATTAATCAACGTGAAAATGAGTGGTTTAACTACAAAAGAACGGAAGAATCGATGAAGTATAATTTAGGGTACTAATGAGCTGAGTAGATCAATATGCATATTGTGATAAATCATTTGAAGGTGAGATGCACTGAATGTTTTGGTTTGTGATTTGTGAGCGAGCAATTCAAATTAGGTACTACGTACATCGTTTTCCGTTGTTTTCCATTATGTGTTGCCAGGAAATCGAAAAGTTGCTCAAAGAGAGATTCTGGCCGTTTGATCATATTAAAAAACGAAAAGTCTCAAAAAGTTTTCCAAAGGTGTAAGAGAAACATTAGTGCGCCCGGGTTGACCGGCTGATCGAGGCAACCTAACATGTATTATCTCCTTCCCTTAAAACGTTATCACGTTTGATCAGCACGAATAATAATAAAGTAAAAATTATGTGATTAAGCTTTACGTAGATAAGAGAGAAACAACAGGAAGCACAAAATAACGACTAAATGAGAAAATGACAAGATTTTTTGGTACGTACTAAAAAAGAAAAATGTCAAAATTTTAAGAGATAAGCCTTACTTTGTTCATGCATTTGTAAATTCTTTATTATTGCTATTCAATTACATTATACTCATGAGTACCCTAAATGTGGTGATTTAGTTCTTTTTTCTTATTTATATTTTTTCTTCGTCCTTCGTTTTTCGAATAATGTAACTTATTTGTTTTTCAGTATCAAATGCCAACAAACTTAATAAATCATACGAGATAAGATCAGACTTTAATAAAAATAATAAAATACACAAATGATATGTTTACTCAACCAATTTTGACAAGAATTAAACAAATAACACCAAAAATGTTTAGTCCAATTTAAAACATGTTTTCCTTCCCTTTCGCCTACTATATGCGTCCCTTCAACAATCCAATTGTATGTTTTTTGCACATATTTCCAACAATTTTTACACTGATACTTTTTTCAGTAAAATTAGGCAACATGTAAAAATGTCAATTAGAAAAAATAATTTTTTATAGACATTAAATGTGTAGGAGAGCAGTAAAATTTGTAGTATGTAATCTACTTATAATAATATAATTTATTAATTTATATAATATAATTTATTAATCTATATAATACTCCGTATCATCATATATTAATTTATATAATATAATAATCTAATTAATAATAATAATAATAATAATAGAAGCAGTACATCGGCAGTTGCCATAAAGAAGCAATTCCTTATTTTTGGAGGCTAATTAATACATTTACATACATGCCGTGGAAAGCTAATGAAATCCTTAATTTTAGGATGAAATAACTACTTATTCTTATTGTGTGGAGGACATTAGTGGAATAAAAGGAAACATGTTTGATCTTGTACATCATGCGAAGGAGAAGGAGAAATCATATATTGGGAACATGGTTTTCTTTTAATCATAAAAGAGGTAATTTTCTCTTAAAGTTAAAACTTTAACCGTGCCAAAGTTACAAATACGCAATAATGTTAATTCAATTTTAATTGTAAGAACTACATTTCAATATGACCAATAACCGTCTGGTACAAACGAATAAAAGTCTGTGTTAGACAATTAATATCCGGCACAAATAAATAAAAATTGGCTAATTTACTTTTTCTAAGAATGAACATTATTTATTAATCAAAGATGATCGATAATTTATTGAAATAATTAGAAGGAAATGTTTACAAATACTACTCCCAAGGGGAGTATTTATAGGAAAAAGTGGGTTGGGCTCCCAAGTCTTGGGAGGCCAATTACAATATAAGGCCTCTATTGGGCTGATTACATTCGGATACATGAGCTAAGTATGAAAGTCCTTGGAGACGTTCATCTGGCTGACGGAGGTGTGGCAGACGAAGTCCTAGGGGACGTACGTCCAGCTCTGGCAGACTAAGTCCTTGAAGACGTACGTCTGGCTCTGGCAGACGAAGTCCTTGGAGACGTACGTCTGGCTGACGGAGTGCCGAAGGCCATTCATCCCCGTGTGACTGTCACGTGCATGAGGTCGTACGTCCCCGGGGTCTCGCATGTAGCTGGAGGTCTTACGTCCCCGAGGTGTTCCTTGTGCTTGACGATGTACGCCCTCGGGTGACTGTCATGTGATGGAGGACGTACGTCCCTGGGGTTTTGGTCATGTTCGTAGTGGTGGAAGTATGTGGGTCATGGGGTCTGGACCCATATATTCCATGAGGAGTCCCCCACTCTCTGATGAGCTGAGACGTAGATGAAGCGAAAGGGAGTAGATCCTTATTGTCTTGATGCTTTTGGCCTTTGGAGGATAATGTCAAGAACGTTCTTCACTTTGAGGACGATGACTGTCCTTCATATCAAGGACGGTGAATGCCCTTCACCTTGAGGACGGTGGTTGTCCTTCATTTCGGGGACGATGAGTGTCCTTCATTTTGAGGACGAGGAACGTCCTTCATTTCGGGGATGAAGAATGCCCTTCATTTCGAGGACGAGGAACGTCCTTCATTTTGAGGATGAAGAATGCCCTTCATTTCGAGGACGATGAACGTCCTTGATTCCTGAGGACGATGTCCTTCATTTTGAGGACGCTGAATGTGACATGATTGTTGGTTGCTTTTCGTCCTTCATTTAGAGGACGATGGATGTCCTTCATTCCGAGAACGATAAACGTCCTTCATTTTAAGGATGATGAGCGTCCTTCAACTTGAGGCCGATGAGTGTCCTTTATCTTGAGGACGATGGAGGTCCTTTCAATGGACGTTGTGCGTCCATGGTTTTTGAGGACGATGAATATCCTCTATGCTTTTGACTTGACCGAAAGTGGACGTCCGTGGTTTCTTTGTCATTTTGGCCGACAGTGGATCATATGTCTGAGGACGTCCGTGGCTTGTGGTCCTTTGTCATTTCTGAAATTGTTTATCTTTGCGCCGGAGGCCGATGTAGTCCCCCAAACCTTTGTCTGGCCGATGAAGACATGGCTGACGGAGGTCCCACTTGGTGGTTAATGATGTTCCTTTCTGAATGTTTTCATGTATGTGGAGGCCGATACAGTCCCTCAGTCCCCCACTCCTCGAGGCTCATGTAGGGGACCGAGGGTCGACGCCTTTTGATCCACAATGGGGAGATGCATCGTTAAAAACATCATTAGGAAAAAACCTTTTGGGAAAAAATCCTAATTAGGGAAAAAGAGCACACCGGATGCCCCAAAATGAACTCCAAGGGGTGAACCCTTCGGCGTGGATGTGGAACTGCAGTGGTGTCCGTCTGCTGAGGGACACTCGTCTGCTAGTGAGGACGACAGCGCTGATGAGCCGGTCTGAATATGAGGACGAGGCGGTGGACGCCCGTCTGAACATGAGGATGAGGCGGGGGATGTCTGCTCGAATATAAGGACGAGGCGGGGGACGCCCGTCTGAATGTGAGGAGGACGACGGTGATGGTGAGTCGTGTGTCATGTGAAGGCGACGGTCGCTTATCCAGGGAGGGAATGGCGAGCCCAGTCATAAGCTCAAGATGCCCGGAGCTGGGGGAGCCGGTCTTGAGATATATGATCACGCCAAGGTCGAGGGGCCGATCGTGATGTGGGGATGAACGACGTTGAGGAGCCGGTTCGTAAATCCTTGCAACGGTCGCCGTACGGTAAAGGAATGGCTGAGACCGATCTTAAGATAAAGTTTTTATAATGTTATGACTAGATTTCACACCTCACTATTAACGTCCGTGCAACGGTCTCCTTACGGTCGCCGTACAATAACATTATTGTTGTAAAAATTTTATAATGTTATGACTAGATTTCACACCTCACTTTTTTCTTTCTTATTAGACTCGATAACTGGAAAAGATTTATTTGATTGAATTTTTCTTAATAAAGTAAGATATGTTCTCTATAAAATGGCAAACGATCTTGCTAAGAAGACACAACTTCAACCCCGGCCGTGATGATAATATGATACACACTTGTAAATTGTACTCGTAATAATGTATGAGTCTATTCATATGATTAGTTAGAAAATAAATTCTCTCTAAAGCATAAAACATCTTACTTCATATTTAAAATTCCCTAATAATCAAGGGTGAGTGCTGTAATGGTGGTGTACAAGTCCCCAGTATCACATTCCAGGGTACAATGTCTATATACCACTCCTATATGTAGCATCAGCTTTTATAGAGAACATATCTTACTTTATTATGAAAAATTCAATCAAATAAATCTTTTCCGGTTATTGAGTCTAATAAGAAAGAAAAAGTGAGGTGTGAAATCTAGTCATCTGCTCCTAGACTAGTTACCTAGGGTGTAACTAGTTAACCCTAGTTACAAATATTCTACGAGAAATTATTTTTTGTTCATCATTCACAGACAAAAAAGATATATTTTTGTCTATGAAAATGTATACAGGCAAAAACATGCTTGTTTTGTCTGTGATAGGATTCACAGACAAAAAAACAGTCTCTCATAGATGTGGGTATAAGGAGTGAGCATAAGTAGCAAAACTGATTGTAGTGGTGGTAGAGGGAGGAGTGACTATGGGTCACAAAATATCATTAATTATTTTATCAATCATGCTTCGTGTACACGTTTTTTGTAAACGTCATTCTACACGTCGGTCGAATTGTCTGTGCACATAATTTTTTTTTCATTTTGTGAATGAAATTATTTTTCTCATCGACAATTTTTTTGAAAATATTTATTGGTGCGAAAAACGATTCTCTTTACAAAAGAAATAATTTGTCTGTGCACAGACAATTCAATCAATATGTAAAATAACGTGTACAAAAAGTGCGTACAAATAAGTTTTTCGTATTTTATTTGTCCGAATATTAGCTATTTAGTATTAACACCTCTTTTGATATTTTAAGTTGGCTATTGGTAGCGATGGGTGCCACAACGATGAGGCCCCGGGTTCGAATCCCGTCAACTGCGATGAGAGGTACGTTACTATGCTAAAATGTATAGGACCTCTGCAAGTACCGGGTATAGAACCTCACTCTCTATCTGTTAGATTAGGATTATACTCCAATTTACATTCTCCCAAAATATCATTCGTTCGAGGTCGGGCCTCACAAGTGGGGTGTCATCCTTTTTTTGAAATACGGGAAAAAGGGAGGAAAAATGGAAATGGGTAAAATAATGGGAGTGTGAAATGCCTTTTTTAAATTCCTTTTGAGGTACGTAATATTTGTTAGACTAGCCGTAGCTTGTGTCTTTTGACGTGTTTTGGTGGCTGATCCTTTGTTTCTTTATGTCTTTGCTACATTTATCTTCGGCCCGCACGAATCTCCCGAAAATTCAAACATGAAGTAAATCCGTGTTTGATCAAACTTCTATGTGATTAATTAAATTTAATTTAGTTGGGTCTGAGTAAGAATAAAGTATTTTTTATGGATATATTGGGAAAAGAAAGTTTAATGTATTATTCTTAAAAAAAGATGACACCCCATCCCTAAGGGCCCTCCAACCCCGACTGGACGGTACGTTAGGAGGATGTAAATTGGACTATAATCCCAATCTGACAGATAGAGCCACGGGCTCTGTCCCCAGTACTTGCAGAGGCCTTATGCATTTTTAGCATAGTAACCTCTCATCGCAGTTGCCGGGATTCGAAGCCGGGAGCTAATCCTTGTGGTACTCCTTTGCTACCAGTTGAGCTACGTCCACCTCATTTGGACTATTATTCTTTTAATGTATTATTCTTATTATTGTTATCGGAGCATAAATATTCAATTCTTCATTTGGACTATTATTCCTCCGTCTCAAAAGTTGTTTTCTATTTTCCATTTGGAATGTCACAAAAACTCCTATTTTCTTATAAAAATAATTTGCATGGCTAAACTTTTTCTCACTTTTTCTCCATTAAACATAGTTAGCTATTTTTTTTTTTGCGGCAGAAATTCTTTTGGAGATAAATGTAGAATCTCAGTTCTATATTCCTTCTTTATGCATCTAAGCATCTTCATCTTTCTCTTTCAAATAGAATTTGATGAGTCTCATCCATTTTCACTTATCACCTTGATTTGTAAAGCTTTCATTAATTCTTGCATATGTGATATTGTTACGCATTATTGTAATATTGTCGTACTGCTCATTAACATAAATTTTACTAGTAATTTATACCATCAAAGGTTTTATTCATGATTTACGTTTATTATTAATTTTGAATAATTTCTTCAGAGATCGAATTGTATTGCAAGTCCGGGATCGATGGCCAAGCATGCTCGTGCTGGCACGGATCGACACACAACTCCGGTCAATTTCATGCCAAATAGCTCGTGTCAAACTATTTTGAGCACGACTTTGACATATCCCTGCTAAAATCTCTATCCATATCGTGTTTTTCTGTAGTGAGTACTCATTAATAAATGAAAATACAATGATGATGTAAAGAAGGGGTTGGTGATGAATCTGATGATGATGATGTAAGTTTAAATTGCTAATCTCGTCTTTTTTCATCATTTATTTAAGTTTAAATTGTCTAGTTAAAGTGTTCTAATTAGTGTAATGATGATGTAAAATTTTCCTTTATGCGTAAAGAAGGGGTTGGTGTCAAACTGTCAACAACAAAAAAATAAAAATCAAAGGAGCGCTCAAATTGACAAATATCACAAACTACACAGCATGCTGAATGTCCGATGTTCACACGAGGGCATCTGCCACTATAGATGCAATGTTTAATACGTAGTAATAATGCTATATATACTCTGTCATCATTTGGGAATATTTACGAAATAGGAGTAAAAATGTTCTAAAATCTCAAAATACGTCTTTCAATTTTTAAATAAGAATAATTATTATCAAGTTTAAAAAATATTGTCATGTTTCAAGGTGGCGGTGCCAAAATAGGTTTTGAATTTCAAATATGACTGATATGCTATTCTTAATTACCAAAATAGGATTAACATAACATACATTACTGTCAAATAGTTACAGCATTAGACATTCATGACAGTATTTTTCAACCGTAACGATTACTATTTCAGCAACATAAACATAATAATCTCATTTTGAAATTCCCCGATAATTTTATAGCGCCTTGTATGTCTTTATTATTCCATTATTAAGAGTGGCCGAAAGGCTACCAGGCCACACATCCCTTTCCTTGCCTTTATAATTTAATTAATTAAAAGGGGTCGTTGAACACGTATTATACGCGACCATGGCCTATTCGGCGTCGATGTGGCGAGTTTGTCTTTTCGGGCATTCTCATTATTATTAATTTATTAATATTTTACATACTTTTGTCCAAAAAATTGTACTGATATTTTCGGCAGATGTGTTCTGGGAAAATTCCTTTGGCGGCAGTGAATGAGCATTGAAGTTCAAGTTGGAGAGACAATGGATCATTAATTCATTATAGATTTAATATAGGTTGAGATTATTTAAGTCAGTTTCATTACTAAAATAATTACCTGTCATAAATTTGAGATTATTTCCCTTTATTTAACAAAATTATGGGTTTTTATCGTGTCACTAGTTTCTACTCAAATTTCAATAAATAATTTTGCTATTTGATGAGTTTTTATAAAAATATTACTTGAGATAAAGCTTATTCACAAAAAAATATTATTAATAGTTAATATAATGTAGTTTTATAGTCTGTGTAATAATGAAATATAAGTGGATTGGTTAAATTACTACTATAGTCACTACACTTTTTACTGTAACAAACTTCGAACTTCATTTAATCAATGCATCGTTTGCCAATTGGTATACAATAATTATAGGCGGAACATAAAAAATACTAACCCCTTTCGACCTTAAAATAGCATACCGAGCAAGAATATGAGCTACCCGATTAGCAGATCGCTAATGAAGCATAACATTACTCGCATCCTGGATAACTCCCCTAATATATGATATTCCGTATAATCTAATCAAAATAATATTCCTCTTCCTCCTCATTCAACCTTGATGACACCATACAGTTTCTATAACAACGTATGGTGAGCCTTTATCCTTTGCCCAACAAGCAACATCACCGATTGCCATTGCTTCCGTTATGCTTGCCGGTCAATAAACATTGCAAAACTAATCTAATAGATTGTGCGTGCAAAGATTTAACGCGTAAACTACCAAACAAGCCCTTAGTGTAATATGAATTGAGACTAATCCGCCTGATAGAGTATATCTCTAGAGAGAAGTGAGAGCTAGAGAGAGAAGTAGTATATTTGTTTGATATTAATGAATTATGAACCCCCACAACTACTCCCAAGGGGAGTATTTATAGAGAAAATACGGGCTGGGCTCCCAAGCCTTGGGCTTGGGAGGCCCATTTACAACTGGACCGCTACTGGGCCGAATACAAAGCCACTAATGGGCTGTACAAATGAATAAGTATAAAATCCGGTTCTGGGAGGTCCTCGTGGCCGACGAGGGCACGGCCGACGAGGGCCCGGCCGACGAGGGCCCGGCCGACGAGGGCCCGGCCGACGGGGGGCACCCGAGTTCCTTGGGCTCAGGACCATAATCTGAGTTGGCCCCTTTTCGGCCGACGGGGGCGTCTTGGCCGACGAGGGCGCCACTCTGTGTTTTGTGCTTTCTGTTCTTCCGAGTATGTGGGTCCAGGGGCTCAGACCCATATACTCCATCAGGAGTCCCCCACTCTCTAAGCTGAGACGTAGACGAAGTGAAGGAGAGTAGATTCCCGTGTTTTAGCGCTTTTGGCCGATGCGGGCATCCCCGGGTCATTAGCCGTTGCGGCGTTGGCGTTGTTTCCTCTTTGGTGGTCCTGTTTTGTGCTTTGGTCGTTACCTGTTCCTCGCTGTGGGCGGGGAGGCCGTTGTCTCCTTAATGTGTTCATTCGAGGACGATGAGTCTCCCGCTTCGATGGTGGCCGTTGAAGGCACGCTTTCCTTTTCATGGGCGTTGATGGTTTGAAGTTTGGGTTTGGGCCGATGAGGCCACTGCAGTTGGTCCTTGCTTCGAGGACGATGGCGTCTTTCCCTTTAGATGGCCGATGAGGGTGTTTGCGCACTCCTTTTGGCCGTCGTTGATTAGCTTTCATGTTTGTGGCCGAAGAGCCCCTCGTGATTAAGTGATGGCGAAGGACGATGAGCGTCCTTGCCTTTGGTGGCCCGTTGGCCGTTGCAGATGACGTTGTGTACCTTTGGTCAACGAGGTGAAGTGTGATGCGTGGCCGATGTGGCCATGCTCTGTGGTTACCTTGTTTGCATTCTCTTTTGTTTTGTTGAGGCCGGTGTAGTCCCCCAGTCCCCCACTGCTTCAGGCCGAAGAGTGTGAGGGGTGAAGGAGTTGCTTGAGTCCCTGGCCGAAGCGGTCTCGCCGTAGTCCCCCTGAATCCAACCCTCATGGCGATTTTCTGGCCAAGGTAACCCTGTGGGAGAACCCTTGTGCGCAGATCGCTTGTAGAGAGTTATCATCAAGGGTTATTACGAGGAGCCGACGGCTGTGGGTTTTTGTTCCTTTGGTCATGTGGCCGTTCATTACGTTCCTGGCCGTTGTCATCTCCCTATCGTTGGCACTTGTGAATTTGGTATGTGAATAGGCCGCTGTGGGCGCTGGCTGGCGCTTGTGAAGCCGGCAAGCGTAGAGGCCGTAGAGTCTGTCTTGCTGGTGGGCTCTTGATGTTTTGCTTGGCCCGTTGTTGACGTGGCGGCCTCCCATTGGTGGCCGTTGACGTGGCCATTGGGAGGGTGCCACGTGTAGTGACCGTTGGGTGGGGGGTTCTATAAATACCCCTCCCCCTCCGACGAGAAAACTCATTTGCTTTCTGAGTTCTGTCGAAGTGCTGCCCGGATTTCTAGAGAGATAAACTCTGTCGTTTGTTCTTCGTGTTCTTCGTTTGTTCAAGGTTAGTGTTCATCGAAATCCTCTCTGTACTTTGCATGTTTTGCTTCCTAGGCTAGTGATCTAGTGTTAGGCCCTTGAGTATCCTTAGATCTTGAAGTAGGCTGCAGTATATTCGAGATAGTGTTTAAGATGAAAAACCTCAACGAGGAGTACTATCCTTATGACGACGAGCCCTCTGCCCAGTCCCTTGATTATGACCTTCTCGAGGAGTTCTGTGAGGAGATTGAGAATCTGAGCTCATTCCGTACCGGGGAGCCGGCCGAAGAGGACCATGCGGACGAGGGGTCTGCGTCATCGTCTGGTGGTGAGGACGCGGGGGTCTCTCGAACTGCTGATGGGGCATCCACGTCGGCTGCCATCCCCTGCCCTAAACCTGTGTCTGCTGTGAAGGGCGTTGCACCGTCGAGGAGGGTTAGGAGGCCGAAGAGAGGGCCTGCCTTTTCTCACCTTGATTTGACGAACATCTATGTCATCAGGCCGCAGAGTAATGCGGGGGAATACTTGGTCGCCCAAATGTATGTGGGGCTGTACGGCAGGGTTAGGGCCCCCAGGCCGACGGACCATGTCCTCAATCCCCCCGGGCTACTTCGGAGTGTACGCGATGAGCTTTGCTAAAGGGCTTAGGTTTCCGCTTCATCCTTTTATCACTGAGTACCTGGATATGGTGGGGCTCCCTCCGGCCTTGTTGACGCCGAATAGCTACTCCCTCATCGTCGGCTTCATCATGCGGTGTGCTGAATTGGACTTCAGGCCGACGACGGTGCTATTTATGAACTTATATCAGATAGGCCGTGGGAGTCATCAGAACTGTGCGTCGTATGCCACCCTTCAACAACTTCCCAAGAAGAGGAGTTTCACAGACCTGCCGACGTCCATCCATGGGTGGAAAGGGAAGTTTGTGTTCGTGTCTCTGGGCGAGGGGGGCACAGAGTTTCCTTCCGTCGGCCACACAGGCCGTTTTAATCTTCATGATGCGCCGAGGAGCTCCATCCTGGACGCTCAAGTTGAGGCCTTCCTGGAGGGGGGGCCGAGGAGTGTGAAGACATATATTACCGAGTACAAGATGGCCGCCCTCGGCTTTGTACGGTATTTTGTGTATGGTGATCTCGACGATGATGTGGAGTTGTGGCCGAAGATGACCACGTCCTATGAGGAGGTTGATGGTCCCGATCTGGGGGTGCCAGCTGAGGCCGATGGTAAGTCCCTTCTGACGTGCTTCCTTGTCGTACTTTCGTATTTTGCTTTCTAACCCTTAGTGTTTTTTTTTATGCAGGTTTTGTGATGGACCGCATGTCGTTCATGAAGAGGGCCCAACTTAAAGCGGCCGAGGAGCTGAAGGCCCAACAACCTGGGGCTACTGCTGCGGCCAAGCCGCCGGTGCAGCCGAAGAAGAAGAGGCAGGCCGAAGAGGGCCAGAAGAAGTTGACGGAGGTGGGAATGAAGCCTCCCAAGAAGTCAAAGAGGGCTTCTTCTGCCGGCGATGCTGGGACGTCGGCTGTTCCTTCTAGGGATGGAGAGGGTTCAAATCCTGATGCTATGGTGGACCACCCTTCAGGCCCGTCGTCCACCACTCTTTCCACTATTCCTGCTCCCTCAACGGCCGCCCGGAAGAAAGGGTCCGGCCGAGAGCTGGTCAGAGGGACCTATAAGCTCGAGGTAGAGTACCCCGTCAAAGGGGGACTGTTCAATGAAATCGTTGACGGCCACGAGGTGATTTCTCAGGCCATCCCTGATGAAGATCGGGCTTATCTGAAGAAGCTCGGCCACGTGAAGATGTACGATGGTGGGATGGACCACGTCGTCCAAGTAAGTAACCGTGCACGCTTCGTCTTACTTTCTTCGCCATTTTTTGTTGCAAAGTTGTCTAACTTTTTTTTTTGCAAGGTGCCTTCATGTTGATGGAGAACAACAGGAGGCAACAAAAAGAGATTGCCCGTCTGAGGCAATTTGAGCAGAAGGTTGCCTCAGCCGATGAGGCGCTAGGCAGCTTAGAGAGGCTGCGTCTTGAGGTTGAGGGCCTTAAGAAGAGGGCCGACGAGGCCGACCAGTTGGCCGCTGAGAAGGAGGGGGCTCTCCAGCGCTTGGCCGACGTGGAGCGTGCCCGCGATGAGGCCCTTCAGCGGGCCGAGGAGGCCGAGAAGGGCAAGGTTAGTGCAGAGTTGGCTCTCGTCGCTGCCGAGGAGAAAGCCGCTGATGCCGCTGTGCGGAAGTTTATTGAAGTCGGTTGGAAGGACGAGGGCCGGCTTCCATTCTGTTTTGAGGTCGTGGCGGCCAGACTCGTTGACTGGGTGAACCAATCCCCCGACGGCCAGGCCTATTGGGAGAAGGAGATGAAGGTCTTTTATGACCTTGGCCAATACCGGATGCAACGGTTGTTGTACAGGAGGCTGCAACGGCGTTTCATGGATATCGGTGTGTCCAAAGAGTGGGCCGTCGGCCTCGAGTTGCCTCCTTTGATGAAGCATCCTGAGGCAGAGTTGGAGCTTCCGGTGGCCGAGCGGCAGCTCCCTATTGAGAGCTCACGCATCAGCGATGACTGGGCGTATGAGCGGAGCATGTTTGAAGATACTGCCACGTCGGCTGCCCCTGCCGGTACATCTGTTGTCACGGCCGAGGGGGGTCCTGAGGCCGAGAAAGACTCTGAAGCCCCTCCAGAGGTCTGATCCTTTGTAGTTTTCTTTCTTTGTGCTATGTAACGGCCTAGAAGCCCTCCTTGTACTCAATTTATATTGAATGGAAATGTTTTCGTAGTACTTGTTGTCTGCGTCGTCGTCTCGTTTACTGTTATGTCTAAGTACTTTGGAGTTTAGGACTTAGGAAAATCTACCAAGTATCGGAACCTCGAGTGGGTGGGTGTTCTCATCGTCTTGATGTGACACCCCCTTTTGCACTGTTAATCATGTGTTCTAAGAGATTTGCTAAGTGTTGAACCGACGTTGACGTTGTCAGCCCAGTGTCCTTTGTGGCCATTGTGTCCCCTTGTTTTTGATCTGATCAGGGTGGTCGGCTTGGGTCCATGTGTTGTGGCCGGTAAGGGCGCACAGGTCGCTGTCTTTCCGGCCAGGTGGCTTGATCGGCCTGGCTGTCGTTTCTCCACTATTATAACACTTAGGGTTTTTTCAAAAATTTCCTAAGTGTTTTGGATCCACTTAGGTGCTCTCCTTTCGGCCTTGACCGCGGTGTATGCTCCGTCCTGGCGTTGTCCCGTTCTTCTTTTTTGTTAGAATTTTTCTTAAGCGTCTAACTTCAAGTGGAAAGGTGTTCCCATCGTCCTGGCGGTGGATTTCTCATTGTTGACAAATGCTTTGGGAGATTTCCCAAGTGTTTGAACCAGTGTTGTTGTCGGCCTGCATCCTTTTGTTGTGGCCGATAGGGGCACCTTCACCTTGATCTTTTGAATTTAGAGTTCTCCAAGTACACATGCACAGGTGTAAGTAGCTAACGGCCTTGGAGTATACTGGTACCCGTTTCGTCCTGGTCATCCTCAGGATTGTGATTCTTTGTTTCATACCAAGCGGTGGTGCCTCAAAGGACTATGGCCGATGAAGGTCACCTCTCGCGTGCCACCCAACCGATGCGGTTAGGGTTTTATAGGTGTTTGCTTCGGCCTTGATTATTCCCTTGTAGTGTGTGGACGTGTCGTCCATGTTACCTATCAGTGGTGCTACACTTGTGTTCAACTGATATGTACTTGGCCTAATTGGACCTGAGTTGTGGGGATTTTATTTTTTCATTGCTCGAGGCCGGCGAGTATGCGCGGCCGTCGGCTTCCCTCTTTTTCCCTTATATATATATAATTTTTTTTTGTTTCGGGGGGGTATCCTTCTTTCAGGCTTCGGCCGAAGGGTGTGCTCGTCCTTCAGCCGGTTCAGACTTCGTTTATAACGTCTGTGGTCTCAAGGCGGGTCCCGTCGCCTATTTATGACGCGGGCTAGACTTTTGGTCGGTTTCCAACGGCTGTCGTTGCCCATCCCTGAGTTTTGGGATTTTGTCACCTCGGCCATGATTTCAGGCCTGTCGTCCTGCGTCCTGGCGCGTGGACGACGCGGTGAGCTTCCCGTTTCAAGACGTGGGCCGTTTGCGGGCCCCTCGTCCTGGGGACATCGTCGGTCATACCTGAGTGTTTCACTTCTAGGCTTACGGGGCCAGGACGATGTGCTCTCTCAGCTAGGCCTGAGCCCTTCGCTGATACAAAATACAATGGAGTGCCTGAGCTTGCCGCTCGTAGGCTGCAAATGCAAGGGGCCATGTCGGCCAGACCTGAGCCTTTCGCTCTAAGGTGGCCGACGAGGGCACCTGCTAATGTTTTACTTTGAATTTCCAGAGAAAAAATCAGAACATGATTTTATTCATAACTGGCTCAAGGCCGAGGGTGGCGTTCAATCAGTAACCCGTTAAGGGGTGAGGGCTTCGCCGTCTACACCTCCTTCGGATTACTGATAAAACTTCACCAGATGGTGTACATTCCATGTTCGTGGTACATTGGACCCATTCGGGCGTCTAAGCTTGTAGGTGCCGGGTTTGACCACGGCACTGACGATGTAGGGCCCTTCGTACTTCAATGCTAGCTTGCCACCCTCTGTCGGCTGGCTTGCTTCCCTCCGGCGGAGGACGTAGTCCCCCACCTGAAATTCCCGGGAACGTACCTTGGCGTCATAGTATGATTTTACTTGACACCGGTAGTTCTCTGCTCGGACGTAAGCTTGCTCACGCCTCTCGTCAACCAGGTGTAGGTCAATCTTCATGTTCTCTTCGTTGGTGTCAGGCTCATATTGTTCCACCCGTCGGCTGGGGATGGCAACTTCCGTGGGCGCCTTTGCTTCAAAGTCGTAGCACAGGGCGAAAGGCGTTTCACCTGTCGCCCTCCTCGGCGTGGTTCTGTAGCACCACAGGATGTTGGGGAGCTCGTCGACCCAACTACCTCCAGCGGCCTGGAGCTTCTTCTTCAGTCCCTCCATAATTGTTCTGTTAGCGTTTTCGACCTGCCCGTTGCCCTGAGGGTAGGCAACGGAGGAGAAACGATGCCTTACCTCAAACTCCCGGAGGAGCTCTTGGAAAGGGGCTGCCTCGAATTGGGTGCCGTTGTCTGATATGATCTCCTGGGGGACGCCAAAGCGTGTGATGATGTTCTTGTAAACAAATTTTTGGCATCTGGCCCCCGTGATGCTGGCCAAGGGTTCCGCCTCGACCCACTTGGTGAAGTAATCGATGGCGACGATGATGTAGCGGTAATTCCCGGCGGCTCTGGGCAGGGGGCTGACCAGGTCAATCCCCCATCTGGAGAATGGAATTGCGGTGCTGACAGGGGCATAGTTGACAGCTGGCTGACCAGGGGCCTTCTGGAGTACCTGGCATGTGGTGCACTTCCTGGCCAGGTCAGCGCAGTCGCGTGCCATCGTCGGCCAGAAGAAGCCCTGGACGACGAGACGCCGGGACATGCTGAAAGGGCCCTGGTGTGAGGAGCAGACGCCACAATGAACTTCTTCCATGGCTGTGTCAGCCTCGTCCTGGTGCAGGCATCGGAGGAGAGTGCCATTATAGGACCGTTTGTAGAGTTTGCCATCTTCTATGGTGTAGCTTGGGGCCCTGAGTTTGGCAAGTTTGGCCCTCTCCTCGTCCGGGGGCAGCTCCCCCGTTGTGATGAAGGTGGCGATGTCGGAGATCCAGTCCTCTGGTCGCTGTTGGACGCACAAGACGGGGCTGGCATGGATGCTGGACATGCTCAACTCCTCGATCTTGGCCAACTGGGAGATGTGCTCCGGGGTGTCCGAGCTGAGCTTGGAGAGGATGTCGGCTTCGGCGTTCTCGGCCCTTGGGGTCTGAGTGATCTCGTGGGTTTCAAACGCTTTCAGCAATTCCTCCACCGCTTGTTTGTACTGCTTCATCCGGCCTTCCTTTGCTTCGTACGATCCCTCCACCTGGCCCACTACCAGTTTGGAATCGCACTTGATTTTGAGGTGCTTGGCCTTGAGGCCGGCGGCGAGTCTGAGACCGCTGAGGAGGGCCTCATACTCGGCTTCGTTGTTGGATACCCTGAAGTTGAAGCGGATGGCATAGTAAGCTCTGAACCCTTCAGGGGATATGAGGACGACGCCGCCGCATGATTTCGCGGCCGACGAGCCGTCAGTGAACAGGGTCCACGTATCGTCCGGCTCCGGCCCGGGGTTGGCGACGGCCGTCTCCCTTGCTGTGCATTCAATGACGAAGTCGGCCAAGGCTTGTCCTTTGATGGATGGCCTTGGCTTGATGTCAATCTGAAACTGGCTGAGGAAGATCGCCCATTTCACCATCCTCGAGGAGCTTGTGGGGCTCCTCATGAGTGCGCCAAGAGGCTGCTGGGTCAGCACATGGATGGTGTGGGCTTGGAAATAGTGCCCCAACTTCTTCACTGTGTGGACGATGGCCAGCACCGTCTTCTCAACGGGGGAGTACCTGAGCTCGGCCTCCCTAAGTGTCTTGCTGATGTAGAAGATGGCCTTCTGCACCCCTTCGTCCTCACGGATGAGCACGGAGCTGATGGCCGACGTGCTCACCCCTAAGTACAAGAAAAGGGTTTTGCCGGCTTTGGGCTTGGAGAGCACGGGTGGGGACGACAGGTACCTCTTCAATTCGTCGAATGCTTCCTGGCACTCCGTTGTCCACTTGAAGCTGTTTGCCTTACGCATGATCTGGAAGAAGGGGAGTGTCCTCTCGGCTGACCTGGAGAGGAACCGATTCAAGGCCGCCAGGCGCCCCGTCAGTCGCTGTACCTCCTTGACGTTGCGGGGCGGCTTCATGTTGATGATTGTCTGCGTCTTCTCCGGGTTTATCTCGATGCCTCTCCGGCTGACCATGTAGCCGAGGAACTTGTCACCCTGGACGCCGAAGGCGCATTTCTTGGGGTTGAGGCAGAGCCTGAACTCCTTCATTATTTCAAAGATTTCCCGGAGGTCGTCGGTGTGGGAGGTGGCCTGCTTGCTCTTGACGATCATGTCGTCGACGTACGCCTCCATCGTCCGGCCAAGGACCGCTCTGAAGATCTTGGCCACCATCCTAGTGTAGGTGGCGCCGGAGTTTTTGAGTCCGAAGGCCATGACGAGGTAGCAAAAGATTCCCTCTGGGGTCATGAATGCCGTCTTCTCAGCGTCATCTTCATGCATGGAGATTTGGTGGTACCCTCTGAAAGCATCGAGGAACGACATCAACTCGCACCCCGCCGTCTCGTCCACCAGCTGATCAATGTTGGGGAGAGGGAACGGGTCCATGTGGCACGCCTTGTTCAGGTCAGTGTAGTCAACACACATTCTGAACGTCGGCGGTTTTTGTGCGAGGACGACGTTGGCCAACCATGTCGGGTACTTCACCTCTTTGATGTGTTTGATTGAGAGGAGCATGGCGACCTCCCTTTTGACGAAGTCCCGCCTGTCGGCGGACAAGTAACGCCGCTTCTGTTTGACCAGCGCGAAGGCCGGATCGACGGTCAGCCGGTGAGTGATCACCTGGCGGCTGATGCCTGGCATATCGTCCGGGCCCCACGCGAAGACAACGGCGTATGACCGTAGGACGAGGAGGATGGCGTCTCGTTGGTCCTGGGGGAGTTGCTTTCCGACCCTGAGAACCCGCTCCGGCCGGGAGGTATCCAGGGGGATTTCCTCGACCTCCTCGGCCGGCTCCGCATGTGGCCTCTCCTCGTCCATGGTGACGGCGGCCGTAATGGTGTCTATCCGCTGTCCTTCCCTTTCGGCCGGCCTCGTTAGCTTGAGGTAGCAAGCTCTGGCTATCCTCTGATTTCCTCTGGCGTAGCCGATGCCGTCATTGGTGGGGAACTTCAAGCATAGGTGCTTCATGGAGATGATGGCCTCCAAGTCCTCCAGCGCTGGCCGGCCCAAGATCAGGTTGTGGGCGCACTGGAGGTTGACCACCATGAACTCCATGTCAATTTTGGCATGGTGGGGGCCGTCACCGACTTCCACGGGGAGGACTATCGTGCCCTCGGCGTCGATAGAGTCCCCGGTGAAGCTGGATAACGGGGTCTTGATTGGCTTCAACAGAGCTCTGTCCAGCTTCAGCTGCTTGAAGGTGTCCAAGTACATCACATTGACGGAGCTCCCCGTATCGATGTAAGTACGGTGGATGATGGAGTCACCTATCTCACATCGGATGACGAGGGCGTCCCTGTGTGATTCCGTACCCGGAGGCAGATCCTTGTCGGTGAAGGTGATCGCCTCCGTTCGCTGCTTCTTTGGCTGGGGGGGAACGTGGGATACCTCCCCAATGTAAAGGGATTGGGCCCATTTCTTTCTCTGAGTGGCGGAGTCCCCCCCAGTGTTCCCGCCTACGATGAGGTGAATGTGATTCTTCTTCGGTGGAGGCTCTTAGAAGTCCTCGTCGTCGTTGAGCCTACCAATCTCCCGCTTCTTCGCAGAGGGTTCGCCCCCATGTTTACCGGTGTTTACCCAAGTGTTCTTGCGTGGGCCATCTTTGACAAACTGGGAGAGTTCCCCCTGGCGAATAAGGCGCTCGATGGCCTTTTTCAGTGTGATGCAATCGTCGGTGTTGTGCGACGAGTTTTTGTGGAACCGGCAGTACGTGTCGCCCTGCTGGATGGCAAGGATCTCCTCGGCCGGCCGAGGAGCCTGCTCGATGAGGCCGTGCTTCTCGGCATAATCGAGGATGGTGCCGACCGGGTGGGTGAGGGTTACCCCCGGCCGTTCCAGCCTCGGCCCCCAGTGGCGGTCTTTCTTACTCTGTCCACCAGATCCGTGACGGCCCTGGGCACCCTGGCCGGCCGGGGACGGACCCGGGGCCGGCGAAGGATTTGTCTTCTTGGGGGGATGGCCCCCCTCTCTCTTGTGATTGTGGAGCTCGTCGGCGTCGGCGTACAAGCCTCCGCACTGGAGTGCCTTGGCGTACGACCTCTGAGGGTCGGTGATGAGGCTCCTAGCGTACGGGGAGCTGCGGAGGGCTCCCTGGTACAAGGCAAGGAGGGTGCGCTCATCGGCCCCCTCGACCTCCTCGGTCTCCCTCGTCCACCGATCGATGAATGACCGTAGGGACTCCTCGTGCTGCTGCTTGATGGAGAGGAGGTGGGTGAAATACTTCTTTGCGTGCTTCCTCCCAGCAAAGTGAGTGAAGAAGCGCTGGGCGAGATCCTGTCATGAGTCGATGCTTCCTTCTGGGAGCCCGTTGAACCACTCATACGCTGGCCCCTCGAGAGTAGAGAGGAACCAACGGCAGAGGTATTCGTCGGACGCGTTCACCATCAGCATGTTGTTCTGGTAACGGCTGAAGTGCTCCTGGGGGTCTGACCGGCCATCGTAGGACTTGATGGCGTTCCCCCTGTACTTCTCAGGGATGGGGGCCGAGAGGACCCTGTTGGTGAAAGGGGTCCTAGTCCTGACCTGGATGATGGGGTCACCCCGCCCTTCGGCCAGCTCCCTCTCCAGGGCGCTAACTTTGTTCATGAGCGCGTTGAGGCCGGGGTCGTTGGAGGTGCCGGTCGTAGGGATGTTGGCCGACTGCTTGGCCTCCATCTGAGCTAGCCTCCTTTCCAGTTGGGCGATGACCTCGTCCCGGGGGTCCCTGTCGGCCGCAGCGGCACCCGGCTGGTTCCTCAGGCGCTCGTTGTGAGCCGCGTTGATTTGGTGACGCACGTCATCCTCGTGCAACTTCCCCTTGCCCTTATCCGGGCGGGGCTGGTCCGCTGTCCGGGACACAGACCCCAAGCTTTCCCTTGGCGAGCCAGGACGAGGATCACCAATCCGTCCCGCCATCCTCTCCGAAATCGGACGACGGCGCGTGTCACCTAGCCTATTGAAGGCAGAGGCTTTTCCACGCGCTGGGGTCTGCCCGGGCCGAAGAGGGGAAGCAGGGTGGGAGTGGGACGACGCCGTGTCCTGGGGCACCACCCCCTCATCGTTGCCTATGTGGACGGCCAACGGTTGGTGCTGAGGAGGTTGAGTGACGTTCCCCCCGGTCCTTGGCAAGAGTGCGTTGAGGACGGTGGGGTTCTGAGCTAGGCTGGCGATGATGGCCGACAGCGCGGCCTGGACCTGTGGGTCTACGGACGGAGAGGCCGCGGCCATAGGCAGGGCCGGGGCGTGGTCCGCTTTCTCAGCTCGTTTCTTTTCCAGGCCGAGGCGGGCGTCGGGGACTCCGCCGTTGAGTTGGTTGCGGAGGTCCGTCGTGAGGTTGAAGGCCTCCTGGAAGAGGTCCCCTCCGCCGGCCTGGTCGGCCGTGGCGTCTTCATCGTGCTCCCTGGGCTCTTGGTCCTCAGGGATGGCTTTGCTGACGAGGTTGCGGTTTGACTTAGTTCTCCCCATGATCAGTGGTTAGCTGTGCTTGGTAGCGACGAAGGGTGCTAACTTGATTGTTCTAGCTCTCAACGAGAGCACCAAATGATAGAGTATATCTCTAGAGAGAAGTGAGAGCTAGAGAGAGAAGTAGTATATTTGTTTGATATTAATGAATTCTGAACCCCCACAACTACTCCCAAGGGGAGTATTTATAGAGAAAATACGGGCTGGGCTCCCAAGCCTTGGGCTTGGGAGGCCCATTTACAACTGGGCCGAATACAAAGCCACTAATGGGCTGTACAAATGAATAAGTATAAAATCCGGTTCTGGGAGGTCCTCGTGGCCGACGAGGGCGTGGCCGACGAGGGCCCGGCCGACGAGGGCCCGGCCGACGGGGGGCACCCGAGTTCCTTGGGCTCAGGACCATAATCTGAGTTGGCCCCTTTTCGGCCGACGGGGGCGTCTTGGCCGACGAGGGCGCCACTCTGTGTTTTGTGCTTTCTGTTCTTCCGAGTATGTGGGTCCAGGGGCTCAGACCCATATACTCCATCACCGCCCAATCTTTTCGAAAAGAAACTCATTTAATTTACGACAATTACAACATATTATCGTGACGCCCTTAATATAATATGAATTGAGACTAATCCACCCAATCTTTTCGAAAAGAAACTCATCTAATTTACGACAATTACAACATGTAAACTATGACGCACAAAAATAAGACAGAAGGAAAACCCTAACTCTCGTAGGGAGACGGCCGCCTCGCAATTCTCTTTACATAAATATAGTTCGAGGTGAGGGGCTGCACGTGAATTTATCATTCTTTTATTCATTTAGAAGGCCTAAATAACTCTTATTTTTGGGAAAAAACATTTTATCATATTTAAAACTTTCACTTATGTTGTAGTCCTATTTTGAGCAATTTTAGAGAACAAAACAGTGTCAAGCATCTTGTGGTTTGATGACGTCACTGTGATACTCCCAAAAGAAGATCATAGGCTAGAAACTCATCCCAAATCAAGAAAATTGGAATTTAACAAAAGAGCAGATACTATAATAGAAGTGTGACCACATCCAAAAAAAGAACTAACCAGTAAAATGTTCTGAAACGACTGGTTAGATATCCAATATATGATAAAAGATAAATGGAGTGGTCTGATTTCGCGGATAAATCCCTTACTTCCACAAAGAGTCCACCCCTATATGCATTAGGCTGAAAACAGTGGGTCATGCCCACTACAAAAAATATCGCTATAGGCAAGGAATTTGGCTCGGGATCCTTCAGAATATTCTCGAATAACGGGTTTGACTTGGTTTTGGCTCGGAATAATTTTCTCAGCCACCCAGCTCGAGCCAAATGTATTGGCACAGAATTTTTAATCCGTTCCAACTTTGGCATAGTCTTTGGCTCCGCTTTTGCAGGACCAATTAGTCCATATAATCTGATAGTTTTGTCTCGGATAATTTCCGTGCCAACTTGGCTCGGATCATGTCGTCACAACAGAACCCAGATGAGGTTTCGAAATCAAAATTTTGGCACAGAATATTCAAAATTTCAAATTTGAACTGTGTCTGCGATACAAAACCGAGCCAAATGAAAACCATTAAAAACAAATACCATACAGGTGTACATTTTTACTGTACACCTATGCGGTATATGTTTTTTTATACGCAAGCAATAGCTAAATTAAAAGAAAGCAATACAATGAACAAATTAACCACAAAACATGTCAAACAAACATATCAAATAAACAGTCACATTGTTAATTGGGGTAGAAGCCACCCCAATAAAGTTGTCCAGATTGTCCAGATTGAACAAATCAACCACAAAACCCCACAAATAGTTCATCGTAAGGGATGTCCAAAAAAACATTAGATATAAGTCCAGAAAGCTTTAAAAACAAAAAATTACAACCTAGCATCCACAGCGCCATTGCCACCCATCTCATCAAAAATGTCGTCCATCCCGACTTAATTGGAATCACCATTCAGGCCATTCATCAGCACCGGTGTCGGAGTTCGAAAGCTAGAAAAGTCAGGCAATGGGATGGACGGGTTACTGCTGCGTACTTGCTCCATAAATGCCATAAAGGCTCCAGACATACTAGCCATTTGAGCTTGAACTTCCTGTTGGTGCTGTGCGAAGCGGGCCTCAAACTCCTCCCGAATGCGCCTATCTATCTCCTCTTGAGTTGGCCCTCGGCTCGGGCAGTCAACGCTTTCTAGTGATTGAGCCTCTCACCCGGTCCCATACCGGCGTCCTCTATACTTCGGCACAACCTTGCAAAACAGCTCGGTATCATCTTCATCATAGGACTTCCCTTCAGACTCCGCAATGGCTTTCATTTCATTGTATTTGTTCTGCCAAAACAAAATATTATTTTCTACATCCGGAAAAAAATGCTATTTCAGAATATAAAGATTTATAAATAAACACACCCGGGTTTCAACCACAAGAGCAGGGAAATCACCAATCTTCAGCACATACACTTTCTCAAACACCTCAATTTTCAGTGGTCGACGATTCAAACTCTTAGTCTATTAACACAAAAACAGAATAATTCAATTAATAAGTAAGTCAAACAAACTATCAAAACTAGTAAAAATAATTAAACATATAAAACGAAAATAGAAACTTAAAACAAATAAAACAGTAAACATTAAAACTAAAATAAGTCAAACAAACCGCCAAAATAGTAAGTATTAATACTATAATAGAAAATTAAACGATTACACCAAACATTATATACCATTTTTTCAACATGAGTTGTGACCGGAATACGACCACCGTGATATTGAGATTGTTTAGCTTTCTCCGAGTTACGGTTGCGTTTTCCTAGTGCACTTTTCTTCTTAAAGGCATCACTTGCCCAATACTCTTTCAAAACCAATCAATCTCCATCACTAATCCAATCCGGCATCTTGTTGTGACGTCTTGCTCGGCCTATATTTTTACTCAACCATTCACAGCCTCGAGAAGCAAATCATTTTTTATAGCATTTCCATAGTAGGGTTCCTACGGGTACTTTTGCCAATAATAGAAAACAAACAGAAAATTGGTTAACAAAATTATAATAGGTAGACAATTCACATTTAAAACATTAGTACTTTGTCAAAAACAATATTATACATTTTATCCTACCTCAAACAACTGTCACCATCGATCACGTTGCTCGACGTCGACCTGCTTGAATGAGTGCCAATCCCCATGAAAATTGCTTGTTATGACAGCAATGATAGAGTTGAGGACAGTTGGATTACTACAACACCATTATTAAAAAATGATCTACGTCAATTTAGGTTTCCAAGGGTTAAAGATTATAAATATATTTAAACAATAGGTCCAAAAACAAATTGCCCGAATAATAAACAGTTTCAAACATCATTTCAGAAGTTCTTCAATGAAAATAAACAGTCTAACTTCAACCATATGCTTAAAGGCAAACAAAAACTCACATTTATACCATATGTTTAATTGGAACCAACACAAGAGCATACTTGTGTTCACAAAAGCAGTTATATTGAACAACGAAAAATAAATAATAACATGATGTAGGAGCAAGACTCTGCTCTATTTTTATAAAGGCTCGGTTATTACTAAACAAATTGACAGTCATATGTTTAATGTTCTTTTATAAATTTGTGACCCGTCATTTAGTTTCCACTTCAATTGAATCAATTAAAATTCATTTTTTTAATTCTTTAATTCAGGGGTGAAAGGTTATAAATATTCAAAAGTTTTACCTCCGCATATCGGATGGTCTAATCCAAATTTTGGTTCGTTGTTGTTCACTATCGTCACCACCAAAATTTCTAGAATGCACAGACTCAACGGACTCATTGACAGGAGAGTTCAAGTCAGATTCCTTGCTATGGGGTTCTACTGTGCCGGAACCCCTCCCTCTTCTGCGGCCTCTGCCTGATTTGAACGACCTGAAACTTCCCCTGCTAGCTGGCATCTTATTTTAATTTATAGCATAACATAATATTTCACAAATTAAAACAATGTTCTAAATGACCGATGTCAATCAACAGTTTGTGTATGTTAACATAAAATCAGCAGTTCTAAACCCCTGTTGATTTTGTCTATTCTAGTAGAGTGTTAAGACTGAAATCCTTAGGAATAACTTAAAGGTATTATCATTCTTACTCTTGAGGACCGACCGTCGGAGATGGACAAGAAACAAGGAAGATGAATGTCGGATATAACAACCAAATCCATCGGAGATGAACAACAACCTCAGCCGTAGACGAGTATAAGCAAACGAGGAGAGACGGAGAAGGCCATAGAAAGCGTTATGTTATTAGGGTTTCTCAAATGAGGCGACAGAGGACAGATGTGGTTAAGTGCGATTTATATATGTCTGGTATTGGCAAGGCTTTGCGAAGGTAATTTCCGAGCCAAACACGCAACAAACGAGGGCTGGAATAATTAATTTAATCAATGGCTCGGTTTTGGCTAGGCATATTCTGAGCCAAACTGACAAGGAGTCAGAACGGTCAGAAATCAACCGTCAGACGTGTTTGGAACATTGTTGGCATGGTTTTAGCCGAGTCAAAGCCTAAAATAATTGTGATTGCAGTCTGACAGATGCTTTGGCTCGGTTGTGTGAAGGATAAATTATTCAAACTCAAAATTTCCTCAAGTTTTCAAATATTATAAAAATTTTCAAACTCGAAATTATAAAATTTAGCCGAGTCATATGATTTTTATATTATTTTAAATTTTAATATTAGAAGTCGAGGTTTAACGATGTTTTTCACATGTTCTATTTTGACTCTATTTTATTTATTAATGTATCATGAATTAAATTTAAAAAACTACAAACTCTAAAACAACTACAAACTGAACATATTATTCATTCATCTTCATCTTCGTCCTCAGGGTCGCTATTGTCAATGTATTCATCATCATCTGTATCTTCCGGCTCAAAGTTCCAATCTTCTTCATATTGAGTTCCTTCGTCTGGACCATCAGTGCCATCGTTGGGATCAGGGTCTATCCGTGCTCTAGTGGAATCTCCCAAAATAATATTCTCTTCAATGATTTGTGGATCCGGAGCCTAAAAAAACTCTTGTTGATAAACGTCAATATCGACGTTTTTATGTTGCGCATGAGAAACAACTTTTCGCGGTCTAATTGTGCATGCGCTAACCATAGGAAAACTTCTTTGCTTTGTTGTTGGATATTCTGTGTAAAAAACTTGGGCAACCTGTTAAGCTAAAATGAATGGCTCATTTTTCTGGTAGACTCGCGCATGATTAACGTCGAGTAAGTTATGTCTAAAATATTTTTTCACCCCCCTCATAGGATCTACCCAAGTGCATCGGAATAAAACAATCTCGTCTACATAGCCGAAGAAATTTGTCTCAGAATTATCATAACTGCAAGTTGGGACACACACTCCACTATTCATTGTGGGTTTATTGTTTCTGTAGGCCCGAGTATGATATTTGTAACCATTCTCAAAATATATAGACCAACACTTCACTAATGTTTCAGGACCCCATGCTAACGACTCCAAGAAAGGATCAACGAGAGCTGCTTTAGCTTCATGCAGTATCTGCAAATGTCATTCACTTGTTAGGTAATGATTACTTGAAAATTATACAGAAATATTAAAAAATGTATTAATTTACCGTATTCTTGAACCACAGTGCAAAATTAGTGTCGATCGTTGGCGTGCACTTTGTCACGGTGCGTCAAAATAAATTCACTACTTAAAGCTAATACGTAGTACATCGTAGTAGAGTTCGTATCCACAGGGAAAGGAATATTTCTTTTTTTATGAACTAGTAATTAAAGGGGGGTTTTGGGGTTGAATGATTTAATTTAATAAGAAACTAAGATGAACGACTTATATGAGATTAAATTCAAAGATAAAAAGGACTTGGCATTGCTACTTTCCACTTGTTGATATATTTTAGTCGATCATTGTTATATCTATAACTTATCCCCTCTCGAATACTCAATCGAGGAGTATATCCAATTTATCGAGGGTAGTTATTAACAACGGAAAATTTCACTTTTGGTCCCATGACTATTATACAACTTCCACATTTAGTCCTTGACTTTCAAATTGTCCACATTTAGTCCGTGAGAATGTTCCCCTGACCACCCGTGGTCCTTCCGGCCAACATTCCGGCCAATTTAAGCCGGTAAGAATTATAATGACATTTATAAAGGGTAGTTGGGTCATTTATTATCATTTACTTCCTGCTACCTAACGTCTTATACGACCTTCACCAAAACAAAGCTCACGCCTTCAATTGCAGTGAACCCTAATTCTTTGGAAGCGGAGATGTCTACTTGTGAAGCTGCAAGTTCGAAATCAGTAGGTCAATACGAATATGGCGAGTGGATTCCGGTCACCTATTGCGAATGTGGTCAACAAATGAAGCTTTTGACAACATGGAAAGCGGGGAACAGTGGGAGAAGGTTTTGGAAATGCATTGGAAATCAGGTTTTTTGTTGTTCGTCTTGATTGTAGTATACGTTTAAATTTTTGAATAAATTCTTGAATAATACGTTTTGGATTGTTGTTTTTGTTTCCTCAAATTATCTGAATAAATTCTTGATTGCATTATACAGTTAACAGTGCATGTTTAAATGTTGTTGTTGTAGACTTTTCAAAGTTGTGGTTTAATGGAGTGGTTTGACCCTCCAATGTGAAAGAGGTCTCCAAAACTAATTCCAGGGCTTTTGAAAAAGATCAATGGGTATGAGGAAAAAATCAGTACATTGGAGATGAAGCTTGATATATTAGAGATGCTAGGGTTAAAAGCTGAGAAGATGAAGACAAGCTGTAGTAAATGTAGGACATTGGTCTGTATTATTTCAGCTGTAGTTGTATTTGTATCAATTTATATGAAAGTCAAATAATGTAGTTGTAGTGGTTAAGTTGTGTAATGTTTCTTATGGTTTAGATGCACCCATGAGGTGTGAGACTGTTGTTGTACTGAAAGCTCATTCTGAGTTGGTTAGCAATGCATTTGAATGGTTTTTGGAGCATATAATATATGATATCTCTGTTTTGGATTGAAAATTAGACAATGATTGTGTAGTTACTCTGTTTTCTTGGAATCATATCTCTGATATCTCATATGGTATGGAAACATGCTACAAAGTAAGGTCACCAAACTGATATGTCATAAACTGATATCAATAACAAAGATGTTACAAATACACAAACATAGATTCAAAGCATCATTTAAATGACACATCATATTGCAAAAAGAAGTTCACCTTACATAGAAGTTCACCAAAATAGACCACTACATTTAACAGAATTACAGAAAACAAAAAAACAGACATCAATTGCAGCACAAACTAATCTAAGTCAATTGGGGCATCATCATTTCCAAAGAACACAGATTTGAATTTACTTTTTGATCTAGTACCATAACTTGGTCCTTTTTTTACTAGTAACTTTTTCAATTTTGGTTTTTCACTCTCTTCTTGCTTCTCTTCTTCACTATTTTCTTGATTCACTTCAGCATTCTCTTCTTGACTGAACATAGCATCTTTCCCTTCTTGGGTGAACATAGCCTCTTGCCCTTCTTGACTGAACATAGCATTGACAACTACAGGAACTTCACTTTCAAATGTGTGTTGTGTGTCTTGTGTGAACATACCAGTGTCCTCTACAGTGATAACTACAGGCATTTCACTTCCAAATGATGACTCCTGTGCACAAACCATGTTGATATCTACTAGATTAGCCTCATCAAATTGTTGGACAGTAGAAGCTCTCTCATCCCCAGTATTTTGCTTTTTCTTAGGTTTCTTACTTCTTTTCCTTGGCTGCATCTAAGTACAAAATACCACATACAATCTTAACTTAATCAACACAATACAACAAAATCAACACTGCACATATAAAGTTAACATAAAAACAAACACAACAAATCAGAAAGTACACTATAGTATACCAATTTTTCCTTGTTGTTTGGATCATCTGGACATCTCCTTGCATTATGCCCTTGCTTCTTGCACTTGGTACAATGCAGCTTTACATGTGTTCTTGCTACTTTCACTCCATCAGTGCTCAAGTCCATTGCATTTTTCCTCCTCAACTTGGTAGGTCTTTCAGGTCTAGCAGAATACAAAGGTGGAAGTGGAGGTAGTCTGTCTGTTATAGGCCACTCATGTGGCCCTGCCATTGGCTTTATGGACCCCCCATATATCTTCATATATGTCTCCTTTGTATAACTAGGGTGTACATAGGCATCTACTGGCCCCCTTCCAAATTTCATCCAAATTCCACACACTGCATGCTTGCAAGGTATCCCTGTTATGTCCCAAATCCTACATGTACACATTCTCTTCCCCAGATCAACCCCATGTTGTGTACCAGACATTCCTGTTATCTCAAACTCATTGTCACCACATTGGTACCCAATTAAACCAGCAGCCAACTTCTCAATATCCTGTATTTTTTTTTAACAATTCTTGGACACAGCTTTGTAGTCCATTTCTTTGCCTTTTCCTTACTAGTGAAAAGCTTTGTAAGAAGCAGTTTTCTAATTATTTCTAGGCACACCAATATAGCCTGACCTCTAGCCTCTAAAATGACACTATTAAAACACTCACATATGTTGTTAGTCAACATATCAGTTTTGGAGAAAGAAGAAAAGTGTGACTTAGACCATTCCCTTGGATACTTGTCTGCCAGCCATTCATATCCCTGTACATCTATTTCTTTCATCTTGGTAAGACTTGATTTGAAAGAATTTACAGTGCATGACCTAACACAGTCCCACAAACTATCTTTTATAGCTTTTCCATTAAATCCAGCAGCCTTCATGTTCCCATGCAGATGTCTCACACAGAATCTGTGTTCTACTCTTGGGAGTAGTTCATTTACTGTTTGAATCAAACCTTTCTGTTTATCTGACATCAAGGTAAAAAGGTGCTCATTAGATTCAGTATTGTCAGCATCTCTCCTCACAAGTTCCAAGAACCAACCCCAAAACTCTCTTGTTTCCCCCTCAACAATGGCATAAGCAAGATGAAAGATGATATTATTTGCATCTAATCCGATTGCAACAAGAAGCTGCCCTCCTGTATTGGTTTTCAAATGAGTCTCATCCACCCCCAACACTGGCCTACAATGTTTAAAACCTTCCCTACAAGCTTCCCAACACATATACATCCTCAGAAATCTTTGTTGGCCATCTACTTCCACATATTCACTTAACTTGACAGTACATGTGCTCAAAGGATTGATTCTTCTTATTTCTGCCACATAAGACCAAATCTTCTTGAAATTATCTTCCTCTTCACCTCTAAGTTTTCTCTTGGCCTTGCTCATAGCTCTGTATGCCTGTCTTGTACTCAGATGAAAACGTTCATCAGTGCAAACCTTCTGCCTAAACTCCTTGGTTTTTCAATTGGAGTGACTTTGAATCACTTTAAACCACCTATTGGCTAGCTTGGTTGAGTTGACCATTTTATTGTGATAGGCCCAAGAGCAACCATCATGTGTATTATGGTATTGCAGTAGCCTCCAGGAATGAGAATTAGCAACCTTTCTGAGATTCATCTTCCATGGACAGTCCAAATGCGTGCACTCCACTACAACTCTTTCCTTATCATTCTTTACAAACTTCAGCTCTTTACCCATCTTAAAAGCATGATTTTGGACAGCTTCCTTGAATTATTTCTTGGTGGATAAGGTCATACCCAGCTTAAAGCTTGGGTTTTTCATATCACTCTTTGCATTAAATTTGCTCCACTTCTCAGCCTCAGTATCAAAGTCCTTTATTGAGCCATCATCTGACAAATTTGGGTCCGGGTCAACCATTGATGCTTCCTTTTCAGTGTATTGTTCTTCAGAAGTTGTGTGTACCCCTCCATATTCAGCTGGTTGGGTCTATGTTTTTTGCAAACTCAGCATCATCCTTACTCATAAAAATCCTCTAAATCAGAGTCAGCATCATCCCCAGAAAAATCTTCTAAGTCCTTCTCACTACAGGAATAGTCACTATCATCAGAGTCATCTAATTCTTCATCAGCCATGTCTTCAAATTCAACTCACAACTCAACCACCTTACCCTCATTTCCATCATTGACAAACCCCCAAATTTCTGCCTCATCTTTTAGTTCATGTAAGGTATCATCTGAAATAGAAAACACTTTGCTTACCTTCTGGGTGCAGCCAAGCTCTTCAAGTTTCTCATGTAACACAATCAACCCAAACTCATCAACTTCTACATCATGGAATAACTGAACTGTGCCTCCCATGTATGAAGGTCTTCCCCTATCATTCACTCTTCCTCCATAGAATAATTTTAGAGTAAATGTGTTTTGGCAGGTAGCTGAATCTGCTTTAAACAATTTAATATAGTAGGGCAATCGTCCCATGTGGTTCCCACAAGCACAAAAATACATATTCATAATTTTTTCATATAAAAAATATAACAAACACATTAAACTGTACACGACCGTTCATTAATAACCCTTACTATTAGTCAAGTATAGAACACCGCCATATACCGACTTGATAGTAGCATTTAATCTCTTAACTCGATGAAATCAATTGAGATTGATAACTTCAACACAACGGTTTCGGTTTAACCAACAAAATTAATCTCTCTTAAGTTTATCAACCACGACCGTGCATTAATAAACCGAAGTTACTTACTTGTGAAACCATCAACGATTAACCATTGGTTCATCGATCGTTTCTAGTAATAATTAATATATGAAACAAAACTAGTTGATCCTTTAAGTAATGTTCAAAATATTAATATGAAATATGAATATGAATTAATTAATATTCAAGGAAGAATATTATTAAAGGAGATGAATCCTACTATAATTAATATCAAGATGTTAACTAATTGTCATCTTAGCAACACTCCTCAATATTAATATAGAGGAAGAAAATACTACTCTAACTAATGTCAAGATGTTAACTAAATGTCATCTTAGCAACACTCTCCAACATTAATATAGAGATAGTCTTAAGGAAAGAACTAATAATTACTCCCTCCGTCCCGTTAGAAGGTTCTCGTCCACTATTCTCATGGTCAACTTAAATCATTTTTAATCTTTTACTTTATAAATCAAATTTTTTCCAAATTTACATTTTTTTATCAGGCTTTGTAGCGGTTTTAATGTAGTTTCTGAATATGTTAATTTTATTTGAACATGGATTAAGTTGCTTTATCGACAGTCAAGCATCGTAAACCGTTCACAGGAACCTTCTAGTGGGACTGAGGGAGTAATATTCAAGGGAAGAAGTTAGGAAAATAACTCACAACTTTAATAATCAACAAACTTCAAGAGCAACACCAAGAAATGGAAGTTTAGCTCCTCATTTGGAGACTAAAATGCTAGAAAAATATAAAGAAATGCTATTCTAAACTGAGCTTAAGAGTATATGTGAATTGGTGATCAAATGGGAAGGAAAAAGGGTGTATTTATAGGTGTTTGGAGATGGAAGGGTCATTTACCCAATCGGGTTTTTCAGAAACCCGATCGGGTTTCTTGAGTAAGTGCCCGGAATCTTCATTAGTCACATGACTCACATCTACCGGATCGGGTTTTTGATTTACCCGATCGGGTAAAAGACAAATCTTTTCCAAATCTTTGCCATGCACGTTTAATTGCCTCCAAATCAGATTTGATCTTCGGGTCAAGTCAAACCCGATCGGTTTTTTGGAAAACCCGGTCAGGTTTTTGACTATTTTCCCAAATTTTCAGTTTCTCTTGTTCCCTTGCACTTTCCTTGACCTTTCCAAGATCCTTTTGATGATCTTTACCTAGTTTAAGCTCACAAAATCCCTAATCTATACAAATTACAAGTAACTACGAAAAATAAAGTATTACACCAAAAGTGTGTAATTTCCCAAACAACAACAAATAAAACTAGTTAAAATTACAAACATAAACAATAACAATTTTATACTATCAATCATCATATCAATCACCTCATTCGAATAATCGGAAAGGGCAAGCATTTCTCTATAATCGCTACATTTTAGTAAATTACATTAATGGACAGATTGTTTGTTAGTGTGAAAATGCATGATTAAGTAGTTTGTGTTGACTTACTTGTAAAACGGAATAATTTCCGGACAATTCATTAAAAGGTAGGTGTGTGCAATTCGAAACTCGTCTCCAACAATATCGTTGAAGATAGATGAAGATAGAAACCATTTGGTCATACAATCCTTCATCAATATCATCATTTCTGGCCGGCCTTTTTCGTCTAGTCATGATATCTCTTTCAAAATAGAAAGAAGAGAACGTTGAAACTTCTTCTGTGAGGTATGCTTAGCATATAGAAACTCTCATGTGTGCTTTATTTGTGAACTTTTTTTTTGGCTCCCGCAAAAACCTATTGAAATCATTAATAAGTAATTCATAATAACATGTGAATTATTATAAAAGGCAAAGTACAAATGTACCTCTCAAATCCGTACATCCATCTATAAAATGCTGGACCTCCTTTCATAGCTTCAAATGGAAGATGGATAAGTAAGTGCTTCATTCCATCAAAAAAGGATGGAGGAAACACATTTTCCATGTTACACATTATAATGGAAACCTTACCGTGAAGTTCCTCAAGTGCTTTTTGGTTTAGTATGGGTGAACATATTAACTGAAATAATTGACAATCAGTAATGGACGCCCACACGTTAGCTGGAAGATTTTCCTTCAGAGCAATTGGAAGGAGACGTTGCATGATCACATGACAATCAGGACTCTTCATATTCTTCATCATCAACTTCTCTAAGTCAACACATCTATGAAAACTAGAAGTGTATCCATCAGGAAATTGTAGATGAATGAGCCACTCCAATATTTTTTCCTTCTATTCGTCTGTGACTTGATAAACTGCTTTCTTGAATGGACCGACATACTCAGGGCCCATAGCAATTTCTGGTCTATAACAATACAATGCTACATCATTTCTTGATGATAGGCCATCCTTAGTTTTCCCCTTAAAGTTCATAACCGTGTTAAAAATGTTATCAACAACATTTTCTCAATATGCATGACATTCAAATTATGTCTAATCAAAAGATATTTCCAATATGGCAATTCCTATAAAATACTTTTTGTCCACTTATGATGAATTAGATATTCATCCAGATACTCAAGGGGTTCATCTATGGCAGAAGGGATGTTTCGAACAAGATCATAAATCTGATATCATGTCAACCTCGGAGGCGGAGGATCACACTCAATGCGACCCTTGATGAATGATTTTTTATCCTTTCGATATGGATGATTCTGAGGCAAAAATCTACGGTAACAATCAAAGTAAGATGGTTTGCGACTATTCTTCAGCCAAAATGCATTTGACTTTTCCATACAAACAGGACACCCCATTAGACCTGCAGTGCTCCATCCAGAAAGCATTCCATATGCCGGATAATCACTAATTGTCTACATTAGTGCACCATTCAAATTAAATATTTGATCTCTCGAAACATCGTATGTAGGAACACCAACATCTCATAGATGTTTCAGCTCTTCGGCCAATGGTTGTAGGTACACGTCAATTCTTTTCATTGGATTACATTAAAGATAAAAACATAAAATGATTTTTCATACACATGTCGGGGGGGGGGGGGGGGGGGGGATTATACGGTGTGACTATGATTGGCCAACATGAGAACTGGCCTCCAAATTGACTGTAAGGAACAAATCCATCAGCACATAACCCAAGTCTCACGTTGTGTGGCTCTACAGCAAATTGAGGATAACACCGGTCAAAATGCTTACATGCATCGAAATCTGATGGGTGACACATGAACCCATCTTCAGTGTCATGCTCTACATGCCAAGTCATGTGTTTAGCAGTAGCGCTCGAGGCATGTAATCTTTGCAATCGTTGTGCTAAAGGAAGATATGTCAACTTAGATACTGTAGATCTTTTTCTGGGTTTTCGACTCATAGCTGATATAGGCTTGTACCTATCTGCATTACAAAACTTACCCCGGGTTAGTGTATCATCGTTCTTCCAGAACAACATGCATCCTTCAGGGCATGCGTGAATTTTCATCATAGGGAGACCTAATTCTGAGACAAACTTTTTCATGTTGTAGTAAGTATCGGGGAGACAATGGTCACGTGGTAACATGCTACCAACCGACTCTAATATTCTGGACATGCAATTCTCAGAAAGGTTATATTCTGACTGTATATTTAAAAATTCAGAAACTACCGATAACTGTGAATGACCATCATAATCAGAATATAAAGATTGATCCGCACTTTTGAGCACAACTTGAAATCTAGTGCCTAACGCATCGACATAATAAAGCAATGAATTTTGTTCCTCATTCACATTATCGTATGCGGTGAAATCACTATTCGTATGCATATTGGTAATTGTAGAAGGAGCAAACAAATCATAAACCATTTTTTGTTCTCATGCCATTTCTTCATTATTTCCCCAAGTAGACATCTCATCGGGGACATACCAAGATGTTCCTACAATTTGTGGCAAAAGACATGATTCGAGTGGTTCTCCTTGAGAAGTCCAATTATAATAGTTAGGGATAAAACCATTCGTATACAAATCCCAGCAAACATCTTCAGCGTCAAGAATTTTTCTATTTTTACACTTCGCACATGGACATCTAATTTTACTTCGATCCATATACTGTGTTTGTCCTTGTGCAAAAGTAATAAATTCATTAACTCAATCCTCAAACTCTTTTCTCAATCCTCTACCATTTTCAACATGCCGGTTATACATCCAACTTCTAATTTCTCTATTCATTGTGCCTGAATATTTAAACAATCTAATAAATATTTATCTAAGCCAAATAAAAAGTACACCAGTAAAGTTTTAAATTAAAACATATCACTAACATACCATTAATATTATTAAGACAAACATAATACTCCGTAATAAATTAAAGATACAGATGAAAATAATTTAAAAGCACTAATAAAGAAAATTGCATAGCTGATAAAATGGCGATATCATTTTTAAGAAATCCAAATTAAATACAAAATCTCCACATAGTCAATAGCAATAATATAATTTTCAACTTCCATCGAGAGAATCCATCACTGAAAATAGTCATCGAGTAAGACACAATGAAAGTGTGGGATGAAAGTATAATTTTGTAAGATATAATTGATTTTACAAATACTAGGTGTATATATAGATGATTTTGTCACGGCATTTGACTCAGAAATATAACGGCTATTTTTTGGCACATTATTTGACTCGAAAATATTCAATTAATCAAAGGACCCTATTTTGGCACGACCATTTGCTCGATTTTGGCTCGGAAATATAACGGCTAGTTTTTGAATCGACATTTGGCTCAGAAAAAATTTAAATGAAGCAAATGAATAGTTTTTGGCACGGATTTTAGCTCGGTTTTGGCTTGAATAATCTACGGCTGTTTTTTGACTCAACATTTGGCTCGGGAAACAAAAAATCGACGCTTCCAACGGCCACTTTTTTGGCACAGAATTGGGCATGATGTTGTCGCGGAAGCGCAATGTCTAATTTTTTGTTCAAGAATTGGCTAGGATTTTGGCTCGGTAAGCTTTGGCTAGGAATATTCCGAGCCAAACCAAAATAAATGTGTTCTTGATTTTGGCACTGAATGTTCTCCGACGCATATTGTGATGGATTTTGGGACGGAAGACCTCGCCGGCCAACTTCTTTTCTAATGTTTCGGGGTTGGCTCGGAATTTGTCTCGGAAAATTAAAGTCCCCGTTTTGGCTGGGTTTATTCCGAGCCAAAGCCGTCATAGTACTGCGCTTCAACGTTTTCGAGTCAAAATCCGAGCCAAACCTGATTGGGCATTTTTGTGAACCATATTTTTGTGCCTATATCCAAGCTTTTTGGTAGTGGACACTAAACAATTCAGATTGATTTTTGTATATAAGAAGGTTCATAATAAATTTTAATTTTAATTGATAATCTTTGTTTTTATAACGATCGTGCATGTCATCAGGCTGTGATTTTGATTGCCAATTTTTCAACTTATCATCACGAATTAATATTAGATGGTACATTCTCGTGTAATATATATTAACATGATGGAATTTGTGTACAGAACATGTGTACACCTTTTGTGTACACTCATCTGTCCTCAGCAGATAAGTTGTCTGTCCACAGACAACTCTACAGAATTATCTGGAGACAGACAACTTGTCTGCTGTGGACAGATGAGTGTACATAAAAGGTGTACACATTTTTTGTACACCACGCATTTTTCTTCAGAGAAATTTGCGCTAGACGGCCCTACGGAAAACCCTAGGCGGTCATCTCCCATCTTGTGCGAGATCTTCAAAACTCTCTTCTCCAATCAACAAGAGTTTTGAAAGATGGCGATGTTCTCTAGGTAGCGAAGTACTACGTATCAAATAAAAAAAAATCTATGCTTCATCTCTTTCTTAATTTCTACTTTCGAGAATTTTGGTTAGACACCTTCTTTGGTCAAGAGTTTTATCCGCTTCATGTGAGTGTGAATTTTTTCTCTCCTAGCGATGTCTAGATGATGTGGGTTTCTCATCGGTGTAATCGATCTGGTGAGTTTTCATCGTTCATGGAAGGTAAAGCTTTTTCAACCTAGTTATTTTGAAGCTTCAATTACTCATCCTCCACTTAAACCACCGCCACGTTCTAGGAAAAAGAAAGTGCTCAACTGGATACCCTTTTCGATGGCTGATCAAACCGGTGATTCAGACAATTTATGCTTGATAGTGTTTCCTTTGTTGATTGATGGTCAAATTAATTCTCCTTTTCTTTGGTGGCGTCTGATCTTTTATTTGTAATTTTTTATTTTTTATTTGGAGTATCAAGTGCAGCAAGAATGTTAGATTATACTACATTATTTCAGAATTAGCGATACAGAAGGATTCATGAGATATTTCCGTTCAAATTCTCATCTCATTATAGCCGTAGACTATTATTCACTCACTTAGCTTGTTTCTTTGTACTATTTGATGAATAAATTATTTATTTGATTTTAAAACATAAACTACTATGAAATTGATCCGTTCTGTATTACTCAATATCATTATCAAGTTACAAGTTCGGATAAAAAAAAACTTCAAAACAGAGTTTGGATAAAAAAGTAAACACTTTTTTCATTTCATTCATAATCTCTTTAGGCAGCGGCCGGCCGGAAGATTCGTTCGATTCTTTGAATTTATGTAGTAAATACCTTCCTCTTTTGATCTTACGTAGGTGGAAGATTTAATACTTTCCAACTTTATCGTCAATATAGAGAGGATAATTCATTTCAGGACAGTCTGACGGGAACCGCCCTCATGCCAATGTCATTTGGGGCTTTCTTGGTTGAAGTTTTTAATAAAAAAATTTGAGCATCTTATTCATCAAATGTAGATTATCTTCACACAATTTCAGTTTACAGTTCAACCGCAAAGTCATTTAAATAAAATATTTAAGCATAATGCGCTTTATGTATATAAATAATGTGCAATATCTTTCAATAATTTTTTTAACTACTTTCCCGATTGATTCGTAACCTGAAAGTTTGTGTAGATAATCTTTGAACATGCTTAAAAATATTTCATCAAAAAATTCCACCAAGAAAGACCCCCAAATGGCCTCAGTCTGACACCAGTTCGGCCCCCAATATCATGAATTACATTTTTTGTAAATGAATTATAAAAAATACTATCTCCGTCCTAAATTGATTTGCAAATTTGATTTTTTTTTTGTCAAACAGTTACATTTTATTTGCTTAATTAGGATGTCATTGTTTAAATATATTCTAATTTGGAGTTTACAACTTTGAAGATATTTTAATGTAGTTTCTAAATATATAAATTTTAATTATTAAAAATTGAATTAATTATCAATAGGGAGCATTGACTTTTTTTATTGGTTAACAAAAAAATGTTGACTTTGTAAAACAATTTGAAACGGAGAGAGTATTACGTTATATCAATTTGAACTATATATGCGTTATGGACGCCCAGTGTCACAAACTAGAATTTACATTTTTATGATGTTCTTATTTCTCACCTAACTCTACATTAAACTCTAGTCTATCTATGATATATATGCAGACGCATAAATTTACAGACAACTCAAATTCTGTTGGTGGACAGTTTATAATGTAGTGTAGTTTTGAAAAAAAACACTTAAATTTTAAAAAGAAAATTAGAAAGTATGATAAACTAAGAGTGAAAAAAAGAAGCTTACTATACATGTGAAGAATTCCATTTGAGATGATATAGTGGGCAAAATTAATTTATTGAATTTGCTAAATCATTGAGGTTGTGGTTATAGGAGAATCCATACTCTATTATAAAAAGATGAGATTGGAGTAGTTGTCAAAATATTACGTAAATAAAATTTATGACTAAAAATATGATTAGAATTTACTAGAAGTAATATACGTATTATCATTGCATTGTAAAATTGTACAAAATTATACTCCGTAATAACTAAAATTTAATTTAAAAATTATAATGAAATACATATATAGAGAATTTATACACGAAGTATATAATAAAGATTAAATAGAAAATGAAAGTACATTCAAGCATGCATTAAATCAAGTATGTTTACTAATAATTCTTGCTGATAATTGACACAATAGATTATCATTTGAACACGTTGAGTCGTTGAAGCATCGATTCCTTTCTTTTCTTTCCGTTCTTTTCTATTTCTACTTTTCGCTTTATCTCCCAATTCTCTCTTATTATCCAAATCCCTTCACAATTCTTCTTTAATTTCGAACTCTTTTCAGTAGCATTTCTTTTTTATTTGCTTTCCGTTATTCCGATGCCTACGTTTATTATATTATTATAATTAACCCTTATTTATATTGCATGTTACGTTGTGATATACGTAGTAATTAATATCCAAGAAATTAATTCTTAATACGGAGTACTAGAATGTGATATTTCTATAATGAGCACGGGTGGGCACGGTCGTTGCCGATCTTACCTAAACTCGGGTCTGAGTTGAGCTTCATAAATGGTCCCTAAGCACAGTGATTCTTTGTCATATAGAATCATTAAAATTCAATGATTAAAATCACAAAATCGCAATTCTTAAAATAAAGTCTTGCATTATAGCAAAATGACATTGGATGTATTAAAAAACTAATTAAGTACAACTCGTCAAACATTTTTAGATGCAAATGTACTGATCAAGTCGCTTGAAGATATACTCTTCAAAGTGGCACTTTTATTCGAAATCAAGTACTACGTACTTATTAATGTTTCGGTTTGACTTTGAGTTAATGATTCGGTACGTGATTTTGTTTTCCTCTTTTGAAATCGATACATAGATTTGAGAGGCATGATACTAAAAAAACATAATTTAGTGGAATCCTTAACAATATATATTGCTAATTTTCACTATAAAATACAAAGCATTTAATTTAATTAATGTGAATTGAGAATTTCATAATTGCAATATTGATAACACTAAATAAAAAACAAGCAAGAATCAACTAGTATTTAAAAATTTACAAATTAGTCTATTTGGCATTCACACATGACAAATTAATTATGCATCACATTAGCATTTAGCACATCAATATAAAGTTAGAAAATTTCTGAAAATACAAACAAATAACAACATAAGCAAATAAAAAAACATAGACTGATAGAATTAACTATAGAACTTGGAACCTAGAAGCCTAGAAATAGAAATCGAACTGCCCAAAAGGAAAAATAAAAAAATAACTAGAAATACATATGTATAATACTAATATATATATATATATATATATATATATATATATATATATATAATTTTGGGCCCCTAATTTTTGCAATTTTTTGGGGCCCTGAGGCCCAAGCCTCTCCAGCCTTACATAAGGCACGGCTTTGGACACGGTCCGGGTTGGTTCGAGCAAATGAAATTTTTTCAAGAATTGTCAATTCTATTTAACGGGTAGATTCGGTCGGGGTATACTAAGTTTTGAAATAGGAACCGGACCTACCCCACCCCGTTTGAAATGGGCTGGTTCGATCCGAGTTCTCGGTTCGTTTTTTGTGAAAAATACGGCTATGCTAACAAAGTATCTCGTAAGCTATAAAATTTTCAAAGTAGTTAATATCAATATCACCTTAATATAGTAAAAATTCGAATTAAAACTGTATAACAACATAAATCAAATAACATTAAATTTTAAAATGTAAAAATTTAGATATCATCATCCATAAACAAAAAAGATAGCACTATAAAGTGGTAACAAATAAACTAGTTACTATACATTTTTATCTATGAAAACAATTTAAAAGCTTATTAAATATCAAATTATAATGAAAATTAAGATATTTAAATGGAAATGTCACACTTCATTGAGTAAGATAAGTCTTTGTATACAAATAAATTAAATATTAACGAAAGAAAATTTGATGCATTTGGAATAGAGAATTGGGGAAAATAATTTAGGAATTTATATGAACATTGAAACTCTTTATAATAGAATCACAAGTTTCTTTAATTGAGAGTCCTTGTCCAAAGACATAAACATGAAGTGATTTCGTGTCTTGTTAGTATATAATACTCCTTTCGTCCCATAAAACTTCACCAAAATTCCTTTTTTGGTTGTTCTAAAAATTTTGTCATTTCCATTTAAAGTAAGGAATATGTGGCTAAAATTATTTCTCTCCGCTCTGCACAAGTTTGAACCACATAGTTTTTACTTTATTAATCTACGTGAAAATTAACTCTGACCAAGTTTTGTGGGATGAAGGGAGTATTAAATATAATATAGTTTATTAAAATAATATTATAAAACGGTTCAGTCCGGATACCCGTTTTTTCAAATTTTAAGACCCGTTTGGTTCCTAAGTTCTTAAAGCCCCCGCCCCGCCCCGAACCGTTTGAGTTTTCCAAAATCAGGACCCTACCTTAACCCGCCCCGAACTTGTATTACCCGGTCCAACCTGCGGTTTTTGTACCCATTTGCCCAACCCTCCTAGCACAGAATACTGATTTTTGAAATCTTATATTACAGTATTACTATGGTATTAATTAGACTAGCCTCAATTATAACATCGGAATGTTATTTAATAATATAATATGTATATCCTGAAATTACAGTGACCATTTTAACTGTATTGAATTCGATTATTCGACCAAATTTTCATTTGGGAAATTTAAATAAATATGTTTTTCATTTTTTGTGAAATCTATAATAAATTTATAAGTCTTTATTAAATGAAATAAGATACATGGCAAGAGATAAACATGTGTTTTTAATAGGAAACGGATGATGATTTGATGGAGATAAAAATGAGACAATGATAAATATATGATCAAAATAAAAGTAGTGGACAAAAATATGACTTAGTGAATAATATACAGACGCATAGATCATTTCAAGTGAAGTGTTCAGAATCGTGTTCAAGTCTATCACTATAGTGATTTTTTTGGGCAAATTAATATCGACTTGTCAAGCCGTACTAGCAATGGTGGCAGCGGTAACTCAAGGTTGGAAGCAAAGGCATAGTAATGAGTTACAAAAGACAAAAAGGGATGAAAATGGGAGGCGGAAGAGGCCGGATCCAGGATGGGTAAAAATTGTTAATTATCAATGTGAGGAATTTAACTTTAAAATTGATTGACAAAAAATGTTGACTTTACTAATCAATTTAGGATGAAGCGAGAATAATTTAGTGTTTAAGACTTTCAATCTCATACTTACCTTTTTTCTACCACTCTTGAGTATGACTTTTATTTCTTGAATATGAGTAAATTTCTGTCAAGTTTGGTATTACAAGACTTTAAAACATGGCATTTTTTTCCAAACTTGGCAGATTACTCCTATTTAGGGAATAAATAACATGATACTCATATTTTGAAATTTCAAAACTTTTTTGCTCATATTTAGAGCAATTTGTATAAGTTAAATCATCCAACTAAGAATCTAAGATACATATTTTGTATATACACCTTCTTCTTTGATAATTACACTTTACCAACATATAATCAAAGAAATAAGAATACAATGTGATCAGTATATAATCCATTGATAACCATGGCAACTATATAGCTCTACACCAATTAAGAAGATGAAAATGACCCTATTTTTAGAGTACACACTATAATCTTATTACAATTACATCACTTGATTACTGAGCTTTCAGCATCTAATTTAATTTTCATCATGGGAAGGAGATGGAAGAAGTGTGATTATAAGTATCCCACTCATGGCGGCTGAAACTGCTCCTGCTATAAACGCAGGCAAATTCCCACCACCAAACAGTGCGTCCCAAGGTCCACTCAAGAATGACACCACCAACTAACAAATAAAACTGAGGTTAGAAGTAATATGACAATAAATAAAGAGGTTATTCTTCAAATAAAATATACTAATAAAAAATCTAACGAAGAAAATGTGACTATAAGTTACCATGAGCTAGTAAGTTTTATAATCACTACGATATACCATTTCAATACAATTATAGTCACTAAAGCTACTAGAGCCACAATTAGCATCTATCCATATATTTATAAATTTTATAATTAATTAAATGCTTTGTTTCAAATTTAGTACAACCATCTCTAAACTAGAATGGATCATATACTACTTTAAGGTTTCAATTCATAGCATTTGTGTAATATATTACGTAGTACTACGTAGGGGTGGGCATAAAAAACCGTAACCGTATAACCGCGCCTAAAAACCGGAAAATCGCCGTTTTTCCCGGTTAACCGAACCGCAATTTTTTAAATCCACGGTACGGTTAACCAACCGTGAGAATAAACGGTTTGCGGTACGGTTACGGTTTTAGAAATATGTTATTATCGGTTAACCAATAACCGGTATGTTCATGTCTGGTCATGAACTTCACGTTCTCAGAGAACTTGGAAAGATAAATATGTATCCAACACATCTAGATACATCAATTCTAATAAACATGTGAAGAAACCAAATTCTGTTTGTCACTATAGAATTTTTAATTTCATATTATTAATAATTAGTCAAAGCTTTTGTGAGTTATAATTAATTAGCCCATTCTGCAATCGTGAGACTTGAACATGTGTATTCTTTTTTTGAAGCAATTGAACACGTTTATTTTTATCAAGTGTATTTTATCTTTTCCTGTATTCCACTCTCAAAATTTATTTTTCTCTTGTTTGGGCTTAATTAATATAGAAAGAACATGGTGTGTGTATATATTTAATCAATGGTTTGATGGTTTTTGGTTAACCGGTTTGTGGTTAACCGAAGTTTTGGTTAACTGATACTCGGTTAACTGAAGCTTTGATTAACCGATACTCGGTTAACCGAAGTAATAGGTTTCTCGGTTAACCGGAAAGTTGGTTAACCAAAACACGGTAAACCAACCACGCCCACCCCTAGTACTACGTAACTGAGAAAAAGAAAAAAATAAGTTTTAAGAGTTTGTATATGCATCAGTGTAGCACACGCGGACGTGTATGCAGTGACGTATCCAATAAGTATGTTAGTGGGGGCGAACATACCTTAGATTGAGATAAAATCACTAGAAAAATCAGACTAATTAGATTAAGAAAAAATGTGAAATCAATTATAAATAACAAAATATTCTCTGAACAAAAAATATTACGATATCATGTTTAATTAAATTTCATTTTGTTAGAAATAATTTATCACATGGCGTCCGTAGTTTGTGCAAAATTATGACAATAAATAAATGAACCAATTAAGGGAAGGATCAAGCATGTACTTTGAATTAATTTCAAATTGAAAAATCACAAGTATAATTAAAAAATAAGTTTATATTATGTACAAAATCAGTTCATATGTTAAACTATAATGGTAACTATATTGATGTAGTTTAGATCTTTCTAACAAGAAAAAAATAGAAAGAATGATGTTAACCACTTAGAATTTATTTTAGCCTTCAAAGGCAAAAGCATAAAATTACTAAAACTGAAGCAAGGGAAAAATTTCAAACACTGAAGCAAAGATGCATTGTTGATAGCTACCCGTCTTTCCACTCAGCCACGGACACTTATAGTTACAATTCTCATGTTTATTACGGAGTATATAACTTCTCTTTAATTAACACATAAAAATATATGTATAATTTTAAATTGGATATGCATATATATAGGGGTTGGGTAGGGTTGAGAGGGGGCGCAACTGCCCCCTGTCCCACCTTGGATACGCCCCTACGTGTATGCATAATTGCATATAGGCAAATTGTGCTAAACAAGAGTAAATAGGTTTTGCAATTCCAAAATGGAATTGTTATGTTTTTCTTTCTGAAGGTGGTTCCTATTCACCTTCACTATAAACATGCAAAAAATGTTACTTGTACACACTGGTTTACAACCCAGTTTACACAGCAAGTGCAGGGGCGGATCCTTGTGTGGGCAGGGGTGGGCTCCAGCCCAACCCAATATTTATTTTTTTAATTAGTATATGCATAAATTTAATGTCCACCCCATCCCAAAATTAACTCCTCGCCCACCTTAAAATTAATTCCCAGTCCAATCCAATCCTATTATCAACTATTCCACTTAACTACTTCAAGCTAACATGGTGCCAGAAGTTCGGAGCTGCGACTGAACTGTGAAGCATGAAGGTGAAAGAGGGAGTAGTGGAGCTGCGACGGAGACACCAAAGATGAACACCATCCGATCTCTGGTCAACTGCTGAGCCGCCGCCCGCCGTCCATGCGTCCAAGGCCCTGTGTCGGCCGTCTTCCCTCTTCGGCTCTCCGAGTCCGACTCGCTTTGCCTCTATCTCCATGTATACTCTAAATTCAAATACTCTTTTACACTATTTTTCTTGATTAAACTTGTATTATTTGTTAAACATTGCATTATTTGTTAAGCATTGTATTATTTTGTGAAACATTGTTAATCTATTTGAATATTTGATGAACCGAGGATCTGGAGCGATTGTGTCATTGTATTTTATATGTGAAACATTGTATTATTTTGTGACTGTATTATTATGTATTTTTTTTAGTTTTGTAAATCTATTTGATTCTTAATTGAATTTTTCAGTACATAATAAAATAGTGTTTATTCATTATGAATTTATAATGGTTAATAATAAATTGTTTTTTTCCAAAAAATGATTAAAGATAAAAGTAAAGATGTGAATGATTTATTTATTATACAATTGAAGATTACAGAATAATTTATTTATTGTGTGGACATGTAAGAAATAGTTAAAAATTTCAATTGAAATTTGAAATACTAGAATCTTTAATAATCATTAATAAATTTATAAAATCGCACTAAAAATGTTTAAATTTTAAGTTATATACAGTTTAATTTATTCCTATGATTTATAAGTTAACGATAGGTTGAGCCCGGCCGGATTGAACCGAACATCACTAAGCTCAAACTCGACTTGAATAACTATTCGAACTGAAAATCTAGCCGTTTTCGACTTCAAAGCTTGTTAAGCTTGAGTCATTAAATTAAATTTGAAATCAAGTTCAAACTCGAGTAGTTAAAAAAAACTTAGTTCGATAACAACTCTAAATTAAACATTTTGTGTGCGGTAACAACTTTTTTTACGACTTAGCCCACCCCACATCCCGTTCCTCGATCCGCCCCTGAGCAAGTGTAATTGTCTACACACAGACAATTTATTTTCATTTTAGTAAAAAGAAGTATTTGTACCTCCGAGAAAATGGGGATCACAGATATTTCTTTTTACCAAAATAAAAATCAATTGTCTGTGTACAAACAGTTACAAATTAATTTAGCGTGCAAAAACCTGCACTAGGTTGATGATGGGCTGATGAAACATTGTTGTGGAAACTATTGACGTAAACAAGACCTTTGATAATAATCTTCAATTTGGTCGTTGGTTCTATTCCTATTGGCTTCAATTTGAGCGGTCTTAGTGATGGGGTGTCATCTTTTTTTGATAATAATCTTCAAGGACAACGCTAAGGCCCGTTAGGTGAATATGTCCCTCTCCATAGTGTTATTTAAAAATCATACACCTACCTATATTTTATCATTATTACTAGATATTAATATAACATTATTAATGTCATTTTTGGTAATATTTTTGGTTCATCACGATGATTACTCTTATTTTAGGCCAATCACGGTGCTCCTATTTTAAAATCCTTTTTACTTCTATGTAGGGTAATTTTATGTAGACAATTAGCCACACGATTAGAACATTATTTATATGCTGATAAGTGTATTTTCTGGACTCTATTTAGAACATTTTCATTTGCATTGATTTCAGTATCAGATCAAATCAAAACAAATAAACTTAGACATTAGTAAGAGACTTTTATCAGACCGGACTGTTACCAGATTGTACTTGAATAAACATAAACAAATAAGATTAGACTATAAAATTTTGAGCCTGTTTGGGAGTCTTATATTTCAGATAAACAACCTTATCAGTTATCTTTTTCACCAAACATGAAATTTTGATTTCGCGCGTTGAATTTTGTAATAATCAAAATAAATAAAATTGAGATTACTTTTATAGGTGAATTGGATCCCTATGTTTTATGAGCAATCATGTGGATGTTGGTATTATTTTATTATCAGATAGATGTTTGATTTTACTACCAGAAATAAATATATAAGTCTCTAATTAGTAGTGTAGAACAATGAATGATGATTTATGGAAGTTGAAGTGTTGAACCTGTGGTATGACAAATGAGAGATTGAGAATCCCTATGGAGAGTCCTGTGGGACAAAATATACACATGATAAGATTTGCACTAAAATAAAATGTCCCGGTAAAATACGAATATATAGATACAGTATTTTTTTTCCTTACCTTGTCCGGCACCAGCTTTACTCGTAAATATGGCCGCTAGAGCGTATGGAATGATAAAGGTAGCCTGTAGCCAATAGACAAGTTAATGTTTTTTAAACAACAACCACATCCAAGTCTTAGTCCCAAAAATATTGGGGTCAGCTAACATGAATCGATACATCATATCAACATCAAAAGGAAAAGAAAGAAAATAAAGATAAAAAAGATAAACTATGATAAAAAGATAATATGAAAAGAGATGAATATACATAAAAATGATAAAATAAAAAGGATATAAATAATGCTTATATATATAAGGATAAAAACAAGGAAAAAAGATGAGGGGGAAAGATGATACGAGATCACTCCTCCACACGAATACTCGCCCTCCATTTAGCTCTCTCCAAAGTCATGCCTTCATCCAACCCCAGAATAAGCATATCACTTCAAACTCCCCTAACCCACGTCTGTTTGGGTCTTCCTCTCCCTCTCTTCCCTGCCTCTTCTCCACACATCTCAACTCGTCTGACAGGTGCATCACTCGGTCTTCTACGCACATGACCAAACCACCGTAGGCGCGACTCCCGCATCTTGTCTTCAATAGGTGATACTCCCACCATTTGTCTGATTGTCTCATTCCTCACGCGGTCCTTCCTAGTATGCCAACACATCAAACGCACCATTCGCATCTCTGTCACACTCATGTTTTGAATGTGACATTGTTTCACCGTTCAACACTCTACGTCATACAGTAATGCAGGCTTAATTGTTGTCCTATAAAATATACCCTTCAGTCTAGTCAGCATACCTCGATCGCATAGAAATCCTGACGCACTCTTCCACTTCATCCACCCTATTGTGATTCTAAGAGATACATCTCCATCTAACTCACCGTCCTTCTGAATTATGCAGCCCAAGTAACGGAACATATCGCTGACTGGTATCTCCTTACCATCCAGAGTAATTCCGCTATTACCACTGCTTCTACCTCCATCAAACTTGCACTCCATGTACTCTGTCTTGCTCCGACTTAGTTTGAAACCCTTATTCTCCAATGTTTGTCGCCATACTTCCAACGTTGCTTTAAGACCTGATTGCGTCTCATCAATCAATACAATATCGTCAGCAAACATCATGCACCACGGTATATCTTCTTGAATTGACTTCGTAAGTTCATCCATGACTATGGTAAATAAGAAAGGGCTCAGAGCTGATCCTTGGTGCACCCGATAGTAATAGGGAACTCTTCAGTCCTCCCTACACTAGTACAGAAACTTGTAGTACAATCATCATACATATCCATGATGATGCTAATATACTTGCGTGATATGCCTTTTCTAGTTAAGGCCCACCAAAGAATTTCTCGAGGTACCTTATCATATGCCTTTTCTAAGTCAATGAACACCAAATGCAGATCCTTATGAGCGTCTCTATACTTCTCCATAAGTTGCCGAAGAAATTCTTTGGTGGGCCTTAACTAGAAAAGGCATATCACGTGCTCCCAAAGTTTCATGGTGTGACTCATAAGCTTAATCCTTCGATAGTTGGCACATTCTTGTACATCACATTTATTCTTAACTAAAGGGATAACAGTACTCTTCCTCCAACTCGTTGGCATCTTGTTGTTTCTCCAGATCATGTTGAAGAAACTTGTTAACCACTCAACGCCTCTCTCTCCCAAACTTCTCCAAGCCTCGATCGGTATGTCATCTGGACCCACTGCTTTCTCCGTCCCATCTTCCTCAGAGCTTCTTTAACTTCCGTTGTTTGGATCCTTCTCACAAAATCACGATTTACCATACAATCTGGTATGGACAAATCACCGATATCTTGCGAATTGTTCCCGTTGAATAGTGTATCAAAGTATGACCTCCACCTCTCTTTTAACTCTCTGTCGTCCATTAATATCTTCTGATCGATATCCTTCACACACTTAACTTTTGCAATATCTTGTCCTGCGATCATGAAGACGAACAAGTCTATAAATATCTAGTTCTCCTTCCTTAGAGTCCAACTTTTCATACAACTCCTTGTTCACTTTCCCCCGTGCTTCCCTTACGGCTTTCTTTGTTTGTCTTTTAGCATCCATGCATGCTTCTATGTTCTCATCACTCCAACTTGTCCCCAACATTTTGTAGCAATCTCTTTTGTTCCTTATGACTTGTTTCACCTCATCATTCCACCAAGACGTGTCCTTTTAGGTGGCAGACATTCTTTAGATTCTCCAAGTACCTCTTTTGACACTTTGTTAATGGTTAACTCCATTGATAACCATATATCATCCACATGTGTTTCATTATCAATACGCCGTACATCTTCACCGACCATTTTGTGTGTAAAACTTTGTTGAAGATCTCCCTCAAGCCTCCGACACTTTATATTTGGCTCCACTTATTGTTTAACTTGTCTTCTATGGTTCTTACCTCGAAAGTCAAGCACAAGCATCCTATGCTGAGTGACAACACTCTCACCTGGAATAACCTTACCATCAGTGAAGCTAGTTCTGCAAGTGGTCCGTACTAAGAAGTGGTCAATTTGAGTACTATTAGCTCCACTTTTATAGGTTACAAGGTGATAGTCTCTTTTCTTAAACCAAGTGTTCATTATAACCGACTCATACGTCAAGGCAAAATCCAAAATGTTCTTTCCCGCCTCATTCCTAGTGCCAAAATCACGTCCGCCATGAATACTCTCAAAGCCATCACGACTCGAGCCCACATGCCCGTTGAGGTCACCTCCTATTATCAACTTCTCTCCCTTGGCACTCGTCACATCACATCTTCAAGATCTTCCCAGAACTGTTGAGTTGTAGATGCATCCAATCTCACTTATGGTGCATAGGCACTTACCACAGACACAATCTCACCCCTTATCACCAATTTAATGTTCATGATGCGATCGTTCTTCCTGAAGACTTCTACCACATCCTCAACATAGTCACGTGCCACAATAATGTCTACCCCATTTCTGGTCTTATCTCTCCCCTAATACCACAACTTAAAACCTCCGGGATTAATCTCTCGTGCTTTCTCTCCAACCCATTTAGTTTCTTGCACACACATAATACTGATATTCCTTCTCCTCATAACCTCGACTACCTCGGAAGATCTGCCTGTAAGAGACTCAGCATTCCATGTCCCAAAACGCAATCTAGCACTCCACCTTCTGTTCTTAGCCCCATCTCAGAAACCACCATGCCTTTGCATATTTGACATCATCCCCGGGCGATGGAATGACGCGCCGCTTCCGGGCGACGACCTAGCAACCTTAGCATTCTTATCACCATTCTTACACCTCATATTTTGGATGATATTTGATTTTACACCTCATTTTTAAAATTATTTAAGTGTGTACTAAATTGTGAAAGAGTGAGGTACAAAGTCAAATGATTTTACTGACCAATCTTCATTATATTATAAAGTACCAATTACACAGTACTATATTAAATATGTCAAACCATATTTAATTATAGAAAATACAGAAAAGGTACATGTGATTGGACCCGTTTTTAGATAGGGGTTTGTGTTGTGTTTCTTAACAAGTACGTCATGTGTTTACTAGAGGAGTGTGACACTTAACGCCGTTACAAATTCCTGAAGGAATATGATGAACATTAACTCCGATTTTCAAACGTGCTCGAAAAAATAAAAAAAAAAATATAGGAAGGTGTGGCTCATCAAAGCGAACTTTAGACCAACTTTCTTTTTTTATTCCAGCCATCATTGTCACCAGAAAGTCCGTTGAAAAGTGATATTAGCGAATTCGTTTTAAAAAATATAAACCAAACAGATTTGAAAACATCAAAGAAGGAGATGGTTTGGAGGTCTTCTTGACAAGGTGTTTTCTAGCCTCCCAATATTTTTCTTTTAATTTTTCGAACACTTTTTATAATCGGAGTTATTGGTTATCGTCTTCATACGACAATTTCTAATGGCGTTACGCGCCGGTTCCCTCATGTGATAATGAAACTAAAGCATGTGACCTACTTTATTAAGAAATGAAACACAGACTCATATCTGAAAATCAACCCAACCACAGATAACTTTTCTATACTTTTCCCTTAATAATATGACTTCCATTATGTTTTTTCGTCCTCAAATAATTTTCTTGGATCACAATACTCTTTTCATCTTAAATTACATTTGAAATGTTTGGAAGCAGTTAAAAATTAAAGGATTTACGAAGTACTACCTCCGTTCTCATTGTAAACTAGCATGATTATTTAGACAATAATTAAATAAGGTTAATCGAGCATATTTTGAGAAAATAATTTTGATGAATATATAATATAATATAGTCATTGATGATAATTGTGATATTATAAATGTATTATTTTTAATATTTCATGATTAAATTATCATTTAAGAGTGTTAATTATTTTAAAAAATTAAAAAAAGTACTTTTTATGTGACATCTAGAAAAGGAAAGTGACAATCTAGAATGGAAGGGAGGAAGTAAAATATATCCCGTAAGATTTGGTCATTTAAGATTTAGTTGTTTTCTTACAAGCTTGGCCTTTATAATGTTTTCACTTTGGCGAAGATGTTTAAGACAGGAGAAAAATATACTCCGTACCTTGTAAGATTTAGTCCTGTACTTTTTTTTGTGCACGATACTTAGTCGTGTAATTAATAAATTTATTCACTTTTTTTAATGGAAAGATACACCCTCTAGTGAGAAGTTTGAGAGCGGCGGTGTCTTTTCTAATACACCTTTTATAGAAGTGCATTTTCCGATGAAAAAGACTTAAATAATATGATAGAATTACAACATAAAGGGTGTTTTAATTAGATACTCCCTTCGTCGCCTTTTCCTTTTTTGGATATCCCATAAACAAGTTCTTATTTTCTTAAATGACAAGTTAATCTACATCAAAACAGTGTCAAACAGTGCAAAACAGTGTCAAACAATGTCGAAACAATGTCAAACAATGTCGAAACAGTGTCAAAACACTAAAATTTACCCCATGATAAGTTTATTTCCTTAATATGTGTGTAGGTCAAACTGTGAAGTTCATTGTAGGACGGAGGGAGTACAAATTAGATGGTCTGGAAACTGATTTGGTTTAGTCTGAAGTTCTGAACTGGTTTAGCTGATCTGATAGATGTTTGTAGAGATTTTGTAATTGTCCAAGTCTAATCTTATTTAATGTAATACTAGTATAATTTTGAGGTAATCTTTTTTAAGCCTAATCTAATCTAATATACAAATGAAACTCGTCCAATTAAAACTAATGATAATAGGGAAACTTCCCGAAATAGGACTAAAGCAGTTTGAAAATCCTAAAATAGGACTGTCATGTTTTTTATTCCCAAAATATGATTAATTACTGTCATGTTTTTATTCTCAAAATAGGGTTTAATGCATCATATCCCCTCGTGAAATATAAATTCGGCCCATTAGCCCCCTGTGATTTAAAAAATGCGTCAAATCCCCCTGTGTTATCATTAATCATGCATCAAACCCCCTCCAAGAACAAATTTAATTTCCAAAAAATGAAAAATGATTATTTTTTTGTATAATTTAGAAATTTTGATAAAGTTACTTGCATATTCAACCATATTATTAAAAAAAGTGATTTCAAAATTATAAAATTTGTTCTTGAAGGGGGTTTTGCGCATAATTAATTAAAACACAAGAGGTTTTGACACATTTTTAAAATCACAGGGGACTAATACGCCGAATTAATATTTCACGAGGGGGTTTGGTGCATTTAACCCCTCAAAATAGGACTAATTATTGTCATGTTTTGACACTACCAGATTCAAACATGACAGTATTTTCTAAACATGGCAATAATTAGTCCTATTTTAAAAATAAAATTAAGACAGCCTTATTTTGAAATTTTCAAACTATTTTAGTAGCAGTAATATTCTCTTGATAATATCTGTCCATACGAGAAAGCGATGAAAGGAATTTACCGCAGAAGGCACTCCGAGCACAGAAAAAACAAGAAAGGCGCCGGCTCTCACACCGGCGGGCGGCGGAAGAATGTTGCCTTTGGGGTCGTGCCGACGGTTACGCTCCGCCATTTTGGTGACCAAAACTGTCATGGACAAGCAGATGGACAACATAAAGCTACTACCGCCCCATATCTTCTTTACTCCGCCGAGCCGCCGAGCCAGTAGCTCCAGCCCAATGGACGCGAAACCAGAAACCACCGCGTTGAGCATGAGCGCCAACGCGCCGGCATGCACGCCTCTAGCGTAAACTTTGTCGCCGACTTTGCCGCCGTAAACCTCCTTCGCCATCCAATCCGTGTCGTACAGCAAGAAAGGGAACCACGCCGTGGAGGCGAGGGCACACACCATTAAGAGTATCCACATCGACCTTGGAAGGTCTTTCAAGGCGCAGAACATTTCCCCGAAGAAGGGCACTTTCAACTTTTTCTTTACTTCCGGGCTGCCGCCGTCACCGGCGCTATCTTTTCTGAGCGGTTTCTCGTCGACGCAAATGAGCGCGAAGGTGGTTACGATCAGCAAGAGGGAAATGGAGATGAAGAAAGCGCTCTTGAGATTGGCGCAATAAAGGTCGCAAGCTTTGGTCAACGAGAAAGGGAAGACTTTGTGGAGGCTAGAGTAGGAGCCGGCGGCATAGCCAAGGATGCTTCCGATAGCAGCAAAAAAGGTATAAAGAGCGTTTGCCAGTCGCATTTTGTCGCCGCTGTCACCGGAGAGGTCTGCCAGTAATGCCCTGCATGGCCCCTAAAAATGACCATTAATGTAAGGATATAGTGAGACATAGAGAAATTGATCCCCAAATTATATCCAAAGTGAAAAAACAAGGCTAAGTATATTTTATTGATTGAATTCTCAAAATAGAACTAAAAAAGAATTGTCAAAAATCACAAATAAGAGTAATAGCGTTAAAATTGCCAAAATATGACCTTTTTTGATTGGACAAAAATATCTTAGCCACCACCTCCCTTGTCCTATCACCACCGGACTCATTGGTAAGGTTGTCTTGATAAAGGTCTTTATAGGGACATGGGCAAGAGGACATGCAACCAGAACTCATTGCTCTACTAGAACCCATAATTTCTCATATATATATATATATATATATATATATATATATATATATATACACACACACACACACTTATGTATGTATAAAGTACTCTTTCGATCAGCACGGCGTCACTTGGGGCCGTCTGGACGGCGGCATTTGGGGTCCTTTCTAGTGAAAGTTTTTGCAGAAATTTTTATGACATATTCTCCATCAAAATATCAGCTAAAAATTCAATCAGAAAGGTACTCAAATTATTCTTGGAAGATAACTATGCCAAAATATACATATAAAACGCGATTAACTTCCAAAAATTATTTGACAACCTTCCCGGTTGAATTTTTAGCTGAATATTTTTGTGGATAAACTAGACTTGATGAAGAACATGTCATAAAAATTTCATCAAAAAAGTCGACCTGAAAGAGGCCGAAACTCCGCAGTCCGGACTACGGTTTTTGTCCGGAATTCCGGACAGGAATATTTCTCTATGTGTGTGTGTGTGTGTGTAGGGCAGAGTTCAAATAAAAGGAGGCGCTCTCGTGTAAATGACTGCACTTTTTCCTCACCGCGTTGCACTATTGCATGTTTCTGTTTCACTTTTTCACGAAAACAAAAAACATCAATTTATTTATGAATTTGCCACCGCGTTTTTGATCAAATTTAGTGCATTCTTGGCTCATTTTGAACCATTAAATGTGGAAATCAACGCATGAGATTTATTCTCACTTTGCATGGGAAGACCTTTGTATTTGAACTCTCCCCTATATAGACACACACACACGCACACACACACACACATATATATATATATATATAAATTATATATACATTAAAATTCTATAATAATTAAAAAATAAAATCAAATTTATAATTTTTTAGATACTTTCAATTCATTTTTTAAATGTCCGCATTTTTTAGAATTTTTAAGAACATATTTCGTCATCTCTTTTGATTCATTATGGGTAGTCATAAATGTTATGTTGGTCTACTTCTCTCATTTATATTCAAGACTCATTGATATATGTCGCTAATTTTCTCTGGTTCTCTAATTGAAGTGAAAGATTTTTTTTTAACCCGGTAGGGAAACCACCAAAATAAGTGGGGTAAATGTCGGGGAACATTTACCGGATTTTATTGAAGAGCATCAGATTAATTAAATTACATCAACTCGGGGGGCTAGACCAAACCCGAGAAATAAAACATGAATATAATATTCAAAACTAAAATTAAAACATAACAAAATAGGCCTAAGAATGCCGGAAGAAAGATAAGTCCAGTTTGTCTGCAACGATTGATCTGCGAACATGACCAGGAAGCCCACTAAGCGACGGGATTACAGCAAAATCAGATCCAACATTAAATAATCTGGAAATATGGTGAGCCGACCAGTTGGCTTCTCGAAGAACATGTCTGTACAAAATCCCAATCTCACCACTCCATTTCTTCAAATCCATATCCATTGAAGTGAAAGATTTGAACTAAAATATGTTAGTTAAACTTGTTTTTATTATTCATAATTACCTTTATTATTAGATATTAGGTAATTCATGTAAAGTTAGTGGGTTACGTGTGCATGTGGGTGGGTGTGGAGGTTTTTTAATCCACTTACCATAACTGTTATTCTTACTTCTACTATATAAAGAGGTACGAGAGCCTGGTTAGGGTAAGACGGTTTTTCCTCCTTGTTCTTTATCAAAATTTATCATATATGAAAGCTACGTTCTCCCCATTGATATTGCATGAAATATAGTTCGTAGGTTTGTTTATATTGCAAACAAATAGTATCAGAGCTCCATGGTTAGACACGATCCATCAACATGCAATCATCATCCTCGTCCACGAGTGAAGGTCTTGGAGAAAACCTTTTCCAGCATGAAGAAGAAGAACACACAAGGTACCAAGAAAAGGAAGGAACGGTTACCTTAAAATATCCCATGCTTACAAGAACCAACTATGCAGTGTGAGCTATCAAGATGGAGGTTTTCGTGATAGCCCAAGGAGTATGGGATGCTATAGAAACCAATGAGCCAGTTGACAAAAGGAAAGACAAAATGGCATTGGCTGCTATCTATCAAGGTATAGGCGAAGATACTCTCTTGCAACTTGGAGCAAAAAGATCAGCCAAGGAGGTGTGGAATATTTAAAGTACCATGCATCTAGAAGCAGAAAGAGTAAAAGAGGTTCGTACTCAATCCCTACTAAAGGAATTTGAAGGGATGCAAATGAGTGATGGAGACACAGTAGATGATTTCTCAGGGAGGATTCAGATTATTGTGAGCAAATTGAGGGGCCTTGGCAATGTAGTAGAAGAAGAAAAGGTCGTGAAGAAACTGCTCATAGGAGCATCACCAAAGTTCCTACAATTGGCATCCACCATAGAAGAATTCTGTGACTTAAAGGTCAAAACCTCTGAAGAAATCATAGGTTCACTTAAAGCTCATGAGGAAAGATTCCAAGGAAAAACTAATTCAAATGAAGAAACAGTGTTGCTGACCCGGGCAGAATGGAAGTCAAGGGAGGAGTCTAAATCACAAAACAACACTTTTAGAGAACAAAGCAACTCTAGAGGAAGAGGAAGAGGCAGAGGTAGAGGATATGGGAGATCAAGAAATGAAGAAGATCACCCACAACAAAAGAAGAAGTTTGATAAATCAAAGATCCAATGTTTTTCCTGTGGGAAGATGGGTCATTTTGCTTCAGAATGTCTATCAAGTGAGAAAGAGGAAGAGATAAATCTAACCTTACAAGAAGAAGATGAGGAACCCTCATTAATGATGATTGAGACTTGTGAATTAACTAAATCACATGTATCTCAAAATGCAGCAGATAAAACTGAAGAAAAGGAAGAGAAGAGCACAGATACTTGGTGGTATCTAGACACAGGGGCTAGCAATCACATGACTGGAGGAAAATTCTATTTTACAAACTTAGACACCTCAGTTCAAGGCAAGGTGAGGTTTGGAGACAATTCTATGATCAACATAATGGGCTTAGGGACTGTATTGTTTCAGAGTAAATCAGGTAAACACATGATCCTGCAAAATGTGTATTACATACCTAAGCTTAAGAGTAATATTATCAGTGTGGGTCAGTTAGATGAGTCAGGAGGACAAGTAATCTTAAAGGGAGGAATTTTGAGTGTTTTTGATAACACTGATAAGCTGATCTTTAAGGTTGATAAGAAACATAACAAGCTATTCCTGGTCAATTTTAAGATAGCTCAAAAGGCATGTCTTTTATCCAAGATATCAGACACTAGTTGGCTCTGGCATGCAAGGTTTGGATACCTAACTTCCAAGCACTAAGCAGGATGACTAGCAGAGAAATGGTGGAAGGAATGCCTAGAATAAGGCAGGTCAATCAACTCTATGATGGTTGTCTAATAGGAAAACTAAGAGCAATATTTAGGGCACAAGAGAAGTTAGAATTGATTCATTGTGACATATGTGGACCACTCAAACCTTCTACATCCGGAGGCAAGAATTATTTCATGTTTTTGGTAGATGACTTCTCACGTTACATGTGGGTGTCTTTACTTAAACATAAAGGGGAAGCTTTTGAGGCTTTCAAGAGGGTCAAGCCTAAGATTGAAGCAGAGGCATGAAAAAAGCTGAAGTGTCTTAGAACATGAAGGGATAAAGAGACATCTTACTGCACCCTATTCACCCCGACAGAATGGGGTGATAGAGAGGAGAAACCAAACCATCATGGAGATGGTAAGGTGCATGTTGAAGAGCAAATCAGTACCTGGAAGACTCTGGGGTGAGGCAGTAAGTACGGCTGTTTACATATTAAATAGATCCCTGACAAGCAGTTTGGATGGCAACACACCCTATCAAGCCTGGTATGATAGGGTTCCAAATGTCAGTCACCTGCGTGTGTTTGGATGTGTAGCTCATATCAAGACAGTGTCACCTCACTTACATAAATTAGAGGACAGAAGCATCAAAGGAGTATTGCTTGGGTATGAAGATGGTACAAAAGCATATAGACTGGTAGATCCATTGAGTGGCAAGGTGTTGATCAGCAGGGATGTAGAGTTTGAAGAAAATGAGCAATGGGAATGGAAAACAAAAGGTGAAGAAGAGCTAGAGCCGGTAGAAGGTACTTATGCAGCATGCATAAGTAAGGAAAATTCAGAAGCTAGAAGAGATCATCACATGCAAAACCTAGAAGAAGAAGAAGAAGAAGAAGAAGAAGAAGAAGGGGGTAAAAATACAAGTCACATGTACCAAAATACTTCTGAGGAAACAACTGATTCACATGATGATTCTATTTCAAGTGATGAGCCTCTAAATTACAGATCCCTACAGGAGATATATGATGCTACTAGGGAGGTTACTGAAGAAGTGAGCTTGTATTTCTTAGCTATAGAAGAACCAGAAAACTTTGAGGAAGCAGCATGTAAGGAAGAATGGAGAAAGGCAATGGAAATAGAACTGGAATCCATCCAGAAGAATAAGACCTGGGAACTTGCAGATCTTCCAGAAAACCACAAAGCCATTAGATTGAAATGGATCTTCAAGGTGAAGAAAGACCCTGAGGAAAATGTTACCAAGCATAAGGCTAGACTTGTTGCTAAAGGTTATGTTCAGAGGTATGAGGTGGAGTATCTGGAAGTATTTGCCCCCAGTAGCAAGAATGGAGACAGTGGCAAATACATCACATGGATGTGAAGACTGCTTTTTTAAATGGGGAACTAAAGGAGGAGGTATATGTTGAGCAGCCAGAGGGATATGTTGACAAGATACATCCTAACAAGGTACTTAAACTACACGAGGCTCTATATGGTTTGAAACAAGCTCCGAGAGCTTGGAATGAGAAACTAGACAAGTGTCTGAAGACTTTGGGGTTTAAAAGTTGTGTGTTTGAGCATGCAGTGTACACAAAGAATGCAGGAAAATATATTCTGACAGTAGGTGTGTGTGTGGATGATCTATTCCTCACTGGATCCAGCACCAAGGTCATACAGGGATTCAAGAAAGAGATGATGAACCAATTTGAGATGAGTGACTTGGGGTTACTAAGCTATTATCTTGGATTGGAAGTGACACAGGGCAATGGAGTCATAAAATTGACACAATCAGGCTATGCAAAGAGAATTGTGGACCTAATGGGCATGACAGACTGTAATCCTTGTAGCATACCCATGGAACCAAGATGCAAACTAAGCAGATTTGATGAAAGCAAGCCAGTAGATCCTACTCTATACAGGAGCATTGTTGGGAGTCCAAGATATTTAATTTGGTTCATTCCAGGCCTGACTTGGCTTATTCAGTGGGGATAGTTAGCAGATATATGGAAGCTCTAACAACAGCCCATATGAATGCGGTAAGACAAATATTAAGATACATAAAAGGAACATGTGACATGGGATGTATTTTCAAGAGTGGGGAAGAAAATGACACTTTGATTGGCTACTGTGACAGTGATCTTGCTGGAGATGTAGATGACAGGAAGAGCACCACAGGGATCTTATTTTTCTTAGGAAATAACCCCATAACATGGGTATCCCAGAAACAGAAGATTGTGGCTTTATCTTCCTGTGAGGCAAAGAATATAGCTGCAACAGGGGGAGCTTGCCAAGGGATTTAGCTTGTTAAGTTGATAGGAAGTTTGCAAGGAAAGAAGAAGATGAAACCAGTATTGAAAGTGGACAACAAATCTGCCATAGCATTGGCCAACAATCTTGTGCATCATGAGCGAAGTAAACACACCGATACCCGTTTTCATTTCATAAGAGTGTGTTGAAAAGGGGATCATTGAGCTCTAGTATACAAGAACAGAAATGCAGTATGCAGACATTTTGACAAAACCCTTGGGAAGGCAGAGGTTTACTGAACTCAGAGGCAGAATTGGAGTGCAACATACGAAGTATGGGAAACAAGTTTAAGGGGGTGAATGTTAGTTAACCTTGTTTTTATTATTCATAATTACCTTTATTATTAGATATTAGGTAAATCATGTAAAGTTAGTGGGTTACGTGTGCATGTGGGTGTGTGTGGAGGTTTTTTAATCCAGTTACCATAACCTCTATTCCTACTTCTACTATATAAAGAGGTACGAGAGCCTGGTTAGGGTAAGACGGTTTTTCCTCGTTCTTTATCAAAATTTATCATATATGAAAGCTGCGTTCTCTCCATTGATATTGCATGAAATATAGTTCGTGGGTTCTCTCAATTTGTACTACTTGTTTTATTCTTTTTAATTAGGTTTATTGTATCCTCGAATGTCACATATCAAATACTTTAATATAATTTTTTTAATTGACTGCTTTATTGATTTTTTTGATGTGTTATACTCATATGGATCGCTTGATTTTACTAATATATTTTTATAACAAAACAAAATTATAAACGTTTACACACCCCGTCTCTTAACCCACTCTTTGGGTATGTTTGGCAAATGGCTTATCAGCCAGCTTTTAGCTTGTTTGACCCATTTCAACTATTTGATTAGTCAAAGAAGCTAATAATAATGTTTGGTAAATGGCTTTTAAAATTAGCTTGTTGAGTTTGAAAAGCTGAAAAAATGGATTGTGGAAGAAGCTAAGGGGAGCAGCTTCTTCATTTGGCTGGTTCAATTTACACTCTATCAGCCATTTCGAAAGAGCCAATTTTACCAAACAGTTATTTATAATCAGCCAACATAACCAGTCGGTCAAAACAGCTAACACAACCAGCTGTTGCGAAACAGCTGACACAACCAACTACCAGCAACAGCTAACAACCATTTACCAAACAAGGCCTTTATGTATTGTCCCGGGGCCCTAAGATGTCAGTACCGCACCTGCTTATAGGCACACCAAATATTACTCCGACATATTTTTATGGTCATGATCCATTCAGTAATAAAAAAAAAGCTTTAATATGTTTGAGTGGGTCTACACATGTAGTTCGACATAAATGCATTTTGAATTTTTGTATCTAATTATTATTATTTATAAAATAAAAGATATCTAATTATTGTGTGAACAGTTCAATACAATTTGAAAATTTGACTAAAATCCAATTGACTCAACAACTAGTATTTTAAGTGTTTTTCAAACGGAATATGTGATTAATTAACTCACATGCCATACGGAATATGTGATTAATTAACTCACATGCCATATTTAACATTAACAATTGGATTGAACAAAAGCCCGTTTGCTAAATTATATTTTCAAATTATTAGTTTTTATCATCTGTTTTTAACCAAATACACACGTTTTGATTTCACGCGCTAATTGTATGTGTGTCTAATTAAAATAAGTAAGGTTAAGTTACATTTATAATTGAAGTGGTTGAATTTAATGTAGAAAACTATTATAGTTGTTTTTAGTTTTTTTATATGTTTTTGATAAATATATTTTTAATGTATTTTCTTAAAATTTAAGATATTCAACCAATCCAGACACTTCAGCCATAATTTTATTAAATTCACCTAAGTTGACCGTACCAATTTATCCAAAAACAAAACAGGTAGTGTAGACATTCACCGGTGGTGTTTGGATACCAGTGTTTTGGGCAAAACGGCATTATTTTAATGGACCAAAACGCTAATAAACAAACAACGCTACTACCTCCATCTCATAAAATAAGAATAATTTAGAAAATTACACTACATTTATTAAATTTAGTATGAAATGATTTTGAAGTTTATTAAATTTAGTATGAAATGATTTTGAAGTTTATTAAATTTAGTATAAGATGATTTTAGTAAGGTTAGCGGGTCACATCCTTGTACCAACTCACACTTCATTATTGCAATCGAGTGGGATGACTTTTTTATAACTCGGCCCATTAATTGATTAAAGAAATTGTACTTCGGATCTATTTCATCAAATAATTGGGTCATGCTGTAGCAGATTTTATTATTGCTACTTGGCCGGATTTCAAGAAATACAAATGCATTCTAAAAATAGCATAGAGAATTAAGGGGTTTAAAACACCAAACTCTTCGTGAAATATAAATTCAGCGCATGCACCGAATTTATATTTCACGAGGGGGTTTGGCATTTAACCCGAGAATTAAGTGGAAAATTAAGAATTTTGAAACAAAGTGATAAAATAGTACATACCGCAGCACCATGCTGCCATAATAGCAGTCCATCGGATTAAAAATAGATTATCATAAATGAATTTTCCCCTGAATATGTAAAATTATGTCAATTCGAAAATAAAAATACTACGATGTAAAATTATCTCTTTAAATATAACTCGTTATTGATGTGGTAGAATATATTGTCACATTAATTTCTATGATGTCAAAATATAAGAATATAACTTTAATATTCAGTAGTTTTTATATATTTAAGAGAAAATAAAGCACTCATAAAAAAGAGAGAAATTTTATAACTTCTTGTCACAACCTAGTGATTTTCCTTTTTCTATAAAAAAGAGCCTATTATATGGTTGCCCATTGGGACAAAGTCATGTGTCCCTATTTCTAATTCCATCCAACTAGAATTGAAATTAAGTGATTGAACTGGTTTATATTCATAATTAAATTAACTACTTCCTCCGGTTCCAAAAGATCTTGACACTTTAACTTCACAGTTTTAAGGAAATAAACACTGTTTGGCACTGTTTTGCACGGTTTTGTGTAGATTTATTTGCCAAATAAGGCAAATAAGGAAGTGTAAAAATCTTTCAAGTACTGCTAAAAATGGAAAGTGTAAAGATCTTTCAGACCGAAGGGAGTATATGAGTAAAAAGAATTACTGCAAGCCAAGTAAATGAATTTGTTTCATCCATGTACAGCCGAATTTGGTACTAAACTTTTAATTTCACAAACGAAAAAATTAGAGTAAATAAAATGAAGTTATTTTTAGATGAATATAAGGTGAATATAAGAATGATGCATAAAGCCTTGTTGTAAAAAAAGGATAATGTAGACTACTCTTCGTCCCTCAAAACTTTAAAAACATTCTTTTTGGATGTTCCACTAACTTTGTCGCTTTTTCTTTTAAGTAAAGAATTTGTGGCTCCAGTTAATTCTTTCTCTTCTACGTAAATTTCAACCACATGATTTTATTTTATCAATTAAACTTTTTAAAGCTTCAAGGGAAGGAAGTACTCCCTCCGTCCCTAATCTTTCTCCCTTTTCAGCTGGGCACATTTATTAAGATAGTGAGATTTGTGTGGTGGAGATTTGTGCAGAGGAAAGAGAAATGTGTAAGAATGTGTAAGAATGGTTGTGAACCACAAATTTTTTGATAAAAGGGAGAAGAGGAGATAATTTTGGGACGGACGAAAAAGGAAAGTTTGAAGATAATTTAGGGACGGAGGGAGTATTATATTATCACCCAATTAAAAAAGAAAGAATTTCCTATAAATGCGGACACGTAAAAACTGTTGCGGCGTACCTGTAACATATTATTAGCGACATCGAGCGTCCAAAAACCGACGGCAAAAACCGTTATGGCGCGGGGCTTGGTGGTTTTCCCAAGGCGGTCGCCGGCGGCGTGGCCCATATCAGCCGCGAAGCCGATGAGGAAGACGGCGAGAACAACGAGCACGGCGCCAGAAGCAATAAAGGGGCGGCGGCGGCCGAATCGGTTAGTACAGTTGTCGCTGTAGTGGCCGGCGAGCGGCTGTACGATGATGCCGGAGATGGGGCCGCAGAGCCACATGAAGGAGGCGAACTTGTGGGGCACTCCGAGGAGCTGGACGTATGGGGTGAGGAGAGAGAACTGTAGGGCCCACCCGAACTGGAGGCCGGTGCCAATGGACGCCACTAGTACCATCTTCCATATTGGCGCCGCCACCGCCGCCGCCGACGGCGAATCTTGATCCACTTGCAAGGAGGACTTGTGTTCGCCGTTGGTAATGGAGCCCACCTCCATTTCTGATATTATTTCATGAGAGGTGAAGGTTAAGAGAGTACTACAGAGAATATACAAGGTGACAGAGCAAGATTCTATATAGTGTGGGAGAGGTGGTTGGTACAGAGCTAATCAAACTCGCTTAAAGATAGACAATCAATTGGGCTGGCTTGAGTGTTCGAGTTGAGTTCTTAGTCAAACAAACAAATATTGGTCATCCCAAAAAAATCTTAATTATTTTTCAAGTGGTGTATTCGGAAAATTAATGTTTTATCCATTTTTATACTCACCTTATATCCATCATGTATGTGAAGATTTTTTTTTTCGATAAATCCAATTCACAAACAAAATACTCCCTCTATTCCTAAATAAACTTCCAACTTTCCTTTTTCGTCCGTTCCAATTAAAACTTCCACTTTCTCTTTTTAGTAAAGAATTTGTGGTTCACAACATTTCTTACACATTTCTCTCTCCTCTGCACAACTCTCCACCACACAATACCCACTATCTTAAACTGTGTGCCAAACCTATTTGGAAATTTTAATAGGAATGGAGGGAGTATGTATGTTTTATTTTGTCTATGCAAAATTTGCACGGATATATTTTGTCTGTGAACGAGTTTCACACACAAAAAAAGCCTTGCACAAACATGGTGGATATAAAAATGGGTATAAGTGGATACAAATACTCCCTCCGTCCCATATTTAACTCCGGTTTTGACCGGACACGGGTTTTAAGATAGTGGAATTTGTGTGGTGGATAGTTATGCAGAGGAGAGAGAAATGTGTAAGAATGGTTGTGAACCACATATTCTTTACCAAAAAGGGAAAAAGAAGGTAAATTTGGGACGGACCGAAAAGGAAAGAATGAAGATAATTCCGAGACGGATGGAGTAGTATTTTTGATTCAGTATTCACGGGAATGTGCAAGGTTTTATGTCAAAATTTTAAAAGCTTGTGGATGGTAAAAGTTGAAGGATATATTACAAGGGTATATTTTCAACTTTATTACAAGGTTATATTTTCAACTTTATTCTCACATTTTTAACAAGCACATAAAGTCAAATTGGGAAGATTTTTCGAGGCATATAGAGTATACATTACAAAAAATACACGATTGACAAAGATATTTGACAGGAATACGCTAAAATTCATAGAGATTTGACAGGGATATGCCAAATTTGTGCTACAAACATTTTGACATGAGCTATTTGGCATGAAATTATCGATCAATCCGTGTCAATCCCGAAATGTTTTTGTAGTGATATTCCTACATCGTGCAATTAAGTTTTAAGTAAGTCATTCCTTAAAAGTACATAAGAGAAAATTAATAATCAATCACATACGTGCTCATATGGGTAAAAATCGCCAAACAGGCTCTGTTGTTATTGCAAGCACAAGACCCTGCCATTTAAGTACTCCCTTCGTCCCATATTTATCTCCTGAAGTACAAATGGCACACGGATTAAGATAGTGAGAAATGTGTGGTGGAGAGTTGTGCAGAGTAAAGAGAAATGTGTAAGAATGTGCAGTGTAAGAATGATTGTGAACCACAAATTCTTTGCTAAAAAAGGAAAGAGGAGATAAATTTCGGACAGACCGAAAAAGAAAGTATGAAGATAATTCCGGGACGGAGGGAGACCGGCCCGACCCGAGAACACTACTAATTAAGATAAACAGAACAATATTAAAGAAAGGAAGAAGTAAAATATTAAAGAGACATAATTAATATTTCATATTTAACGTACATCATCAAAATATTAAGATAGTAATAACGCACAAAATATTAAGGTAATTACGGCGCATCTCGTCTTGAATATTAGGATGGAAATCAACAATTTTTTTCTCAATCTAGGACCAGCTTCCAAAAGTTCAAAATCTACATCTTGGTCATGTAGATTATCAGTCAAATTAATTCATGTTCATCTATTATTTGGTACAATTCTTCATTTAATAGTGGCGAATCATTTGAATAAACATCCAAAGTTAGGGATGGACTGGGCCCGGGCCGGATGCGGTACTGTTTGTGTCAGTCCGTCCAGGTTCAGTTATTCGGGACCGATATCGACCAGGTACCCGGACCATGGGTAGAACAGGTCAGGCTTTGGGCTTGATTTTTTGGGACCGGCCCAGTCGGGTCGGTGCCTGGTACAGGCCTAACCGCTACTTTTTCAATTTTTGAAAAAAAAAAATAGAGGGTGGGACCGGCCCGACCCAGGAACACTACTGTTTGGGACCGGCCCGACCCAGGACCATTACTGTTTGGGCCCAGGCCGAACCGGTACCAGACCAAACGGGGTTCGTACCAGGCTTCACTTTTTCAGTACCACGACCTACCGGGCCCTGGCCCGACACGGGTCCAACCCTATACGACTACACCCAGCACTCCGAATTTTTTTAAATCTGGGTACACTATCGAAACATAATTTCATCCTTGAATTTAACATTCAAAGAAATCTTAAAAATTTATCCAAAAAAGTTGAATTATATCAAGTGTAAACTTCAAAACCTTGGCGTCTCGGACAATTGGTCAGGTCGGCCGAATTGGGTTGTTTGGGCATCTGGTGACTAATGGTCGCCTGGCGGCACCATGGCATGGAGGCGGGTCAAAACGTCGAAGTCGTGGTCGTGTGACAGTCAAGGTGTCGGGACCATCGTGAGGTGGCGTGATGAATTTCTGAACCGGGTGGTGCAATTGTCATGGAGGTAGTGAGGTACGCCAAACTGATATGCGGACTGTGGTTTAGAATATTTCCGTTTATCAGTCAACTATTTTATCAAATAAATATTCAGAAAATTTTTATTTAGTGAGTTGAATTGTGTAATAATCAAAATAAATAAGATTGAGGATATTTTTCTGACTGAATTGGCAGAAGTTAAATAAGATTGAAGTTACAATAAATAAATTTTAGTCATTTTTCATATACTTTCTTTAATTTTGTTAATAACATACTAGTATATTTCAAAATATATTTTAAGTATACTAGTACTAGTAGATGCAGCCAATCCAACCATTTCAAATTTTCAAACAGCATTTTATCAATTTCAACAGTTTCTCACTTTCTCATGATTTAACTGATTTTAATTTTCGGGGTTTTTAAATAATTCATAATTTAGTATATTACTTTAAACCATTATTAACTTCATTTTAGCATCTTAATTTATTTTACGAAAGATCCCATAACAATGAAGACGCATTGATTACTTGATAATATCGTGTTTTTATTTTACTTTGTCATTTTTGGTCATGGGGTCGCATTATCAAATTTGATGTGACCTGGTATTTTAAATGATCGTGACATTTTTAATTCAACTTATTTCATTTTCAATCCAAGCATTATACAGTACCAATTTACATCAGATTGAAATCATTCAATTTATCTACTTTAATACATGACTGGTTTCTTATTTATTTATGTTTCTTCTCAGTTCTCACCATATTTGCAGCGTCTTTCGGATTATTTTAAGCATAAAATATTAGCCAGAAATATTTTGAAACAATAGGACACAATAGTCAAGGAAGCATAGTCAAAGACATGGTCATAATGTGTCGTCGATATTATAGGACACTCATAGATATAATTAATATTTTAAATAGGGATGCACATTTCGGATATTATATTATAGGAACGGTTCTTGATCAGAACTATATTTCATTTCTTGTAATGGTCATTTGCCCATGTTTCATTTTTTTTTACTACAGGGTTCTGGGGGGAGGTCTGGGGGGTCTGGAGTAATCAGGACTGAAACTCACTCCATTGAGTTTCAAACCCTTATGTGCCTAGAGGGTTTCGAACTTTAGACCTCCCGCTAGACACAGTAACCTCACAATCCGCTGGGCTGGAATGCTTGGTTGACCATGTTTCATTAAGTTCAAGAAAAGAGGAATTAAAAGGGCAGCCGGGTGTAAGAGTCAGGGAAAGACTTCAACTAGTGTATAGGGCAATTCTCAAGACCAATCTATCAATCAGGAAGCAACACCATAACTGAAGTGTCAAGTCTCCCCTTCCTAAAATTATAAGATTGTCTTTGAAGTTGTAAAACATATTACTCATAAGCTTATCTAAACCAGTACTCTAGATAGAGTCTGTCACATGCATATAGCAAAATATGGTATAAAACAGCTAATAGATATTTCAGACAGTACATAATTTCTCTTTTTGCGTGTACTTTTTTAAGTAGGAATTGCAAAAACATAACAAATAATGTACACAAAGTAAGCAAATATAAACTATAAACTAACATATGAAACGTTAGGTTACTTGCTCCTAGTCTTATTAGATGAGGTGCACTTTTGCATAACTAAAACCTTTTTAAAATGATGAAATACCTTCTTTGGGACATTAAAGGGGAAAGACTTCTCATTCTATACATGTAAGAGAGTAATTTTGAGAAGTGCATATCTTCACCCTACAACAACACCCTATGGGAGAAATAACTCAAGAAATAGGAAAAAAACAGCAGGGCTTGTACTTGTACTCATCGAGTGACCTAAGCCTGCAACCAAAAACAATGGTGGGGATCACTAACCTTGAAGCCATTTCACAATGCTGGTGGGTGGGGTGGGGTTGTACAAAACCCGGGCAGCAGAAATGTCTCTTCACCACGGTGGTCTCTTCACCACGGTGGTCTCTTCCCCACAAGAGCTTATCGAAGCTTAAGTCTAGTTGTGGAACGTGTCCAGTCTATCAATTATGTCCAGTGCCTTAATCCGATCAGTATCAAAGTTTATAACAGGGACAGAAAACGGCCGCCTGATGGAGAAGGAATGATCTTTCTTCATCTCAGTCGTAGTCGTAGGCGAATGGCTACTGCTCTTACTAAGGCGTTGGTTGTGCTTGCTCAACCTGGTCGTGGTTTTTGAAATGCCAAATTCCTGACTCTTACTGATGCCGGGTGTCAGCTTCCGCTTGCTTACATCTCGAAGCATCTCTTGGTCTTCGATTGACAATGTCGGAGACGGAGGGTGGTTCGGTTTATAGCATGACAGCTGGATTGCCTTCTGATTAGGGGAACGGATTGGGGATCTAACCCCTGCCCCATTAGGAGATGATTTTGACTGGTGGCTAACAAGATGATGCAACCAAACCACAAGTTCAAGAATGTAATTCTCAGTCTTCTCCTTCTCTGCATGATATAAAGTCTCTATTCGAAGTAGATCAGATTGCCCACCACATTTCCGATTCATCTCACCCCTAAAATAGATATAATAAAACAATATGTTGTATGGCCAAAATAGAACAAATCGGTTTGAATAACCATGCATAAAATGAGGTTACCCCGTATTGGCCCATTCTCCAACCCATCCAAAGCCATGATGTGCCCTGGAAATAAAAGCAATTCTTTATACCTGGAAACAACAAGTGCATATGAAATAAGCAAGATATTATATAGAGAGAAATGTTCTACTTGGTCGTATTGGTAGCCATAGGTACAAGCCACTGCAATGTTTTCTCCATTTCTGCTTTGATTTGAGGGACAGTCATCTGCATCATCACCATTCATAAACAGTCATGAGGAATCAGAATTACTATCTACTTTACTATGATGTTTGCTTTCCTGCAAACACAACACACAAACCAAAGAAAAAGAAAAAGAAAAAGAAACAAAAAAAACACCGAAATAAGTTTTTCCTAAAATATTTGTAAAAGAAACTCATGGGCAAACAAAGACTAAATGGTCACAACAGCAAAAATACCACCCAGGTTGTGGCAGTGTAAAAATTGAACATCGCTGTGGTCACTCGAGTAAATGTGGAAGTACCAAAATGTTAACTGCACATTAAAAGTCACATTTTTCACCAATACTTTAATTTGTCATACATATTTGACATTAAAAAGCCAAAAGGGGGAGAAAAATAAAAACACATTAAATGGGAAAAGAAATAATTCAAATAAATGCTCCTTTTTAAATCAAACGTTGCAATTGCCGCCAATACTAGGCCTACTAATGATATACAAGAGAGGGAAGGTCACTCATAGAAAGTGTATCCTTTTTTACTATATTTTACTGCCTCCATCCCATAATTTTTCCCACTTACCTTTTGGGTATCATGGTATGTCTCAATAATTTCTTACCATTTCCTTTTAAAGAATGGTTTGTGTGATAACACCCTTTCACTTTTTCTACCTCAACCAAAATCATACACTTAATTAATAAGTGTATCATTTCAAAGTGGAAAGAAAATTTCGGAACAGAGGAATTATTTGTACCTGTGAGTCTTTTTAAACTTTATATCAATATAAAATTTGGATAATTGTTTTCTTTCACTCAATGTTTAAATTAATTTGAGCTTTGAGCACTTTTCATGGTCGTAAAAAAGATGATGTACCTCCTCCTTAAGTTGGAAAGATTGTAACTTGAATCGCAAAGCAGACTTTATGCTTGGGGGCAGACCCTGATAAAGACCATCTCTTGTATTGGGTGGGACTGAACATGACCGGGTTACCTGATGGCATTGACAACTTTATAATTAAGTAATTGCAACTGCAAGATTTGAAGTTCCTTACTTTATTTATAAGACCTTGTTTAAATGAAAGGTTCTAAACAACAGCTAATGGTTATGGATGATGAAAGGAAATTAAGAGTATGGAATACAAATAAATGTTTTTCAGAAGACAAACTGACAAACAGATATAATACTTACAAGTGTATCAATCTGAGTAATAAGATTTGCATAATGCAATGCAAGACCTGCAGATCCCAGCCTTAGATGGTTGTTTTCTATTGGTCTGCCCTCATCTACAAGTATGTAAGACAAAGCATGGTGTAAATTTAAACATAAGACAGCAATCAATCACATATAACACCTTCAAAGAAAATTATATGCGACCAATATGATCTAATTGCCCAGGAGGGAGTGTTCATAATAAAATTGCTTAAATACCTACAGACCATAACCTGGAATGAAGTCAATGCACCCAAAGATTATTTTATCTTTGATACTGCCAAGTGCCGAAGACATGTAATAAAATAAAAGGATTCTAAAATTTAGGCAAGTGATGAGGATATATGCACAGAGCACACATATCTTCACCTTAAAAAAGTGCAGAAATAGACAACTTTCTTGAATGTGGGCACATTGATTTGGTCGCGAAAAAATATACTACTTTTCATATATTTAGCATTCAGACAAACTACCAACACTTCAATGACCTTTTTAGTACTCTCACCATCCTTAAAGTTCCTACCTAGACATCCATGGTTTAGAATGCATAAAAAGTTTTTCATTTGACTTTGAAAATTCCTTTGTAATGTGTGCGAGTAATTAATGGTGGTGGATGAGAAGACTATATGAGGGTAGTAAAGTGAGACTTACCAAATAAAGAGGACCTTATTCAGGGGCGGAGCAAACACAAAAACAGACGCTTCATTAGGGGATATTATATATAGAAAGTTCTCTCAGGCATAAATAACAGTAGAACAGCAGCAGCAAGTGCTACTCTCTTGCCACCTAAGCCAAACTAAATCAAACATACCCAGTATAACCCACTCAAAGTAAGGCCTGGGGAGGGTGGATGTACATAGACTTTGCCACCACTCATGTGAAAAGATTATACAGAAATATGCCAGCTTCAAAAGAAAAATATAAAAGATTGCTTTCAATATCAATTACCAACACTTCCAGAGCTAGCATGAATCTCCAAATGTAGGAAATGCACTATATCCACCAGCTTCACCATTACCTATAATCAAGAGAGTATAGATCATCTTTGATCAGATGGAAGTAGGTTAACCATCTATATATTGTAAATGTTTTGAATGATAATAACATATTAAACACAAATGGTTTTAAAAACCCATGTCCTTGGTGTGTGGAAGTGCAATGAAGTGCAATTGCCAGTTTTAATTAAAGAAAAGAATATAAACAAGCACTGACTTGCTACCTCTTCCAAGATTTTGGACCACAGAGACTTTTTTTTCAAACTTTTAACATGTTTCCTCTGACTTTTTAGCTCGGCCCTTAACATTGCAAGGCCATCCCCTAACCGTAGAACACAAAGACAATAGATAATAGTCAACACATAAGACTATAATTACTGTGAAAAATATGGAGTAAAAATAACAATGATGTTCAATCAGACCAATAGAACTATAGGTGTACCATGTCGGTATCAACCTTTTGTTATAACGTATTTAAAAGCAACAAATCATCAGAGGGAAGACAACTAAACCAATAAGATGCCAAAGCCCAAAAAAGACCAGAGTGACAACAACTACAACATCCAAGCCTTATTCCTAAAAGATTTTGGGGTCGGCTAACATGAAACGATCCATGATATCAGAGCCAAAAAAGAGAAGAAAGATAAGAAGAATAAAACGATAAAATAAGATAAAATGGATAAGATAAAGATAAATATAAGATTAAAATAACATAAGAACATAAGAAAGATAAAAGATAAAAAGATAAAAGAGCATAGAAATATAAAAAGTAGGAATTTTATCGATCCGAGACCTGAAAGATAGACGAATTATCAATTCGGGACTTGAAAGATGAAATGTATCCGTATAGGACTCGAAAGATGAAAAACTATCAATCTAGGACCTAACATTTCATAGGTTTTGATTTATTTAATTTTTTATTAATTCCAGTGCTAATATTTGGTGAAATTTTCTTCACAAAAGTTTATTAGTTTAATAAAACTAAATATTATTTAAATTTTTTAAAATAAAAATAATAATAAAATTTATGAAAACTTAGGTCCTAAATTGATAGTTTTCAATCATTCGGGTCTTAGATTGATAGTTTTTCATCATTCGGGTCCTATACCGATACATTTCATCTTTCAGGTCCCGAATTGATAGTTCGTCTATCTTTCAGGTCCCGGATTGATAAGATTCCTAAAAAGTAACATAAGAACATAGAAAGATAAAGAAAATAAAAGGTAAAAGAAAAAGAGAGGAAAGAGAGAAAAGAGATCAATCGTCCACATGAATCTGTGTTCTCCACCTGGCACCTGGCTCTCTCCAAAGTGATACTCTCATCCAACTCAAGAAGAAGCATATCAGTTCTAATTCCTCTAATCCAAGTCTGTTTGGGTCTTCTTCTCCTTCTCCTCCCCGCCTCTTCTCCCCACATTTTCTCCCCACCTCTCAAGTCGTCTCACATGTGCATCACTTGGTCTTCTGCACACATGACCAAACCAATGCAATCGAGACTACTGCATCTTATCTTCTATAGGTGTTACTCCCACCTTTTGTCTGATGATTTCATTTTCAAACGGTATTTTCTGGTATGTTCACACATCCAACGCAACATACGCATCTATGTCACACTCATCTTTTGAATGTGACACTGTTTCATCATCCAACACTCCACGCCATACATTAATGCAGGCCTAATTGTTGTCCGATAAAACATACTCCCTCCGTCCCGAAATAATTGTCCTGCTTTCCTTTTCGATCTGTCCCGAAATAATTGTCTCATTTCCTTATTTGGTAAACAAATCTATACAAAACAGTGTCAAACCGTGCAAAACAGTGCCGAAATGGGTCTTCTCAATCATCAAACAGTGCCAAACAGTGTCGCTACAGTGTGAAGTCAACTTCACTTTCTTAATATGTGTGAAGGTCAAACCAGGACGATTATTTCGGGACGGAGGTAGTACCTTTTAGTTTAGTCGTCATATCTCGATCACATAGAAATCATGATGCAGTCTTCCATTTCATCCACTTTGCTCTGATTCTATGGGATACATTCTCCATCTAATTCACCATCATGAATTATGGAGCCCAAGTAACGGATAATATCACACACTGGTATCTCATTGCCATCAAGGGTAATCCCACTATTACAACTACTTCTACCTCCACCAAACTTGCACTCCATATACTCAGTTTTGTTTCGGCTCAGTCTGAAACCCTTGGTCTCTAATGTTTGTCGCCATATTTCCAACTTTGCTTTAACACTCAATTTTGTCTCATCAATCAATACAATATCGTTGGAAAACATCATGCACCACGGTATATCTTCTTGAATTGATTTCGTAAGTCCATCCATGACTATAGCAAATAAGAAAGGACTCAGAGCCAATCCTTGGTGCACTCTGATAGTAATAGGGAACTTTGCAATCCTCCCAAAGGACTTGTACACTAGTACGGACACTTGTAGTTCAAGTATCATACATATCCATGATGATACTGATATACTTACGTGATATGCCTTTTCAAGTTAAGGCCCACCAAAGGACTTCTCGAGGTACCCTATCATATGCCTTTTCTAAGTCAATGAAAACCAAATGGAGATCCTTTTTAGTGTCTCTATACTTCTCCACAACTTGTCTAAGAAGGTGAATGACCTCAGTTGTTAAGTGTCCAGACATAAAACCAAACTGATACTCCAATATTTTCACTCTTTTGAAGCCTTTTCTCAACCATTTGCTCCCGAAAAAGACCGGAGCAGAAAAAGAAAATTGAAAATAAATACAAAAAATTAAAGGCACCATCCAATGAATATTCTAATTTGTGTTATGCATTCAAGAAACACGTTTGCTAAAGGAAGCAATCAAGTTCATGATTATTACTCTTCAGTACTGCAATGAGCATAGAAGACCCATGAAAAAAGAAGAAAATTTGCATGCAATTTTTCTTACAACTGCACATGAGAAGATATACTCCATCCATCCAATATAAAGTTTACACTTCGGTTTGGCACATACGTTAAAAAGGTGAAATTGGATGGTTGAGACCTATTTAAAAGGCTAGAAAAGATATTGTCCATACAATTATTTCCTAAAATGAAAGGTAAAGTTTATTGTGAGACGGCAAAAAAAGAGAGTGCTTTTGTTCACCGTCACCCATGAGGGTGATGTTCGCTCCCACCCCTCCTTGCATGTCACATGGCATGGCAATTCTTTTTTCAAATTGTTATAACTTTTTCATTTATTTTTCATTTATGATCCAACTCTTACAAAAATATGTCAAATTAAATATTTTTTTATGATCTTTCATATGACATCAATATTTCATATCAAATTCAATATTTCATATGTAAAATTTAAAATCAAAACCTTGTTATACATTATGGTAAATAGATAATAAAAATTAGTTTTTTGTAAATTTTACATATGCAATATTGGTACCATACGAAAGATCATAGAAAATTACATAATTTGGATCAGAAATGAAAAAAGTTTAAAAAAAGAATTGGCATGCCATGTGGCACGCAAGGAGGGGTGGGGGTGAACATCACCGTCTTGGGTGAGGGTGAACAGAATGGCTCTCACAAAATAGTGAAGGTTATTTTAGGAAAAAGATGGCTCTCACATTTTGAGATAATGTTCTTTCATTAACTAAGAAAGTACATTCAAATTCTTTCTTGACCATTCAACTAGTTCAGGCTGTTCAGCCATATCAACCACAGTTTCAACAAATTCAGCAATTTCAGGTTTTCAATCGTTTCAGACAATCCTTCCCTTGCCAAATAGACTCTAATGATACTAAAGAATTTCCGGTGTCCGCATCCAACAACAGAGTTATGTTAGATATACTCTAGAATAGACTACTAGAATATTTTGTAATAGACTACTAGAATATTTTGTAATAGACTAGTATTGGTTAGAGCTCCGGTTAGAGTCCGTTAGTTTGTTATGACCTAACCGACTCTATATATACTTTGTATAGCTGCTCTCAATGATCAAGTAATAATACTCTCTTCATTTCTTCAATCTCTGTATACTTTCTAATAAGTTATCATACAAGATAAAGCATGCACAAATACCTCTCTGAGCAGCACTTAAATTATCATCTTCCTGAACCTTACGCCGATAATCCTGCTCGAATCTGTCTAAGGCATGCAATTCATGATATAGTTCCTAGAAATAACAATGAAAACCTTTATTAGATCTAAGATAATCAATAGCTAAGCTCAGCAGCTGAGATAAGAGCAAACCTTGCAAAACGTATTGTCCACCCATAAATCAATACTATTACAGTTATTCTCCACAAAATTTATTCAACAGAAGACAAATGGGTAGTGCTGAAGGTGTGGATTTTTAAAACAAAGAAGAATCTAAAGAATGGATTAATAAAATCCAGCCCTTGCTTCTTTTTCTGGCTTGTAAGGAATGAAAGATGTATCACTTTTACGGCAATCAATAGTATGCACAAATATTCAACTATCTTTTCTGTGGGTTTTTTTACTCAAGAAAGCTTCTCACTACTACTCTTCATTTGATTCTTTAATCGGCTCAAGCCTGTGAAGTGTATTACCTGCTTCTAAATTTGTCATACTGACATCACATTACTTTCTGAGTTTCTGCACTACGTTTCTTCATTCTCAACTCATTCAGTAATCAGTATACATAGTTGACTTCATATGTATTCTTTCGGTTTGTGTTCTACAATTTCTAACATTCCAAATTGACTTTCCATCACAATAAAAAATTCTTCATCCAACTGCATGCAAGCTGGAATAATGGTATTTTACTACTTCTAACGAAGGGAATCCACATGGAAAGTTGGAAACTTAAAACAGATGTACTTCGATTGATGTACGTCACTTGGAAATTAATTCAATTATAAAACAATCATTGTGCATTTCATCATCGTGTTCCTTATGTCTTTCCGTGGTCCCACCTGGTTCATCTGGTCTGGTCCAACCTGAGGAAATTTCGCTCACCCTGGTTAGGTTTGGTACAGTTGGATCCAGTCGGGCAGGGATCTGCCTTACTCTAGTATGGTTTAGTTCGATCTTATCATGTCATGTTCACTCTGAATATATATCTCCTAAATTTGTGCAAATCTGGAATCAAGCAATCAGCTCAACTCTCTTCATTAGCCATTTGTCTTTCAGCAAATCATCACCCTACCTTTCAAATCAGTTCCACTTCTCTACTTCTCAAAGTTTATCCGTCACAGACTCTTTTAAAAGGACAAAAGGCAAAAAGGACTTGGAATCAAGGAGACAATACTCACAGCTGTATGCTGAACGAATGTCATCAACTGATGCATCTCTACTTCTGCTTCTTCTTTAAGTTGTTCGTTGAATGTGAGTTCTGATTCTAACCTAAATCCAATTATGGCACAACAAATGATTTAAAACATACTTGCCTGAAGAAGAAATTGCACAGGTAAACTAGAGGCAAGAGTGTCTCACGAGTACTTCTCAAAATAACGGTCCAAATTGTGCCACTGAGGATCTTTACAGCGATTTCCAAAACGAACCACCTCTCCGGAAAATATTTTCAGTTCATCTCTGCACATTAACAAATAAAATAAGCCTCTCCTCTCTTGTAAATGAAATAGCATAAAAAACTTTGCATATAATCACTTCCATTGGCACCTCTTGTCTGCCGCAGCAATTCTAAGGAGTTCATCCATATCCTTTGATATTAAACGTTGCACCCCTTCTGATGGGAGCACAACCTCCTTCATATGTTTAATGTTCTCACTTGAAAGGGAATTCATGAGTTTTGCACCCTTGACAATAGTGTTTGCAACTTCAAACGCCAAAATTGATATTTTATTTCCTTTAGTAGCCATGCTGGATGCAAAACCGCCACTCAAGTTTAAGTTTGTCATGCTGCTACCTAGTGTGTCCAACACATCATAAGCCTTCACACCAGCTTTCCCCAAAAGTGAACTCACTTCTGAAACCTGTCATGTGCGGAGGAAATGATAAACAAGCATATAAAGATGCCAGTGAATTCTACCAAGAACGCTATTAAGATTTGAGAAAATATACAGCAACATGCTTCAACTAGTAAATTAGATACAAATAATCACTTGCAACATCAAAAATATTAATCAAGATTCTAGTTCAAGATTAAGCATATAATTGATTCAAGCAATGATAATTAACTGCAGGTCCTGCGAATATTGGCTGATATAGGCTAGAAATCAAGGTTGTCCCTGACCATGTTCAAAATGGGAAATTACATATTTGCACGGGGCCTCCAAATCTATAGCACATTAGGGCCTCAATCATTATACCCAAACGCCATAATAGAGGGCCCATGCCCATAAAAAATTTTGTATCCAATTTAGGTTCTCATTTGATTTTAGTATACTTATAAAGAAAATAAATCAATTTTGAAATTTGTATTTATTTAAGGAAAGAAAAATCATCCACCACGCAATTCTTTCCTTAACAGAAAATGGGAATATAACTTTGAGATGGACAAAAATGAGAAGTGGTAAGTTAATTTGGTTATGGCCTTATGGGCGAGTATAATTTTTACTATTATGCGATCTCCAAGCAGGCAGAGTAAGCGGCTACTAAACTTCTCTATACTAGACTTCTTCTCTTTTTGGTGGGAGGGGGGAGGGGTAATGTAGCTACTCTAGTCTACAAGAGGCACCATCCAGTTCAATTTTTCTTTAAACATTTCAGATTCTCCTTTCCGCCATCTGACTTCTCTTGACTTTCCTCTCGGGCCAAGCTATGTGATGTAAAAGCAGTATAGCACTATATTTTCATCTTCGCATCATGCTTTTAAGCTTTTTATATATTCTAAGGTCAACGTAGAAAATAAAAAACTACTGAAATTTTTCCAAATTGCGGATTTGCAGATCAATAGCATTTTAATGATATACCATTAATTAACTCCTTTTTAGTTATTCTTGTGCTCATGATTTTATTGTTTTATTATTTTTGCTTTCATAAATGGAGCCAAAAATTGTATACAGAATTAGATAGTAATATGATTAACCAGGGGATGGTATGTTGACTATCTTGCATAAGGGAAGAGGGTGTTCAGGGCTTCATTATAAGGAATTTACCATGGCTTTTGGTTTTGGATGTAATCTCCAGTATGTTTGAAGTAATCAGACCCTTTTAAACATTGCGAATTGGAAATTCAGAATATGAGACATTCTAGATGCAGGCTCATAATTCATGCTTAGCACTCTAAATAACTCATTTTTTAGGGGGGCTTAATTTATTGGGTCAGAGATAAAGAGTAAAAAGCTAAATACTTATCATAAGAGCAACTAACGCGACCAGACATAGAATAGGAGATGGTCTCAGGGGACACTACACAAATCATTGACCCCGTACTAAATTAAAATTCCGCTAGCTAAGCTAGTGATCCTACTTCTAAAGTCATTACCAGTTTGACCAGCTACGGGCTAGATTTTAGGGAGGCACCTATGAACTCTTGTTCCCCACCTTGGAAAAGAAGCAAAACTCGGTTGAATAGCCACCATGAAGGATCTCCTCAATCAGCCATTCCCTCATCATTACCAATCCGATTTTGGCAACCACGTGTGTAAGGAAAAGTATGTTTCCTACCTATCTACCTCAGCACCTTCCCCCTCAATGCTCGTCCCGTCATATAGGACAACTCACAGTGAGGGGTCCTCCATCTAGAACTCCAGGCGATGCTGCCACCCAGCATCATCCAACTCCATTCCATTGATCATCATAGTCTCAGGTCTGCTCTTTTTCAACTCCGGCTGACCCTTTGTCACCTTAATCAATGAGGGGGTTCCACTCTCAATCCCATCATGGATCCCTTGCGGCCTTGCCTTTTTCCGCCGACGAAGCCACCCAATAGAAACTCCCAGCTATGTTGCCACTACCAGGTTCCTTTCAGTCACTGGCATCGTGTCACCGCCGGTTCCATCCGCCGCAACAGCACCATGCAGCTCCCTCCTGCCAGCCGCCCACACCAACCAACGGTTAGCACTCTAAAAGTTGTAGCTGGTTCTTTCAAGTACCCAAGGAATTGGTAAAGACTGTGCAGTTAGTCTTGTGTCCACTTATTTCTTTCTTATCGGGGAATTGCTTATTGTAGCATGTTACCATTGAAGGAGAAATTTTAAAATAAATACAAAAAGCGGTATAATATACTCTGTATATATTACACTGCTACGCGTATATATTACTCTACTTCGTCACAGCCTGCTAAACTTCTTCCTCATATATTTCATAGATAACGAAGATGAGGGATTGAAGATCTTTTCTTAGATTTCTATTACTTAAACTTGAAATATATTACTCGACTCCTTCACAGCCTGCTCAACATTCTTTCTCGATATATTTCATAGATAAGGGAGATTAGGGATTGAGGATCTTTTCTTAGATATCTATTACTTAAACTTGAAAACACTTAAAAACCAGTTAGAGACAATTCTGAATTACGGATATAATGAGAGTAGCAATACCATTGACAAGAATAACAATGCAACTAAGACATCTCTTTCCAAGCTTATCTAGTTTTCTGACCATAATCACTTCACTGGTATCTATGGGTTAGAGTTGGGAGTTTCCATTTTTTTATTTCTTCTAGCAGTATATATTTTATGTGTACTTCAGAAACATAACCATATAAGATCTTAATGGATATTTGAGCACTAGCTTAATTGCTTCTTCTTACCAGATATATCAAAAACCAAAGCTACCAGAACTGGAATCAAGTATTGGGTTAAAAATGATTGAAACTGAGAGTATATAGTATTTGTTTCATAATAAATATAGTTACTTTGACAAAAACAGTAATAAAAAGTGTCACTATATGCCTTTATTTCATATTAGTATCACAATGAACAGGTGATTAAGATGTTTTTAATTGGACTGAAATTTTCTGGTCTGGTCTGATCTGGTCCGAACTGGCCTAGTAGATGTCTGGTTTGGTATATTTAATTGTCCAAGTCTGGTTTGGTCTTGAACTGGTCTGGTAGATGTCTGGTTTGGTATATTTAATTGTCCAAGTAAAAACACCCTTACACTCGAGTACTCAACTATATTCATAGTACCAATCCTTACTGAAGTCATTATACTTCTAGTATTTATCTTTCATTCAGCAGTAAACAGCTAGCTAAATTGTTAGTCAAATTAGTTATAGGAAAAAATATTTTAAATGCAATTTTTCTAAAACAGTCTAAATGCACTTTACCAATTAGTTTAATTTATTGAGTCTTGATGAGGATTCGTTGAATAGAAGAGGATTCTTTCTGACAAGGGAATTATTACTTTTTATTTTTTAGTTCACTCTGGTTTTCATGTAAACTGATTAATGACATTTTTCCCATATTCAATACAACCAAACACATAACATTTTTAAAGTAACAATAATATCATCTTGACTACTTGAGAAAAATAAATATTTACCCAACTGCATGCATATTATGGACTACATACCTTTGCCATAGCCACTTGTCTAGACCTTGTGGATCGAGATTTCTGAGATAGGGTTCTAGATAAGCGAGGAATCCCATCATTGATATCATCCATATAGGCCCCATTGGATTGAGCATCAATTTCCGGGAAAGAAAAAGACTGGTGATCACTTGGCTGTTTATCAGCACTTCCCGCATCATGAGATTGTGTAGGATTGGCGTTCACTTGTGTGGGCCTCAAACCGCACGACTGATAAACCATCCCAGCGCCAAAATTTATGTGACTGTTGGCTTGTGGAAGACCGCCACCTTCAGTCACTATACCTCTAGAACACAGCCCACCCATATTTTTGCAAATATGCTAAACCTAATATTGTCTCAAGCTTTCCATCAAGAACCAAAGTATGTACATATCCCAAATGAGCTACTTGCTGCAAAGCGCAAGACCTGACCCTTTTAGTGGAAGTCAATGAAAAGACTTGATTTTAAACAAACCAGCATGAAGTCTTTGCCCAGAACTTGACCACATCCTTGACCAGTACTTCCTTACTTTTAAGCAGATGCGTAGTAAAGTCAAACTGGAAAAAAAAAAGCAAAACACATACATAAAACATATAGTAAAACCCCATCATCAAGAAAGATGAACTTCACGCCCAATAATGGAAATTCAAAAACCAGCTCAAATAACAGTTACCAAAAGTAGTAATAGATCAGGGTCAAATGAAATAATGAATAGTAGTCCAAATTGAAGGTGTCACATATATGGTAATAAGAATAAAGCACCTCCACAGGCCCAAAAAAGAATAGCTCAGAAATTATACTACTTATTGCCATATGTGAAACTAGAAACACAATCATATACAGGTAAGAAGACAAAACTGGGCACTTGCAAGCCTGGTTGAGGGATAAAAACTTCAATATCATTACTTGAGTTTGACCAGAACTCTTAAAATCCAACCAACCAAGACAGCACATAAATATGCAGATGTGGAGAATGCTTTATAGATGCACATAATTCACCCACACTGAACACTCAACTAGAGAATGGTTTACCAAGACAAGATGGAGAATAAAAAAGATTAGCAGCTGGATCTGAGAGTAGAGTTTTTAACTTGTTTCAAGATGGACTGATACCCGTGAAAGATGAAGAATGCAAAGATTGAATTTTTAATTGCCTTCTTGATCGAATTTTTCTTATTTGGCCGAAATGCTTGCAGGGGTTGAACTCTTTCTTGACTGACCCAAGTCAGAGAACCGTGCAGATGAGATGCAGTCGTAATCTATCTCTCTCTCTATTTCCCTATTTGTTCAGTTATACCGAACCAATTCAACTCTGTGGCCGACCACCGTGCCCCATTCTGGTCAAAGCCCCCTCTTATAGATATGGAGTTTTTCTTTTCAAACACTTCACCTTTTGCTCAAAAAAGGCAGCTGAACAAGTAAATTGTCTAATACTCCTGGCTATAATTAAAAGTATTATTGAAAAATGAAGAAGATGAAGTATAGATATGAGATAGATATAAAGATTATAACTCAGGATATTCTTCTAATATCTCAAGATTTTCTGAATTTCTGAGTTACATTATAAAGGTTTGATCAAGCCATATTTATACTATTTGGGCTTGATGATGAATCATCAAAGACTACTTCCACATATGTTGCTGGCATTATTCAACCTAGTCATCTGTCTATCTATGATTACAAGGATGAAAATTGGATTAGTGTCTTGATGACAAGGATGAACAATTCATACTTATCTTTCTCAGGATTTTACAACACTCCCCCTTGAATGTTCATCCTTGAATAGATATTTATTATTTTAAAATTTATTGTGAAAATTAAGGGGTAAAAATTACGACTTATAATGTCGTTGTATTTGGATGTACTGTCTCCTTAAAAACCTTATCAGGAAAAACTCAGTGGGATAAAAACATGATGAAGGAAAAAAGAGTGCAGTGCATTCAAATACTCCCTCTGAAATTAACATAAATTTTGAAGGCGTCGCATGCTGATTTTCTGCACAAGTTCTATGAACTTATTTGGGGGTAAAGATTTGGTGAAGAGATCGGTCTGATTTTCACTAGATCTGATTTGTTGAATGTTGATCGTCCCTTCTTTCTCCAGATCATGAGTAGAGAAGAACTTTGGTGATGTGTTTCGTTCTGTCTCCTTTGATGTAGCCTTAGCTTCTTTAATCTGAGCTATGCACGCAGTGTTGTCTTCGTAGATCACAGTCGGGTGACAAGTAATAGGCTCCATACCGCATTCATTTTGGATGTGTTGAATCATAGACCGCAGCCACACACATTTTCTTCCGGTTTCATATAATGCAATTAACTCTGAATGATTTGATGATGTAGCTGTCAATGTCTGCTTCATAGATCTCCATGAGATTGCGGTGTTACCATAAGTAAATACGTACCTGGTTTGTGATTTCGCCTTTTGCGGATCTGACAAGTATCCAGCATCTGCATATCCTATTAAAGTGGCCTTTGCATCTTTGTGATAGAATAAGCCGAGATTAACTGTACCGCGTAGATAACGGAATATGTGCTTGATCCCGTTCTAATGACGTCTTGTTGGGCATGAACTGTACCTAGCTAATAAATTTACAGAAAATGCAATATCTGGTCTAGTATTATTAGCTAGAAACATCAACGCTCCAATAGCACTCAGATATGGTACTTCGGAACTGAGTATTTATTCGTTGTCTTCTCGGGGACGGAATGGATCATCATGTATGTTGAGAGATCGAATCACCATTGGTGAAGTCAATGGATGAGCTTTGTCCATGTAGAACCGCTTCAACACTTTCTCGGTGTAATTGGATTGATGGATGAAAATTCCATTCTTCAAATGCTCAATTTGAAGTCCGAGACAAAATTTGGTTCTCCCGAGATCTTTCATTTCAAATTCTTTCATAAGATAATTTGCAGTATTTTCAATTTCATCGGGAGTTCCAATAATATTTAAGTCATCAACATATACTGCAATTATGGCGAATCCGGAATCTGATTGCCGAATGAAAACACATGGACTAATTGGATCATTCTTATATCCTTCTTTGAGAAGCTATTCACAGAGACGATTATACCACATTCGTCCAGATTGTTTTAGTCCATATAATGACTTTTGTAATTTAATGGAAAACATTTCTCGAGGTTTCGAGCTATAAGTTTCAGGCATTTTAAATCCTCCGGGAACTTTCATATAAATGTCTGTATCGAGTGAATCGTACAAATATGCAGTCACTACATCCATTAGGCGCATTTGCAGCCTTTCAAAAACAGACATGCCAATGAGAAACCTTAATGTAGTTGCGTCAACTACTGGAGAATAGGTTTCTTCATAATCAATTCCCGACATTTGAGAAAACCCTTGGGCAACAAGTCGGGCTTTGTATCTTACGATTTCATTTTTCTCATTGCGTTTACGCACAAATACCCATTTAAAGCCCACTAGTTTTACGCCTTTTGGCGTAGGGACTATCGGTCCAAAAACATCACATTTTTCAAGTGATTTCAATTCAGCCTGAATAGCTTCATTCCATTTTGGCCAATCATGTCGTTTTCGACATTCTTCAATTGATGTTGGCTCATTGTCATTGTTTTCATTCATAACATTTGTGGCAACGGCATAGACAAATATCTCATTAATATCAACATCTTTACGATTCCATTGCATTCCAGTAGAAACGTAGTTTATAGAAATTTCATAATTATCAACGTTTCTATCATTATCTGGAATATCTTCCTCGTTTAAGGAAGTTGGATCATTATTTGAGATGTTTGTTTTGTCAATATCATTTTCTATGCCAGTATTTTCAAATTGTTCATGTTCTTGTGTTAGAAGGATGAACATCTTTGGCATCACACACCAATTCCTGCCTTTTAGTTTTCCTTTGTTTTATATCTTTTGATCCAAGTGGCCTGCCACGCTTTTTGCGTATAGAAGAATCATTTGCAAGAGATTTTTCAAAATTCTCTGTTGGAATTTCGATTCTGGCAGGAGCATTCATAGCAGGAATATGTGACTTTGTCACTTTCTTTGTATCTGTGAATGCATCAGGCAACTGATTTGCAACATTTTGTAAATGGATTATCTTTTGTACCTCTTGCTCACATATATTTGATCTGAAATCAAGGTGTGATAATCATGTTGCATTCCATGTTATTTCTTTCGTACTTGGATCCGATTTATTAGTTTCTCCCTCTAAGGTTGGGAATACTGTCTCATTGAAATGACAGTCAGCGAATCGTGCGGTGAATAAGTCACCAGTCATCGGTTCAAGATATTTGATTATTGAGGGAGATTCAAATCCAACATAAATTCTCAACCTTCTTTGAGGACCCATTTTTGTACGATGAGGTGGAGCAATTGGAACATAAACAACACAACCAAATATTTTTACGTGTGCTAAGTTTGGCTCTTGTCCAGTAACTAATTGCATTGGGAAATATTCATGATATGTAGTCGGTCTAAGCCGAACTAAATTTGCTGCATGTAAAATAGCATGTCCCCAAGCTGATGAAGGTAAATTACACTTCATTAATAATGGTGTGGCGATTCATTGTAATCGTATAATCAAAGATTCAGCAAGACCATTTTGTGTATGGACATGAGCAACAGGATGTTCCACATCAATCCCAATCGACATACAATAGTCGTTAAATGATTGAGATGTAAATTCTCCTGCATTGTCAAGTCGGATTCTCTTTATAGAATGATCCGGAAAATGAACTCTTAATCGTATGATTTGAGCAAGGAGTTTAGCAAATGCTAGATTTCTAGTCGATAACAGACTAACATGTGACCAACGTGTTGAAGCATCAATCAACACCATAAAATATCGAATGGTCCACATGGTGGGGCTATCGGCCCACAAATATTTCCTTGAATCCTTTCTAAAAATGCAAGTGATTCAGTTGCAATTTTGTTCATAGAGGGCATGATGATCATTTTTCCAAGAGAACAGGCCTTACCAGGAAAATCCCTTGATATTGGAACCCTTATATTCTTTAATGGGTGTCCAAGTGAAGTCTTAATGATTTTATGTATCATTACATGGCCTGGGTGACCTAAACGGTCATGCCACAACATGAATGTTTTCTGATCATCTAAATTTGTGTTAGAAACTAAATTTATTTCAAATGGACTAATATATGTGAAATATATATAGTCTTGAGGAATATGTTGGCATTTTTTCACAAATATATTTAGTGCCAGATTTAGTTGTTGTAAGATAAATATATTCCTTTTGGTTTTCATTCATGGTTTCTATGTGATAACCATTTTGACGCATATGTTTAAAGCTTAATAAATTCCTCCGCGATTTGCTGGAGTATAAAGCGTCATTTATAATTATTTTGGTCCCGTTAGGGAGCATCACATATGCTTTCCCAGAGCCTTCAATGAGCTTCGCAACACCTGATATGGTATTGACTTTAGCCTCAACTAAAGTCATTTGAGAGAAATATATTTTATTTCTCAAAATGGTGTGCGTTGTGGCGCTGTCTATCAGACATAGCTCTTTATCATTTGAGTGATCCATATCTTCAAAATGTGTAAATAAACATAAGCTTGATCACAAATTGTGCATATAATTTAACATAAAGTACATATATTACACACATTTATTTAAAAACAAAAGAAAAAGGGAAGAAAGAAAAAATACATAAAACTAATATGTTACAACATAAGGATCGGAGTCTAATATTTTATTTTGTGACATTTTGGTTTATTGCAAAAGCATCGTCCATAATGGCATCATCCGCAAAAAAATCGGACAAGTCAAATTTTGGCAGAGGTGGAGTCGTGTCGTTGACATAATTAGCTTCCATATTTTTGCTGTTGTTCAAATTCATGGAAGATTGAAATAATTCCACCAGATGCTTTACAGTGCGGCATTTTTTAGCCCAATGTCCCGTCATGTCACATTTATAACAAGTCGTCTTTACCGAGGTTTTTGGAGGGCGATTTATTTGATGGGCCTTTTGTTTGCCCTTGCCCTTATAATTTGGTCTATTGACCTGTTTATATTCTCGGTGTGACTTGTTTTTATGACCATTAAAATGCCCACGTTTAAAATGTCTTCTACTGCCACTGTATGTTGCATTTGATTCAGTGGCTAAATTATGGCCAAATGGACCATAAACTGAAGGACTAGAACCAGTGGGTCTCAGATTATGATTTTTCATCAAAAGGTCATTATTTTGCTCAGCTACCAATAATACCGATATTAAGTCGGAGTATTTTTTAAAACTCTTTTCTCTATATTGCTGTTGGAGCAGCATGTTAGAGATATGCATAGTAGAAAAGGTTTTCTCCAACATATCAGCATGAATGACTTTTTGTCCGCATAACTTTAATTTAGATGTTATTTGGAACATAGCAGAATTATAGTCACTGATTGATTTAAAGTCCTGGAATCTTAGATTGATCAAGTCATACTGAGCCTTAGGCAAAAGGATCTTTTGTTGGTGGTCATACCTCTCCTGTAAATTGTCCCATAATTCTTTTGGGTCATCAACCAAAAGATATTCAGATTTGAGACTTTCATAGAGATGGTGACGGAGAAAAATTATAGCTTTCGCTTTATCCTGGGAAGATGATTGATTAATAGCCTCAATAGTGTCTTCGAGACAATTAGCCTTTAAATGTGCTAGAGCATCAACTTTCCATTCCAGGTATTTTTGACCAGACAGATCAAGAACATCGAATTCTCTTTTGCTAATGTTTGCCATGATATTCTACAAAATTGTTAATTTAATATTATTGTTGTAACATGAGATTTAAATGTAAGTTGTACTCCGTATATAATTAATAGTTTAAAATAGTTTGAAGTATAATTCATGAGATCAACTCAAATTAGAATATATAAATCTTTATTTAACCTTCTTTTGTGTACATGTATTAAGTAGTATACTACTAAGTGGAATATGGCAAGTCATACGTAGAGTAAATGAAAGAAGAAAGTAAACTTGGTAAAATTTACATAGTGATGAGCATATTTGTTAATAAAACAAATACAACCGGACTGTTTATTGTAATGAAACTTGTCAGTATTTTTAGTTTGCTTATACATAGAGTAGTATTTGTATATAGGCATAACAAAGGAAAATGCTGATGAGGTCGGGATCCCCAACCCCATGTCTATCGATGTATTCCTTTTATTTAAATTAAGTGGACGGTTGCTTCTAGGACAAATCATACCGTAAAACATAGTGTACGTTTAAGCCATCATTATTATCATTATAAGGTCGAAATCTACCTATTATTAATATATGGAATATCCTACGCACCTACACATAGTAACGTTCATAATACTCCGAGATTCTGCCTTCCTGGCCGGTCATCACCGCTATTAATTAAAGTGAATGGACATTATTTCGAAGTGCTAAGACAACAAACCGATCAAAATATTTAAATTGAAAGTACGATAAGGACAAAATAATTAGATCAGGTATGAAAAACCCGTGAAGTGCTCACGTGACTGTGTTGCTATTAATTTTATTTGTTTGTCTATGAAGACTGCACACCCATTTATGCATGCTATCCACTTGTTACTCATACTCGATCCCTAGCTATTTAATTCACTTCCACCAAGTGTTCTGATCTATGTCTGTTTATCTTAAATTAGTACTATACGTAGTTCTGCTCTCTATGATCAAGCATTATTTAGGCCACACCTCTACGTCTCATATTCTAACCTTTGTCTCTCAAATCTTTATTATTTACCACCAAACTAAGTATCATGATTAAACCAACCTCTCCTTACGTACTACAAGTGTAGAAGTGTTAATCACTCTAGGCGCACATTCTTTTCCTTCCTGTTTCTTTTGCTATTCAGGATTTCAGGCCATATTTTCTCACCATTTCAAGTCATATGGAGTATTATTCTCTATATTTTCTCCTAGTATTTATGCTTCTCGATCTCTGTGTATATTCTTCCCTTACATAATACTATACGTATGCATTCATTACTCCGTATTAGTTACGGAGTATCTTAAATACAAAAGTATTATGTGATGATGTTTTCTTTTACTTTTATTGAGCGAGAATACATCAAGATCAATGAAAGAAACTAATTATTCAGGTATGAATGTTATCTATATATATATATATATATATATATATATATATATTTTCTTTTCGTATATGATACGTAGTAGAATATTTTATTTAAAACTCATAATAATTTTCTGATTTGAATATTAAAAGAAGAAAATACATATTGATGTTAATACCTGCAGGAGATGATGATGATTTCTTGAAGAGTTTTGAGCAGATTCGCGCTGATAATGTGTTGAAAAATGAAGAAGATGAAGTATAGATATGAGATAGATATAAAGATTATAACCTCTGGATATTTTACTTCTTCTTAATATCTGAAGATTTTCTGAATTTCTGAGTTACATTACAAAGGTTTGATCAAGATATATTTATACTAGCTGGGCTTGATGATGAATCATCAAAGACTACTTCCACATATTTTACTGGCATTATTCAACCTAGTCATTTGTCTATCTATGATTACAAGGATGGAAATTGGATTAGTGTCCTGATGACAAGGATGAACAATTCATACTTGTCTTTCTCAGGATTTTACAATAAGTATATATTTATTCCACTCTTACATTTTTTGTTAACAAATTAAATATACATGCTCCATGATTATGAAGTACTAGTATTCTACCAGTAATTTAGTCATAATACATTTAGGTTTATTATTTCAACTCAAAAGCTCAATGCCTTCCCTTGATTTCGAGTGGAGTATGAAGTGGATTAAGTGGGTAATATGGTGCAAGCAAACAAGGAAAGAACAATTCAAAACAGTAGTAAGTGGATCGTATCTTATTCAATAAAAATAAGGGTATGTACACAACACACTTTAGTACAAGCCTCGATGCCGTTCGTCTACCTCAGTAAGAAGAGCTAGAGATAATTGCTATTATTAGAAGGTATTAATTGTCAACCTCTTACAATGCAATAAATGATACTATTCATACTACCAAGGGGTAGGTGATGTTGAATGATGTAGATGATTGTGGTTTGTGGATAGCTAGCTTCCCAACCACCAAATCAATAGCATTAAATTCGCTTCCCGTCAATATCTTGATTTCCCGCCAAATGGTCTAGACGAGCGTCCCCCGGATATTGGATCCTGGGTCTGGTTAAGCACAAGGGAGGGGCTCCGCCTGGCTTTTGTGAGTCGTCCTACTAGAGGCCATGGAATGTCATATGGCCCTTGTTGGGCCAAGGCCACTGAGGCCGAGCGTCTAGAGTTTCGGGCGTGCGTCCGACTGGTAACTTTGTCGGATCGTGGCCTAAATGGGCCTTGATGGTTGTCTTGTCAAGGGGTAATGGGTCGACCTGCTACCGGGCCTATTAACCCAACAACATTATTTTGTACTAAATAAAGAGCAAGTTGTTGAGTTTAATCCAACACGAAATAGTAAATATAGATATAAAAAAAATAAAAAATAAAAATATAAATGTTGTATGAACACTGTGTTTTTACGTGGAAACCCGAAATGGATAAAACCATGGAATTTTTTAGGCTAATGTCCAAGCCTATCATTTTATTAATACTCTCCTCACTATTATTACATTGTACAAGCTCTCGTTAATGGAGTTACTAAGCTTCTAGGCTAAATCGGGAAGAAGAGAGGAGGAGAAGCCATAAGGGGATCTTTCAAATGGAGGCAAGTTTCTGCCCATGCTCTTCAAAGAGAGGAGACGAAGCATTTATATCTATATTTACTATTTCGTGTTGGATTAAACTCAACACAAGTATTTATTCATTCGCTCTTATTTAATTTTAAGAACCATACAACTACAAATAGAACATACGAAAATGATATTGTTGTGATATTGGACCGAAGGCCCAATACCCGGGCCAAAGGCCCAAAATATCCAGTCCAATAAATAGCCCAGAATCCAGCCGAAGAACATGCCCAGTGAGATATATGCCCCGAACGGGGATCGGGTCAACCAGGGTACTTGGCCCAGATCAATGATGTTTTCAGCATGGTCCATCACCCCGTTCGGGCAACGGATAGCTGGCAAGTGGCAAGGAGCATTTATTGCTACGAAGTGACCTCAGCAAGTGGGAGTATGGACATCCAAGTGGCTGTATTAGCAACCAATCAGCATGGAGCACACCATACCCCCCATTAGTATAAATAGAGGGATTAGTCTCATTGTAAAGGATTAGCATTTTGAGACTCATAGCCTAGAATAGATTTCTCATTCTTGTTATTGTATTATCACTACTCCGACGTACCGTTCGGGAAGTTTCCTGTGTAATCAGTGAATAGCTTAATACAAGCCAGCTTTTAAGCAGATTATTATTCAGCTTTTATATTTTCTTAGACCATCAATTTATTTTCTATATCCTTAATATCCAAAGTGCGTGTTGGGCTTTCGGATCTGCGGGACTTAACCACAACAGATATTTATAATTCTCGCTTTTTATCGTAAATAATTAAACATTTAAGATTTAAGATGTTTTGTCCTTAAATATATATAGTCGTGGGGAAGGGTCAAACAAGTTCATTGGTTGGAGTTGTTTATTTCATTTGCATTGTATCAGGTAAAAAGTTAAAGTTAAACTAATCACCTTAAATGTCTATTTAGACATGAAAATAAAATATACAAGCCTTGTGTGATGGATAAGTAGCACCCAAGGTGCTAAGTATTGACTAGGTGTACATCATATAAGAAAAAATGATAGGAAGCAAGAGACAAGAGTAGATGAGTGAATAGAGGCTCATGCCATAATGAGCCACATGCAATAGATAATATTTTTATTTTATAAAGTTTTATAACCTTTTTATTTGCGCTCTAATTTTTATAAAAAAATCAAAATTAATAATGGGTTTTTTCCTTCATTATTACCAAATTAAAGCTAATTTCCAAAAATATGACCATTTTTATAAAATGACAAAAATGTGATCAAGAAGGTCACATATTTGGATTACGATGTCATTGTATTTTTATGTTACTGTCAAAATTTTATGTCACTTTTATGCCAATATCAGATTTTATGTCACTTTTGAATGTAACTACCAAATTTCATGTCACTTTAGAGTGTCACTACAACCGCGAAATGTGTCACTATATTGTAGAAAAATTTTCCGATGACTTTTTCCGCCGTCCCCGTGACCCGGCCAGAGTAACCCCGACCAACACCAGTTCACCACCTCCATCTACCAGTCCACCCTCCCAACCCCAAAACCCCTTGCCTTGCACTATCCCTCCGCCCCCAGTGGCCCCAATAACCTAGTTATCACTTCCCTATAGCCCCTGCCCAGGCCTTCCAACCACTTCCCCTACCCCTGCACTAACCACGCCCAAGTTTGCAGCCCCCTGCAACATCCCTTTGTAGCTCCACCGACATTGTTTCACAGCCCACAAAGTTGAAATCAGGTTAGCCACCAAAATTGACGTCAGATTAGCCACTAAAATTGACACAAAATCAGCCACTAAATCGCTGCCAGTTCTATCCCAGCGCTCAAAGTCGCCACCGCCGGATCTGCACAGTCTCCGTTGTCCATTGCAGCGTGCGTCCTTGTTGTCTGCCAACCGTCGCCGACGGATTTGCGAAGCCACTGGTTTAGAACCTCGTTTTCGTCGTAGATGCGGAAATTCGAGAACGGTGGCGGTGACGGAGCGGGTGTGGCGGTCGAAGGTGAGAATAGAGGTGTTGTGTGCGGGATGTGGAAGGATGAGGAGATGGTAAGTGTTGTTTTCTACATCGGCTAAGGAGTAAGGAGAACAGTGAACCGAAACGGAAATGTGGAAGAGAGAGGCGGAAGTTAACTCAGTTTTTTGTAAAGTTTAAAATCGGTCATACTTTGATCGATCAAAACTTTGGAAGTAACATATTTGCCATTTATTTATTAATAATTATGTATGATACCTCGTATGACACAAATATTACGTGGAGTTTAAGCATGTTGAAGAATCGGCGGTCGGAGTTTTTGAAAGCCGATATTTATTTAGGAGATTCAAGTGTTAAATCTAAGATTCAATAGCTATAATAATTTTTCTTTCATTTTTCAGTTACTTTTTTGAAAATAATGTTCCAAGGAATCACAAAAAATTAACTCAAAACTCATTTATTTTTACACTAAAATGTTTGAGATTTTTTAACTATAATTGTTCCATTACTAAAAAGTTAATGCTTTGTGTTATGTTTATTGAGAATCTCTTTATTAAGATGTTAAATTTTCATATGTATTATTTAATTCAGTTTGTTTTTTTGGAAGAATTTGGCTTAAATTGAAATCTCAACATTTAGATGATGGGTAATCCGACAAATAGAATCCTGACAACCGATGTCCCGTGAACCAGACTCAGAGTTAATCACCTCAACGGAAGCAATATAACTCGATGATCCATTAATGGGCACAAATGAACCAAAAACGGTTACCCCAATTCCGATGTCACCCACATCCAAATCCAATGTCTTACAAACAGGAAAAACAACAGCTAAACAAAATAAAAAAACAAACGGAAATATCTGAGCAGTAATAAAAGCTAAAATAAAAAATAATATGTTGCCTCCCGATCTGCTTGCTCTGCACCCTCATCAAGATTCCTTGCTTCTGACTCTGAATTCTCTTAGGCGGGCCTACTGCTCGAAGCCCGCCTCCTCCCCGTTTTTTGTCCCATCCAGTGCCATACTATCCCTCCCTTGCAGTTTATCTCCCTGTGTCTCCCATAGCCTCTTGCGCTTCTGTTCTCCTGTTGCTTCTTCCTTATTCTCGCCTCCTACGCCCTTTGTTATACTCTGTTATGACTCTGCCCCCGATTCTTTTCTCTCGTCTCTCATCCTATCCTCTGATTTAGCCCCCTCCCCGTACCTATGTAGGACTCGTCTTCCCTCCACTACCTGCTCTAAGATGAACCCCAAACTTTTTCTCCAAAACTAGATCTTCTTCGTAGTTCAAGTGACATAATTTGTCCGTGTGTCCAATTAATCCACAAAAAATAGAAGTTTGGCAACTTCTCATATTTAAAATCTACCCAGTAACTTTTGCCATCCTTCTTCAGATTAGTACCTCTTTTCAGTACTTTCTCCACATTCATACGAACTCGTATTCTCATATAGGCCTCCCACTTATCACTATTCTGATTATCATCGTATTTTATAAACTTTCGTATAAGATTTCCAACTCTTCGGGCCGTACCTAAATTAACCAGACTATAAGGCACATTATGAACCTGAACCCAGAAGTTTGCCTCATTCAGGACAATTTTGTGAGGGATATCATCAGGTTTAACCTCTTTTAATAGCAATGAATTTCTCTCAAATTGTAATGGTACTCCATCTAGAACACGATTCATATCTAAACGGTGATAAAATGTAAAGAGATGCATTTACTCACCGACTTCTTTAACTGATAGACCTTTACCCGGTCTCCATAGCGACGCTAACATCTCCTTGATCGCCGGGAATCGGATCTTTCGGTCCTTCAGCAGAACCCTGACCACTGGGAAGCCCGCCCTACTATCCTCCTTCAGCTCCTCGCCCGCCTCCGTATCGTCGAGGTCCAGGTCTTCCTCCTCCTCTGCCAAAACCATCTGTCTGTACTTGTTCACCACGCTTTCCATGCAGGCGACCCTTCTCCCTCTTTCTCTCGGTAAAATCATTGGCCGATTTTATTCCCAATGCGATGCAGTCCAGCGAACCTACTCGATGGATGTATCAAAAATCCCAAAAAAGTAGAGCAACGACGCTTCGAGAAACGAAGCTCGTAAATGAAATCTCGCTTCACACGGCCTCCTGGCGCAAGCCTGGTGAGAAGCCGGCGGCGGCTGTATGACCTAGGCGTTACCGGTGGGTAACCCTAGAGAGAGATTCTGGAACAAATATATTATTTAATTCAGTTTTAAAATCCTTTTTCACTTTCAATCCTGATTATAATACTACAATATTATTATAATACTATAGTATTCGTGTGTTAATTTCTTATTTATGTGCTTTGTAGTTTTTATCATGGCAGTGGTGTATATTTGATGTTTACTCCTAAGAGCGTATGTCCCTTTCACTAATATTGTCTCTAATAAAATTTGATAAAGTTTGTGTAATTCCAAATCATTCTTACTTTATTGTGATTTTGTCAATTTAATATCAAGCACACAAATTCACGTTTCTTAATGTTAGTGTGATGGATGTAATAGTTTTTTTACATATGTAAAAACAATTACTCATTTCAACTGTATCTCACAAAATATATATATGTTCATTAATTTCTTTCACGTTAAACCGTTAAACATAAAAATTGTAAATTAGGAACATATATATTACTATATATTACATATGTAATTAATGTTCCAAAAAGGCGTGTGAGACTTAGAATCCTTGTACAGCCCCAAAGCCTCAAGTATTTAGAAACCTAATTAATTTACTAATGAAAAACAAGATCGGCTATGGTCAAAAGGGACATTTCTAAACTGAATCGAAAGAAGTGAACTCTCAAATAATGTTCTTGTTTTAATTCACTATAGCGAGAACTTCTATACATACATACAATTACTATAACATACACAACGGTTACTTACACTCCATATTCAGTACAGGTCAATGCAATACATGGATTCTCACCTGAACAATTTCTTACGAGTCCATTCATTTGTTCAACTTTTTAATGAAGTAATTAATTTATTGTTATATTTATTTGTCTCTTTTACACTATTGGCAATCACATTTCACATTTCAGACTTAATTCAATTTTTTTGGGATGTACTATCACTTTTATGAGATTAAAATTTGAAATGTTCAACGAGGTGAAGGTAGTGTGACAAAAGAATAGCCAGTCCAATCTCTTTTCAACTGGAAGCCCGGAAATCTAGAAGTAATTGTGGGATTGTGAATAAAATTACCATATTCCTTAACGAGGAATTCTACATTCAGCCACAAAATTACTATATACATTCATATAATTAAGGGAAAAGGGTCAAATAGGCACTCGAACTTACATAAAAAGGTCAAATAAGCCCTTATATAGGAGACTCTGTCCGGTCGTCGCCATTTGGGGCAGTTCCCGTTGGTTTTTTTTATGAAAGTTTTTGAGCATCTTATTCACCAAGTCTAGTTTACGCATACCAAATTTCAAGTAACAATTAAATCGCAAAGGCATTCAAATGAATTCTTGAAGATAACTGTGCTTTTAACTGCGTAGTTATCTTCAAGAATTCATTTGAATGCCTTCCCGATTGAAGTCTTAGATGGAATTTGGTATGAGTAAACTAGACTAAATGAATAAGATGCTCAAAAATTTCAACAAAAAATTCCACCGGGAACCGCCCCAAATGGCGACGGCCGGACAGAACCTCCTATATAATGGATTATTTGACCTTTTTATGCAAGTTCGAGGGCCTATCCGACCCTTTTCCCTATAATTAAATTTTAATAAAAAAATTTATTTCAAATGTCTAATTTACCCAAATGTTTAACACGGGACACACATCATCGCTGCCTCAATCAATCTTAGCCGTAATGATAAAACCATCGCTGCCTCAAAAATAGCTGATGCGGTAAAGATGTTTGCTGTGCTTATATTTCCAGAAATTGTCACTATCTGAACCGCCAATCCAATGAAACCACCCATCCTTCCAGAATTGCCACTTCCGTTTGCTTCTTCCCTTATCTTAATTTCTTTGTCCCAATTCTCAAAATCAGTTCTCTTTCGACCAAGGGCATTTTGCAATGCTTTTCTGGCTTGCTACGAGGAGGAAGACGGTAAACCAGCAAGGTCAGTCTAAATCCAGTGACTAAGGGGAGGAAGACGAAGGAATGGAGGAAAACGAGTGTCCTTATGTCGAATCGATGTTCAATGATGGTTGTATTTTGTTTAGGGGCAAAAGAGATATTTACAAATTAATTATTATTGAATTAACTTAATCGTGTGGCTGTGTTTAGCCATTTTATGGCTGCAAATAGAACGGCCTTCCTTAACCTAGACAAAGCCTTTTCAATCTCATTTTATTTCAACTTAAAAGAATTGACCCAGCCCAGCCGAGCCCAGCCCAGCCCATCAACCAACCCAAATTCTAAGCCACAAAAGTTCTCCTGTTCGCGGGTTTAGCGAATAAATTGGCCTACTCCGTTCATCCAATACAAAACTTTCAGAGCTAAAAAAACGCAGTCATAGAAGGTACAGCGCAGAGCATAGCAATGACGAACGCGGAGGTAGAGGCGGTGGATTTCGAACCGGAAGATGACGACCTGATGGACGAGGACGTCGATGGTACTTCCCCTAGGGCTCTAATTCCTAGGATCAAATCCGCTATCGGGGACTCCTCCGCTCCCAAGAAAACAAAGGGCCGTGGCTTCCGCGAAGAGGCTGCTGAGGCCGACCGTAATGCGCGTCTATCTGCTCGATTTGACTCTCTTGTTTCGGATGGCGGCCCTGGTCCCGAAAGATGTCAGTTCCCCCTCTCTCTCCCCCGCTCTAAATTTTGCAATTGTACGAATGGAATTCCAGTCTCCAGGGTTTTAGATTGAGTAAATGCGTGCTAAAAATGGGTTACTAAATAGTTTGACAATAGCTAACAGTAATGAGGTAAAAGTAATGCTATGAATGATTTGCGGTGGTTTGGTAGATATTTAACCTGTAAAGTGTACTGAATGTTCCAGCAAAGTTTGAGTTTCGATTTAGTTTTTAGACTGAACACTTGGGAAATATGCAATTTTAAATTCAATTTTTGTACTGAATATTCGGGCATAGATTAAATTCTGATCTTTATGATTTCAACATTGTCACATTGAGAAACGTGCTATTATGATAAAAAAGAATCGGGAGTAAGTCTAAAAGAGTGATCCTTCAGCTCCTTCGAGGTAGTCAAACACTCAAACCAGTCATAGTGATGACTGATGAGAGCAGGGTTCTTGCTAGCCTGCTAGGTCAAGTGTGAGCCATGTGGCTACTGGCTATGCCAAGTGTGTATGTTTATTGGTCTATTCTACGAGTAAATGAGTAATGATATGGGCAGGGATGTGATAATGGATTGATAAGAATAGCCTCTGGGTGAGTGTGTGAATGTGGGATAATTTTAACTCACCCTCAATCATTCTCCAACCCATTTTCTACCCAAATCATTGCTCTTATTCTATTGTGATATTGTGTCACATTACTGCATATCTAGGGGTTATTTTTGGCTATTCCATGTGGTTTTGTGTATGTAATTACCCAAAACCAAGCAATTTGCTGGAGAGTATGTACCACATTAGCTGAATGGACCATAAACCAAATATATAAGAACTAGGGCTCTTCCACCTGATAGGCTATGATCTTTTAGGAGTATCCCAAATTCGTATATGTTGGTTTGTTATTTTATGCTCCGTTCTCCAATAGTTGTCAACTATTCCTTTTTGTGAGGTTTTTTATTATTTGACCCATTTCCATATTTGAAAACAATTACCCACCTTTTCATATTCTCTTTTCTACTCTTTCATTTTCTTCTCCATCTCTTCCCTACCATTTCAACACATTAATTGAAACAAAGGTAATGACTAGAAATAGCAGAAATTTGTGACAAATAAGTCATCTATAACCTCTGCTAATCTCCCAAATAGAAACCGTTCTCAGCTTATTGATCATGAACATTAGATAAGTGATCGTCTTCTCACTCCAGAAAAGTATTGTAGCATGCGATGTTATGGTTTTATGTTGAACTTTGGCATTTTGGGGATCAGTAAATTTAGGTTGGGAAAAGGGTCAAATAAGCCGTTCTGCTATTCTCAATACATCACTTAAGCCCATGACTAAAAAAAGCATCATATAAGTACACTTACTTTCAAAAATTGATCAATTTGGTCATTTCTTCAGTTTTTGATCTATAATAGCAGGTTTTTTATATAACAAAACTCTAATAAATTTATTAAAATTTGAAGAATATAAATAAAAACAGTGAAATTTTCAGAATGTCAAAGTCAGTATTTTTGTAAATTTGAAATTATTTGTATATTCTACATCTATGTCAAAGGTTTTTACATTTTATATTTTATACTATCAGTATTTTTTTACATCTTCACTCTTTTTTCAGTTTTTTGGTTTGTTACTTTTTTATTTTAACATTTCTGAATTATTTATCTATTTTTACATTTATGCCACTACATATTTTTTATATTATTATTACATTATTTTTCAAAATTAAATGAATTTTATAAGATTTATCAATAGTCTTAAATTTTTCAAATAACCTGGCTATTGCAGGTCAAAATGGCTTGATTTGATTGTATCTAAAAAGTATGTGTTCTTATATGATGATTTTTTAGTAGACGGACTTAAGTGATGGATTGGAAGTAATAGAAGGGTCTGTTTGACCCTTTTCCCATTTAAGTTTCATGTTTGGATCAAAGAAACCTGTCAAATATTTCGTTGTACAAATGTACAATTAATTCAAACATGAGTGCCGCTGCTCCTTAGTCCTTACTGGCTGGTGTAGAAGAATTTGAAGTTCAAACTACAATGATTGAAAGCATTCTCCTCTTATTTTGAGGCTTCAAGATGCAAGTTTCAGCATTCTGCATAAAATTTGAAACTTTAAGGCATTTATAGTCTTATTTGGATGTTAAGAAGGCAACATAAATGATATAGGAATGATAGAGATAGTTTTTAATGACTCTACTGTGCTATATTTGCTAAGAGACTTTGTCCTTCTTCCTTCAGCCTTTATGATATTTTGATTGCATATAAATTAAATTTTGGAAGTATAATGTTGACATCAGGCTGATGTCTTCATTTGTTTGCTCAAACTGGAAGCCAACTGTTACTTCACTGATTTCTATGTGGGATTTGAGCATGAGGCACATTCAAAGTATTGGTACAACTGGTTTGGAACTTCAAAAGAAATTTAACATGATGAAGAAGATCATAAATACATGATTTTTTATGAATAATTAAGGGGCGGTGTTCGAGACTGAAGTTTTTTTCTAGTCTGGTCTTTTCAAGTTTGGTCTACCGTAGTTTGGCCTGTTATGTGTATTTTACAATTGTCGAAGTCTGGTATGGTCTGGGATTGAAACCAGACCAATTAAAAACATCCCAAGTATTGGAAATAAAATTGACGTTGTATATTTATCAACTTTTTAGTAATTAGTGATAAATAAAAGTGGTTCCAGCATAGAAAACGGGTTTAAACTTTATAGGACAACTAAAGTCTGAAGAGAGAAAGGTTTGCACGCAATATGGCACAAAAGATAGGAGAGTGGAATCAAATCTAGGCTAAGCAGTAAAGTGGAAGACAGAGCAAAAAACCAAACTAGCTTGTTATATCACCCTTTTGGAGCTGTTCCAGTTTTTTATTTTGTTCTTATCCTTTTGGAGTTGTCAGTTTATTGTCGACTGGGAGTGCTGAATGCTCATGTATTTGGGTTCAATAATATTTATATTAATAATGGTAAATAAAGTGTTTAACAGTGCTAGATTGGTGCAGCCATTGAAGGATGGATTATTTTGGTAACTGGAGTTCATGAAGAGGCCCAAGAAGACGATATCCTTAACTCTTTTGGTGAGTTTGGAGACATTAAGAATTTGCATCTGAATCTGGATCGCCGCACTGGGTTTGTAAAGGTGATTATATTAGCATCATCATCATAAGACTCGACAATGAAAATATTGCACTTTTGTAAAGTGTCAAGCCCTTTGTTTACTGGCTGGTTCCAAAGCATGGACATAAGCTACGGAGTACTATAGTAATTAGCAGTTCCGGACATTTAATTTTCCTTCTGTTGTTTTATTGAATAGCTTGCTTATGTTTCCCTATAGGGCTATGCGCTGGTTGAATATGAAAACTTTGAAGAGGCACAAAAAGCTATTAACGAGCTAGATGGAACTCAACTGCTCACTCAAACCATTAATGTTGATTGGGCATTTAGCAGAGGCCCGTTCAAGAGAAGGAATAATAGGAGGTATGTTGTGAAAGGCTCCATGGTTTAGTTATAACCTGAATGTGTGAATAGCAGTGATATAACCATTATTGTTTTTTATAGCAATCTTCAAATAATACCCACTCCATCTCCAATTGTTTGCCAACTTTGTCCAGATACAAGGTTTAGAGTGTGAAAGTATATGGTTGAGATTTACATAATATAGAGAAATATTGTGAATCATGGGCGGGAAAAAGAAGTGATGTAGATAATTTGGGGACAAAGGGAGTCATCTAAAGAATATGCATGTCATTGTTATGTTAGGTTTATCCTTTGTTTTTAAAATATGGATATACTAGTAAATGATTATATGAAGTATATATAGTATACAAAGTGAATCATTGGCATGAATGGAAAAGTTTGAGTTATTGTTAATATCTCAAGTATAGATACATTTGCTTTGCATAGCCAGTAGTCTGATGGGATGCCATAATGGACAACTGCAATTCTTTATTGAAATCGTGAAAGACAACTACCATTTGGATTTTGATTTTTTATCCCTTCACAATCTGAGCAAATGTGGAGATGATCTTGACCATTTATTGGCTAAGCCCCTAATTTGTTTAAGTAACGCATTCTTTAAGGACTTGTATCATATCAATGGACCATATGGTGTTACAATTTGTTCAAATGATGCACAGAGAGGGACTTCGTGATGATATTGATCCTTTACATGCAGTTGTTTAATACAGTAAAACTAATAAACCTGTTTAGTCAACCCTGGAAGGATCAAGTGTAAGTGATTCATTCATATTTGATGCCTATGCAGATCACCTCGAGGTCATCGTTCAAGAAGTCCCCGGAGGAGATACTAGCTATGTGTGTGTGCGTTTGCGTGTTTCTTTTCTGAAGTCATTGTGACTCTTGTTTGAGAATATATTGACTTTACCCTCAAGGAATGCAGGTTGATGTTATGTACACTACTATTCTAGTACGTTTGAGTGACTGGTTATTTGCTAGGCGTCTGCTGTACTGTCTTGATTTTTCTTGCTCTGTATTTTAATTAATGCATAATGGCACCTGTAAGGCTGTAATGTCCAGTATTGACCCTTCCAAGAACAAGGTGGCTGTTTTGCCGAAGTTGGGATATCAATCTCGGAAATTATCCAAGAAATGGTGGCTAGAATCTTTGTTGCATCTACAAATGCAAATATGCAATGCTCTAGTTAAAAAATACTTCCTCCGTTCCATAAAAGTTGCAACACTGGAATTTATGCACTATTCACACACCTTACTTTGAGTACGATTTTCTAATAATATATATAATAAGACTATTATGTATAAAATATTAATAACTTTGTATTAATGTAAATTTCCAATATATTAACTTTTTTTAATGTTTACTAATACGTAAATAAATATAATTACAGTCAAAGTTGCACGTTGGCAAACGTGAAAGTCAAACTGTTGCAACTTTTATTGAACGGAGGATAGTATTCTTTTCCAATCTTGTAATTTGTAAAGGTGCCACAACACCATTTGAGTGGATCTAACCCTCAATATACAAATATGGGTGGACTCAGGCCGGGTCGGGCCTAGGCCCGGGTGGGCCGCCGGTTCAGAATAGTTGGGCCCGGGACCGGCCTGGGTAGCCAGCGGGTCCGGTCTGGGCCTCGGGCCACTTCCTATATTTTTTTCTTCTAATTAATCCCCTAATACCTCCCCCCCCCCCCTCACCACCCCAAATGGCCCAAAACACCTAGCCCAACCCTGAAAAATAAAAAAAAATTGAAAAAATAAAAAATAAAAGGCCCGGAATTAGGGGTGGACTCGGGCCGGGCCAACCGGCCCGGAACCGGACCGGCCCGCCACCGTGCGGGCCCGGACCGGCCCGGGAACCGGTTCGTTGGGCGGTTCGGGCCACCCGGCCCGGTGGATTCTCGGTTCGGGCTCGGGCCCTTCAAAAGGTGAACCGGCCCGGCTGGTTCGGGCCCGGGCCGGGCCAATTTTAATTTTTTTTTGAATTTTTTTTGAGTTTTTGGGTTGGGCTGGTTATTTTGGGCCATTTGAGGTGGTTAGGGTTGGTTTGGGGGTGAGGGGGAAGGGTGGGGGTTAACTAGGAAAAGCCCCCCAAAAAAAAAAAAAAAATACCCGAGGCCCGGCCCGGCCCGGACCCGGGGTTTACCCGGGCCGGTTCCGGGCCTCCCCTTCTTGAACCGAGGCCCGGCCGGGCCCAGGCCCGAACCGGGCTCGAACCGGCCCGAGTCCACTCCTACCCGGAATCGGGTCTGGCCCGGCTGGGCCGGTTCATCATTTGGCGGACCCGAGCCCGCACCGTAAAACCACCGGGCCGGGCCTACTCGGACCGGTCTCTGACTGAGCCACCGGGCCGGGCCGGAATAGTACTGGTCTCGGGCCGGTTCTGGGTTGGGCCACCTGGCTCGAGTCCACCTCTATATACAAATATGATTTCCCAAAAGTTATTCCAACAAATCAAAATTATTGTTATTTATTCTCTTGATTTTTTTTTGAGGCTATTACACCGATTTTCATCTCAGAGGATGAGAGGATACATATTTCCCTCCCTTGAAAGTAGGGGTGGACCCAACCGGTTTGACCCTGCCCGCTACTGTGCGGGACTGGACTGGCCCGGTTGGTGCTAATTGGGCCCGGACTTTTACCTGGTTGGGGCGGGTTGGGCTCGGGCCACATTTTTCTTGAATTGGCCCGGGCTTTTTTTTCAATTTTTTTTTGTTTTTCTTGGTTAAGGTTGGATGTTTTTTTTGCCGGGGGTGGGGGGTGGGTGGGGTGGGGGGGGGGGGGGGGTTGGGGGTTAATTATAAAGCAAAAAAAAACATAGAATCGGAACCGGTTTATACCCGGGCCGGTTCGGGTTCAACCTTTCCCAAAAAAAAAGCCCGCTCGGGCCCAAGCCCAGTCTGGAACCTGCCCAGCCCAGGTCCACCCCTACTTGAAAGTAGAGATTTTTACTGATAAAAATAAAAGATTACATGCTCTAACGAAGAAAGTAAACAAATGATAACGAGATTATTCACCCAAAGCTAAAGAAGAAAATGTAAATGCTAAGTAATCGTCTAAGAAACGAGTTATCAAAATCAGAGATCCATCTAGTTCCCAGATACCTTAGAGGATACATGTGAATCGATTGAAATATTATTAAGCTTGGCATGCATTGATAGTTTGACTAACGTAATATTTGTAGATGTTTCTTTTGCCAGTAAAGTAAATAGGGGTGGATTCAGCTGGTTCGGATCCGGGTCTGAGTCGGGCCTAGGCCCAGGCGGGCCGGCGATTCTGAATAGGTGGACCTGAGACCGAGCCGGGTCCGGGCCGGCCGAGCTTCGGGCTTGGTTAATTTTTTTTTGCTTACCTACCTATCTCTGACCCCCCTCACCCCCAACCCCTCCTAAACATCAAGCCCAACTTGGGTGGAGCCCAAAACATGAAAAAAAACCAAAAAAAAAATCAATTTGGCCTGAACCGGGCCCGGGCCTCCTTTTTACCAACCCGAGCCCGCCCCGTTTTTACGAAATAACCGGGCCTTAGACCGGTTTTGGGCCCGAAGAACCGGGCCGGACCTGTCCCGCACAGTAGCGGGCCGGGCCAATTCCCGAGCCGGGTGGCCCGAACCGAGTCCAATACTAAAAGTAAATTTCTAAGTTCCGCCTCTGATATTTCAATCGTGGACAAAGGCTTCCTCACTATTCAATAAACACTTACTCCCTCCATCCCGCTAGAAGGTTCCCACTTTCCTGTTTTGGACGTCCCGTTAGAAGGTTCTCATTTCCATTTTAGGAAATAATTAACAATCATAAGTGACAAGTTAATCATTAAATATTAAAATCAATACATTTATAACATCACAGTTATCAATACTAACTACATTATAATATATACCTATTAAAATTATTTCTCAAAATATACTCGAAGTACTTTATTTAATTATTGTCTAAATAACCATGCCGTTTTGCTATGAGAATCTTCCAACGGGATGGAGGGAGTACAATTTTCGGACCATGTTTTTTGACACGTGTACTTGCGTACATATTCAATCTGTGTCAAAAACTTCAAAAAGTATAACAAAACGTCATTTCTGCTAAAATGTTTCTCACCCTACATTTTCAATTGATGTGCCGAAATTTAAAAAATATAATGAAACTAATCACATAAAAGTAAAATACAAGAAAACTAATTGAAATGGTGTCATTTTTACTAATAAAACAAATCAAAACGATGACATTTTAGGCAAAGAGTTTTGAGACATTTCTGAACTTTTTTAAAACTAAACCTTTGATCCATTTGAGAAGAGACTATTTTGGTACATGTTTCCTTGTAAAATTGAGACAATATCCAGACTCCCCAAATCAGTCTGGTAGACTGAGACCCAGTTATTCATTTGTACCTCACTGGGATAAATACCAGGCTGTATTTGTAAGAATGTGTATTCTTTTAAAAGCTATACCATAACATCCCCAAATCAGTCTGGTAGACTGAGACCTAGTTAGCCGGTGAAAAGGACACACATAGCCCCGTTTAACAGATTTAGTGTGAAGCAAATACAGACTTCATGGCCTACTAGTGACAATCATGGGCATTCCTAAAAATCGTTTACAAGTACAAATTAATAATGTGCCATATAGAAAACAACATATAATCCCTATACCATGGAAACCATATACCAGGGTAGAAACACTAAGGGCTGTTGGCCACAGATTAATGTCTCTAGCCATGCAGAAGATCCATAAAGCAAATATACTACAAAGTGCCAATTAGGTGTGCACTTGTCTATCGTTTTCCTTGATGAGCTCTTCAAGTTCATCAATAATCGCGTCGTAGCAGAAAAGATATTGTTCCTGAAAACCAACACAATCATCAAACTTTATGTACAACACCAGATTTTCTCAAACGCCAGCAAATGACATTTGTGAGAGTGTTGTTCAACAGCCAAAACAGAGAGTAGAAAAAAAAAAAAATTGAAATTAACACACAACTATAAACAATTATGTGAATTCATACTCAAAGAATGCTTGACTATATTCATCCCCCGCCCCGGCCTATGCTAAAGAATTTAAATTGGCTAAAACTAAAAATAATGATGAGAATAGAGCTCACGGCTTTTAGTTGGACAAAAACAGGACCAAAACTTATTCAGGACAAATACAACATTACCCCAGTGCCGCAAAGGCTCCAACCTACGGTGGGGTAAGGGGGATCGGATGCATGCAGTCTTACCCCTCTACTGAAGCACATAGAGACTGCTTCCGGATGACCCATGATGAAAATCGCGTCGAAAATTGCATGGACTGAGTGTTGCTTCATAACAGAGAAGCACACACAGTTTAGTGAACCATTTTGCTTTATTTCATCATATTCCCAAACCAAAAAATAGCGAGTATTTGGCTCCATTGGAAATGATGGAACTTATTTAGGACAAATAAGTAAGTAAAATTAAAATTATAAGTCTAAAATGCCCATTACAACAATCTACCCCCATCAACGCTTTCTTCCCTCGCCAAGCTGCTTCATCTTTGGGCCAAGCGAGGAACACCCAGCTCCACCGGTGTGACAGCAGACTAAGGCGATTCACACTAAAGGAGATGACTCCATACCGGTGAAGGCGACCAGTGAGAGCGACAACCAATCGGCTCTGCTTCTGCTTCATCCTCTTCTTTGTTGCTCGACGATAATGCACATTACAGTAATCTCCCCATCAAAGTTTTCTTCCCTCGCCAAGCTTCTTCGGGCCAAGCGAGGAACACTAGTTCCACCGATGCGACAGCAGACGGAGGCAATTCACACCAGAGGAGGCGACTCCATACCAGCAAAGTTGCCCAGTGACAACAACCAATCGGCTCTTCTTTATCCTCTTCTTTGCTGCTCCTCGATGTTTGCCATTGGCCCATTGCCGATGCTATAATCGCCATCGGGGGCGACAGCCGATGGCTACAGACGAGAATGATCAAAGGGTGACTGGCTACGAGCAACGAACCAGATCTAGATCAAGAATGGCGGCGGCTAGGGTTGGGCCTGGGGAAGCGGCGATGGCTAGGACGTCCTGAACCTCATCATGCAGGTAGGATCAATTCCGATCATCAATGCCAGACTATGGATGGTGAGGAGCAGCACGACCTGCGAGAAGTTCTTTCAGACCCCACTCTTTGCTACAGGTTTCATCATTTTAAACGTCTCGCTCGCCGGCTTCATCGGCACATGCTTCCGTCTCACGTGGGTCCTCTGGCTCCCGGCAAGGTGTACAAGAAGGACTGGCTGATGAACTACTCTGGAGGCTGAGAAGGTTACAGATCCTCATAATTGGATACCCATTAGGCAATGCAACTGAAAAAATAGCTCTCTATGGCTGGCATTGGTCACTACTACCGGCAGTCGTCAGTGTGTGACCAGGTGATCACTGGTCAGTGGTTGTCATTGTGTGATTAGGTGATCACTGGCCGGCAAATAGTCACTGGGACATTTGGTCATGGTCACTGAATAGTAGTCACTTTGATTCAAGGGGTAAAAAGTCACTTTAGTCTCTTTTTTGGATTTTTTTTTTGAAACCGGCCCTTAAAATCTTTTGGGATCAAGGCTTGGATGTTGTTATTGTTGTTTTGAAACTGACCCTATTTTAGTCCATAACATTTTTTAGTATTGTTTTTGAAAAAAACCTAAAAATATTCTTATATTATCCTGGTCTAAAACGTCTTTTATCCAACAGATTAGGTTCTAGTAACCATTCAAATTTTCTTAAACGTTCTCACCAAGTTCACTTAAAGCCAAATGGGACTACAGGACACGTGTGAATATATTCAAAACTGTGATGTTATTCTGTACACTGGAAAATGAATCTTCCTGCAACTGTAGATATGATGATATTCAGAACCATTGCAACCACATTAGCTCTTATCATCAGATAGAAACCCACATTAAACAATAACCCAACCATATTATTACAGGGAAAGAATAAACAGTAATATGAAAGCATTATACGTACCAATGTTTGAACCATCCCAATTCGTTGTGACCTAAAAACGGAGATGGTATTTACAAGATCTAAAGCGGACATATCCCCGAGTAGCACCTTTTGGATGGTGTTGTGAATTGTGCAATAGGTTCCAGTTCTACCAATACCTGCACTGTGACAAAATACATGTCAGGTAACGGGTTCCATTTGGGACTTTGGGTAATCTATCTTAATATAATAACAAAAGTTTTCTTGGCAAGCAAGTTCCCGCCAAAACAGGTGCCTTAATTCTCACGGTGCAGTAATTCTATTGGCATGGAGTCTTGTGATAGAATATTCTGGATAAAACATTTCTACGGTACATTTAATGTTTTGCAACTTTTCATATCCCAATGTTCTCATGATCTGATTTTTTTGTTTTTTAAATTGCTATCTGCGGTTGCAACTTTACGTTTCTCGAAGTTGTAATTCACACGGAAATGATTCTTTTTTTCGTATTGAGTTCCAGCGTCTTTTGGTTTTCATGTTCAAGTTCGTGGATGTCTATATATACCTTCTTGACTCCTTGAGTGACCGACAAGTGTGCTATGACTGTAGTTCTGATCGTTTTTCCAGATCTGTTATCTTGAGGTTGTTCTTAAAATGGAGGAATTGACAAATCTGCAATTCTATTTGAGAAGAGAAGTAGTTTGTGAGCCATGGGAAAGGTATGCAGTTCTTTTTGTCCGCTTCTATCTTGCATATGAAATTAAGGTTTTTATTACTCCGTAAAAATGATGGTTGTATAATTGATAAAAAATATGAGGATATTTAGAAAGAAATGAACTAATAATATAATGTAATTCAAGAAATATTCACCTCCCGTACAAGTTTTTTTTTTAATTTCATTGATGATCGCATTCCCGTTTGTCTAGAACAGCAGAGTCCCAGTAATCCCTTTAATTACATAGATTTTGTTAATATCAATTTAAAGCTAAAAAGTGTACGATAATGGTTGAAAATAATTTCCGGCCAAATGCTCCGACCTGCCAGCCGACTTAGGTTGAATAGAAATTTAAGGTAAGCTGTTTCAGGATCAACTTTGTGGGATGGCTCTGTTTGATTCACACAGATTATTTTTGAAACAGATTCAAGTAGATTAGAGATGTCATATATGAGATTTCACCGTAAATCATTTAGATTTGAACAAAGATGATCAGAAATTGCTTTGTTTCCCCGAGTTGCTAGCCAAATTAGGTCAGACAGGAACATGAGCTACGTTGTTTTTCAGAAATGTGTTTGCGGATGGTTCAGTTTAATTCATGTAAATTGAAAACGCCTAATATCAGATTTTACTGTAAATTACATAGATTTGAACAAAATTAAATGGGAACTTGCCTTTGTTTCTCACAACAGCCAGCTAACTTAAGTGGAGCATCTCTCGAAATTTCATCTGCGATGTTGTTCAGACTTTAGATGCTTGATTACCGATGTCTTTGTATATTTTATGTAAATCGACCCAGCATTAAAGTTACATACCAGCATTGATTTATATGGACTCTTTATAAATCGACCCAATTGTTGTTTTTATTGACTAAAGTTTATTTTTTAACTATATGTTATTTACGTCGTAATTAAAATGATAAATATTGTGTGTTAAGTTTTGTAAAGAACCGTTTGGATGAAATCAAATTTGTGAGAGATGGCCGGTATATATTCCAAGTAGATCTAATTCATTGAGATTTCATGTACATATAAGTGAAGCTAATTTTTTGAAGAAAAAAATCTGAAAAGTGTACTTATATGGCTGTCTGTGTTTCAACCAATTTAGAGAGAAAATACTCGGGAGGTGAAAGACGAACTGGTGGGAAGTCTGTAGAAATCTAATCCTAGATGTCTGCATAAATTTGAAGCCATATGCTTTTTTTGTAGTTAGCTGTGTTGCCGATCGGTTTACTGAGAAGATGCTCAAAGTTAGACGACAAAAGGCTAGAAGCTTGAAGAAACCTGAGCTAGAACTGCTAGATCCTCCGTATAATTTATACAATAGTGTTGGGTTATTTTAAATGGGCTGCTTTTTGGAGTTTTTAATTTAAAAGCAAGCAGACAATATGTTACTTTTAATTAGTTGGATGAACACTTCTATATATGTATTGTTTTTATTTAGTACTACATATGAATATTACTCTTTCGCTCCGTCTCATTTTACCTGTTTTATTTTTCTTTTTGGATTGTCCCAAAATAAGTGTCACATTTCTTTTTTAGAAAGAAATATGTGGTCTCCGACATTTCACTTTATTATATTCAAATTTCAACCACAGTTTTTACTTTTATAATCCTTTTATAATAATTATGTATAATCAAAGTAGGAAACATAAATGGAAAAGAGGTAGTACATTTCTTAGAACTTTTTTAAATGATGAGTTTTTTCTTGATGGTTTCTCTATTTGATATAGAAAATTTGAGGGGTGAACCTGTTACGCTTTTCTGAATTGATGATAATTTTCATTTAGAGCCTCCCAATGACAACATGCATAGCCAATCCTAAAAGATATCGCACTTTACCGGAGTCAGATATTACAAATGGTATCATATAATGATTTTTTTACTAAGATAGTTTTCTAGATATTTGAAAATTTTAATTTCAGATTCAATGCTTTTATCAATATATCAAAGTATTTACTTATAAGTTATTGAATGTTTTTTCTTAATAGGGTCTTAGAGTAAATGAGAATTATTTAGATTTGAAGAGGAAAAGTGGAAAACAGCTTCCTTATTTAAGAAGCAAAGGTTTTTACTCGCAAGGGTATGGGTCAACAAATGTTAATTCCAAAGCAATCATTAATTCAGATTTGAAGATGAAAATAGCTTCCTTATTTAAGAAGCAAAGGTTTTTACTCGCAAGGGTATGGGTCAACAAGTGTTAATTCCAAAAAATTCCTTTATCTCACGTCAGATTATTGTTGACGAATTGTGTCTTCGATCCTGGATAATTTTGGGTTGCAGTTTTCAGGGGTTACAAACTTGAAAGGATATAAAATTTTAATTGTAGACATGAAAATAAAACTACAAATGAGATAATAATTGTGGTGTACAAAAACTACATATAGATTTTCTATATGTTATTTTTTATTCTCAAAATTTTCAATGTGTGAGATTTTTCAAATATACATTGTCATAAAGCTTTTAATTGTCTTTTGTTTCATTTTTACATTTACATATTACTTGTGCTAAATATTTTGGCCGTGCATCGCACGGGTGAGAATACTAGTAAAAACAAACTCAGAGCTATCAAGACAGATGTGCGTAGAAACTAGAAAGTCGGGGGAAAACCTGCAATGCACCACAATTGGGCCAAGACTAGGTGGCACAGTAACTAAGTGCTTCACAATCTCACGAACAAGAATTGTGTCCTTTGGAACTCCATGATCAGGCCATGCAGGATACTGAAAGTGCAAGACATGCAGAGGTGGTTCTTCTGACTGCAACAAGTGGGAGAAAGTGTTAGACATATTCACTCCACCGGTCTCAATACAATCTCCAAATTTGACGATTAATATGTGATTTGATGGTGTGCAAAAATAGTAATTGTTCATATGAAAAAAAACTTTCTTGATTCTTGAACAATGTATCAACTCTAATAAGACCATTTGAGTGCCTAACAGTATAAAGTGGTTTTATATCGGAATCTTAAGTGAGAAATCGGGGTCAATTGATATTCTTAAAAATTCAAGAAATCCGAATAATAAAATATCTGTACTGAAAGCTTTCATTTCAGGTAAGTGATCCCTGTACTTGGGTGCTAGGTAAGATCTTACGATCCTAGATTTACGATCATTCACCCCTAGGCCCCTATTGATATTTTCTATAAAAAAAGCCTTGACAACATTGTTCTTTTGTTTGGTGGGCTTTGACACTTTGTCTGGTGATCTTATAATTCAAGACTTCAACTGAGCGTCACACTTGCACACCCTGGGTCAGGAGTATTTGAACTATGGTTTAACAGGCCAATGATGGGTTTCCAAGATATTGGTCACTGACCTCTTTATACCAAACCTTCAAGCAACGCAATATTAAGGAAGAGTCTGTTGTTTTTGTCCATTCTGTGGTGATGCATATATTCCCAAATTCTCTAGTGCCATCTTCTGCCTGAAAATAGTCTCCACACTTCATCTGCCTCAAGATTCACCACCAAAGAGCTCCATATTAGCAAGATAAATATTTTACAAGAAAAAAATACATTAAAGTTGATGTAGGCTTTACTGTGAAGCAGTGTGGTAGCCAATGGGCCCAGCTAAGAAAAATCTATTCATATAAATTTTAATAATAAAAAGGTCTACCAAAAAATAAATGCATAGACAAATATATGATACTCTAAATCTAATGTATCTTAACCCTTTGTTTCAAGTTTCAACTAGCTTTTTACACAACTTTTTGCCATGGGTGCTTAATAATATATGTAGAGTAATTGGACAATACATAGGGTAAATCGGATTTTGTTTCATCTATCCCTTCCCACATAGTTTTGCACTGGAGTCTGCAGGTTATTAAAACATACACCATACATAAACGGGTTTTTGGACCAGATTTAGGTGAGGCTGCGATTGGCCCCTCTTAGCCCTACCCATGCTATGAAATAGTACATAATATATAGAAATGCACGCAAAAATAAAATGCCGAAAATGCATATGCTACATAATCCCTCAGTTCTCTTTTAACTGACGCTTTCAAGAGAGAGAAAAAAATGTTCTAAAATAACTACTCCCTCCGTCCCACTATCTTTGCTCCATTTTACTTTTTCTTCTGTCCTATGTTTGTCTCATGTCATATTTGGTAATATTTGTGTGGTTATAATTCCTTCAGACTTTATTCACACTTTATCATTCCAATGTGAATCCCAAACTTAGGGGACAGAGGTAGTATCACTTTAGAATATTAAAGGAGCATTAATTGATCATTTTCCACCATTAAATATATAGTACTGCTTTTGCCTTGATTTGAGAAAAATGAATTGTTTTCTTAGTGTATGTGCCATAACCTAACTACCATGTTTTGGAACAATTTGCCAAAACCCAACTACCTATTGGTTGTATGAATATACCAAGTATATATTTCAATGTCCAGTAATCAGTACAGCTGAGTACCTTGTAATTGTCAACCAGTTGTGTAAGCATTACAATTGCAGGACAACGGTTTTGGATTACCATTTCCCAGAAATCCTCAAAGGTATTAGGCAATGGACCTTGTGTCGCAATAAAGGAAGACACGTGTTCAGAAATCTACCAATAGAAGCACAAAATGTATATGTAAGCATATCTATTAATAATTTATTAAGAATGAAAAACAATCTAAAAACAATAAACCTAGCAGAAGGATTACTCTGATCAAGCTCGCATTGATATATCCCTTTGCTGGTTGTCTATAGTCTTTACATGGGTTCAATATAATCCTATTACTGTCAACTGAAAATGATGATTGACATATTTATTCAAATGATTAAAAACAGACCAGAAAATTTAAAAGAATAAAGAAATAAAGGATTATCATACATGGCAATACATCAGAATAGCGATTTTTACTGCTGTTTATGTCACACAGAGCTACTGAACATCTATTCCGCATTTCAGCAGCGTTCATCCTATTAGTCTGGAATCAAAGTAACATGTTAGCATGGATTAAAGATATTCCTGATGTCAGAGAAGGGAGAGAGTTGTACCAATGAGAAGAGTCAGAAGAGTATAAACCACATATAAGTTGAAAGAGTTAAAAAATCATTTTGAGTGCATTTAGCTGAAATGACTGAATGTGGTAAATTAACTAAAATTGAGACTGGACTGGTACTTTGGCAGACGTATAAAAAAGTGTATTTCAACTATAATTATTTTACAAACAGTGAAATAAAATAATATCTTCAACTGATGAAAAAAGGTCATTTCCTTGAATTGCAGTTTTTTTAGCAAAAAATTAACCCATTCACAGTTTTTTATATTAAAAGATTCTGCCATTATGCAAACAAATACATTTGTGTTTGCTAGCAAAAACATTGGTACTCCACTGGCACTTGATATGTGACTCACATTATACAGTTGTTTCGAGCATACTGAAGATTAAGGGCCCGTTTGGTGAGGGTGTTTTTCAGCTTATCAGGCTTATTTTGCGGGCTGAATTGTATAATAATAAGAAAATGTAAGGTTGGAGTTACTTTTCTGGTTGTATTGGTTGAAGTTATTGAAGAGGGTCATTTTAACTATTTTATCATATTTTTATTTATTTATTTTAATAATAAAATATATTCTAAATATAATTTTTACATAAATCAGCAGAATCAGCCAATCCAACCACATCAGCCATAACTTCATAAGTTTCAACAAAATCATCCAATTCAGCCCATTTTGGTATTACCAAACGGGCTCTAAGTAATAGCACTACAAATAACACTGTTTTTTTCTAATTCTAGTAGCCATTAGGTGTTTAAAAATGACTAATTGGATATGCAATTATAAACTTTCAAAAAGTGACTTCAACATTATTAAAACCTTTAGAAACAGTAAACCAAATCCTCTATCCTAGAGGCTAGAACAACGCAAAATTCCTAGATCCTAATCCATTGAAATCTTCACAAGAGATTATATATATTTATTCCTTTCTTTTCCATTGGCTCTTACTCTTTGAGTTAATTCTTTTATATTATTTTGAAGCATGCATCTTCCAAACAGAAACTGCTTGTTATTCTTCAACCTCGTCCCCTTTTAGATAATTAGGTCTTACTCTGTTTCTTCCCTAATCACCTACCAATGCCTTCCATTGATAGCTAATTGATGCTGCTTCGAGTGCAATTAGAACTTCAATAGTTAACATGTTAAAAGTTACATTTGTAATTCTGGTAGGTTGCATACTTGAATCTGCTAACTTTAACTACTCCGTACATTATCATCCTCTAAAGTCTAAGCAATGTTAGTGTTTGCATACTGCAATCAGTTAGCTCAAGTACGGCTAAGCTACGCCTTCCATGCTCAAGTTCGAACCTCACAGAAACAAATTAAAGAAGAGAAAATCCCCGAAATATGAGTAAAACATTGTAAGATTCCAAATAATGAGTACTATGCGTTTTCCCTAAACAGGAGTAACTTACTGCCACATCGAAATTTTACAACCACAATTTGGTATTACCAGACTTTGATATGACGGTCTTACCTACATAATCAGCAATAATTAAAACTATTTTGGAATTTCAAGTTATTTTTACTCCTATTTAGGGCAATTTTTTATTAAAGAATCATAAACAAAATTTTGAACTAGAAAAGCAGAACTCCAGATAGAAACTGAAAGGCTCGACATAAGCTTAAACACGAAGTACATTTAAAGAGAGCACTAGAAGAAATGACCTCCAGGATGCCGAATTCCTGACGGATTTTTCCAGGGCTTTGAAACTTTTTCTCTTTGAGTACATTAAGGGCTTCCGAGCAGTAACGAAGCTGATCGGAGGACAGAACGGGCCGTCGCGGAGACCAATCACGTGAGGAATCGTAAGGATTGATAAGGGGCGCAGGAGCCTCGGTGGACGACGCAGCGGTCCCGGAGATGGGGGATAAGGCCGATCTCCGGCTGCGAGTCCGGGTTGAAATGGAAGTACCCATGTTGTTGGATCCCACAGTCGTCTGTGCGTTGTTGAGGGGAAGCCGAAGACCAGCCCAAACCAAAGTTGTGGTCAGGACGAACCAGCGCTACACAAAATAAATGGTGCAGCAGCCTCATCTAGTATTACAAAATAAATGGTGCATCTAGTATTACAAAATAAAATGATAGTAGGAACTTAAAAATGGCTGTCTAGCTATTTTGAAAAACAGCTTCTGGTCCCACATCTTGCATGATCCAACTTCCAAAACCCCAACTTCCCGCACTCACTCCATCCACTACCAGTCGAAATCGATTTCAACAGAGCACTGTGTTTAGGACACAAGCATTCTTCGATTTCACACAAGTATTCTTCGATTTCTACTTCGACCATTCTTCCATCTCCTTCAAGAACCATGAAGTGCAAAACTCCTACGATTCCTCTGGTGAAAACCCAAGCAAGATGGAGACTTGTGAAAGCATCAGAAGTGATGGAAGCCGCAGATGAACCCGATATTCAGGTAAATGTTAGATTATTTATGCTTGAGAACGATACTTGATTCTTTAGAAAGTGATGGAGTATATGGCCCGGGAACCCCCGGCCCACAGACTCCTACTACTCCAGCAAAGGCCCAACAGGCCCAAAAGGCCCAACAGGCCCAATTCACAGCGCCCGGAGTACCAAGCAGTCCGCACAACGCACAGGGGTGCCTTCGGCCCCCTGGCCGAAGGCTCCAAATTCTCACAGAACGGGTTTCTCAAGCAAAACTAAGAAACTGGGAGAAAACGGCGAAAACAGCAGCCCTCGGCACTGTGAGCCCTCGGTACCAGGGGTGCCATCGGGAGGAAGAGCCCTCGGCTACTTCTCTATAGCCGAAGGCATCTCACTCGACAAGATATTCGCCTCACATGCGTACAGATCACCGTATTCTGCACAGACGTCCCATCCAACAGCCGCATTAAATGCGGCCACATGCGGCTGCCAGCGCCAACCAGTTGAGGTGACCCCTCGGCCAATGAGCGCTTGACACGTGTCCCTGCCCGGCATTTATTGCTACTATAAATAGCACCTCATTTCCCCATTTGTAACCACGCTGAAAACGCTCCACATTGATAATACACTCTCTCTATATATATTTACTTGCTCTGGCTTCTCTCTAAAGTTATTCCCCGTAGTGACCCTTCGGATATATACCCCCGGGTAGACTATCCATCATTTGGTGCTCTCGTTGAGAGCTCGAACGATCAAGTAAGAAACCCTCCCCCTTCGCCAAACACTAGCCCTCTACCAAAATGGTGAGAACAACACGTGCCAACTCCAAAAACGTAGAAGACAAGAACCTGGCCCTCGGCGACGTCAACGCCCTCGAAGCCTCTCACAAGGCTCCCGAGGGCGGTGTCATCGCTGGGCTGGAACAGGCGGCTGTCGACCTGCGCCTTCAGATCCAACAGAATGCCCCCGATGCCCGCCTCGGCATCGAGGCCAAGAAGAAAAACCGGAGCGATGACCAAGTCAGTCCTCCGGTCCTCACCATCGACGTTCATTCGGCACTCTCCGCCTTCATCCAGACGTTAGCTCAGAACCCGGGTGCCTTCGGCACCCTGGCTCCGGCTCAACCCCAGGTTGGGGAGAACATCGTACTTCCCCCTCTGCCACACCCCTTCGGAAACCCCATCCCTCGGGTGAGAAATGATGAAGGGGTGGTGGCCTAAGATACATCCTCCCAGGAAGTTCAGTCCCGGGACCGCCATAATGACAACAGGGAGAGGCCCCGTACTTCCGCCCTCAACCGGCTCGGAGGAGGGGCAGACCGCCGAGGGGTCCAAGACCGCCTCGGGGGGAAAGCACTCCAAAGGCCCCAGGAAAGCGGGGGATCTGTTTCGAGGGCAGACGAGGAGCGTCCCCCTCGGGACAAAGGCAAGGCACCCCTTCATGCCGATGATACTCGACACCAAATCAACCAGGCCCACTCGGCCCGGGTTCGTTCGCAGGGGGCGGAAACCCTCCCGAGGGACCCCCGGGACGAGATTATTGCGGCCCTCCAGCGCCGGCTTGACGAAATGGAGTCCAACAAAGCTCACGCCACCACCTCCACCCCTCACTCAGATCTCAAATATGAGGCCATGATGGCCAAGATGGAGGAGTTACAGAAGAAGGTGGCCGAGGGCTCCGGGGAACCCGTCATCCAGCTCCGGACTCGGACGCCATTTACCCCAAGGGTATTGGCGGCCCGGATCCCGGAGAAATACCGAAGGCAACACATACAGCCCTACAGCGGAAAAATGGACCCCCAGGAGCATTACAGCAAGTACCAGAACAGCATGATGATGGTGGGGGCATCAGACGAATATTTGTGTCGTTGGTTCCTCTCCACCTTAGAGGGGCCAGCATATGAGTGGTTCAACAGGCTTCCCGAGGGCTGTATTGATTCATGGCAAGAACTCGCCCAGCGGTTCTTAACACAATTTGCCGGGAGGCGTCGCACAAGGAAGCACTTCTCCCACCTCCTAACGATACGCCAGAGGAAGGATGAGACCCTTCGGGATTTCCTGGAGCGCTGGAGGACGGAGGCCGACAAGGTCGACGGTGCTGATGACGGGACCCTCCTGGCCCTCCTACAAACCGTCCTCCGCACCGGCAACTTTTCAAGGAGCCTCATCATTGAACCCCCCCGCGACTACATAAGGGCCTTGCAGCGGGGGACCGATATGCTGAGGCCGAGGAGGTGGAGAAGTATCACCAGCATCCGGACCACCAGCCCCCGAGGGCTGACAACAAGCACAACCGAGGGCCGGGGGCTCCTCCAAATCGCCCCAAGGCTTCGGGGCCCTCTGATGACCGCCCTCGGCAAGGCCAAGCCAAGCCCGGGGGAGGTTATAGGAGCAACCCTAAGACTTGGGCCCAGCCCATTCTCCTGGACCGCCCTCGGACCCCATTGACGCACCCCGTCAGCATCATCCTCGATTTTGCAGAGGAGAAGGGCCTCGTTGAACGCGATTCTCGCGCACCCCCGGAGGTACACGCTATCAACCCTCAGTTCCCCTACTGTCGCTTCCATCGACACCAGGGGCACAGGACCGATGACTGCCATCAACTGAAGACGGCCATCGAGAGATTAATACAAGCAGGGCACCTGTCCCAGTTTGTCCAGAGCCCTCGGCAGGAGGGACCTTCTCATCAGGGGCCTCCCCGAGGGCATCACACGAAGGTAAACGCTTGGGTAAACCCGAATACCATCCCCCTCGGCAAGAAAAGGGAGATTGGAAACTTGGAAGAAGAGGAGGAGGAATACCCCCACTACCAGGAGAAAAAACGCCACATCCTCATGATCACCGGTGGCAACACAGGGGGCGATTCCACCAGCCAGCGAAAGAAGTGGGCTCAATCGCTTTACGTAGGGGAAGTCACTCATATGCCCCCGGTAAAGCGATTGAGGGAGGAACCCATCACCTTCACCAACACAGATCTCCCTCCTACTTCTTCCCCTCACCGGGATGCCTTGGTGATTCGAACGGAGATCAACGACACCATCATTCACCGAACTTACGTTGACACGGGCAGCTCCGTCAATGTAATGTACCTCAGCACCTTCAGAGAGCTGCATCTGGAGAGGGGGTCCCTTCGGCCCATTAAGACCCCTCTTGCCGGCTTCACCGGTGACACCATTGATTCCGAGGGGGTAATAACCCTCCCGGTGATCTTCGGCGACGGGTTCCATAGAGCCCAGCTCGAGGTAGAGTTCGTCGTCGTCAACATTGACTGCGCCCACAACATCATCCTCGGCCGGCCAGCCCTCGAGGACCTCGAGGCCATCATCTCCATGAGGCACCTCTGCCTCAAGTTTCCCGCCGATGGGGGCATTGGCTACTCCCGGGGGAACCAAAAAATTGCCCGTGCCTGCTATCTTCAGGTCACTAAGAAGGTAAGCAAGACGGAACTCCGTGTTGACACCATCACCGGAGCCGTCGACCAGGAGGAAAGAAGGCCGAGGGCTGAACCGGCCGAGGACGTAGAAGACTTTGCGCTCGATCCGGCCCAACCGGAGAGAGTCGTGAAGATTGGAGCCCAGCTCCCTGAAGATTTGAAGACCGGTATCACCGACGCCCTCCGCACCTACTCCACTGTCTTTGCATGGGGGCCGGAGGACATGCCGGGAATTAGCCGAAGGGTCATCACCCACCGCCTCTCGGTGGACCCCTCGGCAAAAGCAGTGCAACAACGAAGAAGACCCCTCTCCGCCGAGAGAAGGGAATTTGTGAAGAAGGAGGTCGCCATGCTCCTCTCAATCAAGCACATCAAGGAGGTAAAATACCCCTCATGGCTAGCAAATGTAGTCCTCGCCCAGAAGCCCCCTACCTTCCGCATGTGCGTGGACTACACCGATCTCAACAAAGCATGCCCCATGGACCCATTCCCTCTACCAAACATTGATCAATTGGTGGATGAGACTGCGGGGTGTGAAATCATGTCCTTCCTCGATGCCTTCCGAGGGTACCATCAAATATTCATGCACGAGGAGGACGCCGAAAAAACTGCCTTCATGACTCCCGAGGGCATCTTCTGCTACCTAGTGATGGCCTTCGGCCTAAAGAACTCAGGGGCCACTTACACCCGGATGGTGGCCCGGGTCTTTCAAGCCGTCCTAGGGCGCACCATGGAGGCCTATGTCGACGACATGATCGTCAAGAGCAAGCAATCTTCCAGTCATGCTGACGACCTCCGGGAAATTTTTGCCATCATGCAAAAATTCAACCTTCGGCTTAACCCGAAGAAGTGCACCTTCGGCGTCCAAGGGGGCAAATTCTTAGGCTACATGGTGAGCCGACGGGGTATTGAGGCCAATCCCGAGAAGATCTAGGCCATCATCAACATGGAGCCCCCACGCAATGTAAAGGAAGTTCAACGGTTGACGGGCCGCCTGGCAGCCCTCAACCGTTTTCTATCTAAATCGGCGGAGAAGTCCCTACCCTTCTTCCAGATCATGAGGAAGACGGCTGGCTTTCTATGGACTCCAGAATGCCAGGGGGCTTTCGACGAGCTCAAACGGTATCTATCTTCACCCCCTGTGCTCTCCAAACCCAAGGTAGGGGAGACTCTTTACCTCTACCTTGGGGTCAGCCCGGCGGCCATCAACTCTGTGCTCATCCGGGAGGAAGACGGCATCCAGCATGCCATCTTCTACGTTAGCAAGACCCTAAGGGAGGCCGAGCTCAGGTACTCCCCTGTGGAAAAAACGGTGTTAGCCATCGTTTGGACTGTCAAGAAGTTGGGCCACTACTTTCAGGCCCACCCGATTCAGGTCCTCACCCATCAACCCCTCGGCGCCCTCATGAGGAGCCCCACCAGCTCCTCCCGCATGGTGAAATGGGCTATCTTCTTGAGCCAATACAACATTGACATCCGTCCAAGGCCTGCCATCAAGGGCCAAGCCCTGGCGGACTTTGTGACGGAATGTACCGCAAGGGCAGCCACGGACGGGGAGCCCTCGGCTACCTCGGACGACTGGTGGACCCTCTACACTGATGGCTCCTCCGCGACCAAGGCATGCAGGGGAGGGGTAGTCCTCATTACTCCCGAGGGCTTCAGGGCCTACTATGCAATCCGCTTCTCCTTCAAAGTCTCCAACAATGAGGCCGAGTATGAGGCCCTCCTATGTGGCCTCCGGCTGGCTGCCAACATGAGGGCTCGGCAGATCCACATCAAATGCGACTCCAAGTTGGTCGTTGGCCAAATCTCCGAAGAATATGAGGCCAGGGAGGGAAGAATGAAACAGTACAAGGAAGCGGCTAAGGAGTTGCTTAAGGTATTTGAGGCACACTCTCTTACTCAAATACCGAGGGCTCAGAACTCCGAGGCCGACATATTGTCTAAGCTCTCGGCTGACTCCCCCGAGCACATCTCCAAAATTGCCAAAATCGAGGAACTCAGCCTCTCAAGCATCCATGCAAGCCCCGTGATGAACGTACAACGACGTCAGGAGGATTGGATTTCAGATATCACCGCCTTCATCTCCACAGGGCAGCTACCCGAGAATGAGGCCCGCGTTAAACTGGCAAAGCTGAGGGCTCCCAGCTACACCATCGAAGATGGAAGGCTCTACAAACGATCTTACAATGGCACGCTACTTCGGTGCCTTCATCCAGATGAAGCCGAGGTCGCAATGGAGGAAGTGCACAGTGGCACTTGCTCAGCTCACCAGGGACCCTTCTCCATGTCCCGAAGGCTCATTCTCCAGGGCTACTTCTGGCCAACCATGGCCAGGGATTGTGCTGACCTTGCCCGGAGGTGCACCGCATGTCAACATTTCCAGAAAGCCCCCGGCAGGCCAGCGGTCAACTATGCCCCCATCAGCACATCTGTCCCATTTTCTCGATGGGGGATAGACCTTGTGGGCCCTCTGCCGAGGGGTACCTCCAACAACAGATACATCATTGTGGCCGTCGACTATTTTACCAAGTGGATGGAGGCTGAACCCCTCGCCAGCATCACAGAGGCGAAGTGCCGTCACTTCGTCCTCAAGAACATCCTCACAAGGTTTGGCGTCCCCCAGCAGATCATCTCCGACAATGGAACACAATTTGAGGCAGCCCCCTTCTGTGCCCTTCTGGAGGCATGGGGCATCAAACACACCTTCTCCTCCGTTGCCTACCCTCAAGGCAACGGGCAGGTAGAGAACGCCAATCGGACCTTGCTCGAGGGCCTCAAAAAGAAGCTGGAGGCCGAGGGAGGTGGCTGGGTGGAAGAACTTCACAACATCCTCTGGGCCTACCGCACTACCCCTCGGCGCGCTACAGGTGAAACACCCTTCTCCCTCTGCTACGGTTTTGAAGCCAAAGCTCCTACGGAAGTCACCCTTCCTACCCGAAGGGTGATCCAATATGACCCCGAGGTCAACGACAGCAACATGGCACTCGACCTGCACCTCGTTTCAGAACGCCGGGAGCAGGCCTTCATCCGGGCAGAAAACTACCGAAGGCAAGTTAAAAGCTACATCGACGCCAAAGTTCGAACCCGGGAATTTCAAGTGGGGGACTATGTCCTCCGGAGGAGGGAAGCCAGCCAACCAACCGAGGGAGGGAAAATGGCACCAAAATTCGAAGGCCCCTACATCATAGCAGCCATCATCAAACCCGAGACTTACAAACTCAAACGCCCCAACGGGAAAGAGGTCCCTAGGCACTGGAATGTACACCATTTAGTTAAATTTTATCAATAATGTAAGAGCGGCCAAGCCCTCATAACTAGTGAATGTACTATCCAATGGCCCAAGGCCTCCAATTTCGAAGAATGAAGATACATTCAAGACATCAAGCCCTCATACTGACTACAGGCCCCAGGCCTCACCACAAGGAGAACCCCCTCCGGAACCCAGTGCCGAGGGCGGACACCATCAACACTTACAACAAACAATAGAAACACCACGTGTTTTCAGTTGAGACCCCTCGGCACCCAGTGCCGAGGGTACTTCCCCACCTTTAACATCAAAAAAGAAAAAACTAGAACACCAAGTGTTCCTACAGAAGACCCTTCGGCATCCAGTGCCGAGGGCACACCTCCCTCATCAAATATCGAAACGAAGAAAAAACACCAAGTGTTTCAAAGAAGACCCCTCGGCACCCAGTGCCAGGGATATGCTCTCCTAACAGCTTCCAAACATCTATTGGGAAACACCAAGTGTTTCATTTGAAGACCCTTCGGTACCAAGTACCGAGGGTAGACGCCTACATCAACTACAACAAGAGAACACCAAGTGTTCCTACAGAAGACCCCTCGGTACCAAGTACCGGGGGGCTACACATCGAAACTAACACCAAGTGTTGTTTCTAAAAGCCGTACCCCACGAGGACGCATATACCGAAGGCGCCACCATCGGTGCCGGCGGCACGTAGTGCCCCCGGCCATTTGCAACTAGTGTGCAAATGAAAACCCTTCCTTGAAACGCTTTCCGCGTCACTACCCCCAGGGTATGACAGGCATGAGAAATGCCCAGGATTCGACTTTCAAAAACGGAACGCTATCCGCGTCACTACCCCCAGGGTATGACAGGCATGAGAAATGCCCAGGATTCGACTTTCAAAAACGGAACGCTATCCGCGTCACTACCCCCAGGGTATGACAGGCATGAGAAATGCCCAGGATTCGACTTCCAAACCGAAACGCTCCCCGCGCCACCACCCCAAGGGTGTGGCAGGCCACAGACTATGTCTAGCGCCGAGGGGACGACTTTCAAAAATGAGGCGCTTTCCGCGTCATCCCCCAAGGGGAGGCAGGTTACGGACCACCATATCTTGTGCCCAGGAAACGTCCCTCGATCCCCTCGGCACTCGGAAGGTTAACCCGAGGGAGGAGAGCCATTGGTGTATTCTGATGGTCTCCCAATAGGCCCAGCCTTACCAAGAAACCAAGTTTCTTGATGCCTTCCCTTCACCACCTACAAAAAAAAAAAAAAGAGGGGGTGAAGGGGAGTAGACTCAGCGAGAAATCAAAGAGTACACTCCAACAAAATCACAACATGCCGAGGGCTCCCCACGGGAATGCCTCCGGTAATCGAAGACTCCTATTTCCCGAAGGATACTACTCAAGGAAATATCATCAGGAAACTCCGAGGGCTTCAACAATACAAAGGGACTGGACTATCCAAGGTCCACTAAACAGTACTTCAAACAAACACCGAAGGCATCTGTTATGCACAAATACCGAGGGCTCTTTCCCCATGACAAGGGTCAAATTCTACAACTTTTGAAGTGAGTGCCGAGGGCACACACTCCTCATTGGCTTTCTTCACAACAACAGGATTCAACATCAATTTATGCTTAGAAAAATTCTAAGTCCTGAAGGAGCAGCCCCCGGTCACCCGAAGGCTACACAGGGAAGCAGCACTTAAAAAAATCCTAATACATAAAGATTGGGCCCCCGGCCCAATCAATATTACAGCCAAGGGAATATGGTGGCCGAAGGCCATGCAATACAACAACACTTAAAAAAAAGGGGTATTCTGTCCTAAATGAGTAGCCCCCGGGCATCTCGCAAAGTGATGTGGAATGAAGGGATGCCATCTCCCGAAGGCTACCAAGGGAAACTCTACACTTAGAAGATTTTCTAAGTCCTACATATTTCCCCCCCCCAGTCAACTACTCATACACCATGAAGGGATGCCATCTCCCGAAGGCTCCCAAGGGAAACTCTACACTTAGAAGATTTTCTAAGCCCTACATATTTCATCCCAAGGGACCTAATTGCCGAAGGCTACCTATCAATCGAGGGCTACGGTACACAATGAAAAAACACTCAAGAAAATCTTCTAAGTCCTAAAGACTTAGCCCCCGGCCTATTCAACATTACAGGTGGGGCTCCACAGTAGCCGAAGGCTACATGAAACACTCACTTGCAAAAATCTCTAAATCCTGTGCAGTGGGCCCTCGGCCCAACATTCACACATCAGGAAGGGAGGCCATATCCCGAAGGCCCTAATATGTGCTACACTTAGAAAAAATTTCCAAGTCCTAATTGCTGCCGAACCATCGGTTGCATATCCAGCAGAGGGTGCCCAACTACCGAAGGCTCCTAAGGGCTAGCTACAATCAGATAGTATTCTAAGTCCTAAACATACATTCAGAAATACCGAAGGCATACATTCAAAGGAGAAAGCATACATTCAAAACATAAGGCGTATTCGAATATGAAAAGCCCGGAGGCAGCATGCATTTCATCAAAAACAAGAGTAAGTGTGAATTTACAAACGGGCCGAAGCCGAAGGAACAATGTTGTTCATTACAAAAGATGTTCAAAGTTTTCTAAGTACAAAATCATTCCACAACTACGGCAGCATCGTCCACTGGGGCGCCCTCTACAGCCGGCCTCGATGATGCCTCCGCTCCGGTCTCGACAGCGTCGTCCTCGGCCTCGTTCTTCAACACCGTGTCCTCAAGGTCGGGCCTCTGAACACCTTCCGAGAGCGGCTCACGAACATCAGGCTGCAAGGGGGGAAGGCCATACGCTGAGGGGGAGAAGTCCTTTTGCTCAATGCCCAAATGTCGGGCCATCCTCCGGTAGATGAGGGCCTGGGTGAAGAATTCGCCGGCTTCATAGTACTCTCTGCCCTTCCGGGCCATCCATTCCCACCTAGGGCCCTCGGCCCATTCTTCGACGCAGGCCTCCACGACCGAGGACACCCACATCTTGCGCCCCTCGGCTCTCCAACCCTCGGCGACAAAGGCCTCTACGGCCTCCTCTTGAGCCTTGGCGACAGCTAGCGCTTTGGAGTCCTCGGCCTCTTTAGCAGCTCTCCTGGCAGCGGCCTCAGCATCAGCTTTGCCTTTCTCTGCAGCCTCCAGTTTCAAGCTCATCTGCCGGAGCTCCTCTTCTAGCTGGGCCCCCAGCTTCACCGCCTCCTGGTTCTTGAGGAGGCACTCCCTCATTCTGGCGTCCTGCTCCGCTCTGTGGAGGCGCCATTCTTGAAGCCTCCGAGCCTGTTCGCCGAGGGCTAAGCAAGCCTGCAGAACAACAACAAAAACAGTTAAAGGCAATCACACAAAAATAATCGAAGGAGAAGATGAAGAAAGCCAGGTAAACACTTACAGAGAGGGAGGAGCGGAGAATGTGGTCCTCGAGGGCCGCATCATTGTAGGCCCCGAGGGCAACCCTATCCGTCTCAGGGGTCATACCCCTCAGGATGGCCCCCGGGTCGACGGCGCCGCTGGCCAAAGACATACCCCTCGGGAACGCAACTGTGAGGATCTCAGGCAGCGACTCCTCTGCCCCCGCCGGCGTTCCAACCGGCAGCTTCTCCACCTGCACCCCGGAGGCGGGGGGCTCATCAGCGATAATGACCGAGGGCTCCTTCCCGGCGACATCCCCCTTTTTCGGCTTTTTGGTAGCCGGGGGGGACCCCTTGGCCACTGCCTTCCTCTTGCCGGCAGCGGCATCGCCCTCGGCTTTCTTAAAGAGGGCGGTGGCGGGCTTCTGGATGCCCTGTCCCGACCCCTTCGGGTCCTGTTTCTTCAAACGAGCAAGGCCCTTTACATTCACCATGGAGACGGGGATACCTGCACAGAGGAAACAAAGGGTTAGTCCGACGGGTCTAAGCGAAGGGACGATAACATCCAAGAAAAAAAAAACTAAGTACAAAATTCTAAAGCCCTCGGCTCCTACCTCCGGCCCCTCCGAAGGCCTTGTTGAAGGGAGGGTACTTTTCATCGGTTTCCCCTATGAAGCGGTACCTCCGGAACCCGAGGGTGTACAAATCCTCCTCGAGGGTGCAGTCTTTGATCGCCACGTTCTTGTCTTTCCCCTCCGGGAACTTGGCCAGCTTTAGGCCGTCTTTCTCGAGAGCGGCACTCCGGATCTTTTCGTGCCTTCGGAATCGGTCACGTAGCTCCCTCGGGAAAGGGCTCTCATCCAACTTCACGTAGCACCAACGTTCTCTCCATCCTTTGTTGGAAGAAGGAGCATCGGAGAATAGTTTGAAGCGGGCAATCTGCTGCAGGTTGGCGTACCCCTCGCCGTTTTCGTGCCCCCCCCCCCCCGGCACAGATTAAAGCTCTGGAAGAATAGATCCAGGCTGGGTTTCACCCCTCGGGACTTGCAGAGCTGGAGGAACCCCGCAATGTAGGAGTGGCTGTTGGGCGTGAGTTGGCAGGGGACCAAGCCAACAAACCGCAGATATTCCCGGAGGAATGGGTGCAGAGGGAACCTGAGTCCCATGGAAACCGACAGGACGTGAATAGCAATACACCCCTCGGGCGCCCTGGACAACACGTCGTCGGGACCTGGCTCCACCACTTCGGCCGAGGGCCCCACGTGCAGCTGAGTCACGTACAGATCTGCCCTGTCGGCCTTTGACCTGATCTCGAGGGCCTCGGTGTTCAGCCAGCTGTACCCCTCGGTCATGTCTACGGGCTTTCCTTGATCGACGGCCCTCTCCTTCTTCTTGGTAGCGGCCTTCTTCTTCTTCACACCGGAAACCGCCCTCAGAGGTATCGGATCCAACGGCCTCGAGCTACTGGCCTCCCCGGAACCCCGAGGGGGGAGAACGGCAATCGTAACCTTCGAGCTCTCCTTCTGTGCCTCATCCTCCGCTGTCTGCCAGGCGAGGGCTAAGTCTTCATCATCGCACTCCTGCTCGAAGCCCTCGGCTTCAACCTCCGCAGTGAGTTCCTTCTGGACCTCCCGGGCCAGGGCCGCATCACCACCATCCGAGGGTTGTCCACTGCTTGACTCCACGTCAGAGATGCCTTCGTCCTCCATCGAGGGCGTCCTCGAGATATCTTGAGAATCACTCTCGGACGACATTCGCGCTCTAGTTCGAAGGCTCGTACAACTAGTGTTCTCTAAATGTTCTATCTCCTAGCCTAGGGGCGCAGTACAGGTAGCTAAGAGGTGGAGGGTAACTGGAGAACTGACCTTAAGAACAGAGGATTCAACCGGGGGCTGCTGTTTCTCTCTCTGGAAAAATGGGCAGAGCTTCGCTAACAGGTTTTTCGCACACAGAGGAATGCCCGGCCTTGGGGTATTTATAGGCGATGAATCCGGGCTTGGGCCTGGATTCCGGGCCTCCGGATGGACGCCATCATTACACACCGCCGTTTCACCCAACCGGTGACGCCGCCCACGGACAGCCAGCCATCACACGCCACGTGTCCCCCCCCAACGGCTATATCCTGTCGTTACATATTCCAACGGCCATATTTCCAACGGCTATATTTTGGAAGCCCCCGGGTTTTCTACTTCACTCCACTCCATCAAAGATAGCCTCCGGGTGCACTCACCCAGAAGTGCCCTCGGGTTGTGCCCCACACAGCACATTACATAAGCCTTCGGGATCACCCCTTCAGATCCTAGGGCTGCATATCAGGGCACCCCTCGAGGCTTCCCCCTCAGCACTACAAAACCGGGTAGCCCCCGGGGAGTGCCTCATTAACGGATGGCCCATGGCACACAGGTAATGGGAGCCCTCGGGTATCTTCATCACCAACTCATCAACAAACAGTGGCCCCCCCGGTAACAACTTCACTGCTGCCCTCGTATGGCAGGCCCTCGGTCCCTGGATTGAGGGGCTCCCCTTCGGCACCACCAGGACATCAACAGCAAGCCTTCGGCTAATCAACGCAGGAGCCCTCAGAAGAGAGAGCCTTCGGCATTCCCGCCATTCTCCATTTTTGCCAAGGTTTGACATTTTCGCTTCATCATTGGGGGAATTCGGTGCACTCTTTTTCCCTCATTAGGATTTTTTCCCAAAGGGTTTTTCCTAATGAGGTTTTTAACGAGGCATCCCCCCAAAATGAAACGAAAAGCGTCAGCCTTCGGCCCACAACAGCAACGTAACTACTTTACTCCTTTTCACCACTTTACAAGTGCCTCAAGGAGTGGGGGACTGGAGGACCCCTTCGGGAAAATCATTAAATTACAAAATCTGTGAAATTCCAACAAACAACAAAGCAAGCCCTCAAGTCCCGACATGTGGGTAACTGAGGGACCGCCTTCGGCAGGGACATAAAAGCAACAACTCCTCACCAACTTCAGAGATCACAACGGGACAACATCAAAGGGCAAGCACAAATTACTCCTTTTCCCTCAAGTACCTTTCGGCAAAAGGAGTGAGGGACTCCTGATGGAGTATATGGCCCGGGAACCCCCGGCCCACAGACTCCTACTACTCCAGCAAAGGCCCAACAGGCCCAAAAGGCCCAACAGGCCCAATTCACAGCGCCCGGAGTACCAAGCAGTCCGCACAACGCACAGGGGTGCCTTCGGCCCCCTGGCTGAAGGCTCCAAATTCTCTCAGAACGGGTTTCTCAAGCAAAACTAAGAAACTGGGAGAAAACGGCGAAAACAGCAGCCCTCGGCACTGTGAGCCCTCGGTACCAGGGGTGCCATCGGGAGGAAGAGCCCTCGGCTACTTCTCTATAGCCGAAGGCATCTCACTCGACAAGATATCCGTCTCACATGCGTACAGATCACCGTATTCTGCACAGACGTCCCATCCAACAGCCGCATTAAATGCGGCCACATGCGGCTGCCAGCGCCAACCAGTTGAGGTGACCCCTCGGCCAATGAGCGCTTGACACGTGTCCCTGCCCGGCATTTATTGCTACTATAAATAGCACCTCATTTCCCCATTTGTAACCACACTGAAAACGCTCCACATTGATAATACACTCTCTCTATATATATTTACTTGCTCTGGCTTCTCTCTAAAGTTATTCCCCGTAGTGACCCTTCGGATATATACCCCCGGGTAGACTATCCATCAGAAAGCTATAGTGGTAACTTCTCAAATGAAAGGTCCAAATGTTCATTCGAAACCGAACTCAACTCAGTCGACCTAAATCATGTTTCATTATTTTGAACACGCATGACATGCTTCTCATTAGTGTTTCTAACAAAATATACCTACCTTTTATACAATAATCATTGGTGGTTAATCCAGAGTGAATTTCTATAAAAACATTTGGTCGAACTAAACATACATTGTTCGACTAATCTCAAGCGAAACTGAGTTGTGAACCATTGGTTCGACCATTTGTTAGTCGAACAGATGTTAATTTTTTTATATGCAGGTCCCTTACTTGCCTCTTGTAGTGGACTGCTCGTTGTTCCCAAATATGAAGCTCGCGGTGAGGCAAAATTTGGATGAATTTCAAGGATTAATGTTTGATAATGATAGAGTATATATCTAGAGAGAAGTGAGAGCTAGAGAGAGAAGTGCAAGTAAATGCTTCAATAGAATGATTTTGTAACCCCTATAACTACCTCCAGATGAAGTGTTTATAGGAAAAATACGGGTTGGGCTCCCAAGTCTTGGGCTTGGGAGGCCCATTTACAACTGGACCGCTACTGGGCCGAATACAAAGTGAATGATGGGATATATAAATGAATAAGTGTAAAATCTAGTTCTGCGAGACCTCCGTGGCCGACGAGGGTCTGGCCGACGAGGGCACGGCCGATGAGGGCACGACCGACGAGGACACCCTGGTTCCCTGGCTTCAGGATCATATTCTGAGTCGGTCCCTCTTCGGCCGACGAGGGTCCTTTGGCCGATGAGGGCACTGCGTAGTGGCTTGTACTTTCTGTTCTTCTGAGTATGTGGGTCCTGGAGCCTAGACCTATATACTCCATCAGGAGTCCCCCACTCTCTAAGCTGAGATGTAGATTTCTGTGCTTGATGCTCTTGGCCGATGCGGGACCACGTTGGTCGTTCCCTGTCGTGCCGTTTGGTGGCCCTGTTCTGAGTTTGGCCGTTACCCGTTCCTTGATGTGGGCGAGGAAGGCTGTTACTCCTTTGGTGCGCTTGTTTGCGGACGATGAGTGTTCCGACATGAATGGCCGATGAAGGTAGTGTCTATCCTTGGTCGTTGATGGTTGAACTTCCCTTTTGGGCTGATGAGGCCGTTGGGGTTGCGCCTTGTTTTGAGGACGAAGGGCGTCTATTGTCTTGGGTGGCCGGTGAGGGTGTTGTGCATTCCTTTTGGCCGTTGTGGTACATGGACGATGGTGATTCAGGTACGTCACCCTCCTGTTCTTTGATTCCTGGCCGAGAGTGGTTTGTGGTCTCAAAGCCGATAAGTGTCCTGTGATTTTCATGCTTTGCTGCGGCCGATGGTGCACCACGATGTTATTGACGTTGTGGTGCATGTCTGATGTTTGTAGTTGTGGACTTGATATATTTTTATTTTCTCATTTTTTCTGCTATTCTTGAGGCCGGTGTAGTCCCCCAGTCCCCCACTGCTTCAGGCCGAACAGTGAGTGAGGGGTGAAGGAGTAGCTTGAAACTTAGGCCGAAGTGGGGTCCTCATACTGCCCTTGGATCCAACCCTTTGGCGATTTCCTGACCAAGGTAACCCTATGGGAGAACCCTTGGACGCAGGTCGCTTTCAAAGGGTTATCATCAAGGGTTTAGGGTGAGGGCCTTATGGCCGTTAGGGTCCCTTCCTTTGGGGTATTGTGGCCGTTGTAAAGCGTTCCTTTGCGTAATATGCGTGGCCGCTTAGATGGTCGATACGGGTGCGATGTGGATGGTCGTTGGATGTGTTGTTTTTCCCTCCTTGATCCGTAGGGCATGCTTCGGTGGTGGGCCGCTGATTTGTGGAGGGGGTTTGGCCTATAGACAGAGTGGTGGCATCCCATTGGTGGCCGTTGGTGTGGCCACTAAGGTGATGCCACGTGTAGTTACCGTTAGGAGGGGGGCTATAAATACCCTCCCGTTCCGAGGATTGCCTTCATTTGCATTCTTAGTAACGAAGTGCTGCCCAAATTTTTTAGAGAGATAAAGCCTTTGCTGAGTGTTCTTCACCTTCTTCAAAACTGCAAGGTTAGTTCTTCAATCCGTTCTTCTACTTCTTACATATTTTGCTCTTTCTAGGCTTTGATCCGGTGTTAGTCACTAAAACACTTTAGATCTAAAGTAGCTCCCCTTAGTGCCTTAGGAGTTGTTAAGATGAAATCCTTAAACAAGGAGTATTACCCGTACGACGACGAGCCTTCCGCCAAGTCTCTTGACTACGATGTGATCGAGGAGTGCGCCGAAGAGATCGAACACCTGAGCCCGTACAAATCCGGGGATAATGCGGACGAGGAGGACGAAGACGAAGGGTTCGCTTCGTCATCCGAGGGTGAGGACGCAGGGGTTACCCGTGTAGTGGACGGGGCGTCCGCCTCTACTACCATCATGTGCCCGAAGCCGGTGTCTGCTGTGAAGGGGCTGCCGCGGCCGAAGAGGAACATGCGGCCGAAGAAGGGGCCAGGTTTCTCTTACCTGGACCTTACCAACATTTTCCTCATCAAGCCGGAGAGCAGTGCCGCTGATTATCTAGTCGCACAGATGTATGTGGGGCCGTTTTGGGAGGGTTAGGACGCCTAGGCCGACGGACCACGTGCTTAATCCGCCACCGGGATACTTCGTAGTGTATCCGATGAGCTTCGCCAAGGGGCTGAGGTTTCCCCTTCATCCCTTCATCCAGGAGTATTTGGACATGGTGGGGCTCCCTCCGGCCTTGCTGACCCCTAATAGCTACTCGCTGATGGTGGGGTTCCTTCTCCGTTGTGCTGAGTTGGGTTACAGGCCGACAACGGCCCTCTTCATGAACCTCTATCAGATTGGCCGAGGGAGCCACAAGAATTGCGCCTGCTACGCCACTATGCAGCAGCTGCCGAAGAAGAGGACCTTCACGGAATTGCCTTCATCCATACACGGTTGGAAGAGCAAGTTTGTCTTCGTGTCCCTGGGCGAGGGTGGCACTGAGTTCCCCTCCGTCGGCCATGATGGAAGGTTTACTCTTCATGACCCGCCCAAGAGTTCCATCCTAGATGCTCAGGTGGCGGCGTTCTTGGAGAGGGGGCCGAGGAGTGTGAAGATTACATCACGGAGTACAAGATGACCGCTATCGGCTTCTTTAGATACTTCGTGTATGGTGATAAAGAAGATGACCTCCAACTGTGGCCGAAGATGACCACGACCTTTGAGGAGGCCGACGACCCCGATCTGGGTGTTCCTGCCGAAGCTGATGGTAATACCCCCTACGGCGTCCTCATTTTACTTTGTCTTTTTATTTTGCTGACTTGTTTCTTTGTTGTGCAGACTTCGTAATGGATCGACGATCTATGATGAACAAGGCCGCTGCAAGGGCCAAGGCGGAGTTGGCCGCCAAGGAGGCTGCGGCGAAGGCAGCTACTGGTGGTGATGCGACGAAGAGGCCACCTCCCCCACCGAAGAAAAAACGGCCGGCGGAGGAATCCCAGAGGAAGCTAACTGAGGCCGGTATGCAGCCCGCCAAGAAGTCGAAGAAAGCTTCATCCTCTTCCATTGCCGATGAGGCCGGCGTACTAGTTGTCCCGATTGCGGACGAAGGAGGGTCCAGTGCAGCTGTTGCCCTTGTAGACCTTACCTCTGGTCTTTCCGGAGATGGTTCTCAACCCCTTTCCCTTGCTGAGGACTCCCGGCCGAAGCGGTCCGACAAGGAGGTGGCTACGGCCACTTATAAGCTGGAGGTTGAATACCCCAAGGACGGGGGGGTCAATGATGGCGTTGACGGCCACATCGTGCTTTCTCAGGCCATCCCGGCCAAGGACCGGGTGTATCTTGACAAGCTAGGGGATGTCAAGATATACGACGGTGGGATGGACCTTGTCGTCCAGGTAATTCCTTTCATCCTTAGCCTTATTGTTTTCCTTTGATATTTTTGCACATTTGCCTGATAGCCTTTTCCGTTGCAGGGTGCCTTCATGCTCATGGAGAGCAACAAGAGGCAGTAGCGGGAGATTGCCCGCTTGAAGGAGTTCGAGGAGAAGGCAGCCTCGGCCGATGAGGCCATGAGCTGCTTAGGGAGGCTGCAAGAAGATTTTGCAGCCTTGCAGAAAAGGGCCAATGAGGCCGATGCGGCCAAGGAAGAGGCCCTGGCAAAACTGGCCGAAGAGAAGGGTGCCCGCGAGGCTGATCGTCGGCGGGCAGATGAGGCCGAGAGGGCCAAGGCCGAAGCTGAGGCTGCGGCAGTGAAGGCCGCTGATGATGCAGTGGCGAAGTTCTTGGCCGAAGGCTGGAAGGCCGACGAGCGCCTGCCCTGGTGTTATGAGGTCGTAGCGGCCAAGCTTGAAGACTGGGGGCAGAACTCCCCTGCCGGCCAGGAATATTTCGAACGTGAAATGTCCGTGTATGACAACATGGGCCAACATCGGATGCAGAGGCTCATTTATCGGCGGCTGAGTCGCGCTCTTAGGGCCCTGAACTATACTCGGGGTTAGGCCAGGCGGAACCTGCAGCTTCCCAGGTTGATGAAGGATCCGGAGGAGCAGATCAACCTTCCTCTGTGCGATAGGCAGGCTCCCATAGAGAGTTCCGGCCTTGGCAAACCGGACTACGAGGAAGATGATTTCTTGGACGACACTGCCACTTCCGCTTTAGAGGCCGGCTTGGATGCCGAGACCGAGGAGGGTGCTGAGCTCGTCATTAACCAGGACGTTGTGGGTCACCTTGCTGATGAGGGTGCTCTAGAGGCCTGATACGTCCATAACTGTATAACTTGTAATTTGTCATTTATGTTTCATCGTCTAAATGTAATGGCCAAAGTGCCCTCTATGTAATGAATTTATCAATGAAACATGTTTCCGGCCCTGCTTTGTCTTGTCGTCGTCTTGTTCCCCCTTTACTTTTGTTCCCATTTTTTCTAAAATTTGTCTAAGTGTTTTTGGAATTGGGACTTAGAAAATTCTCTAAGTATTAGGGCTTCAAGTGGGTGGGTGTTCGCGTCGTCTTGGTGTTACGCCCCCTTTCACTTTTGCCCGATACTTTGGAAAATTCCCTAAGTGTTGAACTGAATGCCACACGTGGCGTTCTTGTCGGCCCGACGTTCTCTTCGGTCCCTTTGTTCCCATGCCCCCTATCTAAACAGGAGGTCGCATCCGATTTCTGTAGTTGTGGCCGATAAGGGCACCTGACCTTTTCCGTCTGAGTGTGATGGCCGAAGTGCTCCCCTATGGGACTTGACCTTTGGAGTGCACGGGTTGCTTGTCCCCTTCGGCTTTGAATGTTTTTGTTTCTTGCCTTAGTTATTTCAACTTAGAAATTTATCTAAGTGTCAAACCAAAACATAGGTAACTACCGCATTTTGCTGGGCCGAGGCGGGCATCTGCAAGTATTCAGGTGCCTGCTTCATCTCAAGGTTGTCCCCTCGATATTCAATACTTTGGAGATTTCTCTAAGTGTTGAGCCATGTAGTTTTCTTCTGTGTGGTACCGTTGTCGGCCAAGTTGGGCGGTGTGGCCGATGAGGGTGCCCGGGTGTTTGCCTTTTCCTTCGTGTTTGCTTTCCTCAAAGAATTCTCTAAGTGTTTTAAGTTCACTTAGACAACTTTCTTCAGAAATCTTCTAAGTGTTTGGAAATCACTTAGACAACTTTCTTCAATAATTTTCCGCTTAAGCAACCACCTAGGTTTTTAGCGCCTTTAACGGGCCAGCAAGAATGTTGCGGCCGGTAAGGGTTGCCACCCGTGTGTTCAACTTCAGGATTGTGTTTAAATGTCAAGCTATGATTCTTTTTTTTCATGCTAAGTGTTGGCACTTCAGGTGGTCATGGCCGATGAAGGTTACCACCCTCGTTTCACCCAACCACTTTGGTTAGGATTTTATGGGCGGATGCTCTGTCCTTGACACTTTCCTCGTAGTGGGTGGCCACTTCGTCCGCGTTGCCCGTTGGTAGTGTTACCTTTGTATTCAACTGATATGTACTTAGCCAAATGTGTGGCTGATTTGTGGGGATTTATTTTTTCTGCTCGAGGCCGGCAAGTGCGCACAGTCCTCGGCTTCCCTCTTATTTTCTCTTTTTTTTCTTTTTTTTTGTTCCCAATTTCGGGGAGTGTCCTTCTTTCAGGATTCGGCTGAAGGGGTCGATAGTCCTCCGACCGGTTTGGACTTCGTTTATAACGTCCATGATCTCAGGGGGGTCCTGTCGCCTATTTATGACGCGAGCTAAACTTTTGGTTGGTTTCCAACGGCTGCCGTTGCCCATCCCTGAGTTTGGTTTTTTGTCACCTCAGCCATGATTTCAGGCCTGTCGTCCTGCGATCAGGCGCGTGGACGGCGCGGTGAACTTCCCGTTTCAAGACGCGGACCGTTTGCGGGCCCATCGTCTTGGGGACATCATCGGCCCTACCTGAGTGATTTGCTCTGAGGGGCCGGTACGACGTGCTCTTTCAGCTGGGCCTAAACCTTTCGCTGATACAAAATACAATGGGGCATACCTGAGCTTTTCGCTCTAAGGCTGCAGATGCGAAGCGCCACATCGGCCATGCCTGAGCCTTTCGCTCTAAGGTGGCCGATGAGGGCGCCTATTAATGTGCTACTCGAATTCCAAGAAATCAAAGGAAACATGATTTTTATTCAAAAGTGGCTCAAGGCTGAGGGTGGTGTTCAATCAATAACCCGTCAAAGGGTGAGGGCTTCGTCGACTGCACCTCCTTCGGATTATTGATAAAACTTCACCAAATGGTGTACATTCCACGTTCGTGGTACATTGGTCTCGTTTGGGCGTTTAAGCTTGTAGGTGTCGGGTTTCACCACGACACTGACGATGTAGGGACCTTCATACTTCAAGGCTAGCTTGCCTCCTTCCGTTGGTTGACTTGCTTCCCTTCGGCGGAGGACGTAGTCCCCCACTTGGAATTCTCGGGAACGTACCTTGGCGTCATAGTATGATTTCACTTGACGCCGGTAGTTCTCTGCTCGGATGAATGCCTGTTCACGTCTTTCGTCGACCAGGTGGAGGTCAATTTTCATGTTTTCCTCGTTGACCTCTGGGTCATACTGCTCCACCCGTCGGCAGGGAATGGTGACTTCCGTGGGTGCCTTTGCTTCAAAGCCATAGCACAGGGCAAAAGGTGTTTCACCCGTTGCCCTCCTCGGCGTAGTACGATAGCACCACATGATGTTGGGGAACTCATCGACCCAACTCCCTCCTGCGTCCTGTAGGTTCTTCTTCAGTCCCTCCATTATAGTTCTGTTGGCGTTCTCAACCTGCCCGTTGCCTTGAGGGTAGGCGACGGAGGAGAAACGATGCTTTATTCCCCACTCTCGAAGGAGCTCCTGAAAGGGTGCCACTTCGAACTGGGTGCCGTTGTCGGATATGATCTCTTTGGGGACAACAAAACGGGTGAGAATGTTCTTGTGGACGAACTTCTGACACCTAGCCCCCGTGATGCTGGCCAAAGGTTTCGCTTCGACCCACTTGGTGAAGTAGTCGACTGCGACGATGATGTAGCGGTTGTTGCCAGCAGCTCTGGGTAGAGGGCCGACCAGGTCAATCCCCCATTTCGAAAATGGAATAACAGTGCTGACGGGGGCGTAGTTGACGGCTGGCCGACCAGGGGCCTTCTTGAGCACCTGGCACGTGGTGCATTTCCTGGCTAGATCCGCACAATCCCGCGCCATCGTCGGCCAGAAATAGCCCTAGACGACGAGATGCCGGGACATACTGAAGGGGCCCTGGTGTGAGGAGCAAACACCACAGTGAACTTCTTCCATGGCCACATCAGCCTCGTCCTGATGCAGGCATCGGAGGAGAGTACCATTATAGGATCGTTTGTAGAGTTTGCCATCTTCAATAGTGTAGCTTGGGGCCCTGAGCTTGGCGAGCTTGGCCCTCTCCTCGTCCTGGGGTAGCTCCCCCGTCATGATGAAAGTGGTGATGTCGGAGATCCAGTCCTCCGGTCGCTGTTGGATGCACAAGATGGGGGTGGCATGGATGTTGGACATGCTCAGCTCTTCGATCTTGGCTAGCTTGGAGATGTGCTCCGGAGTATTCGAGCTGAGCTTGGAGATGATGTCGGCCTCGACGTTCTCGGCCCTTGGGATCTGTGTGATCTCGTAGGTTTCGAACGCCTTCAGCAACTCCTCTGCTGCTTGTTTGTATTGCTTCATCCGGCCTTCCTTTGCTTCATACGTACCCTCAACCTGGCCCACTACCAGCTTGAAGTCGCACCTGATCCTGATGTGCTTGGTTCTCAGGCCAGCGGCCAGTCTGAGGCCGCTGAGGAGGGCCTCATACTCGGCTTCGTTGTTAGATACCCTGAAGTTGAAGCGGATGGCACAGTAAGCTCTGAATCCTTCAGGGGATATGAGGACGCCGCCGCCGCCACATGATTTCGCGGCGACGAGCCGTCGGTGAAGAGGATCCATGTGTCATCAGGCTCTGGCTCGGGGGTGGTAGCGGTTGTCTCCCTTTCCGTGCATTCGGTGACGAAGTCGGCCAAGGCTTGCCCTTTGATAGATGGCCTTGGCTTGATCTCAATCTGAAATTGGCTGAGGAAGATCGCCCATTTCACCATCCTTGAGGAGCTAATGGGGCTCCTCATGAGTGCGCCAAGGGGCTGCTGGGTCAGGACGTGGACGACATGAGCCTGGAAGTAGTGCCCCAGCTTTTTCGCCGTATGGACGATGGCTAGCACCGTCTTCTCAATGGGGGAGTACCTGAGCTCGGCCTCCCTAAGTGTCTTGCTGATGTAGAAAATTAAATGGCCTTCTGCACCCCTTCGTCCTCGCGGATGAGCAGGGAGCTGATGGCCGACGTGCTCACCCCTAAGTATAAGAAGAGGGTTTCGCCGGCTTTGGGCTTGGAGAGCACTGGTGGGGACGATACGTACCTCTTCAGCTCTTCGAATGCTTCCTGGCACTCTGTCATCCACTTGAAGCTGTTTGCTTTGCGCATGATTCGGAAGAAGGGGAGTGACCTCTCAGCTGATCTGGAGAGGAAGCGGCTCAGGGCCGTCAGGCGCCCCGTCAGCCGCTGTACCTCCTTGACGTTGCGGGGCGGCTCCATGTTGATGATAGCCTGTATCTTCTCCGGATTTATTTCGATGCCTCTCCGGCTGACCATGTAGCCGAGGAATTTACCGCCTTGGACGCCAAAGGCGCACTTCTTGGGATTGAGGCGGAGCTTGAATTCCTTCATGATTTCAAAAATTTCTTGGAGGTCGTCAGCATGTGTGGTGGCTCGCTTGCTCTTGACAATCATGTCATCGACGTATGCCTCCATCGTCCGGCCGAGGACTGCTCTGAAGATCTTGGCCACCATCCTGGTATAGGTGGCGCCAAAGTTGTTGAGCCTGAAGGCCATGACGAGGTAGCAAAAAATTCCCTCCGGGGTCATGAAGGCCGTCTTCTCAGCGTCATCTTCATGCATGAAAATCTGGTGGTACCCTCTGAAGGCATCAAGGAACGACATCAACTCGCATCCCGCCGTCTCGTCCACTAACTGATCAATGTTGGGGAGAGGGAACGGGTCCATGGGGCACGCCTTGTTCAGGTCAATGTAATCAACACACATTCTGAATGTCGGGGATGGTCCCGGGACCGGCGAAGGATTTGTCTTCTTGGAGGGATGGCCTCCATCCTTTTTGTGGTTGTGGAGCTCGTCGGCGTCGGCGTATAAGCTCCCGCGTTGAAGCGCCTTTGCATACGACCTCAGAGGGTCGGTGATGAGGCTCCTGGCATACGGGGAGCTGCGGAGTGCTCCCTGGTATAGAACGAGGAGGGTGTGCTCATCGGCCCCCTCGACCTCTTCAGTCTCCCTCGTCCATCGATCGATGAATTACTGGAGGGGTTCGTCGTGTTGTTGCTTGACGGAGAGGAGATGGGTGAAATACTTCTTCGCACGCTTCCTCCCGGCAAAGTGGGTGAGGAAGCGCTGGGCAAGGTCCTGCCATGAGTCTATACTTCCTTCGGGAAGCGCGTTGAACCACTCGTACGTCGGCCCCTCGAGAGTGGAGAGGAACCAACGGCAGAGATATTCATCTGATGCGTTCACCATCAACATGTTGTTCTGATAGCGACTGAAATGTTCCTGAGGGTCTGATCGGCCATCGTAGGACTTGATGGCGTTTCCCCTGTACTTCTCCGGGATGGGGGCCGAGAGCACCCTGTTAGTGAAAGGGGTCCTGGTCCTGACCTGGATGACGGGGTCACCTCGCCCCTCGGCCAACTCCCTCTCAAGGGCGCTGACCTTGTTCATGAGAGCGTTGAGGCCAGGATCGTTGGAGGCGCCGGGCGTGGGGATGTTTTCCGATTTCCTGGCCTCCATCTGGGCCAGCCTCCTTTCCAGGTGGGCGATGACCTCGTCCCGGGGATCCCTGGCGGCCGCCACGGCGCCCTGTTGGTTCTTCATGTGCTCGTCATGGGTCGCAGTGATCTGGTGGCGCACGTCGTTCTCGTGCAACTTTCCCTTGCCCTTGTCCAGACGGGGCTGGTCCGCTGTCCGGGACATAGACCCCAAGCTTTCTCTTGGCGAGCCAGGCCGACGCTCACCAATCCGCCCTGCCATCCTCTCCGAAACCGGACGACGGCATGTGTCACCTAGCCTATTGAAGGCAGAGGCTTTTCCACGCGCTGGGGTCTTCCCGGGCCGAAGAGGGGAAGCGGGGTGGGGGTGGGACGACGCCGTGTCCTGAGCTATCACCCCCCTCATCGTTGCCTAATCTGATGGCCAACGGTTGGGGCTGAGGAGGCGGGGTGACGTTCCCCCCAGTCCTTGGCAAGAGTGCGCTGAGGACGGTGGGGTTCTGGGCCAAGCTGGCGATGATGACCGACAACGCGGCCTGGACCTGTGGATCCACAGACGGAGAAGCCGCGGCCATAGGCTGGGCCGGGGCGTGGTCTGTCTTCTCTGCGCGCTTGTTGTCCAGGCCGATGCGGGCGTCAGGGCCGCCGCCGTTGAGCTGGTTGCGCAGGTCCGTAGTGAGGTTGATGGCCTCCTGGAAGACGTCCCCTCCGCCGACCTGATCGGCCGCGGCGTCCTCCTCATGCTCTCTGGTCTCCTGATCCTCAGGGATGGCCTTGCTGACGAGGTTGCGGTTTGACTTGGTTCTTCCCATGATCAGTGGTTAGCTGTGCTTGGTAGCGACGAAGGGTGTTAACTTGATTGTTCTAACTCTCAACGAGAGCACCAACTGATAGAGTATATATCTAGAGAGAAGTGAGAGCTAGAGAGAGAAGTGCAAGTAAATGCTTCAATAGAATGATTTTGTAACCCCTATAACTACCTCCAGAGGAAGTATTTATAGGAAAAATACGGGCTGGGCTCCCAAGTCTTGGGCTTGGGAGGCCCATTTACAACTGGACCGCTACTGGGCCGAATACAAAGTGAATGATGGGATATATAAATGAATAAGTGTAAAATCTAGTTCTGCGAGACCTCCGTGGCCGACGAGGGTCTGGCCGACGAGGGCACAGTCGATGAGGGCACGGTCGACGAGGACACCCTGGTTCCCTGGCTTCAGGATCATATTCTGAGTCGGTCCCTCTTCGGCCGACGAGGGTCCTTTGGCCGACGAGGGCACTGCGTAGTGGCTTGTACTTTCTGTTCTTCTGAGTATGTGGGTCCTGGGGCCTAGACCCATATACTCCATCAGATAACCTTGGTGGATTTCCCACTCTCATGAGTAGATTTAGAGGCAGTGTATTTAGGAGATACATTAATGTTTCTTGCATCCCTATTTCATCACTTTTGTGGCCACTCCTATCGAGATTAGCGAAAATTGATAGGGACTTCGACACATGGTATGTCATGAAGGGAGTTCCAGTACGCTACTATATCACAGAATTTGCTCTAATTAGCGGTCTTACCTGCAGTCCTCCTGAGAAAAATTATGCAAATGATTTTGATCATGATTCCAAGACCAGTTTCATCGAGAAACATTTTGGTCAAGATTTTGAAGGAGTTGTTAGCTATGAAACAGTTGTAGCTAGATTTCTACAACTATGCACCACTTTGACGAACCCTGAAGCTGATGAAGAACTGAAAAAGGATGCTGAAGTAGAAGTGATCAGAGTAGCAATACTCATGTTTGTAGTTTTGGTCCTTCTAGCTCCTTCTAAGAGAAAAGCTCTCATTCCTGATGAGATAATTGGGATAATAGGGGCACGAAAAGAAAATGAGTTCCCATGGGGTACGTGGGCGTACATGGGATCATTAGATGCATTGAAGAAAATAGACTTGGTGAAAAAACTAAATGAAATACGTCATAAAGGCAAGTCAGCAACAATGAATTACCCGGGATTTTTAATCCCAAATTTGGTAAGGACCTCTCTTAATATAATTCAATTATAATTTTGTATACTGTAATAACAATTTGTCTAGAATTTCTTAACTTTTTAATTTTTTTTAATAGATATTGCTTTTTGAATGCGCCCCTGAATTTGCTGAAAAGTTTGTTGCTAGAATCCCTCAAAATGCGATTCCTCTGCCGAGGTTATGTCTATGGGGTTTAAAGACAAAAAAAGGATCAGTAATGAACAGGTTCAAAAAGCTGAAGAATCAATAAAAGTAAGAACAATTTCGTACTTATTGTGGTCGAACCAATAAATGTCATCGACCATTAATCGACCAGATTTTGGTCGAACAGACAAATGTTATCGACCATTGTCGACCATATTGTGGTCGAATGAATAAATATGATCAAATGCTCGGTCGACTTATTCAGTGGACTAGGATGAGAATATGTTTTTTTTTTGTTTTTTTATACAACTAAAGGTGAAGAACTGAATGTTTGTTACAGAGGGTGCAGAGTATTCTACTACCTAATAGGTTTGAGGAAACTGCTGATTGGGTCATAAGTTTGGAGCTTGTACAAGAGAGTCACCCACATGATGAGCTGGATAGATTTGTGAAACCATTAGAGAAGAAATTAGTTCTTTTTCCAGTCTCGATCTTTTTGAAAAGAAAATCATGTGAGGTCAAGATCGAGTCTTGAGGAGAAGCAGCCTCCTAAAAAGATGAAGGTGTCAAGGATGATGAAGAGGAAAGAAGAAGGTGTGGTGGAGGAACAAAAAAAGAAGAAGACACACTCTCCTCAAACCCCTATTGCATCTCCTCAGCCTCCTGCCAATGTAGATGAATAAAGAAAGAAGAAGAAGAAACACTCTCTCCACATCCCTACTGCCTCTCCTAAGCCTCCTGCCAATGAAGATTCTTTTAAAATGTATATTGACCAAAAGTTTGAAGAACTCGAGGCTCTTTCAGAAAAAAGGCTCGATTCTTTCAAACTGCATTATGACCAAAAGTTTCGGGAATTGGAGGACGGTCAGAGGAAAGGCACAAAAGACTTGAGATGTTACTTCTTAAGGTTTGTCTTAATTCTATAACAAAAGACTTTAAAACTTGCGCTTCAATATTTAGTTATAATTCTTTTCCTCCTTATATAGTCCATTGCTAGAGAAGAGGAGAAAAATGTTGAGGGGGGGAGTGACGATTATGAAGAGACAATGGAGCTCCAGGAAGACGTAAAGGAGTTAGACAAAGAGGCTCAGTCTGAACAGTGGGACCAAGAAAAAAAAGGTATGGTTTAATCCCATAATGTTGACGACTCTATTGGCAAAGGAGAATCAGAGGTAACTTATAATTGATCAACCAAAATATGGTCGATCACGTATTTCTTACCAAAATATTACGCACTAACATACATATTATCAAATATGGTCGACCACGTATTTCTTACGTATCGATGTTAACACACTTGTAAGATCATGAATACTTACTTTCCTATTTTTCATCTAGGAAAAAGATGAAGAAGAAGAAGAAGAAAAAAAATGAAGAAGAAAAAAAGGTACGGAGTATATTTTAATAAAAAATATTTGCTTAAACGAAACTATAAGTGATCGACCAAAATATGGTCGATCACGTATTTCTTACCAAAATATTACGCACTAACATACATATTATCAAATATGGTCGACCACGTATTTCTTACGTATCGATGTTAACACACTTGTAAGATCATGAATACTTACTTTACTATTTTTCATCTAGGAAGAAGAAGAAGAAGAAGAAGAAGAATAAAAAAAGGTACGGAGTATATTTTAATCAAAAATATTTGCTTAAACGAAACTATAAGTGATCGAGCAAAATATGATCGATCACGTATTTCTTACCAAAAAATTATCAAATATGGTCGACCACATATTTTTTATCTAGGAAAAAGTTGAAGAACAAGAAGAAGAAAAAACTGTTTGTGTATAAGAAGATTCGATCGACTAATATTTGATCGACTGTGATTCCATGTAAAAAATAAGCGGTCGACTTGATGTATATTTTATTCATACTTACGTTACTATTTTTCTTCTAGGAAAATGAAGAAGAAAAAGTGACGAAAGATGTTCAAAACACTATGGAGAAGGGAAATGTAGTGATTGAAGAGGTTCAGTAGTTTAATAAAAAATATTTGTGTATAGAAACCTTTTTCAACTATTTTTCAATTACAAGGGTGATGGGAAGGCTTTGAATGTATACCAATTTTTTTCACCAGGGTGATAGAGTGGATGGCAACTGAAGAGAGTGGAGAGGTAACTACTCGGATAATAAACGATAGGCCAAAAACATCTACTACCTTTGTCTTCTTTAAAGATTAAGCATGAATACATATTTTACTTATAATGGCAAGGGTGATAAGACGGTTGACCCAGAATTGCATATTCCTGATGTATCTAATGAGACGGTTCATGATCAGTCAATTGGGGAGAGTGAAAAGGTAACTTATAAATGATCGACCAAAAGAAGTCGATCACGTAAGATCGACTACTTATTATATCGTACCAAAAGATTAAGCATTAACATATATATTATTATAATTATAATTTGATTTGCAAGGGTGATGAGAAGCTTGATCCAGGATTGAATGTTGGTACTGTTGAACTTGATAATAAAAAGAATATAAGGTCATAGGTCAACCACAAAAGATCGACTACATTTATCTTTTTAAAAGATTAAACTTTGACATATACTCCGTATATTACTGCAAGAATATATATTAAAAGATCGCACTAATTGATAGGGTGATGAAAAGGTTGACCCCCCATTTCGTATGATTGATTATGTTGCCGACGTTGTTGCCAAGGGTTTGGTTCGTAAACCAGATTTTAGTGATGCTGATGATGATGTTACAATGGTTGAACTTGATGATGAAAAGAAAGAGGTAAAATTCAAAATTGTTTTCTCAATTAGTTGAATTTTTTTATGGTTTTGATTGTTTGTAGGCATTGGGAAAGGGGCGCAGAATAAGGCGAGCGGGAAGATATGAAAAAACTCCTTTTGTGCCCTACCATCAGAAGAAAAGAGTCATCCCAATGAGACTAATGAGACTAAGCCATGAAAGAGAACAAGATAGTTCAGTGCTTTGAGGCCAAGTATTCTGAAAGTTCTGGAATGAAAAATAAATTCTGGAGCATGATGTTGGATGTGGGTGGTTGGCTTGAGTCTCAGGTAACACATTAATTTATATTGAATAGTATATTTGTTTAAACAAAATGTTTACTTCATCACATGTAAATCTTTCAGCACTTTGACGAGTATCTTTCCTATCTGAGGAGACGTGTGCTTGATGAAAGTCTCTCGGATGTTGTTGTCACGGCGGAATTCTTTTCATCCTATATTCAAACCAATTTGGATCCTGTTCAAGAGATCTTTCCTGGATTGATTGATAGTTTGTATGATATGCTGAATGGGACTTTGAAGATTTCTCATATTAAACCGTGGAAAGGCGTGAAACGTCTCTATTTCCCACACAACATTGGTGAAAGTCATTGGGTGACAGTGCGAGCAAATTTCCATAAGTGTGAGCTTGTTGTGTTTGACTCCCTGCGAAGCTTCAGAAGTGATGATGAAGTAGTAAGCAGTTTGGATCTCCACAGAAAAATGTTCGGAAATTTTGCTTGCATCCTTAGTGGAGACGTCTATGACACAGACACAACACCTCTTTGGAATGTAAAGAGGCCTACCGTACCCCAACAGACCACGAGTGACTGCGGGGTGTTTACAATGAAGTTTATAGAGTTGGACATGCTTGGTAAAGATTTTAAAGAACTGGAAAATATTTCTTCTTTAGACATGAAGAATATTAGACTACACATGGCGTATAATATTTGTATAGAATTTCAAGAAACATTAAATGTATGAGAAGGTTTAATTTTTATTTACGGTGTAAATATGAAATGCAATCATTTATCTGCCAATTGTTTAGGTTAACCCTAAACCCTGAACCCTAAACCCTAAACCGTAAGCCCTAAACCATTAAATCCATGTCGGTCGACCATAACAATGTTATGTAGGTCACTATACTTTGGTCGATCATTAACAAATATATAGATGAAAATTAGTAAAAGTGATTGAAGTTTAGTGATTTAGTGTTTGTTAACAAATGAATTTTTTTTTATTGATAAAGTCAAAGGTCACCTCCCCCTCAACCACGAGAGTTAATTTTGTTGGTGAATTCAAAGGTTACCTCAACCACCTTAGTTAAAGCCCAACGTCACCTCTTCACTTATATATACACACTCCGTGATTTAGTAATAAGCAACTTACCCTTCCCAGTTTCAAAGTTCCAAGTTTTTCTTGTTTCAACTTAGTTTAAGTTAATGCTTCTAGTAGCATGGAGTGTAGCAGGGAGGAAGGAAACATGTTAACTGATCTCTTTCTTGTACTCTTGTGAGTGCTGATGGATCAAAAGGTGCTCAGTCATATCTTTCTTGACTTTGTCGACTTGATGCATACGAACCACAAGAGTACAAGAAAGAGATCACAAATCATGTCGAGAAGTTCAAGTGTTGTGGACAATCATGGAGAGTCTAAAAGTATAATAGATGATTCGACCATTCGTATTTGTGAAGTTTTTCACGAAGACACTAAATTTATAAATTGTACATGTAATTTATTATAACCACATTCGGCTTGTTATCAACAAAGTGAAGCACCTCAATCAACATTGATTAATTTATTATAATGAAGTATATGTAAACTTTTATGTTTATACTTGATGGAGTATATGATGCAGTCTTTCTTCTATAACCGAGCTGAATGAGAATAATTAAGCATGAGTAGGTATGTTGTGCTTGAGCTTTGGAACTATAAAGAAGGGAGGAAGGCAACATGTCGTGTGCTTTTCATTAATGTTGCATTCCTCCCTTCTTAAATATAAATATTGTCAATGCATAAAGTCACAAACATTGATAATATAATATTGGAGTTTACTTAAATATAATATTATAAAATTTTCAACATATTTTTACATTGATGTAGTTATGCATATATTTAAATATATTTAAGATTAAAGATTAGGTCGACTAAAAAATTAGGTCGACTAAACTGTTGTCCACCAAAATACGGTAAACCAAACTCTGGTTGATGAGGTTGATCGACCAATATATGGTCGTCTATAACTAGGTCGACACTTTTTATTGATAAAAAGTAACACAATCATTATTTACTCAATACTTCTTTGCAACACAATTTTATAGGAAGTTTAATTTTTATAGGTGGATTCAATGCACCTCAACCACCGGAGTTAAAACCCAACGGTCACCTCTTCCTCAACCAATCACAAAACTCGTCAACCACAGGAGTTAATTTTAATTTTTATTGGTGAATTTAATTATTGTTGGTAAATTTAATTTTTATTGATGAATTTAATTTTTGTAGGTGAATTAAATGCACATCAACCAACCGAGGTTTATACCAAACGGTCACCGTTTCCTTAAGTCGACCTATATATTTTTTATCGTGTTCGACTAACAGATGATCGACTTACATGGTGGTTTATAAAGTGTTTACTAGATGACACGACAAACTCATGTTCTACTTAACAAATATTCTAAATTCATGTACATTTTTAACGATGTATAGTGGTCGACAAACTCATGGTCTACTTTTTTAATTCATGTACATTTTTAACAAATACTACTTACAATGTTTGTCGACTAATATTTAGTCGATTTAAAATTAGTAAGTGAATTTGATTTTTATTTGTGAATTCAATGGTGTACCTCAACTACCAGAATTAAAAACCAACGGTCACAAGAGTGTCAAAGCACAGTCACCTGAATTTTAATAGTTATTATTGTATAACTATCAAAATTATTTCTCAACACACCTCCCGGTCGACTAAATATTGGTCGATCTCAGCAGGAAAGTTTAATTTTTTATAGATGAATTCCGAATTCAATGCACCTCAACCACCGGAGTTAAATCCCAGCGGTCACCTCTCCTCAACCAATCACATATCAATGATAGAATCTCAACAGTCACCTCTTCACGGTATATATATCGTATACTAAGAGCATTATAAGCGGTGTATGTTCTGTCTATATCTAGTTTACTTTTGGAATTCCATGGTACCCTTGTATATCTAGAACCAGAATACACTTCTTATAATTCTTAGTACTTCGTATAATGTATCTAGAATATCTCTACTATGGGTTTCTATGTGTTCTGGAATTCTATCAAGATATGTTGTATCTGGAATTCGTATATTCTTGTTTACTTTTGGAATTCTATTTATTACGGTTTCGTTTAATATCTAGTTTACTATATATATATATATATATATATATATATATATATATATATATATATATATATATATATATATATATACACACACACACATACACACACACACACATATGGAATAATCCTTTATACAAAATATTTGACATTGCGCACGAAGAATGGGGAGCCCGGACGAGATGTTTTTCCATGTAGGTTGGCAAAAAATATTCGTCCATTACAAATCCTACCCTAAAAAGAAGTTTGAATATGCAAGTGTCTCCTATTTCAAGAAAGGTATATCTTCAAACTTTGTAATGCATGTTGAGATGGCATCATTGTATTGACGCTGAGGTTCTTCTTGTGCAACTTATCTAAAAACTATATTTTTCAATATATATATATATATATATATTAATATGATAAATAATGGTTCCTTAAATATTTCTAAATTGTGTTCGAACTGTCTTATGAAATTGTTTTTAATTCATTGAAAATCCTAAAAATTATGTTCTATAGATATGTTCTATGAAGTTTAAGAGTATACTTTCTATGTTATTAGAGAGAACTAGTTTTATTTTTACATTTTTAGGTTTTAACTATACAGTTGACTATATGTTGGTCGACTACATTATATGTAGCTGAAACCATGTGACCGCTATAACAATCTAGTCGATCAACATAAAATCAACTAAGAGTTAGATCAACAAAGATTATCGATCCATTATATTGTCGATCAACACAAATCAAAACAAATAATTGTAATTCGACTCGTAAAGACTAGTCAATCAACACAAACATAGAAAGTATATTTCTTTCCATTATATTGTTCTCTTGGATGGGGTTTGTAGGATTTGTATTGGATTAAGTTGTCACAAGCAGAACCTCAACGTCAAATACAATGATGCCATCTGAAGGTGCACTACAGAGTTTGAAGATGCACCTAGTTTTGAATCGGAAACACATGCATGCATCTATTCAAACCTCTTAGTTATTTTAGGGATCAAATTTGTAATGGACGAATATTTTTTGCTTAATCTCCATGGGAAATATGTCTGCTAAGGAAATAATGTTCAGGAAATAACAGTATGTTAAGGAAATCTATTCAAAATTACACGGTAGTTTTATCGACTATCACATGGTCGACAGGTTCATTTCTTTTTTACAAGTTCTAACAATATGTCCTTTTTTGCTACAACCAGAGCATGTCAATTGCCATTTCTTTCTAGCCTCGCCGGCAGATGGAAATCTTTTCATTGTAGGCCTTCCACGCTTTCTTGATATGACTGGAGGATTAACGGATTGAAGCACAGTGTCTTTGGCATCCAAATCTTCTTCGTCCGGGACAGGATAAACTGTTTCAGCATATGCCATGTACATGAATTCTCGAGTGTAATACTTGTTGCACAATTCATAAAGGCTAATATTATGTGCCATATGAATGCATGCTAGAGCGTGAACACATGGAAGTCGTGTTAAATAAAAAACACGACAAGTGCATTGTTTCATGGCTAGGTTGACCACGTGTGAAGACTTAGGTCCCTTAATTTGAAATTCATACATACTTAGTTGCAGTGATGTCAGTGTCCTAGCTCTCATGTTGCGCTTGTGAATGATTGCCTCTGCTTTGGCAGTCAGCGGGCTAGTAGAGTTCTCAATTAACTTTAACTCTACCAATCTCCTACCTCTCCACTCAGAAACCTTCGATTGTACTCCTTTCAATAGTGTAACAATGGGAAGTACTCTGTCTCTTTTTAAAACATTATTCATGCTTTCCACTCCATTCGTTGTCATAATATTATAGCGGTTGACATTAAAGAAAGCTCTAGCCCATTTGCTCTTTTCAATCCCATCTAAATAAATAGCCCCAGATTCAGACCTGCTTCAAAATTCTGCATATAACTTATTAAAATGCCTTTCGTTGTATGCATTTGCATGATCGTCAAATAAACTTAGGGCCCCTTCATCTCCGTGAATATGAGATTTCAGATTCTGTGATATATGAAACTTATAGTGTCCGTGATCAACAACCTGGTAGTGTTTCCTGAGTCCATTAGCTATGCCATCATGCCTATCGGAAATGAATACAAGCTCTGATGAATCATCAATAAGCTTTCTCAAATGTCCAAAAAACCAACCATAACAGTCGTTGTTTTCACTGTCCACAACAGCCCAAGCTAAAGGATACTGATGAAAGTCGCCATCTTCAGCTGTAGCTAAGAGTAAAACACCTTGGTAGGAAGTTTTCAAGAATGTCCCGTCAATAGAGATAACTTTCCTGATTGATTGAAATCCTGAAATACAAGCATCAAATGCTATAAACACGTACTTGAAAAATCCATTGAGAACTTCAAGGTGCGTTGTAAGCTTTCCCTTGTTAGCCTCTTTCAGGATATGCAAATATAATGGTAGTTGTTTATAACTATTATTGGGAGAACCATACAAGGTTTCATTTGCAAACTTTCTGCCCAACCAAGCCTTTGTATAAGCAATTGGCATACTCTTATTTTGAATGAGGGTCATTATAGTCTTCGGTCTAATCATTTCCTCAGAACCACCACCAAGAGTAGCTAAATCGTTTCTCCAACATATCTTGAAGTGGTCTGACTATTTGTACGATTACCGTCTCCAACTGAGCAGTTGTGCTTCTTGTTGTATTTTATGATTTTAAATCTTGGAGAATTCCTTACCGCAGTTGCTCTCATCATCCAACTACATTTAAGGCCTCTACACTTCAAATTATATCTCTTGGCATCACTCTTAAAAGTTGTTGTTTCAAAATTTGCTTTGATGGCAACCTCCCGTAACTTAGCCTTCATGTCTTTTTATTCTCGAACACAAACCCAATTGTGAAATCTGAACCATCTTCAAAACTACCATCAACATTTTCCAAATTGTCGACCACATCCGTGTCAGGATCGACTACATAGTGGTCGTCCTTCTTAGCATCTTGGTCGACCTCATTTGCCTCTTTAACCAATACTTGGTCACCAAGATCAATTACGTTGGTAGGAGTAAGATCGAGATCAGATACTTCAAGATCAGTTACATGTCTGTAAGTTTTTTTGGGTGTGGACACAACAGGATTATTAGGATCTCCTTCCACAAATACTGCATTGGAAACATGAATCCTCAAAGAAAACTTCGTCATTCCTAGAACTGTCCTCCTCTCCATGCTCTAAACAGTTTGTCATAGAAGATGGTACATCACATTCTACCTCTTGAATCTCTTGAGTTACAAATGGTACTTTAATAACCTCAATAATCTCAACAACCTCAACATTAATTAAAGTTGAATCCATTTCTTTGTCTCTCAAAAATACATAAAGTGTTTTATCCTTATTTATAGTATAAGGAACAACTTTACCAAAGCGTGGAAGTTGAAATGAGATCTTCAATTTATGAGACATGGGATCATAACCTGTCTCTTCATACACACACTTCATAAACCGTTCAAAATCCACTTTACTAGAATCCCAAACGAAAGCACCAATCTTAGTGTCACCATCATAATTGTACTCTCCTAAATCGTTCTTCTCCCATTTCCCATTGTAATGAACATATACCAATGAATCCATCTGCATAAAGTTGAATATTATTGTTTAACAGACATTACACTAAAATATTCAACTAATATAGGCCACAGATTTTCAAATGTTCGACGAAATGTTGCTCAACCATGTTCTTATTTTGTTTTACATTATATTATTATTATTATTGACAACCTATTGGTTACAGTTTTAACAACTTTTCGACTAAATGATGGTCGAACATGTGGTCGAAAAAATTAAAACCATATAGTCGATTAGCATGGTCGGTCATTCTATAAATGTTACTCGACCATATGATGATCGAACAATATGGCTATAAAATGAAAACCATATAGTCGATCACTATATGGTTACCGACAAGTAGACGACCATATTATCTTCGATCACTAAAACAATAAAAGGTTATGAACAACCAAAATTCTTGATAGCATGGTCGATCATTATGTAATTACCATCAAAATTGTACTCTCCTAAATCGTTCTCCCCATTGTATTAACTTTATCCATCTACATAAAGTTGAATATTATTGTTTGACAGACATTACACTACAATATTCAACTAATATAGGCCACATATTTTCATATGTTAGACGAAATGTTTGTCAACCATGTTCTTATTTTGTTTTACATTATATTATTAATATTGACAACTTATTGGTTACAGTTTTTACAACTTTTCGACTATATGATGGTCGACAAAATGAAAACCATATAGTCGATCACTATATGGTTATGAACAAGTAACCGACCATATTATCTTCGATTTGATCACTAAAATTTTAAAAAGGTTATGAACAATCGAAGTTGTCGATTAGCATGGTCGATCATTATATAAATGTTATTTGACCACATGATGGTCGAACATGTGGTCGACCAAATGAAAACCATATAGAAATATATTCCACAAGTAGACGACCATATTATCGTCGATCACTAATATTATAAAGGTTATGAACAACCAAAGTTCTCGATAGCATGGTCGATCACTATATAATTGTTATTCGACCATATGAATGTAATATATTCGAACATATTTGAATTATTCTTGCAGTTAAGAATAGCCTGGTTAAATTTAGGAATTAAATTGACACATGGTACAATATGGTACGAGTTTTAGTTCTACGCACTAGAAAATTAAGCTAGAGAATCTGAACAGGATGCAAATGTAGCTTTATCAAGAGTTTATTAGATGTAGCTAATCTTGTCTTGCAGGATGAAGGATGACGAGAATCCAAAGTGCGCTTTACCAAGCTTTTGTACTGAGTCAATGATGCAGATGTAGCTTTATCAAGCATTTAGTATATGTAGCTAACCTCGTCTTGCAGGATGATTGATGAGGAGAATCCAAATTGCGCTTTACCAACCTTTTGTACTGAGTCGATGATGCAGAGGCTAGTTGATTTGAAGACAACAACAGAGATTCAGCAATAAGTGTGCAAGAGTGAAGGAGAAAGAATTGAGAATCTGAAATAAATGTGGAAGAGGGAAGGAGAAAGAATTGAGAATCTGAAATAAATGTTCCCATTGTAAACATGGAGCCGTTGGGATGAGGTCATTATAATGTGACGGCTGGAAAGAGAAACCTGTTATGAATTGAAGCGGGGTATAATGGGAAGTACGGCACAACATTTTAACTGATGCGGGGTATAATGGGAAGTGGCCATAACATTTAACGGAGACGGGTAGCTTGACAATAACTAACGTTAGCCGGGTATTTTGACTAATAGGAAACCTTTTTAGGGCATTTTAACAAATCGTCCCCTGCTTCCACCCCAATTTTGATAAAAGCTTAAGTAATTGCTCTCGATAACAGTAAAACATACCACCTCCGTGTCAAAGCAAAGTAGGTGAGAAATAAGAATAGCAAAAATTGTGTGGTTGAGATTTGTGCAGAGGAGAGAGAAAAATGTGCAGAACAATAAATTAGTTGCTTTAATAGAAAAGTGATAAAGTTTTTTGGGACAACGAAAAAGGCAAAGTTAGCAAAATCTAATGGGACGGAAGGGGTAACACATTTCCCTAAATACGAGTTAACTCCTAATCTTCACCAAACAGGAGTGAACATTAATTTTTTACCCCTAATACCCCTATTCTAATTAATTATTGCTCCCCCTAGTTTGCTTGGGCAACCAAGGCAGTCCGTCGGTGGCGGGGCAGTCCGTGATGGCGGCAGCACTGCGGAAGCTGTCAGCGGCGGATTCCGGCAGCGACGGCGAATTCCGGTAAATAATTAACCCAATCAATTTCCCATCTAGTTCTCTTGCACAACCAAGGAAGTCCGTTGGTAGCGAGGGCATTCCGGTGGTGGCGGCGGCGACAGATTCCTGCAGCGGCGGAGAGCGGCTCTGGCGGCAGAAATCTGGCAGGTTGCCAGAAAAAAAATAATGGGAATTTCCGGCGGTGCTCCGGCAACGGCGGCAGGCGGCGATCCGCCAGTCCTGGGGCAACAGTGGTAAAGGTTGTGAGGGGTATTTTGTTCCAATCACAAATAAAAACCTCCTATTTGGAGAATTTTACAAACTCTCCTATTTTTGCACTTTCTATATGTTTTGCTCCTATATGGGGAATTCTCTCTAAAAACTTTTAATAATTTCATATAAACATTGATACATGTACAAAATATTTTATACAAAAATCTGTTTCTTTTTTATTGGTCCGGTGCAATTAGTACTACCGGCAATGCCCATGTAGTATTTGATATTCTGATTCTGCTTCTAGTTTTAAAATTGATTTATTTGTTTAGATATTATGTGATAAGTGATTAACCGTAAATGTTGATATTGTTTGAAAAGTAAAAAGTGAATTTTAGAGTCAAGGTTGGAGATTTTGGTGCACAAAAAACTTCTATTGTAATAGATTATAAAGATATAAAACGGTTCTAAGAGTAAGCACCACTATGTTTAGTTTTTGAATTTAAATTGTTCAAATTCTTTAAAACACTTATAAAAACGAGACTAACAAATTTGTTTAGGTTTCAAAACTAAAAACACTTGTAAAAACGAGACTCACAAATTTTTTAAAACAAAAAGTGAAAAGTGGTTCTTTGAAACCAATGCAAAAACTTCATGAGTAGACCTTTACAAGCCGTGTTTAGCAATTTTTGGCAACAAGCGAACTGAGTATCGACTACAATGAAAACTTATCTTCGATGGTCAAACTCACTACAATTTGAACTCTCCTAGTTGTTTTGACTATAAAAGGTCGGGTGTTACACTAAATGGAAATCTGTAATGCGTTTCTTCATGGGGTCTCGAAGAAGAATTGAAATATAAAATTGAATTGGCCTCCATGATTTGTAACAAGCTCCCCAGTGTTGGTTTACCAAACTCTCTGTTGCTCCTAAACGATACGATTTTATTTAGTCTCATTCTAATTATTCCATATTCTCCTTGGGATGTGACTCCAATGTAATACATGCACGTCCTCATTTATGTGGATGATTTGATTTGGAAGCAAATGACGATGAATTCGTGTCGACTCTTTTAAGGCATATCTAGATAGTTGTTTTTCATATGAAGGATTTAGGAAAATTAAACAAAATATTTCCGGAGGATTGAAGTTGCGCATAATACAACAAAAATCCCCATTAGTCAGCGCAAGCATGAAGTGCATAATATACCTAAAGGCAGTTTGTTTGGCTCAACGGCTCAGTAAGCCCTTGATATTCCTCTTAACCAAAATCATCATCTTACAAAGTGCATAATATACATGATGCTACTTCTTAGTTGACTCAATGCTCTCTTATCAGATGGTTTGTTCAGTTGGACACATCCCTGATATTCTGGAAAATGAAAGAACAACATGCATTTACACGCTCATCCACTTATGCAGAGTACTAATTTCTCGCAGCGGTAACATGTGAATTAAACTAGCTCTGTTGTACTCTGCTTAGTATTGGAGTTGGGCAATTCTTCATTATGGCAATCAAATGTGACGGCACGATTGCACTCTATATTGCGGTCAATCACGTGTTTCATGGACATACTAAATACATCGAGGCAGATTAGTACCTCATTAGAGATGAACGAACTCATTTGTGATGTAGTCTCAACACAATGGCGGAGGCAGGAATAACAAATTGGAGTGGGGGGGGGGGGGGGGGGGGGGGGGTTAAGGCCTTTATATTGGGAGTGCCAAAACTTAAAATTTCAATATATTTTTTACTACTTATAACTATTTAATTATACATATGCATATACATCATAATTTTTTTTCTTGAGGGGTCGAGCCCCCTGCCACCCCCTGTCTCCACCCCTGCCAACACAACATATCCCGACTTTAGTGCAATGCACAAATTTTTTCTCCAAAGCACTTTGAAAGAAGGCGTTTGAATTATTTATTCTCAAGTTGGACATTTACCTTCGTGCTCAAACATATAAACGAGGTATTAGAATATTCAATGTATTTGGGTATGTTTAAGTAGTATTAGAATATTTGATGCATGTGGGTGTACTTAAATATATTATAAAAAGGTGCATTTAAATATGCTAGTGCATATATTTATTTATTGTGTAACTATTTGTATAAATAGCAGCCTTCTATTTATTTCGAGGCATTGGAGTACATATGAATATTCATATTTTTGAGATAATACAAATATTGTACTATAGTGTCCCTTTTTAGTTAGCCATTTTGAGTTTTTAGTCATTGATGATAAATTTTGATCGATCTTTTTAATTTATATATTTTATGAAATTAATAAATTTTATTCTTTTATAAAAATATTTCTAACAAAGAATATTTCGGTATCTTTTTCATATTATAAATACTTCTGAATATAGATTAAATTTAATATCTTTAAATGGAAAAGTAAGAGATTACTAATTAGAAATGGACGGAGGAAGTATATATTATATAATGTGATCGAGAGCACCTCTAATGCCACAAACGTGCACAATGCACACGTGAACATAAGAGAGGTAGACATAAATATTAGTAATTAATATATCTTTCTCCTTGTTTAAAAGGTCTTATATATTTTCGATAGACAATATGATTAATATTGTAGAGAAGAAGCTATATAAACACACTACCTTCGCTCCCAAATAAATTTCGCACTTTCTTTTTTGGCAGATCCAAAATACATTTAACACTTCTATTTTTGATAAATTTTTAGTACCACCCCCATTCTTAAATAAATGCCACACGTGGAATTTTACACAATTCAAATGTTTTACTTGACTACGTTTTATTTATTAATGTATTAATAATTTCTTTTAAAAATATATTGTTAAATTTGTTTCATCCTAAATTTTCAAAATTTGAAATTTTTAATTTTTTTACTAAAAAGAATAAAAGATACTAAAAGCCAAAGTTGTGCATTAGAAAAATGAAATTTTGATTGTTGCATTTATTTAAGAATGAAAGTAAGACTATATTTGGCAGACATAAGTCTCTTACCTTCTAGCTTTTGTACTATTTCAAAAGTCTCTAAACGCTTCTAGTTATACGTTTGACATGACAATTTTTAATAGCTTTTCAAAAATTAAAAGATATTTTTTGAGATGCTACATGGAGTAGCATCTGAAAAAAGTCTGTGACTTTTAGTATTAATTAGTCCTAACAGCTTGTATACCAAACCAGACTAAATCAAATAGTCAGCTTTTTACCAAACAGCTACCACCTTTTCTCTTTAAAATCTTTCCAGTCACTAAAAGCTAACAGTTATTAAAAATCTCACAAAAGTATCTTTTAAGCTAGTTGTGCCAAACATACCCTAAGTATACAATTATCATTATACATTTACTTAACATAACTAATTTACTTCTTAAGTTCTTATAGCCTTATAGGAAAAGTAAAAGAATCACTTTTGTAAAGAGGTAAGGGTCAGTTTGATCCTTGAAGTTGCATAAAAGGGGTCAAATAAGTCCTTATAACGTCCTTACTGTCCGGTCGTCGCCATTTGGGGTGGTTCCTGGTGAAGTTTTTTGATAAAATTCTTTGAGCATCTTATTCATTAAGTCTAGTTTACTCATACAAAATTTCAGATAAAACTTCAATCGGGAAAGTATTCAAATAAAGTCTTGAAAATAACTGCGCAGTTAAAAGCGCAGTTATCTTCAAGACTTCATTTGAATGTCTTCCCGATTTAAGTTTTAGTTAAAATTTGGTATGAGTAAACTAGACTTAATGAATAAGATTCTCAAAAAAAATCATCAAAAAATTTCACCGGGAAATGCCTCAAATGACGACGGCCGGACAATAAGGACGTCATAAGGACTTATTTGACCCCTTTTATGCAAGTTCCAGGACAAAACTGACCCTTACCTCCTTTTGTAAAATACTCCGTAGTAAAGTCATTGTGTAAAGTTTATTCCGAAGAGTAGAGAGTATAAAAGTGTGATACTCGTGATAATAACAAGATAAACTAAACAAATAATATAAACATTACACAGTACTCCGTACTACCTAAACACCAGCTGTGTTCCCACTTTTTACTTGCTCTTTAAGTTGTGTTTCGTAGACATGCTGAAGACTCCAGCTTTGAATATTTGAATTTCTGTCTTGGGAGAAATCTGGATGACTCGTTTGCCGGATATGTACAGAGCTAATTTGATCGGGTTCGTGTTGGCCGTGGCTTCCAGCGTCTTCATTGGGTCCAGCTTCATAATCAAGAAGAAAGGACTCCAGAGAGCCGGTGCCTCCGGCTCTCGAGCCGGTATGTGCAGTTTATAAGTGCCCGAGTTTAGTCATCCTTTTCTGATAGTAGCGTAGATTGCTTGTTCTGCTGGATGTTGAGTAGTTGTTCCTAGTTTATCGGCTCAGTTTCTCTTTTTCTGAGGTAGCGTAAATTTTGGCACTCATATTTCTGTCATGGTTATGATGCAACTAGATGCTCTAGTGAAGCGAGGGAAATAAGGGTTAGAGTTGTCTTTTCAAGCCGTGAAAGTGCTTGGGGTAAAGGTCTTCATTTTAGAAAGTCGTAATGCCAATTTGCTTAAGCAGTCAAATGGATTCTGCATTTTTCATCAAGTTACCATTGAAGTTGTTTTTTTCTTCGTTTTCTTCTTTAATAATACATGCGGAGTTAATTATAATTTGGGGCATGAATCAGCCACGTAAGAAGAACTTTTTCAATGTCTAACTCAAATATCAGTAGACCTCACATAGTTTCGGGCCATTGAAGTTTATAGAAGTGCTTTGAAAAGGAGTGATGATTTTAGAGTGACAGTTTACTGCTTAAAGTTCAGAGATCATCAATAACTACATGAAACCCATAGTTTTAGGTGTTCTGACCTTCAATGGATCTTATGGCCTTATCAGAGGTAAATGAGTAGCTAAGGTCAAGCCCACCATGGAGCAGGGCTGCCATATTATATAATAGTAGTTGAGAATTGAGATAAGAGCAATGAAGAAGACATTGATCTTCATGTTTTAATTTATATGTTTCTTGCATCTCCAATTGATAAATGACATTTTGGCACAATCTTTCCGAAGGAGAAATAATTTGGTGGAAGTTGAAGGCATGACAAGTTGAAAATTTTCAAGGGAGTATGTGGAGTCGTAGTGCATGATACTACCTCCGCCCCCCTAAGATTGGGACAAAGGAGAGTGGTGCGGTTGATGCGGTTGATAATAAATTGATAAAGTTGGAATAAAGTAAGAATGAATTAGAGTCACAAATATTACCAAATATGGTAGAAGAAAAATTTAGTGGGACAGACGGAAAAGGGAAAATGGGACAATTATAGTGGGGTGGAAGGAGTAGTTGAGTTTGAAGAAAGTTAGTGATATTTGAGTTACTGATGGAAGTCATCTTTGTTTCCCCTATTGTATTACATTGCCTACTCACTTGCTATAATGCTAGAACCCTTAATTTAATCCGTTATAATTGTGGGCTTTATCCATGGTACGGTACTTTTTCTTGGATCCAAAAATAATTATAAGAACTGAAAAATCTTTACTAGAATTTGGGCATATCCTTAGATGAGCAATTTCTATATGTGATATTGACACACCCTTGGTATCATAGGATCTAGATAAGTAAATTAGAATCTTAACTAGTTTTGCAGAGTGTCCATAAGTTTTTCTCTTTGCCATTGAACCATAAAATGTTGGTTTTCATGTTTGACACTTTGACATGATATTGTGAGAGAACCTGTTATAAAAAAAATTAAAGGGGCTTCCTTATTTACCCTATCAGGTAGTTTGCGTAGTTATAAAATACCAAAGGTTCTACATAGAGGTTGCATGGGCATAAGTTGTGTAGATGGGAGTAACTTAAAGTGTATATGCTTTATTTCTTTAGTGGCTAAGCAGTTCACTAATTCAGGTTGTGGAGGGTATGGTTATCTACGTGAGCCACTTTGGTGGATTGGAATGATCACTAGTAAGTGTATTATTCCTGAGAATATAAGGTATTCAGATCCATAGTGCTCAGAGGTATGCAAGTATCATAAGCTTCCTTGTGTTATATCTTTGCAGTGGTTATTGGAGAATTTGCCAACTTTGTAGCTTATATTTTTGCACCAGCTGTGCTTGTTACACCACTGGGTGCTTTAAGTATAATTGTTAGGTAATTTTTTCCCTCACGGTTTAACCTCATTATTTTGGATAAAAGTGAATAATTACTTTAATTAGGCATTCTGTTTATTTCTGTCAGTGCTGTCCTAGCTCATCTATTACTGAAGGAAAAATTGCAGAACTTGGGAGTAATAGGATGCATTTTATGTGTGGTGGGTTCTACAGTAATTGTCCTTCATGCACCAGGTGAACATGGTATTAGTTCAGTGGATGAGATATGGGATTTAGCTACACAACCAGGTCAACTGATATGCTTATTCTGCCAATCTGGCTCCAAAAGTTTAATTATTGCATGATAGATTAGGTCAAAGGTAATGTATCTCCCTCATGGTGGTCCACTTTCATTCATGCAGCTTTTCTTTTATATACTGCGGCCTCAATAACAATAGTATTGGTACTGGCGTTATATTGCGAGCCACGCTATGGTCAAACACACGTTATGGTTTATATTGGCATCTGTTCGATAGTAGGATCATTGACGGTTAGTGTTCGTTTCCTCTGCACCGTCTTTTGTTTGATAATGGCATTCACCATTCGAGACAATTTCTAGGAATTGTAGTACATCACTATATTGTACTCTTCTTAGAGTTCTTGTGTTATTTATGATCTTTTCACTTCCTGATTTGATAATTGCTGGGCATCTCAGTCTGTTAGTCAAATAAAAAAGTGAGTATCTGCTAGCAGTCCATGTGCCGATATTCAGAAAACATAAGGGAAGTTTTGTTCGCAGTATGTGACATTACCTTATCTAGTTAATGATATCAAAGTAATGAAACAAATCTTATATGGTTCACGTAATTTAATCACCTCAATAATTTAAAAATACTGTCATGCTTGGTTTTTTAAGTAAAAGAGGGGGAGTGCGATTATTTCCATTTCTAAGGTAATATAAGATTATCTTCGTAATAATCTAGACTACTCTGGGTTTGTTTTTGACAATTTGGCAGCATAAGTTATATCAATTCCATGAACCAAACACTTTAATGTAATCCCATATTCCTCTAATTCCTCCAATTGCATAAATGTTTAGTTTCTGCCACTTACCCCCCCCCCCCCCCCCCCAATAAAAGTGATACTTTAGAATGCTAGATTAATAGTGCAAAGTTTTCACATTGGGAAAAATAATTAAAATACCCCAAACTTTGAAGGGGTGTGAGGTAAAAAGTTGCACCATGGTCATGTATTATTTCTTTCAAAAATGTTAATTTTTTGTGTTAATTTCATAATTTAAAATATTTTGGCATTCATGAAAATACAAATAACATTCTAAACTTCCATTGTAAAATAAATAATACTACCCCCACTATATATAATTGGAGCGTTTTTAATTTTTTTATTCTAAATTATGCAATTAACAACATAAATTTACATTTTCGAAAAAAATAATATATGACCATGGTGCTAATATAACTTTTTATACTCCCTCCGGTCCTAAATAAAGTTCAGTGTTTGACTTCACACAAATTAAGGAAGTAAATTTGACTTTACTGTAGAGTAAACTGTTGTGACACTGTTTGGCACTGTTTTGCCTCGTTTTGCACTGTTTTGATGTAGATAATTTGCCAAATAAGGAATGGAGAAGAAGTGTGAACTTTATTTTGGACTGGCCCAAAAAGAAAAGTGTGAACTTTATCTAGGACCGGAGGGAGTATAAAGTTTAGGGTATTTAAATTACATATGAAAGTTTGGGGTGTTTATCTCACACCACTTCAAAGTTTGGGGTATTTTAATTATTTTTCCCTTTCACATTTTTTGGTAGGATTTCATTGTACTCCCTCCGCCCCGCTAACTTTGTCCTGTTTTACCTTTTTCGTCCGTCCCATTATGTTTGTCCCATACCATATTTGGTAATATTTGGGTGTTTACAATTTATTCTTACTTTATTCACACTTTATCAATTCAATACCAACCACACAATTCCACTTTTTCTTAAAAGTTGTGCTACACCCCTTTGTCCCAAACATAGTGGGACGGAGGTAGTACTATATGAGGCTTATTAGAACGTGACTAGTTGAACTTTTGAAATATGAACTAATAATGTCTTTTTTGTTTTATTAACCAATATTATGGCACTGATGGAACAGTGTCTGTAAAACAATGTGTACCTGCACACTGCACAGTACTGGCTCACCATTCTAAAACTTTATGCTAAATGTTACAAAATGTTGTTATTCATCTTCGATAAAGTAGTAAACCACTATATGTCTCCATTAAAATGCTATTTTTCATGCATTAATTATATCACATAGTGAAGCTTTTACTTTTGCCAACCCCAAACTCTTTTGGGATTAAGGCTCGGGTGTTGGTGTTGAGTGAAGCTTTTACTTTTGATGTCACTGGCATTGACTTTGGACAATTATTAATTATTAATAAAAGTCACCTTTTGGTACTTGATCAGGAATTTGGAAACAGTTTTAAACAATTTCTTCTAAATTTTAAAAGTTAAATCTACTTCCTTATCCATTCACTTAAACAATGAGAGCTATATACTTTTAGCTTTTAAACTCTAACTATGTATTTAGCTAAACCCGAAAATCATAAGCTTTTAAACAATTTATGTTATGAATGGACAATATGAAATCAAGGCAATGACTGTGACTCAAAGAAGGAAATTTATGTCAATTATGTGTATGGAGGACTCGAATTTAGCACAGAGCTGACTCAATGATGCTCAGGTGATGAGTATCAAAGCAGTAGGCATTGCAATAAAGCTTACTCTGGAAGGCTCTAGTCAAGTTGCACACCTGCAGACATGGGTTTTTGTAATGGTTTCAGTTCTGTGCATAATCTCTCAGCTGAACTATTTAAACAAGGTCTGTTTCATCATAAACATCTTTCCCCTTGTTTCCTTTTTGTTCACATAATACTCATATACATATCTATGATGGTGGATGGGTTTTAGGTTTTTTTTGTGATGACCAGAACTAACCGAGCAACGAGAGTGTCTTAAAATAAATGTTCCCAATTTGATGTCATGAAAGTTTCCAGTTCTCACAATAATGACAAGAGTTCTTACTTCTTATTTCTTCAGGCTTTGGACACATTTAACGCAGCTGTTGTTTCCCCAATCTATTACGCAATGTTCACGTCACTCACAATTGTAGCCAGTGCCATAATGTTTAAGGTGATTTTCCAACTGGAGAAAGCATTGTCTTTAAAGTTCAGATTTTTATTTGTTTCTGTTGTTTTAGGATTGGTCTGGTCAGAGTGCTGGCAACATCGTTTCAGTGCTCTGTGGGTTTTTAACAGTGCTTTCGGGTACTTTGGTTCTTCACTGCACTAGAGATCCTGACCTTCCTGGTATGTACACACTCATTTGCATACTAGACACAAAAGTATCTGCTAGTCCTACGGGTCGAACTTTGCTAGGCTATGTTTAGCATGCGGTAAGCTAGCTATTAGTGTAGCTATTAGTTTTCCTGTTAAGGAATCTTTTAAATAAGCTCTGTTTTGCTGAAGGAACTTATTTGATAAGCTTGAGCTTATTAACAAGCTTCCGGTAGTACCTTTTCAAAATAAGCTAATGAGTTTTTTGTTTATATGTTCTATTTTAACTCATTTTAGCTTTGAGATTGTTTTAATATGTGTTTTTTGTCTTTTAATATTTCTTAAGTAGGTTATAAGCTAACTTTACCAAACACCATATGAAATCAACTAGCTTACCAGCTGTAAGTTTAAGTTATAAACCATAAGTTACTATTAGTTATCAGCTATATACTTTGATATATCAGACGTCAGCTATGGGAAACATATCCTTAGCCTTTTGGCCTGGTTTTGAGCACCTTACTGGTTTCACAGTTTATTTATGAAGTCATATTGAAACTCCAAAGTTCCTGGCATCATGGAGTAGTCAGTAGTCAGTATTCATTACTCTCTTATATATACTCTTATATTAAGCACTTCACTATGACACTTCTTTAGAAAAAGAAAACAACTTGAAAAATAGGTTAAGGTTTTTATTGAAAGGGAGTAGGGAAGAATGACCTGTTGACTCGGGCGCTATCCTCTATCACTCTGATCTTATTTCTAAGATTGAAGGGAGTCCCTTGAATTCAAACACTTTATAGACTTGATTTTTGCAAACTTACAAAATGAATGAACCAATGTATTGATTTCTTCTGGTCAATTCAAACTATTCCACTGTTTTCGTACACAAAAGCTTTTCAATTTGTAAATACTGTTTGATGGCTTGCAGATTTGTACACACCAATTTCTCCTCAAATATCATGGGTGGTGCATGCAAACGGTGAGATATGGAAGCATAAGGATAATGAGCTCCAACCTGAATTTGTTGCAATAATACGCCAGGATCATTTTAAGTAAGCCAAATAATATGCACTTGTCTAAAGAGCTCTTTGGTATAGTATGGCACAATTTCTGTAAAAGAGCGCTGCCTATTCTGATTTTGGATTTGGTTTCTCAGGTTTTTGGGTTAGTTTCCATTCCATGAAGCTCACTGCTTGAAGAGGGAAGATGCTTAGTTCATTTTCTTCTTCCATCGAATTACCAAGCTACTCAAGGTTCTCTTTGTTCTTCATGTGCCTTTCTATGTAATGGTTTCTGTTTTCAAAAGTTGTGTTTCCCCAAAGGTGCCCATTTGATTAGGTTGGGTAGGATATTCGTGTAGATGTTAATATTCCTCATTGGTTCACAGATCTGTAATTCTTTCTGCAACAACAGCGGTTTGTTAATTTTTGTAAATGATTTGGTGTTGATGTTGCTAATATGTCATGGTAAGAGTTGTGTAACAGTGTAACCTTATCATTCATTTGAGTGAATAGAAATGCACACTTTGCCTTAACTTTCTTCGGTTGTGACCAATGTGGATCACAAATCTATTGAAGGAGTATATAATGATTATTATTGACATAGTGTAATGCTTTGTAATTTTTCGTATTCAGTTGTGCAATGCAGAAAAGACAATTTTATATGATTCCATCAGTTTGTGTGAATTGCGGAGCAATCTGGTCGTACATGGTTCTTACTATCGTATTATTTAATGCTTGAAACTTTGTATGCAACGTTGCAACCTAACTCTAATCAGTATGATTTAGGACATGAAATCCATGCGGACTAATAAGGTATGTTTAGGCACATGGAATTAGAAAAGCATTCAGCTAGCTGGAAAGCTACAGAATGGTCTAAAGTTTATTAAGTCAGTGGAGTACATTAGTACATACATCTTTAATATAACTAGTGTTGAGTTACTTGGTCAGTGTAAAAAGACAAAAAAGGAATGGCATCCGCTTGTCGATGGTAGATGTAACACCTGAGTCCTCATGGATTAGGAGTGGCAACTCGTGACAGCTCTCTTGGCTCGGTACTGTCACCACAAACAAGCACATGTATATGCATTATGCTTTTGTTTTGTATATCAAGCAATGTTGTTACAGTAGTACTTAAATATTACATTAATGCATCTCCAGATTTTAGTCCATAACAACCACTGAACCACCCATCCCAGTTTCCATATTCTTTGCCTGCAGTTATTACAGACACAGACTTTTTGATAAGGACCCGGCTAGTCTACCTAATAGAAATAGATTCTATGGGCAAGTCTATTCTAGAAAGTCAAAGTAGACTAGTTAGTTATTAGTTATAGGAGCTGTTAGTAACTAATAACTACCTTCGTTTGTGAAGGTTATAAATAGAATAATTCTGCAGAGGGAAGGCAGGCTTTTGTAAGTTCATTGTCTGGGACTGGGAGTTGGAGTTCTATCTCCTTCTTTGGGACAATTCTTGTACGGTTTACCTATATTGAATGAACGCAGTATTTTCTTCTTTTCTTTCAAATTCAATTCTGTTAATTGAGCTAAGAACAAGGAGATCCTATCATTGGTATCAGAGCGATTCGATCGCGGGATGAGAAATACGCGCGCCAAAAAGGAAGGGAGAATTAACGATGTGGAACGAAGTCAGCGTGAGATGCAGGCGAGTGTGGAAAATCTGGCGACGATGCAAGTTGCGATACAAGCTAGCATTACAGATATCCAGGTTCAGATCACTCGACGATCAAGGAGCAATTCGCAGAGATCGAATAATGCGCAGCGAGCAGCACCGCACAGGCAATTGAGGAATGAAGATTCTTCTGGCGATTCGGACGATCCATCGATTCACACAGATTCGCGAATTGATTACGATCAAAGGCGGAATCATAGAAATAGTCCGAGAATGGGGAGGAAGATTGATCTACCTGTTTTCAACGGGAAGGATGTCTGTGGTTGGATGTTGAGGATGAACCGGTATTTCCGGTTGAATAGAACTGCGGAAGAGGAGAAGCTGGATGTTGCAGTGATCGCAGAGGGGAAGATCAAGCACTTAGTTGGTTCCAATGGTGGGAGAGACAAGCCATACACCTGAATTGGAACGCTTTTACTAAGGCGTTGATCAGGAGATTTCAACCAGAAGTAGTTCAAGATCCCTTGGGACCTCTATTTAGTCTGAAGCAGAAAGGTTCTATCGCTGAGTATAGAAATCAATTTGAAACAGCCATTTCTTCTCAGGAACACTTATCGGAAGAAGTGTTGAAGGGAGTATTCCTCAAGGGACTCAAGAGGGATATAAGAGCAGAGTTGAAGTTGTACACTACCAGGACTTTAGCTGAAGTTATGGATACAGTTTCTTTGATTGAGAATAAGAACCTTGAAGTTGTTTTTATGAAGAATAAAGAGGAAAGTAAGAGGAAGAATCAGAACAGGGTTAGCAGTCAATCTGCAGGACAGAATTTGAATGACAGTAGCAAGTGGAGAAGTCATCCAGGAACTTCTAACCATCTGGGAAATTTTTCCAAGGTGACAGTTGATAATAAAAGCAACAATGATGTTAAGGAACAGGTGATGAGGAGACAGGGACCTAGACTATCCCAAGAAGAATTACTGGAGAGGAGTAAAAAGGGCCTATGTTTCAAATGTGGGGAGACCTGGGGAAGAGGACATGTGTGCAAAATGAAGAATTACAAAATGATTCTAGTGGAAAATTCTGAAGGAGAGGAAAATTCTGATGTGGAATATGAAGATTCAGAAGGGGGCCAGAACACTACTGCAAATCATATGGATATGAATAACATGCAGCTATCCATTTTGAGCAGAGAGGGCATTTCATCCATGACCACTTTCAAAGTGAGAGGGAAATTGAAGTGGCAGGAAGAAGAGAAAGAAGTAACTATCCTTATTGACAGTGGGGCAACTCATAATTTCATGTCCAAGGGGTTGGCAGAAAGGTGGAATATTCCTTATAATCCGATCAAAGGATATAAGGTGCAAATAGGAAATGGGGATCATATTCCTAATCTGGGCCAATGTACTGAAGTTGATATCAATGTACAAGGAGTAGAAATTCACCAAACCTTCTATGTATTGGAATTGGGAGGAATTGATTTAGTCCTGGGGATGGAATGGTTGACTGAGCTGGGGGATATGGAGGTCAATTTTAAACAGCAAATAATCAAATGGAAGAATCAGGGTATCACATGTATGATAAAAGGCAACAATGTAGCAAATCAGATGGAGGTTTCCATGAAAACTATGGCACACATTCTTCAACAGGTGGGGGATGGTTATTTGTTATACTTTGAGGGACAACAGGGGATTCAAGAACAGAAACTTGATGGAGGAGATTGGGAAGGGTTAATTACAGAATTTCCAGAGGTATTCACAGCAAATCTGAAATTTCCACCTGCCAGAGATTGTGATCATGCCATTAATATCAAAGAAGGAGCAGATATACCTAATATCAGACCATACAGGTACTCTTTTGATCAGAAGAATGAAATTGAGAAAATCATAGCTGAAATGTTGAAGGCTGGAATAATTAAAAACAGTAATAGCCCTTATAGTAGCCCCATACTTTTAGCTAGGAAGAAAGATGGGGGCTGGAGGTTTTGTGGAGATTATAGGGCTTTAAATAAGGTGACCATACCTGATAAGTTTCCTATTCCAGTAATTGAGGAACTACTGGATGAGTTAGGTGGTGCCAGAATTTTTTCAAAGTTAGATCTTAAAGCTGGATATCATCAGATCAAGATGAAGGCAAGTGATACACATAAGACAGCTTTTAGGACTCATGAAGGGCATTATGAGTACCTAGTGATGCCTTTTGGGCTGACCAATGCACCTTCAACTTTTCAATCTCTTATGAATGAGGTACTGAGACCTTTTCTGAGGAAAAGTGCTTTAGTGTTCTTTGATGACATCTTAGTTTACAGTAAAACTAAGGATGATCATAAAGAGCACTTGAGAGAAGTTCTGGGAGCTCTACAAGACAATCATTTGGTAGCAAATATCAAGAAGTGTTCATTTGGGCAGGATCAACTGAGTTATTTGGGACATATAATATCTGCAGAAGGGGTAGCAGCTGATCCTGAGAAAATTGTAGCTATGAAGAATTGGACCATACCCAGAGATTTGAAGGAATTGAGGGGTTTCCTAGGGTTGACTGGGTACTACAGGAGGTTTGTAAAAGGGTATAGCAAGATTGCTGCACCTCTTACTCTTTTACTCAAGAAGGATGGGTTTAAATGGGGAGATTTGGCTACTAAAGCATTCAATGAATTGAAGGAGGCCATGACTTCATTACCTGTTTTGAGGGTACCTGATTTTACAAAATTATTTGTGATAGAGACAGATGCTTCTGGAAAGGGTTTGGGTGTTGTGCTTATGCAGGAAGGGGGTCCTATTGCCTACATGAGCAAGGAACTCTCACCTAGGCAATTGACTAAATCAATTTATGAAAAGGAACTTATGGCAATTGTGTTTGCCATTCAGAAGTGGAGACCTTACCTTCTTGGAAGGAACTTTGAGGTTTATACTGACCAAAAAAGTTTGAAACATTTGACTGAACAGAAAGTAATGGGGGAAGACCAAAAAAAGTGGATAGCTAAACTTATGGGGTACAACTTCATTATTAAATATAAACCAGGGATTGAGAACAAAGCTGCAGATGCCCTATCCAGAAAAGCTTCTTTTACAACCCTTTCAACAGTTACTTGCCAGGAATGGGAGGGTTTGGGAGAAGAACTTGAGAAGGATCCTAGATGGGGAGAATTGATTCAGAAAATAGTGATACAACCTGGTATGTTTATGGATTACAAGATGAAGGGGGGACTTCTATACTACAAAGGGAGGCTGGTACTACCTAAGGGATCCCCCAGAATTCAGACTATTCTGAAGGAATACCATGACTCTGCAGTAGGTGGCCATTCTGGATATTTCAGGACCATGAAGACGATCACAAATTTATTCTTTTGGGAAGGTATGAGATCAGACATTAAGGACTACATTCAAGGGTGTGAAATCTGTCAAAGAAACAAGTACCAGGCATTGAAACCTGCGGGGTTGCTCCAACCTTTACCCATTCCAGACCAGGTGTGGTCTGATATTAGTATGGATTTCATTGGAGGTCTTCCAAAATCACAAGGGAAAGACACTATTTTAGTAGTGGTGGACAGACTGACCAAATTTTCACATTTTATACCATTGGCCCACCCTTTTAATGCTAAGGGAGTAGCATAAGTTTTTGTACAGGAAATTGTAAGGATACATGGTTTTCCCAAATCCATTGTTAGTGACAGGGATAGCATTTTCCTGAGTTCTTTTTGGTCTGAGCTTTTCAAAATGGCAGGGACAAAACTTAAATACAGCACAGCTTATCACCCTCAAAGTGATGGGCAAACTGAAGTGGTGAACAGATGTCTAGAGACCTATTTAAGGTGTTTGAGTGGAAGACAACCTAAACAGTGGATGAAGTGGCTTCCTTGGGCTGAATACTGGTTCAACACTAATTACAACTGTTCTTTGAAGGGGACTCCTTACCAGGCCTTATTTGGACAACATCCTCCTGCTATCATTCGAGGAGATGTTACCCTATCTGCCATAGATGAAGTGGCCAAATTGACAGCTGAAAGGAATATCATGTTGACAGAACTGAAAGACAATTTGGCCAGAGCTCAGAATTTGATGAAGCAACAGGCTGATAAACACAGGAGGGAAGAAATACTGGAAGTAGGGGATAAAGTGTTTCTCAAAATACAGCCCTATAAGATGAAAAGTTTAGCTAAGAAGATCAATCAAAAGCTAAGTCCAAGATTCTATGGGCCTTATGATATTGCAGAGAAGCTGAGTCCTGTAGCTTTCAAACTCAAATTACCAGAGGGGAGTAGAATTCATCCTGTATTTCATATATCATTGTTGAAGAAGGCATTGAAACCTACAGTGACATACCAAAACCTCCCAGATTGCCTCACAGAAGATTGTGAGCTGCAAGTGAGACCTGAGGGTGTGAAGGGTATCAGGATAAATCAGGAAGGGAAGAAGGAGATCCTTATACATTGGAAGGAACTTCCTGATTTTGAAGACTCATGGGAGGATATTCAAGTCATACAGGAGCAGTTTCCTGAATTCCAACTTGAGGACAAGTTGGTAGTTCAAGAAGGGGGTATTGATAAGGACCCGGCTAGTCTACCTAATAGAAATAGATTCTATGGGCAAGTCTATTCTAGAAAGTCAAAGTAGACTAGTTAGTTATTAGTTATAGGAGCTGTTACTAACTAATAACTACCTTCGTTTGTGAAGGTTATAAATAGAATAATTTTGCAGAGGGAAGGCAGGCTTTTGTTATTTCATTGTCTGGGACTGGGAGTTGGAGTTCTATCTCCTTCTTTGGGACAATTCTTGTACGGTTTACCTATATTGAATGAACGCAGTATTTTCTTCTTTTCTTTCAAATTCAATTCTGTTAATTGAGCTAAGAACAAGGAGATCCTATCACTTTTACCTCGATGATCCTCCAAACCAGCCATTTTTAGGATCCATTATTATGCAATTTGAGGTTGAAAGAGCATATGATAAGGTCAATTTCGAGATCTTCTTAAATAGTGATACCAATTCAATAGGAGTGTATATATAGGCATGGACCGGTTCCGGGCCGGGCCGGGCAGTCGGGCACCGGGCTGGTCCAAACCAGGCTTTTTTATTGGGGCTTAAGGCCCGGAACCGGTCCAGGATTCTATCGGGTCCGGGCCGGGTCGGGTAGTGTTTCTTTTTTTCTTTTCTAATTAATTCCTACCCCCACACCCCAAACCCCTCCAAAACACCCAGCCCAACCCGCCTACCACCTTAGAGTTTTTTTTTTTTTAAATTGGCCTGGGACCGGATCGGACCGGCCTAGTGGTGGACTCAGTTCGGGCCACCCGGCCTGGCCCCTACTGTGCGGGTCCGGAACCGGACCGGGTGTAGACCCGAACCGGGGGAGGGAGCGGGGGGCGGGCTCGGTTCCGGCAAAATGTGACCCGGCCGAGTCGGGCCCGGGTCCGGGTCACAACGGTTACATTTTAATTTTTTTTTTTTTTTTGGGCCAAAAGAGCCGTTAGGCTTGGGTTGGGACTACCCAAATGGCTATATAGCCGTTGGGTGGGCTGGCAGGGGGGGGTCCGGGCAGTTTGGGGGTGGGGGAGGGTGGGGGTGGGGTAAAAAAAACTATAAATACTCCTAATCTTAAACATTTTTCCATATCTCTTCTCCAACTCTTCCTAAATCCTACTCTCTACTCTCTAATTATCTTCATCTTCTCAAATTCTCTTATTCTCCAATATATTATATATCTACTTATATTATTTATCTACTTATAAATACATATATTATATTACTTATATTTCTTATCTATTTATATAGTTATATATTAATTATCTAACCCGGGCGGGTGGCCCGACCCGAACCGGAACCGTCCTTACCTCGGGCCGGTTCTGGCCCCATCAATTACAAACCGGAGGCTCGAACGGGCCTAGGTCCGGCCCGGACCTGAACCGGCTCGAGTCCACCACTAGACTGGCCGAGCCGGTTCCAAAGAACCTGCAGCCCGATCCCACCCTCAAAACACCTTCGGGTTGGGTCCTAGGCCCGGGCCCGGGCCCACACAGTGGCGGGCCGAGCAGACCAGAACCGGGTCATCCCTATGTGTACATACACTAGTCAAAATTTTACAATGGGTACAACAATACCTAAGGAGTGTAGTCAATAGGTGTGTGTACACTTGTAGTCAAAATTTTACAACGGGAGGAGATCGATTCATCAATCAATAATATTCAAAACACTTCACCCCATTTTGTTAAACTATAAGCTATTTATTCCATGTAACCGGTATGAGCAATAGTGCAAACTGCAAAGTGCAAACGAGTGCTGCAAAGAATAAAGTGAGCCAAATTCAGAACAATTTAGAGACAGACATGTGTGATACTTTGGGATAGGTGAGAACCAATGGTGTTGTTTCAATGAAACCAAACCTATGTATAATTGTGTATATGATATATCTTGTCTGTCTCGTGTGCACTCAAAGCGTTTTGAGCAAAGTGCTTCAGTTTTATTGAATAATTTCTAGGGAAATAGTTAACCGATATCAAGGATTCAGAAAGTCCTATCACATAACAATATAACCTTTCTAATTGGATGGTGCTTCTATTTGCCCTGTGGTAATGAGTTCAGCTCAATCATTTTCATCCAAAACTATTTTGTTGGTTTCTCTTTTCTTAGAACCTTTGAGTTATTAGATATTGTATGTAACTTCTATTTCTCGCTCTTAGTGGTATAGTGATGTTGTGCATAACATGTACACTATTAGTTCCTCCTCTAATCCGATCCCTCAAGTTATTTCAAGCTTGGACGAAAATTATTGGGATTTACATTCATTTCACGGTATCACCAAGGCACCGGTGTTAAAACAATTTGAGCTTCTACAACGCAAGATGATTTTCTTGTCATCCAAATTCAACTTTACTTTGAAGTATTGTCTAGGGATGGACTGGGCCGGTTCGATCTGACCCGGTACCAGATCCGACCGGTACTGTGCGGGACCGGACCAGACCGGCCTACCGGGATCGGGAATGGGGGCCTGAACCGGGGTTATTAGGGGCGGGATACGGAATGCATATATGGTGGACTGGCCCGGCCGATCCAGGACCGATCAGGGCCCAAATATTTTCTTTTTAGATTTTTCACATTCATTGACTACTAGGTGTGGGGGGCTGGGTGGTTTGGGGGGTGGGGGTAGGAATAAATCAGAAAAATCAAAAGTTAAAAACAAAAAACTTGGACCCAACCCAACCCGGTCCCAAAACCAACCGAGGCCGGTACTGGGCTTTCATCCCGCCCGGTCCCGGTCCATCCCTAGTAATGTCTGGTATTAATGAGTTCCCACTAACATGTAAGAATACCTATTTGTACAGTTCAATTTTTATTTATTTATGAGCTAGCACTCTTCCTCTTGTGTAGTTCTATTTACATTATGCTTGTGTACTATCTATAATAGTTGTTTTACCTCCATAAAATAGTTAGATATAAATGTATAATATGTACATGATTGGCCGCTCCATCTATAAGGTTATGAGGCTTGTGCAGTTGTGCCTAAGCCCTAAGCCCATAATTTGGAAATGTTGGGTACAAAAAAGTTATGTTTCAATAAGCATTTATCTTTTAAAATTAGCTATGGTTTTAAAAAACAACTTTTATTTTTAGCTAAAATCCTAGTAAAATCTAGCAAATATCTAATTACTCTAAACAACTTTTACACAAATTTTTCAAGAGTAGACCATTCATGACGTGTGAATGTTTCATTCTATATCAATTTAGTAAACATAAAAGTTACCTATTACTTAGACATAACTCCCTTTTAGGAAATAATACATGCATTTATTTCATTAAAAGAGTCTGATTTGAAACATATTTTATAAAAGAATCGTATTTGGTTCCCGAAAGACAATATTCCAAATAATTTGTCTAAACAGAGTAGCAAACAAGTTCAATATGATAAATATAGGACGCCTATAAAAATATCAAGGCTCATAACTTCATTGGTTGTAGGAGTAGAACCTGACAAAATAAATAATCGATTTTTGATAAAATAATAGTTCCTTTGAAATTGTTGTAATTTTCTAAACGGTTTTCTATACATATAGTACTGCGTAATATATTTGAATTATTTAAAAAATTGAAACATACAAGCTAAGTAGGACTAATAAGTTTTTACTTTTTACTTTTGATTATGATTTTGCAAGGCAGAAGTAGCATGTAATCATGCTACTTCTGCCTTTTTCCGTACTTGAAACTTGAAAAATACATTGACAAAAGGAACAAAATGCAGGCTATAGTCCTCTCTTGGCCAGGTGTATCAACTAATTTAATGTTGCATATTGCAATATTTGACCTTTTCATTATTGATCTCGCAGCAAAATGTATCGCAAAAGTATGAGCAGTTTGACAATCGTAGAGCACCAAGTTGGAGCCTGGAGGGGCCATGGGCCCTCCAAATAATTTTAAAATTTGGTGATATTCTTTTGATTCTGAAAAGTTCTCACTTTCACTATTTAAATATCTCAAAATGAAATTTCTATTTATATAAAAGAAATCTTCTTATAGGAAAACCACAACATTAACTTTTTGCCTACTTTTTATTCGATTTAACATAAGAAAATGTGTTCTTGGAAAATCAAAACAAAATAATGGTACCATGGACTACAGCCATGACCCAAATATGGAATTATAATAAAAGCCCATAAACGGGATCAACCCTCAACGGGATTAGGCCATAAACGGGATTAATACTGGATAGCTGTTGGGTCTAATAGGAATTAGACTCACGAAAGGAACCCACAACCAGGCCGAGCTGGACAGCAGACCTCGAGCTTGGGCGGAGTTCTAGTGATGTCGGGCTCTTCCTAGGGCTTATGTGGCAGGCTATCATTTATGCATTAGCTATCTGGCAGTAGGCAGGAATAAGGAAAGGAACGTGGACCTAAGGGAAGCAATCATTTCACAACGGCCAAGACATTACCAGACTCTTAGGGTCTATAATGTATCAGTTTCCTCCTAGAATACTAGTACTTAGAGTCTATAATACTTCATATGTACATCCTACAAAAGGACCGAATTCCGGATTAATAATATTGTCTTACGCTACCTAAATTTCATCTGTTTTCGTAGATATAGCTCTCATAGTTGGATTAAACTCCATCATTTGGTGCTCTCGTTGAGAGAACGATCTACGGTGACGATGGTTGGATCACACAGCCACAGTCGTGTTGGTAGCAATCAAGGCGGTGCGCGTTTTGATCACGTCGTGATCGAGGACGAAGGATCCAGGTCACGGCGAAGCGATTTCCGGAGGAGAAACGATAACGTGGTGACTCAGGGTGACTTGATGAACCAATTTCAAGGCGTTGGGAATTCCAGGCGTCCAACAACGCGTCCGCCACAGTTCCAAACGCCGGCCACCGGGAACCTCATTCCCAACGTAGATCCAGCACAGGCTTTGGCGAGTTTGGCTATGTTCCAAAGGGTCGTGGAGATATTAACCACTGCCTTCCAAGGAATCATTCCCAATACCAATGAAAGACCTTCGTCCCCACGTCGGACTCCATCCGATCCCCCATGGAACGAGGAGATGCCTGCACGGCGGCAAAGGAATTCTTCACCGGCGAGGTCTTAGCGATCTCATCATTACAGGCAGTCCTTAAGAACCTTGATGATGAATAGGATTGGGGGACGAAGGATCTCTGTGTATGACAGGCTCTCCTCCCGGGCGGAACAAAGTGAGGAGGCGTCCTCCGCGGCTGTCTCATCCCACCGTCGCAGTGCGCATGGAGTAGATCTCCGGAATGAGATTAATGCAAATCGGCAGGCCCGCGGAGATTGCCCTTCCCCACCCCATGCCCGGACAGGCCATGATGACAACGACCTTAGGAGGAGGCTGGACGAGCTCAGGAGGGCGGTGGATGGTCGAGTTAATCTCAACCATAATGTGAGGATTCCCGAGCCGTTCATCCGCCAGATTGCGGATGCCCCGCTACCACAAGGGTATAAGCCTTGTAACATTGAGGCTTACCGGGGGAAGACCGACCCCCAACATCATGTCTCTACGTACATGGCTACATGGTGATGATGGGATATAACAATGCAATCAGGTGCAGAGGATTCTCAGTAACATTAGACGGGCCAACCCGGGAATAGTATGATTCCCTACCTGACGGGAGGATCAAGAGTTTCCGGGAGTTAGGCCAAGCGTTCATAGCACGATTTGCCAGCTCCAAAGATTCTAAGAAGAACTTCTCTCACCTCCTAGGAGTCAAACAAGGACGCTAGGAGAGTTTAGTCGCCTTCCTAGCTCGTTGGAGGGATGAAATGGTGAAGGTGGACGGCTTGGATGACAGATCCGCCGTCACCATTCCTACCAATGCCCTGAGGTCGGGTGAGCTGTATATAAGGAGTTTGTACAGCGTCCCCCGACCTCACACGAGGAGGCCTTGCGACGAGATGACGCGCAGGCCGAGGTGGAAGAGGCTGAAAAGCAGAAGAGAGAAGGGGAGGATAGAAAGCACCAACCTGAAGATGGAAAGAAAAAGGTTCAGAGAAGGAAGCCCACGACCAAGACAAAGTGAGTGGATCCAAAAGAAAGAAGAAAGGCTGGGGAAAGAACAAATCGAGTATCCTCGATGGACCTTTATTCGCCCAACCAGAGTTTTCACCTCTGACACATCCAGTCAGCATTGTCCTAGATTATGCGGCCAAACAAGGTTTGATAACGATCCTTGAGAAGTGCAACGTTGTCAACAACCAGGCCACTTGAGGTAAGTATTGCAAACTCCACAAGAGTGATACTCACGAAACTGACGATTGTTATGCACTTAAGAAGTACGTGGAAAGGCTCATTTGTGAAGGACAGTTGGACTAGTTCGTGAAGAAGAGCCGGCATGGACAGGCCCCTCAAAAGAGGAATACCTGGAGCAGGGGAAAATACGAACCGACCTTAACCTCTAAGAAGAGGGAGGTCGGAGCCTAGTTCGAGGATGACGAGGAAAGGGAAGATTCAGGCCGACAAAAATGCCCACATGTAAACCAGATCTATGGTGGACCTCTGGGAGGAGACACTGTGGAGGAAAGGAAAAAGTGGAGTCGTCAGCTATTCGTCGGAGAGATTAACAGCCTTACGGGATGCATATATGGCGGACCAATCCCCAAATAACTTTTTTTGATTTTTTCGTATTCATTGGCTGTTAGACAGGTGGGGCTAGGTGGTTTGGGAGGGTTGGGGGTGGGGGTAGGAATAAATCAGAAAAAACAAAATTAAAAAAAAAAATAAACTTAGACCCGACCCGGTCCCGGCCCAGTCCCGGAACCAACCCAGGCCAGTATCGAACTTTCATTCTAAAACCCCAATCCCGGCCCGATCTGGTCCTGATCCATCTCTAGTACGGTCTGGTAATAGTGAGTCCCCACTAACATGTAAGAATACCTAATTGTACAACTCCATTTTTTATTTATATATGAGCTAGCACTCTTCTTCTTGTGTAGTTCTATTTACAGTATGCTTGTGTACTAACATGTAAGAATACCTAATTGTACAGCTCCATTTTTTATTTATTTATGAGCTAGCACTCTTCTTCTTGTGTAGTTCTATTTACATTATGCTTGTGTACTATCTATAATAGTTGTGTTTCACCTCCATTATGAGGCTTGTGCAGTTGTGCCTAATACCATAATTTTGGAAAAGTTGGGTACAAAAAAGTTATGTTTCATTAAATATTTATTTTTTAAAGTTAGCTCTAGTTTTAAAAATCAACTTTTATGTTTAGCTAAAATCCTGGTAAAATCTTGCAAATATCTAATTACTCTAAACAACTTTTACACAAATTTTTCAAGAGTAGATCATTCATAACGTGTGAATGTTTCATTCTATAATAATACTTGCATTTATTTCATTAAAAGAGTCCGAGTTGAAACATATTTTATCAAAGAATCCTATATGGTTCCAGAAAGACAATTTTCCAAATAATGTGTCTAAACACAATACCAAACAAGTTCAATATGATAAATATAGGACGCCTATAAAAATGTTGAGGCTCATAACTTCATTGGTTGTAGGAGTAGAACCCGACAAAAAAAAATCAATTGCTTTTCGATAAAATAATAGTTCCTTTGAAATTGTTGTAATTCTCTAAACGGTTTTCTTTATACTCCATCTGTCCCATTTTAGTTAGCAAACTTGACTTTTCAAGTCAATGACGTCTATCTTTGACCGATTATATGTTTATATAGAGAAAGTATTAATAATAAGAAAATGATATGAAAATGTTCTTTGTAAAAAATACTATCATAATGTATAAAATTATTAAATTTTGCATAAATATATTAGTTTAAATAATTGATCAAAGTTTACCACCTTTGACTTGAAAAGTCAAAGATGACTGAGTAAATTGGGACAAAGGAAGTATATAATAATGCGTAATATATTTGAATGATTTAAAAAATTGAAACATACAAGCGAAGTAGGACTAATAATTTTTACTTTTAAGCTTATCCAAGTCAAAACTATAGATACAAGTACATTGTAAAATGTGATAATAATTTTGCAAGGCAGAAGTACATTCAAGTTCCATACTTGAAACTTGAGAAATACATTGACAAAAGGAACAAAGAATGAAGGCTATAGTCCTCTCTTGACCAGGTGTATCAACTAATTTAATGTTGCATATTGCAATATTTAACCTTTTCATTATTGATCTCGAAGTAAAATGTATCGCAAAAGTAAAAAAAAAGTTACATACCTTTTTCTTTTAAAGTTTGACAATGGTGGAGCACCAAGGTGGAGCCTGAAGGGGTCATGGCCTCATGGGCCCTCCAAAATATTTTTAAATTTGGTGATATTCACTTTCACTATTTAAATATCTCAAAATGAAATTTCTATTTATACTCCGTATAAAAGAAACCTTCTTATAGGAAAACCACAACATTAACTTTTTGCCTACTTTTTATTCCATTTAACATAAGTAAATGTGTTTTTGGAAAATCGAAACAAAATTTTATCTTACACAACTATGACTAATAATTGCTACTACGTATAATATAGTCTCATAGTTACTTAAGTGTAAATATTAAACATAAGTTACTATAACCAAAGTTACTAATGTGATCACTACACAACTACACTTCAAAAGTCACATTTTTGCAACTCATATGTAATTATTTCATGATATTATTACTAGTATTAAATCAGTACATGCATGCATGCAGAGACCTCAAGGGTCTTTTTAGATAGAGGGATCTGTAAGGAAAGGCTGTGGGGTTTGGGGCACTTGGTCAATATCTTGATATTATGATATATAAAACGTTTTTACAAACAAAAAGTTTATTGAAATGATGAAGATATATGGTTACTCATTATGTTACTCTTTGTATTTTATAAAGACCTTACCCCTCAAAGCTAAAAACCTACGTCCAAAATGACCTTACGTCCCCAATGCATTAATGCTCACCTAATGCCTCTCATAACAAGTTATACTGTGCATAAAAACGTTAAGTGCATATCCTACCAAGTCCATAATCTTTGGCAAAGAGGGATCACATGCAGCAAAATCTAGCTATCATATGTAAACAGGCTTCACATCAGTAGCCGCAAAGCTTGCACCACAAAATGGGCATTTACGATGACGTGATTCGATAACTTTTAGGATGCAAGGATTGCAGAACAAATGGTAGCATTTTGTGATGACAACCTGAAACCAAATTAGGGGTTAGATTATAGAAAGTGCTACATATGCAGATGGATGAAATAAAAAATATCATCAACGTCTCATTCAATTCTTGTATACTAGGAATAACCAACCTCCTTTCGCCTGTCATGACACACACCACAGTTGAGTATTTCTTTGTACTCCGTTAGTGTCTGCCGATGCTTTTCGATTTCAGATGATCCCTCAATTTGTGACCTTAGACGTGTTGTCTTTCTCCTAAGAGCTTCTACATCCTCTTCTGCCCTTTTTCTTTCAAACCTGGTTATTAAACAGAATTATGAACAGAAAGGAAAGAAAAGTCAGGTCTGATTGACTTTACACTTGGTATCAGATTCAGCTTTGATCACCAATGCCAGCCCAGACCTGAATGGGGTTTCACAAAGAGTACACCTCACTCTAAGTTACTATTACCTTCTATCTAACATTCAAATTTTGACCACAAAGCCTCCTTGGGTTTGCTCTTTTGTTAAGATCAAAGATGTGTCTAAACCTCCAACTGATTAAGCTCTAACATGTGATTAAAAGTGAATATTGAGAGCTTAATATGATGCGTAGCACTTCTTGCTAGATATCTCTTGTATAAGTCTCTTGAATTTAGCTCAGATATTTTCTTCCGGACACTTTTGATAAGATCACACATTGGAAATTTAAAGAGAATGATTGGTAAACAAGAATATAGGCTGAACTAGCTAACAGATTGGTCAATTTTTTAGTGTGGGGTTTGGTGACTAGTCCAAGAACCTTATGGCCCAATTTAGTAACCCCAACCTGATCCTGAACCCTGTTGGGTTGTCAATACTGCGAGTCTGCGAACTATATAGTAAACCACAAAGGGATGTGAAGAAACTAATTAAATCTCGAATTACCTTTCTTTCTCTAGATCTATCTGCAGATCAGATAGATGCACTCGACTTTTATCAACCTTGGTCTGTAGTTCTTCAAGCGCCTCTCGTTGCTGCTGGGATGCTTTTTTCACATCTATTAATCTCTTATTGGTGCTTTCCAGAGTAGCTCTAGTTTGAACTCTATCCTCTCCGAGTCTATGGACTTGGTCTGAGCATGCTCTTAACTGTAATTCAAATATAGAACTATTTATAAAGTCCTCATCATCACCTTAATCCCAAATTCCCAACCATGTTCCATTAATCGGGTTAACCACCTGGTGCCCCGACTTTGCCTGTCGGTAATTAAAAACAGATGGCCAATTAAGCGATGTTTCCAGTGGGATGACTACATCATCGTTTTTCTGGCAGAGATGATGATGACAACTAATACCTTCTAAAAATAAATAAACTCATCATTCCTGAATTCTAAAGAGAGAATATAAAGAAACTTAATCTACCATGCACAGGAGCATAGGACAGGCGAGAATACAAAATAACTATTGTCCCACAGTCACAGCCGCCAGACAGATTAAGGCATATTTAGACCCCAATGATACATTTTTATTTTTTGAAATAACAAAAGGAGTATGCATGCATTCGAAGAAAAGAATTACGAGTATAAAGATCTGCTACCCAACTGCAAGTTTGAAATGCATAAGGAAAAAATAAAAATGCAAAAACCTACTGCCCCCATATAGACCCACTGTAAAACGACATCCCATATTTCCATGGGAAGAAAATAATGTTTTTAGTCACCCCACTGCTACACATAAAACAGAAGAAAACTGCAGAAGAAACTGTCCAACTTTCATACTACAATGGCACCAACTTTCAGAGTGAGCGGCAGCCAGCTGTTTCAAGCAGTTGATTTGCAGAGGCAACAGAGAGGCAAATGGTAAACGTCAAACCACTAAAAATGCAGTTTTAACTATTAAAACAACTTGACTTATGTTGACTGCTCAAAATCGAGGGTTAGCACGGAAGCTCTCCATTGGTGCTCGCCTGCACTTTGTGCTTAAAAGAGGTCGCATTCTACAATTGAGCTAACATGGTAAAATATCACAAGGTCATGATGAGTTGAGATATATACCTGGTCATCGATTTTGGCAGCTTTCAGCTCATAGAAGCTGCAAGTTGCTTTGGTTTCTTGAATTGCTTTCTCCAGTGACTGGTTTTCTAACGTTAAAGAACTCTGCTGCTGTCTTGCCTTAATTCCCTCCATAACAAGCTACAGAGAGAGGAGTTACTACATTATGGTACTAGAATTTATATCACCAACTAGCTTGGGAGATATAATGTGAATTAATATGTACATTCACACAATGAAAAACTATCATCTATCTACATAATCATTATGCACGATGCACCTACGGCATACACGTAGTCGATGATTATTGAAATCCATTACAACAACATTACCCCAGCGCCGCAAAGGCTCCCACCTACGGTGGGGTAAGGGATTATTGAAATCAATTGATCTAAAAAAAGAGTAGATTGTAATTGTACAGAGTAAATCATAAACCATCTATAATACATTTATCAGTATCTACTTCAATTGCTCAACCTGAAGGATGATAAAAGCTTGAATCATTATATAAAGAGGGAACACCAGATGATACTGGGCCAAATTACCAGATTGGTAAAAAACAAGGTGTTTTACCAAGTTGGTAAAAAAAACTCCCGAGACAAATTGGTAAAAAAAAGAAGCCGAAGTGACAGATTGATCATTTTTGTGAGTGGGACATTTTTTGCCCTCGACTTTAGAATTCCCGGTATTCATATTCTAAGTATTGTGAAATTGACATTTTAGTCCTTCAACTTTGATTTTGTCATTAAAAGTACGGGACTAAAAAATCTACTGCATTTAAAAAATCTACTCAAAAATTCTATTCCATATGAAAATTATATTTTATATGGAATATTTTTGCTATTTTATATGCAGTAGAATTTTAAAAAAAATTATAGATTAGTCATATTTAAAATATTAATACTAAAAATAAATAAATTTATATGTGTGTGCTCGACTAACCAATTTCATACGTGTGTGCTCGCGTTAATGCACATATGTTAAAAATGATAGTGGTCGTAGTTATTTAAAATAAACGTAAATATAATTTTTATATCATTTTTCAAGACTTATTAAAAATAAAAAAAAATAAAGTTAAGTTATATACTTATAGATTCATATTTTTAATGGTCATTTTACGTAACAGTTAATCGCAAACAGTTAAGTTACTAACATTTTGTTTCAAACTGATAATGAAAGTGGTTAGTTAAAAAGTTAACAAAATGTGCTAGTATTAATTTGCTGATTCAATAGACCTTTTTTTAGCTAGCAGACAAATGCTATTATGAAATATTGGGAATTCTAAAGTCGAGGACTGCAGTAGTATTTATTTTAAATATGACTATTCTATAAGTTTTTTTAAATTGGTTAGTCGAGCACACACATGTAAATTTATTTATTTTTAGTATTCATATTTAAATAAAGCAAAATGGCTCACTACACTGTCTGCGCTTCTTTGTTATGGAGCAGCGGTCAGTCCATGCAATTTTGCACGCGATTTTCACTATGGGTCATACGGAAACAGTCTCTCTATGCTTTAGTGTAGGGGTAAGACTGCGTACATCCGACCCCCCCCTTACCCCACCGTAGGTGGGAGCCTTTGCGGCACTGGGGTAAATGAAAATGAAATGATATTTAAATATGACTATTCTATAAGTTTTTTTAAAATTCTACTGCATATAAAATAGCAAAAAAATCCATATAAAATAGAATTTTCATATGGAGTAGAATTTTGAGTAGATTTTTTAAATGCAGTAGATTTTTTAGTCCTGTACTTTTCATGATAAAGTCAAAGTTTAAGGACTGAAAATGTCAATTACACGATACTTAGAATATGCTAATTTGGCCGATGATACTGTTACCTTAATGTTATAGTCATCCCTCTCAGTTATCTGCTGCAAAAGTTGTTGATTTTGAGTTTGCATATCATCATAGGCTTGCCCAATAGTCTGATCCACAATAAGTTTTGGTTTACTTCACAACACCAATAAATATAACTACAAAAATAGCCTTGTTATATAGTTAAGAAAATTGGAAAAAACAAAATTAGAAAAGTGAGACCTCAATTTCAGACAGGTAGGCCTCAGTCTCCTCATGTTTTGATCTCAACGCTTCAGAAATTCTGGATTTTTCCCTGAAGCAAAAAAAACAGAGGGTAATCTTTATGAACAGCTTCTACCAACAGGATATAAATTGCATGTTCTAAGCCAATCTTCAAAGTGCTTTAGTGGCTGATATAAGGATCAACTAACTACTTCCTACCGCATGTTTGTTCATAGGCATGCATATATAAACAAGCAACAAAACAACAACAACAACATCCAAGCCTTAATCACAAAAGAGTTCATTATAAATTTGTAATAAACTTAACAATATAAATTCAATAATCTCTTTACACTCGGCAATTTATTAACAAAACCAGGGTTCCATCAATGAATCCGAGAGAAGAATGCATCACCTACACAGTTTTCATGCATTAAGAAACATTAACAAGATCATGCTTGTTCATTATGGCCAAACCATGCTAGATTGGATTTTAAAGTTGCAAATGAAGGCCTAGCCATGATTAAATGCAAAGAAAGCTTAATCAATTTCTGGTAAATTTCTATTTACACTAGTTTCTGGAAATTTGAGAAGGATATTAGAAATTTGTCTACTAAAAGAGAACACACCCTTCACAATAGGGAAAGAAAAGAGCCCCCAAAAAAAAGGAGTAGCCAACTGAATAAGGTGGCATTTGTTTAAGTAACAATAAAGCTGAAATGCTGAATGAAGCTTGAATGGTATCATTTATCTAATTTTCAAAATTATCTGACAATCATCAATTTGAGCAAGTTTGAGACTACCTTTTAGAAGCCTCCAACTTCTGTCTGAGCTCAGCAATCTCAGCTTCAGTGGCAGCTAGCTTTTGTTGAGATTCAGCCTCAGCTTCAATTGCAGTTTTTACTCGAGATTCCAAATTGTGCTCATCAAGAGAAGTTTTCAATCTCTGAACAGAAGCCCAAGCCTTGTACTCAGAGTCCCTAGCTTCAAGAACATCCCTGCATTCCCAAATCAACATTCTTGACTCTGGTTCTTTACTTTTGTTATGCATAAACAAATGCTTTCATTTAGTATATTTATATGATATACGTGCAATGCCTTAATTATATTTAGTCATGTAGATAATGTTAGATAAAACTTGACTTGGTGACGTATAGGATTTTAGGGAATTGAATGAAACATATAAAGGGCTTGAATGGATGATTTAGATTTACTAGAAACTTTTATGAATACAACCTAGCAACAGGTTTTAACATATAGTATGAACTTTTGACTTAGATTGCTATTCTGAATCACAGAATCAGTTCACATGAATGATGAGTATTTAGAGGAACAGCTTTTCTTATGCACCTAGAGAAGTAGATTCAATCTACTGCAATCAAGTGTTGCAATCACTTACTTAAATAGATCACACAAGAAAATAACTTCCATGATGACATTACATGTATGTGCATATAGCTGATAATATCCATTACAGAATTCTTTATCGCAAGTTACAATCTGTCATTTGGTTATAACTTCCAGAGTTCCAGTACCTATTTCTTTAATGGAAGAAGTGAAAGAATAATCTCATATGATGTCCATATATAACTCCCAAGGAATGAAAGTTGCAACTCGTCTGGGTTTACCCAACCTGATTTAAGTCAACAAAATTAGGTCTAGACTTTTAGTCTGACGGATTTTAGTGCAACTCATTTCAAAATGCGGTCTTTAGTCAGACTATTTTTAGTCTGTCGTATATCTATTAAAGTCAGTTACTACCATAGTGTAACATAAACATATGCACAAATGATTGTTTATTCTATGAATAGAACAATCCTCCAATAGCGGAAAGTAATGAAACCCATAGCTTTCAAGAGAATTTTCAAAACTAATGTGTAGAAAAAAAGTATCTAAAAGAGGGTCCTTATGTTCGCACTGAAGTGGCAACCTCTTGTACGAGTGTACGAGAAGACTTGCTGATCCCATCAGATGTAGTGAAAACTACCGTCTTAATGGTTGTCTAGTTGATACTGTAAATCATGATCATGACTCAAGAGTTGATGGACTATTTGTTTTAGTTAGCAACCCTAGTTCACTACACAGAATCTCTAAGACTCTGGTACCACGTTAAAATAGAATATTGCATTGCTTGATTAAGTGCAAATATTATGCACTACTTATATGCACAAAATCTACATGTAGTCCTTCCCCATTATGAATCTAGGGTTTCCTGGAGTAACAATCAAATATTATGAATTCTACACTCTAATGCTTCTCAAATTAGCATGCTCAGAAAGATATGATATCTTTTATAACATTTGTTGAGCAGTAATATATAGCATACCAACTCCCACGATCTTTGTTTTTCTTCGCCTATTGGTATTCTAATCTACTCCAGTCTAGCCCTAGAAAATGCAGTACAGTAAATGAAATACTAAAATATATGTAGTATTACTTTTACAGTATATAGAGTACTACACCTGGAAAAGGGGGATTCAAGCCTGAACATTTCTAGAAAAAGATTCAATTCCATATCACTCTTCTTCAAATCTTGAACCTATTCCAATCAATTCAGAGCTCAATGCTTCATGCAAGTGAAATAAATAAATAAATAAATAAATAAATAAATAAATAAATAAATAAATAAATAAATAAATAAATAAGTAAATAAATAAATACATAAATAAATAAATAAATAAACTTCACTGCCAACTCTACGTGTTAGTTCAACCAAAAGAAAGAAAGAAAGAAAGAAAGAAAGAGGGTGGTTGATTTTTAATAGATGATTTTAGACTATATGCTTTTATTATGTGAGCTTGTTGAATTACATGATAAGCCGTTTATTCGTTATATTTGAGGTACTCTGTTACCTGGCATAGTCAAGACAGTCAAATTATTTTATTTTAATATTTTAGAAATGTCTTGAATTATACGTCATCATAAAAAGAATTAATATTTAAAGCAAAAGATAAGGTGATATGTACTGGGTCGCTCCAATATGTTTAATGAGTCGCTCCCATGAGCTGTCGGAATGGCACCATTGAGTACATATCACGGGCTGACAGGCCCAAAGTTAAAATTAGCCACATAAAGTTTAATGAGATCTGTTTCAGAATGGATTACAAAAAAGTTTACAGAGATCTTTTTCAGAAAGTTTAACGGAAAGTTTAATGAGATCTCTTTCAAAAAGTTTTACAGACAGTTTAATGAGATCTCTTTCACCTACGATTTCTTTCAGAAAGTTTTACAGAAATCTTTTTAAAAGTATTATGAGATCTCTTCAGAAGCTACTTTAGAGTTTTTTCAGCAAGAATTTTTGAGATCTCTTCAGCAATTTTCAAGAAATTATTTTAGAAAGTATTCTTTTGAGAAGTTAAGCATGATTATAGGCTAATTTTATCTATTGATAAATTAGCATAGACTTCCCAGATACTTTGTGGATTCATAGTGACTTACCAAGTGTGAAGCTTATCAATTTTCTTTATTCACATATACGGATACAAAGAGTAAGGCCAAGGTCAGGGAGTGGAACGCGTGCCAAAATGAGTTAACAAGAACGACGTTGGCGATTTATAGTTATTGTTTTATTTAAGTATTTCAGTTTCACAATAAAGTGATTGTTATTATTTAAATTTGTTGGAGTATTTATTTGATTTGTTTGAAGTTGAGTAAATTCCTGGATACAAGTGGTTATCAGTATATCACATTTGTTTGTGATAACTAGATTTTATGAAGTTTTATTTGGAGTAATTTTAGTTACTTCATGAGTTTTTAGCAGGGTTATTAATAAAGTAAATGACCGTAATATTGCAGTTTTTTAAAGTAAAATTTGGTGTAACCCTTTAACCCTGAGAGGGGCGTTACACTATTTGTATCATTGTATGAAACATAGAAATTTTACTGCATTCAGGATAACTTGCAGCAAACTCCATTAGTCCAATATGTAGTAATGATGCTCACTCCTATTCGAATCCTTGAGAAAAAAGGTCATCAACTTTCTAATCATTTTAGGCAAAAATTGTGTTTGGGAGTTGCATGCCTCAATAAAAAGAAATTTTCTAAATTTCAATATGTGTTAATATCAATTTGGTTTTAGGAGCCATACGAACCATACATATATAATACCTGTAATATAAAAAGAATAAATTCAAAGATATTATATCGAATAAAAGTCTCTAATAGAAGTAGCAGAAACAAATCATACAACAGCCCGCAACTTCAGCATTTCAATTTCCTGGGCAGCAGAAAGAGTGGATAATTTGTCCAACTCGCTAACCTGAAAAATACATCAAAGAAATACTTCAACCTACTAAATCTTAATATAAAAAATGGGAGAAAGAAACATATCAGCCAACCTTCTGGTTAAGAATATTGGAAAGAGACTGAACATCAGCACGCAAATAATGTACATTTGCAGCAGTTTCTTTGTATTTGCTTAATTGATTCTGCATGCTACCCATTTCTTCTGGAAATGAAGAAACCAAAGTTCTAAATTCGGAAATGATTTCTTTCCTGCCTGAAAGAAACACAGTATCAAGTCAGCATTCGGAACATCACCAACAAATTCAAAAAATACATCAAACATCTTAAAGTTGATGTAATACCAGGTTCTCTAGTTGCTTCTTCCAGTCTTGCCTCAATTAGACTTCTTTCATGTTTGTGTTTCTGTATCTCCATTTCAATCTCTTTAATTCTGGAATCACCAACTGCTGAGGATCGATGCAAAGCATCAAGTATATCATTTTTCAAACTCATCTCTTTTTCTTTCCAAGAGAGATTGTCCTTCTCAACCTATATATTTTAGTAACAAATAAGTTGCCAGTAAATGAAAGTTTAAACAGGAAAAAATGCACATATGAGAAGAGCATCCCATGGTACCTGTATTTTATTATACATTGATTGATACTGAACTAAATCTGCCTTAGCCTTCAAAAGTTGCTCTTTAACCATGACATAAGCATGACTAGAGCATATGGTCTTCACATTCTTTAACATGTTCTGTAAAAGACAATATCCGATTAGCCACTACATGGATGAGAAATGAAGCACTCCCAGAGATGAACAGTTTACCTGCAAATTACACAATTCCTTCAATATTTCAATCCTTTCTTGGTGAAGATGATTGAGTTCAAATAGCCGAAAAGATGACTGGTCCTGTTCGCAAGCTCAAGTCAGTTGATTTAACAAACACAATCCGGTCAACCAAAAAACAAGAGATGAACTATTCATTATTAATTTACTACCAACAACTCTTTTAGGGTTGACTCCATGTCTTTTATATCTTTCTGTTTATCCTTGACTTTGTCACCAGCTACATGTTTATTAACAACGTTCAGGGCTGGGAAGAATGTCCCCTTTGTGGCCTCTTTCTCTGCTTTTAGAATTGCCAATTTTCTATTATTCTCTTCCAAATCTGCAATCGTCTTCTGTAACTCGCCTATACATTAGTATCCGAAAGTAAGTATTAGTTTAAAGTTGCTAAGCACTTTTCCATGAAAGCTAGGTCATCATTCCAATAAACACCGCAGCATAAATAACTAAATGAAAGTATTTCAGAGGTAATGCAGAGAGCTCTACTATATTACTCCCTCTATCCCACTAACAATGGGACAAGAGGGAGCGGCACGCAAACCAATAAAACGTGGTTTATGTGGTTGCTATTGAATTGATAAAGTAAGAATAAAGTAAGAATGATTTAGAGCCACACAAACTTTACCAAATTTTAGTGGGTATGGGGCAATCTTAGTGGGTATGACTGAAAAGGTAAATGAGACAATCTTAGCAGGACGGAGGGAGTATTGAATTAAGTTGAGCAATAAAAAAGTCCCACTCCCACAAGCGAGGAACAGAAGTAAAAAGAATGACAAAGAGAAGCTGCAGTGGCAATTCTTAAACAGGTTGATTCTGTTCTAAACATGCGTCTTTGAAGCATAAAAGGGGGATTGGCCAAACAATAAATGTTCACGTGAATCTTTTAACTTGGTAATCGGCATAGATACTTGGCAGAGAAGAAGTCAACAGAAGACAGTAAGTTGTCCTTGCGGAAGTGCAATTATAAAGTCTGAAACTGTTGCTTATTGTTCCAACAATAAGCCCGATAAATAGTAATGGGAAGGGTCCTTGTCAGGACAGGAAAGAGAGTTCAAGCCAAATACAACTATTGTAATTAAAGACATACTCCCTCCGTCCCTTAAAACTTTGTCATCTTTCCTTTTTGGGACGTCCCAAAAAACATTGCCACTTTCCCTTTTAATCAATTATTTTGTGGTTTCTGTTATTTCTCTCTCCTCTGCACAAACCTCAACCACACAGTTTTTACTTTATTATTCTCCGTGCCGGTCAATTTTGGCAAAGTTTTAAGGGACGGAGGTAATACTAAATAAAAAGAGATGTAATGCTAATACAATGGGAAAGAATAAAATCGCCCTGCATCACATTCCTAGCTACGACATCGCTGGTAGGTCTGCGCTATCATCAAGGTTGTTAAAATCGTATTTTTTGGTTCAATCGATACAAGTATTTAAAAATCGAATCGATACAAGTATTTAAAAATTGAATCGGAAAATCTAATCATAAATCATAAGATTTTATAAAATAATTAACTAAAAAATATTAGATAAATGGAAACTCAAAAATTAACATTATTGAGATAAACCATTATAAGTTGTCTTACAATGAGACCTTAGTTAAAATGCACAAAATAATTAATAACAAAATATATTATGTAATTAAAGAATGAAAGCCACACAAACAATAAAAATGATGTTTTAATCAAATTTCACAATAAATATATGAATCATCTTCATCATTACCCCAGTGCCGCAAAGGCTCCCACCTACGGTGGGGTAAGGGGGGTCGATGTACGCAGTCTTACCCCTGTACTAAAAGCACAAAGAGACTATTTCCGAATGACCCAAGTGAAAATCGCGTCGAAAATTGCATAGACTGACTGTTACTTCATACCAAAGAAGCGCAGACAGTTTAGTGAGCCACTTTTCTTTATTCCATCATATTCCCAAGCCAAAAAATAGTGAGTCTTTCGCTCCATTGAAAATGATGGAAATACAATAAATATATGAATGGCGAGACTATTTAAGTATTTGTATGTTTATATATGAATAGAAACTTGGCAAGAATATGTAAATAATGGTGTGAATTCCGTAAAACATTGAACATATATTAATAGTTACACATGCAACGCATGGTTGCAAGTGGCTAGTTGGTTAAGCATAGAAGACTAAAGTGTTTTAGCGATTTGGGCGTGGGTTCGAAACCCAACGCAGACGTATTTTCTTTTTATAAAAATTATTTATTCTTCTGATATCCCATGTTCCCACACCGGAATATCAGAGAAAATTTCCCCCTCCCTTGCCTATATAAAAAGCTCGGTTCTTGAAAACTCTCAGTAGGCAGCAGGTATTTGATTTGCCTTGCTAGCGTGAGGAATTCGGCCGAGTTTGGTGCGTGCTAAACACAAATTTTAACATCATTAAATCGTATTTAATTGCGATTTTGAATGATTTTTGTGATTTTAAATGATTTTTTATGTTTTTTAGTAATTCCGATTTTGTACACGATTTGAATCGATTTAGACCGTTTAGTGAGTTTGAATCGTAAAATCGTACAATTTTACGACTAAAATTGCGTTTTTGATAACATTAGCTATCATCACGCCAAGAGTTTTTCCCACTTTTAGTCCTCCGACTACTATGTCACTCACACTTTTGGTACTCGACTTTGATTCTACAAGAGGCAATAGTGCCACTATTCTCATTCTTTATGTTGATGATTTTGTACTTACCGTTGAATTTGATTTAAATGTTTAAGGAGACATGTGATTCTTCTTACTGTGGAGGTGGCCAGGAATCAAGCGGGAATTTCAGTACCACAGTTCACAAAGGAAGTACACTGGACTTCAAATACACAGAAATGTAATCCTCTTAGGTGCTAAAGTTGTTGACACTCAAACATATGTTTATGCGAAACTGATGCAAAACCAGATGACACTCTGGTGGATAAAAGAAAATACCAGTAACTAATGGGCAAGCTCATCTATACAATAGACTGGATATATCTTTGCAGTAAGCTGTGCAAGTCCATTTATGCACTCTCCCTCTGAAGCCCACTTACAAGTTATAAGCAGTTTACAGGATCTCAAGGCATCTAAAAGACTCTCCGCATTTTTCTTTGTTAGCAAAACAAGCACTTCACTAAAACAAACAAAGACAAAATCACGTACATACATAGGTAGCCCCCTTTTATCTAACAAGTTTTTCTTTTTTTGGCTTTCTTTCCTAACCGATCAAATTCATAACGTCAGCAAGATTATTGAGTTACATCCATGTGGGATGGAGTAGGATTGTTCTTTATGAGGAATCGAGAGAAATGACTTTTCCCTCTACATTGACACAGATTGGGCAGGCTCAGTAGATGATTGAAGATTGACATCATGTATTGTACATTTGTTCAGGGAATTGTAGCAGCATGGAGAAGTAAAAATAAAATAAGATGCTTTAGCAAGCAGCAGAGCAGAGGCACAATTGACATGAGCTGCACTTTGAATTTGGAAAGATTGTTGGCTTAAAATGCTCGTTCAAAAAGTTTTGAATAAGTGAAGATGGAAGGGTTAAGAACATTGTGTGGCAGTAAAGCTGATATTTAGTGTAGTTTTTAAGGACAACAAAGATTATTGAGGAAAAAATACCTCGTAAACACTTGAGCTCAGCTTCATTCTTTGCATCAGCGTCTCTACGACTCTGCAATGCACTTGCCAATGTTCTGTGCTTCACATGAAGTTCATTTACAGCTTGTCTTAGGTTTTTCACGTTTTTAAGCAAATCATGGGATGCTTCTGCAGGGGAGGATTCTGATAAAAAATAAAGGCAAGTGTATATATAATTATATTATATATATTTATATTATATATATAGGTTTTGGTTCAAATAAGAACATGATCTTGGGAGAGAAATGAGAACGAATTTGGACCGTTAGATTTGCTTTAAGTGAAATTCAATGTGCATTAGATTAAATTGTAATGTGCATTAGGTGAAATTGAAATGTGCAACACAAAGCGTATGATACAATGTCATTAAATGAAGCTGAATTGTGCATTAGGTGACATTGAAATGTGCATTAGGTGAAACTGAAATGTGCAGAATAAAATGTACGATGTGATGTTATTTTTGTACATTTTATTCCGCACATTTCAGTTTCACCTAATGCACAATTGAGTTTAAATTTTTATTCTGCACATTTCAGTATCATGTAATACACATTTCAGTTTCATCAAATGCACATTTCCGTTCCACATAATACAATCCAACGGTTCAGATTCGTTCTTATTTCTCCCCTGGGAGTCCGTTCTTACCGGAACCGCTCCCTATATGTGTGTATGTATGTATGTATATATTTAACAAGATCAAATGATGATGTAATTAAGTGATCATAATCACTTCAGAGTTAAGTTAGGTCACACGCAACTATGCATTGTACCATTATCTGAAAGTGACTTAAGAAGTGCAGTATACAATCTATCCTTTATATGCCAGAGACTATCAACAGCTGCAACTGCATTAGACACTAAGTCCATCACCTTGTCATCAAAATCTGTTTTCTTGTCTTCCATGGTGCCATCATTTGGATCTACTTGTAGTAGAGCATTCACTAATGCTTTACCGCCAGCAGGTGAATAACCACCTAGTGAAAATAAAAGAACATATCCGTATTGAACAGGCTTAAACTACTATGACAATGATATTCACTCATGTCAAACAATCGATAGTATTCTGAATGATGAAATGGTACCTACTTCAAAATGAACATGTCCTGACTGTCATCATAGTCTACTAAACCTATTTAAAAATATAGTGCTATGAACACTTTTCTGACTCAATGACAATTTGAAGAAAGTTCTAAAAGACTAATCTAAAAGAAGCAAAAACTGATAAGAAACAGAAAATATAGGAACTCAATAGCATATGGCTGGGAAAAGAACAATAAAGAAAAAAGTCTAGGAATGGATGTGTAACACTGGGCTACTGAAATCTCAGGTGCACGGTGCACTAAAAGTTCAACCAATCTTCTGATCTTGTCATCATGATTTTATGTGCACTAGAAATACCATGAGTTTATATACTGCTGAAACAAGAAGGCGAAGAAGTTAAGAAGGAAGGACAAGGCGAATTGGTTAAGAAAACTAGAAAAGTAGGAAAGCAATGAAAAATTGTGATAGATGGCCTGAAATTCAAGAGGGTATAACGTTTTTAGAATTCTTCTTTCATTTTCTTTACTTCCTCTAGATCACAAGATGGAGGTTAAAATCATCCAAGTGTCGTATGATGGCACTTCTGCCCCCTCTAATACAATGCTTCTAAAGTAAAATAAAAAATTAAAAATAAAGTATTCTGACTTAACCTTCTTGATTGAAATGCTCTTTACAATCCATCAAAGCCTCTAGGTCAATTGAGAAATCCTTTAAGCGAATTGAGCGTGTTTTCAGCTCATCAACCAGCTAGTGAAAAGAAAAAATCAGAAAGGTCATCCAGAAAGATGTAAAATTGAGCAACGCACAGTATACATTTGAATCTTAATGCACACCATTTCACATCATGCAGAACCATAAACATGGCAAGTGCATACCTCACTCCATGATTTTTGGACTAATTCCAAAGTACTATCATATGGCTGTTGTTTTTCCCTTTGTTTGGTAAGTTTATCTTCAAGTCCAGCAATCTCAATCTTCTGAACTTCCAACTTTTGTGAAAGCTTTTGATTTTGATGCTGCAGTACTGCTGTGTCAAGCTACAATAGTAGAAACATTACGTTTGAATTAGAAGAGAAGAATGCCGAATTTCCTAGTTTCTTCAGGAGTTACATTTCACCAATAGTACACATAAAATCTAAAATCATTCCTAAAACTTTTTCACAGGAACTCCAAAATTGTATGCAGACACGAAACCGACTCCTCGCGGACCCGGACATAGCATGTCAAGTTAAGCCTTGGCTGTAACAAATACAGCCGAGTGGAAAATAATACTCCGTAAGAGATTTAAAAGTCACACCTTTATAAGTGTATCCATCGGAGTAGTCAAGCTCCAGAGAAGGTTTTTGCCTCCGGCAACGAGCTATCTCTTCCCGCAGAAAAAGAAAAAATAAAACAATAACACCTGGGATTTCCTTGCGTTGTTCAAAACTTGAAAAGAAGGTTCAAAACTTCAAATAAACATCTTGTATTCCGTATGTTTTTATACAACCGTGCATCTTGTATAGTTGTACAAGTATGATTGTACAACTTTTATCTTGTACTCCGTATATTTTTGTCATTATTTATGATATAAAAATTACGAGTATATAAAAACGTTCTTTTTTAACAGTACTTTTATAAAAGTATAAAATTCATTTTCTTAATTGATAAAGTTTTTTGTGAAAATTGTATAGTTGTCCCTGTTAAGCTAAATAGTTATATGAATATTTATTAATTATTTGGAAATAACACATGAAATTGAAACTTTTCATATTTATAGTGTTTATTTAAATAACTTTTTCATTTGAAAGTAAAATGTGTTTTTAATAGTGTTTGGATCTACTTTTTATAATTGTTTATGCCTCTTTAGAATGAAATGAAAATGCAGAAGTGCTTCTGAATGCTCCAAATTGCTACTATGAGCAGTTTATAAGCTATGGGAAACGGACCAGCTTCTGAAAAATTGATTTTGATTCTAGTTATACTTTTGAAAAAATAAGTAGAAGCAGAATCAATATGTACTTTTTTTTCTTTTTTTGAGGAATCCGAGCTTATTTTTAAAAGCTGTACTATTGAATAAATTTTGGCATTTTTGAAAAAAGAATAAACTTTAGCATCAAATTTATACTAATTAAGTTTCCAACAGAATTGTGAACGGTCCACCTTACATTAGATAAAAAAAAACGCCATTCATCTTAAGATTCACCGCATAACTTTTTAATCATACACAAAAAAAAAAAACTTCCTAGATAGTGTTTATTGATAGCTTTGTAAATTCAAGTAATGATATTTATACAACTTTATTATTATTTTATTTATATAAAATCATGAATATAAATCGACTTATCTCATTTATCCATAACAAACACATTGAAATATCAAAAGAATCTAGTCATAAAAGATGCTCAAAACATAACAATTTTGATTAAAAAAAAGTCATCAAATATTATCTTATCAATTGAGGCTTTTTGTATTGTTTTTAATGTGCTACTCCCTCCTTCCATTTTAGTTAGTCAAACTTGACTTTTGAAGTCAATGACATGTATCTTTGACCGATTATATGTTTATATAGAAAAAATATTGATAATATGAAAATGATATGAAAACATTTTTTGTTAAAAACACAATCATAAAAGTATAAAATTATTAAATTTTGCATAAATATTCTAGTTAAAATAATTGGTCAAAGTTTACCATCTTTGACCGGAAAAGTCAAAGATGGCTAAATAAATTGGGACGGATGGAGTATATGATGTTTGAAAGTGATTCTACTTCATTTTTAAAAATATAATCAAAAGCAGTTTTCTCTCACTTCTAAAAACTGCTTTCATGAGTAATTTATAATTCAGAGCACTTAGAAATATGTATGCAGTATTTGCAAACACTCAACTATTTGCTTGAATTTTATGAAATAGACTCAACACCCTCATTAACTAATTTACTAAATATAAGTTGTCGGATTAAACCTTACACTCTTCAAATCTTATTTATTGCCTTCCGTAAGAGTGAGATTAAGGCTAGTTGCAATTCTTATTCACATGACCAGAAAACTCATATCAATATATATATATAAGAGGAACTTTTTAAGAGCATACAAAGCGCCATGTCATTATATATAAGAGTGAGATTAAGGCTAATTGCAATTCTTATTCACATGATCAGAAAACTCATATCAATATATATATATATATAAGAGGAACTTTTTAAGAGTGAGATTAAGGCTAATTGCAATTCTTATTCACATGACCAGAAAACTCATATCAATATATATATATAAGAGGAACTTTTTAAGAGCATACAAAGCGCCATGTCATTATATATAACAATTACTTACTTATTTTTATACCTTTTGTTTTTATTAGATTCTATTTTTGATTGCATATTGATATGGAAACAAAAATCCTTATAAATCCACCTTAATTAATTTGGTAAGCTTCAAATAAGTAAAATAATTTTTGGTTATCAAAGTGAAATTCTAATAACGTTTATTGATATGAAAACTAATTTATATTAGTTTACTACACCGAATTAAATAGAAACAAATATGCAAATTAGTTTACTTATTAATTTGACACCTATTAGTAAATTAGTAAGCTTCAAATAAGTAAATAATTAAAAATGAAATTAAAAATTATAACCAACATAAAGTATATATATTTTCACGGCGACTCAGTCAACAGAATGACAGTAGGCACATACACCCGTGCGCACCAAAGGCCCAGCCTTATTTCAGGTTTTGTGACCTTCACCCGGTCGCTGCGGGGATTCGAACCTTGATCCATTGATCCAAATCTCCCACCACTCGACCAACTGAGCTACTCGTGCGGGTATAACAGAAGTATAACAGAAGTTTAAAACTGCAAACTAGCAGTGGCATATTCGCCAAAATAGTGTCACACTGGGAAGTTGGGCCTATCAGGAAAGATATTTTTGAATATTATGATTATCAAGTCATAGCAGGATTAGCAGCATCAGCCATGAGTTCCATCAGTTGCTCCCGGCTGCACAACAGATTTCTGTGGGACTGGCCAGCGTTTCCTATTACCAGAGCCAGATGAAACCTTAACAACGGCTGGTCTCAATAGTCGATTTCCAAGCCTAAATCCACGCCGGTATTCTTGAGTTATTACTCCCTCCCAAAACTCGTTAGATTCTTCTCGAGCAATAGCTTCATGTAGCTGGAAAAAGAGAAAGAATTATCGAAATGAGGATCCATCATATGAGAGTTGACGCCATGATTGTCAAGTAAAATTTGGTATTCCTCAAACATGAAGAAGCTCGTCAATGATTTGATCAAGTGAAATTTTCGTATAAACATGGTCAAAACATTGTCAATTTCCTTTCATCAGAGCACTTCTACATTATTCCCTTTTTAGAAGTATATGACTCCTAAAAAGGAAGTTAACTATTTGAACATTTTTGTCCTTTGCAAGAGTATAGTCAGGATATGACTCCATAGTACTTCTGTTACATCATCAGTATAATGAATATATCTAGCTCAACAATGTCTCTACAGTTACCATCCAGTTAGTCATAGTATATACATGATAAGTGTACAATTACTCTATCCTGAGCTCTAGAAAATCACTACAAAGAAAGTCATGAAGGTTTGCTACAAGGGTGATCTGGTAATTTCAAAATCTTTACTCTAATCAAGATTGGCTACAATGTGATCATATTTATGGAATACTGAAACATATTGTGTATTACGTTATAGCATTAGGCAATGCTAACATTAGCCATTTCGGTCCAAACCCGGGAGAAGATAAATACTAGGAAAAACAAATAAAAGAAATGCAATTTGGAAAAATATTTGAGGAGGGTTATCTTACTGATGGATCAAATGGCTTGCCAACAGTGGGCACTACAGTGACTTGCAAACTCCTCATTATTTCTACAAATTGCTTGTATATACCCTGGTAACTTTTGTCTATGTTTTTCTCCCTCTCTGTTTCTAGCTTAATCTGTTGCTTAGCACTCTCAAAAGTGTCCACAATTGGCAAGAGGTTCTCAATTATTTCTGCCTGGCTATCACTTCTAATTGTTGATTTCTCCTTATCGGATCTTTTTCTGAAATTTTCAAAATCTGCTTGCAACCGCATATATTTTGCCTTCTCCGATTTAATTTCATCAGACAAAGCAGACACCCTCTCAGCCAACGTAGTTTTCTCCTTTTCGATCTGGCACATCATAGCCTCAACTTTTGACACCCCTTTTATATCTCCATTAAAAAGTGCCACTTTGTAAACTTGCACAAGGGATGTTAAACTGGTAGAGTTTTTCTCATCTGCTTCATTACTGTTTGTCTGCCAGAGATCATTTACATCACACTGATAAGCCAGTGTTAAGGATATCAAAGAATAAGATAATTTAGTTCCACAAATCCTTATATGCTATTATAGAACTTATAAGACATTATTCCAATTTCATGTTTTATTACACATAAAGGTTAAAAGGTTCCCTTTAGCTGGGGGATTTTCAAGGGAAGGGGATGATTGATTTTTATTTTACTGATATATATCTTTATTTATGAGTCTTAGACTATAACAAATGATTTCTATATAATTTTTCATTTGCACTTTTGTTCAACCATCTAAATGTGGAAATAAATTAAAAGAAAAACACTTCTCTCCTTTTCTGCCCTGCAAAATTCCCCCAACCAAACACATTCTTAGCGTAATAATGTAATATTGCTGCACCAAGTAGTAGTTCAAAAATTCAAATGGGGAAAATAAAGAAAGCCAAAGGTTAGGAGGAAAGGGGGCTGAACAAGAGAATGGAACTTGTTTATTACAGATCAGATAACTACGTAATCATAAAAACGAGTATCCAAAAGGAATATGTCCTCGAGTTGAAGCAGAACATGTCATTTTTCCTTAAATAGGACTACAAATAAAAATATGACTAAACAATATTAGATTACCCAAAATACCCTTTTATTGTAAACCTTTCATAGTTCCATGGCCAGAGAGAAACCTCCACCAGACGGCCACCACCTTCGCATTCAGACCACCACAGAACGCCGGGCAGTCACCCGCACTGGCTGGACCTGCGGCCACCACCAACCCTAAGAGCTAAAGCCTAAACAGTAATGTTAAACCCTAAGGGTATTTCAGTCTAAATTACTATTTTTTTCAAATTAAGGATCACATAGATCCTACTCCAGGAATAAAACTTGAGGTAGTCCTATTTTTTAAACTAAGTTTTAGTATTATACCTCTAGTGTACTATACAGAGCAATTTTCTCTATTCATAACCTTATAACATGAAGATTGGAAATAGTGACCATTCATCAAAGTTCACCTAAGTAGAAGCCTAACCATGACTGGCTAATGAAAGGATGTGTGAAATCCAATATAAACAAAGTATTTACTTGATCCTCTCAAAAACTTCCAACAGAATGGTTCTAGCTAAATGCTAATGAACCTCTAAAATTTGTAGAGAATAAAAAAACAGATATTCACACTAGATGATGAAGAATGAATTGGAAGGAAAAAAAACAAAATATCAAAAAGAAAATAAAATTAACACTGGGTATTGACGATTGATGATGAAACTAGCATAGCAAATATATCAATGAGAAAGTACTTTGGGGGCAGAGCCTTTCGGAGTGAAGGCAGCTCTGGGCAAGGAACGCTTAGTGCTATTGATGATGACCGAATTGCATTTGTACACGGTGGCAAGTGGTAAAACTGTGCCGTGGACGGGTCTATGGAGAAAAATATGCTTGTGGTAAACCCGGGTTTGAGCAGAGTTGGAAGGAGAAAGGGGAAGAGTGCAGGAAGAGCTCGAACCACAAGCCGCCATTTTTGGGTGAGATTTGGCTGTTTATTCTTTGAAATTACTCTTAAATACGGATACAACTATTGAAGTACTCGTACTAGCAGTAGTGTCTAGCCTTACACAGTATTTGAAACACCTTTTAAAGTTAAAATGTCAAAAATAACTTTATACATATAGATATAGAAACATACATGAATACAAGTATATGTTCTCTCCGTCCCGTTAAGATTGTCCCATTTTAACTTTTCGAGAAATCTCACTAAGATTGTCTCATATCAATTTTGATAAAGTTTGTGTGGTTCTAAATTATTTTTATTTTATTCTTACTGTATCAATTTAGTATCAATCACACAACCTCACTTTTCTTAATAATCGTGCACATTCTCTTGTCTCAATCTTAGTGGGACGGGGGTAGTAATATAATACGTGGGCGTCACCTCGTACGCGTACCCATACCTCTACCCACCCCTGACCCCTAACCCTACCCTGACCCTACCCCTTTACCCCATACCCTGACCCTACACCAAACCCTCGTACCCCTAACCCCCCTTGTACCCCCTACCCCTAGGTAGGGGTAGCATGTAAGGTAGGGGTATGAGCACGGGTAGGGGTGGGGTAGGGATGATGGGAGGGTCCAGGGTCGGGGTGGGGTCGAGGTAGGGGCAGGTGGTAGGGGTATGGTTCGGTAAGGGGTGGGTTGCTGGGGTTAGGGCAGGTGGTAGGGGGTAGGGCCGAGGTAGGGTAAGGTCGGGTCAGGGTGGGGTCGTGTAATGCCCGAGATTAATTTAAGAGAATTAATAGTACTACTCATACCAACAAGGTGCATCTCCTTTTAATGGAGCTCATTAGCCAAAAACTCCAAAGTTAAGTGTGCTTGCACGGGAGTAGTCTTGGGATGGGTGACCCCCTGAGAAGTTTCTCAGGGCGCGCACGAGTGAGGACAAAGTGCGCGGAAAAGGCTAGTGGCGGTTTGTGAGGACACTACTAGAGGTCAGAAGTAACTACCTCGGGGGCTACGGGGCCGGGGTGTTACAGGTCGAGGTAGGGGCATGTGGTAGGGGGTAAAGGGGTAGGTCGGGTAGGGTAAGGTATGGCCAGAAGTGGTAGTGGGGTGGGGTCGGGGTCAGGGTCGAGGTAGGGACAGGTGGTAGAGGGTAAAGGGTAGGGTCGAGGTAAGGGGTACAAGTGGGGGCTAGGGGTAGGGGAGGGTGTAGGGTGGGGTAGGGGTAGGAGCACGGGTAGGGGTAAGGGGGTAGAGATGATGGGGTGGGGTCGAGGTAGGGGCAGGTGGTAGGGGTAGGGGTGGTAACGGCTATGGGTAGGGTACGAGGTGGGGGTTAGGGCAGGTGGTAGGGGGTAGGGCCGAGGTAGGGTATGGGGTATGGTCGGGTCAGGGTGGGTCGAGGTAGGGGCAAGTGGTAGGGGTAAAGGGGTATGGTCGAGGTAGGGTAAGGTATGGTCAGAAGGGGGTAGTGGGGGTAGGGTTAGGGTCGGGATCGAGGTAGGGGCAGGTGGTAGGGGTAAAAGGGTAAGGGGTACAAATGGGGTGGGGTATGGTAGAGGTAAAAGGGCGGTGGGGCCAGGGTGGGGTGGTAAGGGCTAGGGTAAAAGGGGTGGGTGGGTCAGGATAAGGTAGTGTTAGGGGGTAGGGTGGGGGTAGGGTAGAGGGTAAGGGTAAGAGTAAATTCAGAAACCGAAAAAGCTTAAAGTGCCGCTTGATTGATACATGGGGTGGTTGCTTAGTGAGTGAGACTTTAAGCACCTCTTTCGGTTAGTAAGTGGCTTTTTAAGCAGTTTGCGTGTTTACTTCACTTGTGTTACTAACCTAACTGTGACTTTAGCAGCAAAGTAAACGTCTCCTAAGATATGAATTCAATTTATATGAATTCAATCAATCCAAATTTAAAAGAGAACTCAATTTATAGTGAGTAAGAAAGAAAAATACAGATTCATCATTTTTTTCGTCGGTATTTTCAGTTCTCTTTTATTCAAGTTGCTTGAGTAAAGAGACGTGTTCCTTTAAATTAAGTATAAAGTACCTTTTAGAATTTTTTTTATTACATTATTTAATGAGTATTCAATTGATTTGACTATGAGTATTTAGATTGTTTTTTTATATTAACGTGGGGTCTCGATCTTACGCTTGGAATCGGGACCTCCAAATTCATTAGACGGCTTTTGCTTACCCATACACACAGACACACACTACTATATAATCTGGATCAAATGAGAACATGACCTCGGAAGGAAAATGAGAATTAATTTGGAGCGTTAAATTTCAGAGTTGTTGATTATGTGACATAGAAATGTGCACTACCATAAATCACACAATGAGGTGGCATTTTGTAGATAAGTTTTACCTTTTCTGCCAATTTAAAGTACACATTGTTTTAATTATTAGTGTGCACTTCCATTAATCATTATGTGCATCGTTTCATAGCATTCTTATTTCAAAGTACTTATATTCAAGATCTTTTTCATGTGTATTTTTTACATTGACCCGCGGGGTAACCTTTAAAACTCGTAAGATTTTGTTGGCAATGAAGCATGAGAGGAATGTTTTTTATTTTAAGAGGCTAAAATTTGTTTTTTGTTTTTTATTTTTGAGTATTTTCAATTTTTGTGCTATTGTCAAGTGCATATTTTTGCTTAAATTTACACAACATTGTGACACATAAATATATACGTATAATACACCTAACTTATACTTCTCATATAGTACAGATAAAATTTCATCTAATTTTTTATTGGAATACATATGAGTGGGGGTTTGGAAGTTGAATAGCTTTTGTTTAATGGTGTTCCCACATGTCATTTTCTACAAAAGATGGTGCCACATGTCAATTTTTTCTCCAAAGAACTCTCCAAGGGTTTGCTTTATTATATTATATATGGATATAGATACAATGGATTTTTTTTTACTTCTTTTATTAATAATAGTGTAAGACTATCCTCAACCGATAGAGTTTAATGTGAAACGGATGCAGGGGGAAACCTAAGTCGGCTATTATCGAGTCCAGGTGGACGACCACATGACCAGACAGATGGCGCATTGGATGACGAATGAACCGTGTGTCCCAAGCCCGGGGGAGCAAGAGTTGACTGATCATATTGATGTCACAACGAAATAAGCACCGGCACTGATGCCGAATGCAATGGAAATGTATGGAGTAACGAGGGGACCTGCTGGGCATTCCCGTTCATAAAATTTAAGGTCACCCCCGGACAGGCATCCATCATCTGGCTGATCGTCAAGACGAGCAGATGTGGATGTCGAGCTGCCCCGGGTACTTTGGGCGAGCTCCATGGTGTCAGGTTTCGAGGAAGTCGAGGAACCTGGGTTATCAGACATGTCTAAAGGGAAGAGGATCCAAACCAAGAACTTACATAGGTAGAGAAAGAGGAGAAATCGACAGAGTAACGGCAGGAATGAGAGATTATGGTAGGTTCCCTGGAACCAGGGGTACTTATAAGCGGTGCCGCCTAGCCCACCCAACCGGAGAAAGGACACGTGGTGGCCCGCGAAGGGTGGTCCACGCGGTTTCGATTTCCGTGTCAACTGGGGGGCACCCAGGAAGGATTCTTGGCCAGCATGGGAGACGATGAACGTCCCCTTGGGCTTAGCCCGATTTCGAGGTTTAAAAACGCCGGCGAAGACGGACGGCTGTGCTGTAATACTTGAGATTTAATTTAAACGGATTAATAGTACTACTCATACCAACAATATGCATCTCCTTTTAAGGGAGCTCATTAACCAAGAACTCCAAAGTTAAGTGTGCTTGCACGGGAGTAGTCTTGGGATGGGTGCCCCTGGGAAGTTTCTCAGGGCACGCACGAGTGAGGACAAAGTGCGCGGAAAAGGCTAGTGGCGGGTTGTGAGGACAATACTAGTGGTCCGAATAGAGTTTGGAGTAAATACCTTGGGTCCTTGAGGGTCGGGGTGTTACATGTGCGTCCTTAACCATATCACAACCTGGTCTTCGAGGAGGGCCTGAACACCAAGACGAGCGTACCATCCTCAGAGAAGGACAAACGTCCCACCAAGGATAGCACCCTATCCCGCATCAGTTAACAAGGATAGATTGCAGCCAGACTACTCAAGGCCCTAACATGATTAGGAAGGCATCCGAGCCAGACACTGGCTTGGAGGATCCAGACGCCAATATCAGATGACCGTCCACATGGACTTGGCGGGTGGTTAAGGTAAAGACAGTAGAAGTGAACATAGGAAGTGAATGAGCGTCCACGAAATTGAGCAGCATGTAGAAATAAATGAGTGCAAAAGCATATAGAAGACGATCATCATTGGATACTTTGTGTGTAAATGAGGACAATAATAATGAACGTGACTGCAAGGAACATAAAGAGGCAAAAGATGTTTCTTCATTCTTCAGCACTAATGACCGGAATGTACAAGTAAAGAAGAAGATAATAAAGCATAAAGTATTGACATGTTCAGGAGAGGGGAGGGGTGTGCTCCATGGCATCCTGCCCGGCCTCTTCCTCATCGGAGTCTGCAACTAGGGTGGGATGTTCAGGCTTTTCTCCCCGTTCCCTGGCTCGAGCTCGGGCTTGATTACGAGTCAGTTTGGCGACGACCTCCACCAGCTCCTCATCCTCGGTATGCTTGGCCATGCGGAATTGGTCCCAGAAGCCCTTAAGAAGAATCAACATCACAGCCTCCACGACATCGTAGTAGCCTTTGGTAGAGGTGTCCCTAGTAAGGTCAAGCACGAACTGGTTGCTGAGCAGCGTAGGCTTCAGAAGCCTGACCCTGTGACCCAGGCGTTCCTTCTTGGTCTGCCGCTGCAGCTCCTCATCAAAAATATCACCCCCCGGCATAACGCTAAGCGGCAAGCTCGAACTTCACCGTTTTCTCATACCCCGTGGTGTCCAAGTGTCAGGCGGGGAGAGCAGCGTCAGTTTGGGCAGGAGGGGGGACAACCATATCAACATCCACTTTCGGTACTGAGGGGGGGGGGGGGGTCGAGGAGAAGGAAATGTCATGTTGCTCAGCCACAGACATCTTGCTATGGACCATCTCTAGTTTGGCCTTGAGCTCCTTCTTCTCTTTGGCATCTGCCTCCCTTTCAGTCGGGCGGGTCTCAATCACCATCTTCAGAGCCTCGTCGGTTTTTTGCTTCGCCGGGAGGGCATGTTAGTCCCTTGCATTCTCGGACTGTAAGATTTACAGGTCGATCTGCAACAAGAAGTGAGGATAAGGAGCTATTGGTCGGAATAGAATGATTTTAAATGAATGAACATGCATACCTGGAAACACGTCGTCAGCGTGTGACATCGCACCCGGATGTACTTGAATTTAAAATTCAGTATGTATTTGAATTTTTCTAGCGAATGATTTCGTGTAAAAGAATGATATATTTAATTAATGAATGGTTAATTAAATTATTTATCGGGTCCATAATATTGAGAATGGACTACCAAATAATTAGTTGGGTCATCATAATAATTATAAAGGCCCAAAAAAATGCCAACTAAAGTTGAGGAAAACGGTTGGGCAACTCAAGCGTTATTTTGACCCAACCTGCCAGAAATATAATGAATAATTGGGAGGGACTTCCTATACTCACTTGGGATATTTTATGATCAATAAGTCTCAAATAATGGGGAAGGGAGGCAACCACACATGGATGGTGCGTACAAGTAGGATGGGAGGTCTCATAGAGACAAAACCCACACCCCATGTCACATTCTTAGACTTATTTTGAGGGTGATTGAGAAGAGGTACTCCTCCCATACTCTTTGCATTATTTCAAGCAAGCCAAAGAAAGAAGGGGCTCTGGGAATAGCTCTCACCAACAGCTAGCTTGAAGGAGGCCAAAGGAAAGGAAAATCCAGTAAGAAAAGCTAGGATTGAGGTAAGAGCCCAACGAGTATTTCTATAGCTAGTTTTATGTTGTATGATTTTTAAGAAATCTTATGGTGGATTAAACCACGAGTTCTACACGTTTAAAAGTGTAGAATATTGATATAAAGTGGTGGTATTTAACTTAGAAGAGTTGTGGAATCGGGAGTCGAAATTGCCGGAAACCGCCACTCCAAAGGAGCTGTTCGTAGTTGCAGACTACGAAAGCCGCCCGGCTTTTGTGAAAGCCGCCTGGCTTTTGTGAAATCCGCCCGGCTTTTGTGAAATCCGCCCGGCTTTTGGCTGGCAGCCCAGTTTTCTACTTTCAGAGCTCGTTTGGTAGCACGAAAATCGGTTGATTTGGCTGATTCTGCTGAAATTTATGAAGTTCTGACTGAAGTGACTGCATTGTCTAATTATGCTGATTTAAGAAAAAAAAAAATTAAAATATGTTTTATTAATAAAATAAAGAAAAAAATATATGTAAAATAGCTAAAATGGTTATCTACAGTAACTTCAGCCAATACAACCATAAAAGTAACTCCAACTTTACTTTTTCTGCTTATTACATAATTTAGCGCATGAAAACAAAAATTACATGTCTGGTGAAAAAGTTAGCTGATAAGCCTGATAAGCCGAAAAACGGTGTTTCCAAATGGCATCTCAATCGGCCTAGAACGGGGATTGATCGAGGTGCATAACAAATGCAACTATTGTAGCACATCACAAGGTGAGGATGAATGACTATATTGCTTATAATGGTTGTGTTAATTTCATGAGATTACCTAAAGTATTAAATATGATTTTCATGAATTATTAATGATTAATAATGCCTAAATGAAAATACTATTGCATATGAGTAAATGAAGCATGATATACAAATTTAGAGAATTTGTGTATGATTATGTGTTATGAATACGATGTCATGATAATGAAAGTATTGTGAAATATTGTGATAATATATACTTGACTTCATGTATGGATAAAAGTGATATTTTTTATATTAAGGCTAAATCATACTTTTGATTAGTGAATCAATTGAAATGAAGAGCCCGTTTGTTAGCACGAAAATCGGCTGATATGACTGATTCCGCTGAAATTTATGAAGTTCTGGGTGAAGTGGCTGTATTGGCTGATTCTGTTGATTTAATAAAAAATTATTTTTAAAATATACTTCATTAATAAAACAAAGAAAAAATTATATGTAAAAATAGCTAAAATGATAATCTACAGTAACTTCAGCCAATACAGCCAGAAAAGTAACTCCAACCTTACTTTTTCTGCTTATTACACAATTCAGCGCGCGAAAGAAAAAATTACGTTTTTGGTGAAAAAGTTGGCTGATAAGCCTGATAACAGTGTTGCCAAACACCCTCGAAATGTTTAACTATGGATTAGGGAACTCGATTGTTCTAAGATTATCCGACTAGTATTGAATTACTAGTCGGGAATTTGATACAAATAATAATGGGATTAATCCTAAGAGTTTGGATTGTGATTAGTGATACCTTAAGTAGTCCTAAGAGATTTTTTAAGGATTAATTGTATGAGCTCTAAGGTATGTCAGGGGTAAGCCTTAAAGGTTACTCTAAGTGAATGGATTCTAAGCATAGGATTTGTTTGAGAATCGGACTAAAATGATGAATTAGAGCCGGACTTTAGAATTACATGGAAACATAGTTGGGCCGAGCCCTTGCCATGTAACTGTGAAGTACATGGAAATGTAGCTGGGCCGAGCCCTTGCCATGCATTAGCGGATATCATGGAAACGTAGTTGGGCTGAGCCCTTGCCATGAAATTGTAAGATTGCATAGAAATGTAGTTGGGCCGAGCCCTTGCTATGCAATAGTGGTATGTTGAATTTTGGCTAGCGGATATCATAGAAATGTAGTTGGGCCGAGCCCTTGCTATGAAATCGTGGCATGATGAACTATATAAGTAGTCGTGACTTGGGGTCACGAGAAATAGATATGGTGAATTCTAAATGAATATGGGCCCACGGGCCGAATACTTGACTTTATATAAAGTAAGTATATTTTTAAAACGTGGTAACCAGGGATTATGGCCTATAATACAATATCACCCTAGATTGAGGGTCTTAGAAATTGAAACATCGATTATATTAAGTGTAGTTGTCATTGTATTTTTCAAATGCTTCAAAGTACTGACCTCCCCTTCACGGGGGAGGCCACATCACAGTTTCAGGTAGAACTTGAAGGTTGCTACCATCGCCCGTTGCTTCAGGAGAATCAAGGAGAGAAGACGTGGTTCGTGCTTCCTCTGTTTTTGTTTCAAAAACAATTACATTAATGATCATGGATATTATTTTCTAAATGATTATTTGGGGGCTTGTATGCCTAAGATTTGCCAAGTGTGGCTTGAACTCTTGAACTAATGTTTCCGCTGTTTTAATAAATATTTTACATTATGTTTGTTTATAGATGTACTATGCGTGAATGATATTCAAGACGCCTTGTATAGTATGGATGTGTTGGACTGCGGTTGACTATTCATACTGTACGGCGGGTTGTTGACGTGTCCGGGTAGGTCCGGGGCGTGACACAACACATTATTAACGGCTTTAGGGGACGGACAAGGCAACAATTGCATCCCTAAGTGGGGGCGAATTCCTTCCACGCATCAATGGCCGCCCGACCAAGAGGAGGGGGGGGGGGGGAACCTAGTATCTGGGGCAGCTGAGATCGTGGGCTCGGTGCGAGGCCTCTTACCTGATTTCTCTTTCCCCGTGCCCGCTCGACAGGGGATTGCAACGGAGATACGCGGGACGTCCTGGGCGACGCCAGAATCAGCAACTTACCCTTCCGAGGTGGGCTCAGGTGCGGCTGAGGCAACGGGTTTCTCAACATCCTTCTTATGTTTTTCAGCCTGGGAGGCCGCGAAGGAGTTGGCCCCTGAGCTTTGGGCTGACTGGCATGCAACCGCCTTCTCCTTAGCAGCGCAGGCATTGGCATTCTTGGCCGCCCTCTCTAGCTTCAGCGCGTCGAGATCCATCCGTTTTTTAGTAGGGGGAGGACATGAAACAAAAGAATAAAATTTTAGGACCGGGCGGTATGGATCCAAGAAGGACGCTTACCTTGCAGGACGGGACCGCCCGAGATCTCGATGTGGTCCAGGAGGGGGAAGTTATCCATCCCAGAGAAATGGGTAGTACATGTTCCCGCATCGGCAAGTGCCCCAAAAGTGAGGTAAGGCTCTAAACGTTCGAAGCCCCTCTCTTTTACTTTGTTGATTGCCTCCTCCAGTTCATCAGTAAGGTGCGGCGGCCCTATCTTCGGTGGATACCCGTTCCACCGCACAGGGAGCTGACCATCGTGAAAGCGGAGGAAGAAAAAACGATAATTCCAAACATGGATGGACGTAGGGGCTCCGTGGAACAGTCTCCGCCTAGGTCGAGCACTGATATTCAGGAATCCATCTGAGTTCTGAGGAGACACCTTAAAGAACTTGTGAAACAGATTTAGGTTCAAATCTACATCCCTATATGTGCATCGACGATGAAAGCTGAGACAAACCGGAAGGAGTTCGGCATGAACCGAGCAGGGGCGACCTGGTACCGGTGAAAGAGGTCGAGGTAGAACGGGTGAAGGGGGAACCGCAACTCGGTCTTTACTGAATCCAAATGTACCATCAACATACCCGATCGCCTCTTCAGTGGATGATCTGCCCATGTAGGCTGTAGACGATCGGTTGTGGAGGTACAATCGCATCTCTCGCAGAGCCTTATCTAAGAAGAACTGTTCCTAGCCCTGGGCATTCAACAATGGTACCACATGTCGAGGTATATCCCTCAGATTGCCTCAGTAAAAAACCGTTAGATCGTCCCCGGAGAAGGCCTCCTCGTCGGAATCATAGCCTTTCGATTGTGCCTCAGCGGCATCCCCATGCACACCTTCAGGGCCAGGATCATTACCGACCGGCACAGTGGTCCCTTCACCATTCCCACCAGCCGAGGTTGAAGAGGTAGTGTTATAGGAGGTACCAGTTTCCCCCGAGGAATGGGATTCCGAGTCAGACTCGACATGCAAACGAAAATCCCCTGATGGATCCGATGGGGTCGACATCAAGAAACCAAAGATTAATTGAAGAGGCTGGGAAGGGGAATTACCTTGGAAAAACTTGGAGTCGAGAAAGGGTGACCGGGAAATCCGAGCGGAAGATCTGCAAGCACTTGAGAGCGGAAGAACAAGAATTTTAAAACCCTTGACTATTCAAGGGATCTGGCCGGTATTTATAAGGGGATCCCCACCCAGCAAACTAGTAAAAATGCTACGCGTGGCGAGGAGCCTGTCCCAGGACACGTGTCGCACGGAGCTCAACAGACGCGTTATGATTACCTTTGCATCGGAAGTTGATGCGGCCCAATGAGCTGTCACATCACATCAGGACTGTCAGGGAGGCTCCGCTCGGGGGAACTCTATACTTCTTCATGTCCCACGCACGCTCGAAACATCGGAAATGGGGGGCATGTGTTGGGTTAATAGGCCCGATAGTGGATCAGCCCATTTAGTGATCGAACGGTTCGGTAAAGGTATCGGTTGGACGCACGTCCAGACACCTAGACGCTCGGCCTCAGTGGCCTTGGCCCAACAAGGTCCGAATGACATTCTATGGCCTCCGACAAAACGTCTCACAAGAGCCGAGCGGAGGCCCTCCCTTGTGCTCAGTCAGAGCCATGATCCAAGAACCGGGGGACACTCATCCAGACCCCTCGGCGGGAAACCATGATATTGGTTGGAAACACATTTAATGCAGTAGATATGGTGGTTGGGAAGCTAGCCACTCATAAATAGTATAAATAGTAGCATTTATTTCATTGTAAAAGGTTGCGAACTTATACCACCTAGCAATAACAATCTCCACAATCTTCAGCCCACAGTGGTTTGGTTTGTAGTAGAGTATGCTGTAACAGTCCTTATTCGGAGTAATAAAACACAACCCACTTACTGGATTAACTTATTGCTTGCCCATTATTGTTTGAGCTTACTCACCATTCATAATCCACCAAATACTCCACTCGAAATCCAAAGGAACATATTGTGTCTCTGGGTTGAAGGAATAAACCTCAACAACATTCAATCAACGAAAGTCCCCGAGTCAATGTGGGACAAAAAGACAGTTGAAAAAGCAATTTAATCAAACACTTTTATTAAGTGATTGATCTAGTCAAAGACCAAATATAGTCAAATTAGCCAAAAAATGGATGATGAGCTCCTAACCAAACACCCCCTTATACTTTTGTAATTTAGAAACTCTCAGTATGCAAAAATTACAAACTACCACCTTATCAAAAAAGCGTTATACCTAAATTTCAGTTCAAAGAAATACGGTCTCGATAAATTATAATGCATAACTCTCAAGAGAAATCACGAGCTCTAACTCGAGCTTGGACGAGCTAAACAATTCGGGCTTGAACTTGAGCAGAGCTCGATTCGAGCTTGGTTCGAGCTTGGATTGAATTTTGTAAATTGACTTTTATAAGTTTGAGTTTGAATGAGATGCTCAAACTTGAGCTTAAATCCGAACTAATAATAAGATTCCTATTTTCTAATTTATTAAAATTACATTTATACATAGAAATAATAAAAAAATTATCCAATATTTGATTATTTATGCGTATTTTCCTATTCTCTCCTTTGCTCACATTTTTACTTCGTATTTTAGTATCATTTAAATTTTGAAATATACAAACAAAGAAACACCAATAAATAAATATGGAGTATTATATAGAAAAAATTCCATTTTTGGTCCCGTGACTATTACACCACTTCTACATTTAGTCCTTTACTTTCAGATTGTCCACATTTAGTCCGTGATCATTATCCCCTCACCACCCTTCGTCATTCCAACCAATATTCCGGCAAATTTAGCCCACTTATCAGCCCCAGAATCAGTCTTTGCATTAAATTTTATATAAGGTTGGGTTTTTCATATTAGTCTTTGCATTAAATTTGGTTTTTCATACCTAAAATCTGCATCAAATTTGCCGGAATGTTGGCCGGAAGGACGAGGGGTGGTGACGGGATAATGGTCACAGACTAAATGTGGACAATCTGAAAGTAAGAGACTAAATGTGGAAGTGGTATAATCGTCACAGGACCAACAGTGGAATATTTTCTATTATATATATACATATAAATCAATATATAATCATATACTATGTACTTTGTACGTAATAATTTTAATTTATTTATTTATTTATTTATTTATTTATTTATTTATTATATGCTCGCGAGCTCACGAGCTCAAATAGGATTTTTTTAGCTCAAATTCGATTTCAGGTTGGAACATCATATTGAGCACAAATTTATACTCCAAGCACAAACTTATACTCCCTGTGTTCCAATATCATTTTTAAACTTTCATTTTTCGTTCGTTCCAAAATTATCTCATATTTTTTTTGGGAAAAAATTTGTGATTCACGGTATTTCCTACACATTCATACACATTTCTTTTTTCTCTGCATGACTCTCCACCACTCAATACCCAGTATCTTAATCGACGTGTCATTTGTTCTTTAGGAGATAAATGGACGAAAGAAGTAAAAATTATTCAAGCTCGACTCATTTGCTTAATGAGTCGGCTCGAACTCAACTTGAGTTCAAATCTATGTTTAAAAAACCAGACCGGGGAGCGATCCAGACACATGACTAGGTCACGAGTCAACCCAGACCCGGTGGGTCAACATGATCAACGCTGGAAAACCGGTCAACGATTATACATGTATATAATACTCGTAATAAACATATACTGGAGTAATTATATGGGGAGTACTAATTTTTGCAAAAAAGAACAGCTGTCATATGGGCACACGATGATCGAAATAAAGTAACGGTCGAAATAACCCTGGGAACGAAACGAGCCAGTCCGTTAGTAAAAATTCCCCAATCTCTCTCTCTCTCTTTCCCAACCACCACCGTCACACAAGTCTCCATCCAATCTCTCTCTACACCAACGCGTTCCGGACTGCCTCCACAATCCTCTCTCTCTCTCTCTCTCTCTCTCTCTCTCTCTCTCTCTCTCTCTCGTGAAATCGAACGGCCAGAATCCGCACAAGAACACCAACAAAAACAATCACCTTCCTCACGGAAAATCTAATCGCTCTTCCTCTTATATACGCCAAGAACTGACATATCTATATATATACCGCTATTCGTTGCTTGTCGGAATTACTGTTGGCTAGGGTTAGGGTCCGGCTTCGGTATCGCGGCGGCGGTGATTTAGGAGAAGATGCCCCGCGGCAGGGAATACCTAGCATTTATTCGGCGCGTAGATTTCCACTTTTGAAATTATTGACAAGTCCTCCTTTTTCGAGGGAATTATGAAACCGCCCCTGCCCTCTGAACCTGGGATGGATTTCTACACGCAGGCTTGCAAGGCGCTGTGCAAGCGCTCCTCTTTTTATTCTGAGGATTCACAGACAGCTACTGCGCCTCCTACACTGCCCAGAGGACTGGCTCAGCTGCTATCTAAGCACTCAGACAGCCGGAAGAGGAACAAGAGGACCCATACTGGTTCTGAAACGAAGTTTTCTTCGCGGCAAGAAAAGTCTCGCGCCTCGGGGGTCTGGGCTGAAATGGAGGACTACTTTCGTGAAGTAGACGTGGATGATATTGAAAGACTCCGTGAACTTTCTTCTGTACTACCTTCTAAGAGCGAGAAGTTCTTTTCATTACTCTCACTTTATGGAGCGGGTAATAATGTAGATACAGGTGTAAATATTCCGTATGCAGTTGCTTCAACTAGTGGGGCATCCAATGAAGAACGGCACGCTCAAGAAGAAAATGAGCAGCAACAAATGAATGTTGATAGCATAGGAGCTGCGGCATTGTCTACAGCAGCAATAAAGTTAGAGAAGGCCCGTCCTACTTTTAGTGGCATGGAGTGGCTTTTAGGTTCTAGGACAAAGATATATCTCACCACAGAGAGGCCTAACAAGAAAAGGAAGCTATTGGGTGGGGATGCTGGGTTAGAAAAGCTTCTTGTTGCTCATCCAGTGGAAGGGTCAGCTTCTCTGTGTCACTATTGCAGTGTTGGTGACATGGGTGATACTTTGAACCGGTTGATTGTTTGCGGTTCATGTAGCATGGCAGTTCATCAGAGATGTTACGGGGTGCAGGATGATGTTGATGGATCTTGGATGTGCTCCTGGTGCAAGACAAAGAATCAAATGATAAGTAATGAGAAGCAATGCCTTTTGTGTCCAAGGAAAGGCGGAGCACTGAAACCTTCTAGAAAAAGGGGTCAGGGATGTCAAGAGCAGTCTGCGCTCAAGTTTGCTCACCTGTTTTGCTGTCAGTGGATGCCAGAGGTCTATGTCGAGAATACGAGGATGATGGAACCTGTAGTGAACATTGAAGGCATAAAAGAAACTCGAAGAAAGTTAATTTGTTATTTGTGTAAGGTGAAATATGGGGCTTGTGTGCGGTGTAGTAATGGTATGCCTTGCTACTTTTTTACTTCAAAACTTGCATATCTTTGTTGATTTTTATTCAATTAATTGTCATTTTGTTAATCATTCAATGCGCTAGTCACCTGTATATCATCTCTGCAATTCAAGCACCTATGTAATATATGGCTTTTGTTGATGTTTTATCTTAGATCATATGGTTGCTTAGTATTTTAAATCACTAAGTGGCTAGATGGGAATTGTATTCAGTCCAAATAGAATTTGAATGAATTAACATGTGTACATGAGCTTGCTCGAATCATAAATATATCAGCCCATTTCCTCAGCTCAGAATTTCTGCCTTCTTTTTTGTACCAAAAATGGTATGACACCAGCGTTATAAAAAAAGAGTTTCTGACATCTTCTTAATTTTCACCGGAAAGGGTTTAGCAGTTCATTTTGAGAATTCATCTTACCAGAGGACTAGTTGGTTCTTCTTTCCAGCCGCGTTCCTTCTCTGTATTTATATCATCATTTTTGTCTGTATGGTTACTAGTAACCAGCCGTTTAGTTGCATCATATAAGTAAGTTGGAGGAAGGTTGTGTGCTAAATTCAACAGATACTGCCAGTTTATGATGACTGTGAGTGGATACAGCGATCCACATCAGTGGTCTCGTGTGACATATTAGATGACGACAGTGCAATGAAACCCGTCGTTGCATGAAAAGCATATTGAGGGCACACTATTTATGTCTAATTCCATCATAGCAATGCTCATCTCAACCTTTTACCGTTCATCTTAGTCACTATTACTAATTTCTTCAATTTAATCTATCTTTAGCCCTTATTAAAAGAGTAATGATCAAGGACAAATGTCAAGTATGTTAGGTGATGGCCTTTGTGGGCCTTGTGGCTAGTTGACTCTTGACTGGACGGCCACATTTTTACAAAACGAGCATGAACTGAAAAGCCCATCACATGTCACCCTTAAAAACATTACAAGTATCATATATTTTTATAATAATTAATCATCATTTATTTTTCGGGCTTCCATCCCTCTCTCCATGTGATTATCGGGTGCATTAAGAGGCTCTTGTTCTTACTTTATCCCTAACCCAGTGACAGATCCTCAGACTTGTGAGAGCATCCATGGTCAACTGCTTCTTGAGCTTGTAATTTAATTCGACATATCAACATGTTTCAAATGAATATGCTCTATGGGCAACATATTTTGTCACATTGTATAGTTTTAGGGTAAAAAGTTGTCTGATGTAAAAATTAATGATTAGTTTTTTGTTTTTCAATTGGAAAGAAATGCCTTTTATGTAATAAATAGTGTTAAACTGTTAAGTAATTTTGTGCTGCTGATGGTGGTGGTGGAAATTGACATGACAACCATGTTAGTGAACCCGTGTGAGTGCTACTTAACAAACTAACAATGCTTTAAGATTTTAAATAAAGGCCTCATTATGATTTTGTAGGGATAAAATTGAACAATTTAGTTACACAAGCCATAAAATAAACAGCTCCATAATTGCAAAGAGCCAAAGACTAATCAAGCATACTCGAGACTCATATTTTTTGTTTAAACATAATTTTGAATATCTCCTTTGCTGTCTTGGACTCTTGGTCCATAAGGCCATGAATTATTGTGTTCTATCAAATTTGTGCTGCTCTATATTTCATTATTTTACCCGCTTTCTCCTATCCCATCCAAAGAAAACTTAATCTATAAAAACCAAAGAAAAGTGATGTATTCGGGTTAGAGTTGCAGTAACAGAGTTAAACTACTATATATTTCATCAGGCTTTGTTGGCATTTTCATCATTTACTCTTTCATTTCATGGCTAGGAGCTTGCAGAACATCTTTTCATCCTATATGTGCAAGGGAGGCACGACACAGAATGGAGATATGGGGAAAACTTGGTTGTGATGATGTGAGCCCTTATTGTTAAATTGGAGCATTTCCATTGCAACTTTCACATAGTCCTCTTTCTTTTAGAATTTTACAGTAGTGCAATATGCCGTATTTCTTATCGCAAAAAATATTATTTCTGATTCGCATTCCAACCGTTTAGGTGGAGTTGCGTGCATTTTGCTCGAAGCATTCTGATGTCCACAACAATGGTAAGAGTGAGCAAAATGGCGAAATATCTGCACATGTGCCCGGTGTATCTTGTTCCAGTGATCCCAATCAGATGATTGAATCAACAGAAAATAAGCCTCAGAAGTTAAAATTTAGCCAACATAATGGTGAAAATGGGTCAAGTGGAATCATGGGTGCAAATTTGGATCAAGATAAATTGGATTGTGACGCCTCTCATGAAGAAAGGCTGTTGGTTAGTGTATCAAATTCCAAATGTCAAACTGCCCACGATGATACATTGCACCATATTAATAAGGATTTGTTGGAAATAGGCATAAATGAAGATGGTAGTGCCACTGATCCCTCGAGTGTTATCATATTATTGAAGAAGGTATAATGTGAATAATTCTTGCACTCGTGATGCTATATTTTAAGAATTTATTGTGTGGCTTCAAACACTTAAACTACTATTTGGAATTGGTGTTATTTTTTTTGCAGCTAATCGAACAGGGAATAGTTGACGTTGGTTATCTAGCTTCTGAGATGGGTGTTTCCTCTGATTCATTGGCCTCAATGCTCAATGTATAGTTCTGTAGTTAACTTTGCTAGAATGTGACTTAGCCTTAGATAAACTTATGCCTTGTTAATTTGATTTCATTGGTGAAATTAGTTTTAAGCTGCATATTTTCCTTTAACCTTTTTTTGCAGGACAATTGCATGGTCAATGAGGTACATTGCAAAATAGTTAAGTGGCTTAGGACTCGTCCCACCACGGGGAATGTGCAGAAAACTTTGAGAGTTAAAATCAAACCAACGAAGGGCACAAAGATTGAGGGTGGTGTAGCCGATAACACTGATTCTGCTATATTAACAGAGCCTGAGATTTCTGCTACCATTCCTGTTAAGTCTGTTCCACCTCACAGACGAACCAAAAACAATATTAGGACTGTTAAGGACGACATGATGTTGGATGCAGTCAAAACTCATCCGCTTGGTGTCACAGATTCAACTTTGACCAAGGACCCTCTTTGTTCTAGCACTCAGAACGTATGAAACTTTTGATGGTTTGCATAAATTTGTGATTGTGTTTCAAGCTCATTATATAAAAATGTTTCTTTTATATGCCTCATAACTCATAAGTGTGCTGGACTTTTCAATGATTTCTGATTGAGGAGTTACATTTTTGCATGTTCATGGATGTGTTACCACTGACTACATTAAATGATCAAATGATTGTAAGTGGTTAGAGTGAATAAATTTCGTTAGCTGGTCCAAGGTGTGCCAAGGTTTTGGATTTTTCTGGAAAATGTGGCCAATTTGCATTTAGAATAAATGAGAACTCTTTTGTTTACCTTTATCAAAATAATGTATTTCTTCTCTTTTTCTCAAGTATTGCTATTTGTTTATGCTGTACTCAAACATCTTCAGCTTAGTGGTATCCGCCCAATCCTGTTTTTTTTATTTCTTCCTTGGTTTGCTACAATTTGTCATTAAGTATTACCCTCTTTCCACTTTTAATCTCCGCGCTTTACTTTTTGGTTCATACCTAAATAATCTTCCTTTTATCTTTTAAGGGAAGAACTGTGGTTGATATTTTTTTAATTCTAAATAAAATCTAACCATTACTTCAGCACTGTGCAAAGTCAAGTATAGAGAAATAGGTATGGATGGAGTATTAAGGGTTGATTTTTTCATATTACAGTGCTGCCCGAATGTGTTGTCTTGCATTGTTAATTGCTAACACCACCTGGTAGATTCTTTTTGTATTAAAGCATGAGTCCTTACGTGCTCTTGAAGAGAGTGTCGTCCTCTGTTTATTGTATTTCACTACACCTGAAGATCTGCCGCGTTTTGTGTGACTTTCTAATTGTTTATTATGTCTTTCAAAGCTCATTACGTTTTGCAATCCTGCTTTAATGCAGATAGCTATTGACTGCGTCTCATCTCATGATACCGCGGCCAACAAGCCACACAAAGATGAAGGTGTGCTTATTACATTAGTCATTTAATCTGGATGTGAGTGAGGTGCTCTCTCATTATCTGCATCACTTGTGAATGTTATACATCATTTAGCCTGAAATAATTTTTTAGTGTAGTGAAACACAACTCTACAAGTTAACATATTTTTACAACACCTTTTCCTTCATTTATCATCATCATCATCATTAATACCAATCATCTCCATAATCCTAATTATGTCGAGGCCATTGGCATAAATTTGTTGCCTAAGTAAGTTTTTGTAACTATATATTCATCCAAAGAGCATAGTGGTTAAATGTTATCCCGGATGCCCATCTAGTCTCAACCGTGTTATAAAGTATTGATGATGTAAAGTTCCAGAACCCTCATTATAATGAGATGGTAATGATTAGAGATAGACAAATAGCCGTGCCTATGACTGGGATTTATAATGTGAAATCAATTTGTACACCATGAATATTATTTGCTTTGCGTTTAATGATGTTCTACATTTTGTATCATCATATGCATTTCCAAAAGGCCTAAAAATTTAACATCTAGGAGAACTATTCATTTCTTTATATGTTTTCTTCACCATTGTTGATGTTAGCTGTTACCGTGCTTTTGTTATGTTTATATTGTTATTGCAATCTTGTGCTTGAATTGAATATACTGTATGGGTTAAAAAACCTCCAATTGGTATCTCCATTTCCCATTTCTTTGAGTTTAGCTGCACAACTGATGATTTTCTATCTCATTTGTTGATATAAATAAACGGGTCTTCTCCATCTAATTGGTTACTAATGCTGGAAATGGGTACATGTATGATACCCGTTTTAAAAAAGATTAATTTTTTATAAACCTTTTTCATTCCATCCTTTGTTTACTTTTAGCATCTCAATTATTTATCATCACAATTATTTATGCTGCTACGAATTTCATTTTTTAGCAAGTTACTTGGTCACTGATGCTTGAGTTTAATGCACCCCTTTATGGATGCGTTTTAACCGGCGGTTAGAAGTGATATTTTTATGTGTTATGCATTGAATTTGGCATTGAATTTGGCATTGAATTGGTCACTGATGTTTTTCTGTAGTAGGAAAATCCGAAAATCATATACCTATTTCATTGATTATGGCATTGAATTTTTTTGCTCAATCTCCCCTTGTTAATTTGTAATTTCGGCAGTTGTACAATCTGCTGTTCTGGTCGATGTGCAACCTAATGAGTGTGCAGCTATGGATCTAAGTGCTGTCCTGAATGTTGATGCAAGGATGCCAAGTTCTATTACTATGAACAGTGCAGCTGATGGCATGTGAGTTTTTGACATAAATATATTATTCCGTAGTTTAAATTTGTTTTACTAGACACTTTACTATGTTGTTGATGTTCATGCAGAAAATTGAAAAAACGCGGACCTTACATTCACCCGCTCATTGTAAAAAAATTAAATGACATGGGGGAGAGAATCATTGCAGAGAGTGCTGCACATGAATATGATGGTAAGAAGTAAGAACATGCTTGAAATAGTTTACTGTTTTGAGCATTAGAAAGGATAGCAGACATGTATGTAATGCACTAATGCTTAGTTGTCTACTTGTCTATGTTTGGTAGGTTTGAGACATGGAGAACTATATCTTTCTAAAGCTTCCTCTAGTTCTGGGATTTGTTGCAGTGATGAGAATCTGCAGTCAACTTCTGGTGATATGGTATCCAAATATAAAGGGACAAGTCTAGAACAGTTCATCAATTCAAGGAATATGGGTCTCTCAGAATTGTCACCCATGGATGAAATGGAAGGAGAAATCATATTTTACCAACACAAGCTATTATCTGATGCTGCAGAAAAAAAATCCCTTGCTGGTCTCTTCTTTATCCTCTTGAAATTAGTTTAACTGACATTTATTTCTATATTGTTCTGTTTTTTACTTTAAGGGTTTCTGAAGAGTGTACACATCATTGGTCATCATTTTTATTTGCTACTTGTTTGTGTTGAGAACTAATGATGATGCTTATATGGTTACTGCATGCAGATAATTTGATCGGCAAAGTTGTACGAAGCCTCCAACTGGAGATTGATGCTGCTAGAAACCAAGAATGGGATACCGTTTTAGTTAGTAAGTATCTTCAAGAACTTAGAGAAGCAAAAAAACAAGGAAGGAAAGAAAGGCGGCATAAAGAAGCTCAGGCTGTGCTGGCTGCTGCAACTGCTGCTGCTGCTTCATCGTCTAGGATTTCATCATTGAGGAAAGATAATCCTGAAGAAGCCATTTATCAGGAGGTCACCTCATCATAGTTTTGATTGTGATGATGGAAGCAACTTTTTTTTACTTCCCATGCTTTCTATTTATCCGTCTTAATGTTATTAGCTTACTTTCGTGCAGGACCCATCAAACTTGTCTACTTCCAATCATATGCACCAGCAAAATCCTTGTGCTAAAGATTCAAGCTGCGCGCAGGTCATGTCTGAAAGAATATTTGATCCCCTCCAGTCAGGCTCAGATTTTTCCAAAGACCATCCTAGAACTTGTGATGTTTGTGGGCGGTCTGAGACTATTCTAAATTCGATCCTCGTTTGTTCCGGGTGTAAGGTACTGCGACCTAGATGCAACTTGACATTATTTCGTATCTTGATATTGTACATACTTTTTTGCTTGCGAGGTTAACTACATTCCATTTTACATCCTCAGGTTTCCGTACACTTGGACTGTTATCGCAGTGTCAGAAACTCAGCAGGCCCATGGTATTGTGAACTATGTGATGATAGATTATTGCGTGAGGAATTAGGAACTCCAGCAGCTGATTTATCGGAAAAGCAGAAATCTTGTTTTCTTGCAGAATGTGGTTTATGTGGTGGTACTACTGGTGCTTTTAGAAAGTCGACCGATGGTCAATGGGTCCATGCTCTCTGTGCTGAAGTAAAACAATTTTTATCCAAAAGTTGCTCTGCATTTTCTTTTTCTTCCCTTTTTCTCCTCCCATAATGCCGTATAATTTAATGCATGTCACAGTGGGTGTTGGGCTCTGCAGTCAGGATAGGGCTAGTGAGTTCAATTGAGGGAACGGTATGTGCATTTCCAGAATGAAGTTATTTTGTTCAACGATTAGAAAATGTTATTCGTTACCAAACCTTTCTATTAAAATTTGCAATTAGTTTTTTTATCTATTACTTTAAGGCATATCTCAAATAATCTTTTAATGGTTTGCAACTCTGTGCAATTGCAGTCAATGGGTCGTAAGGTGAGTGACGCTTGCCTTATCTGCCATCGTAAACATGGGGTGTGCGTCAAGGTAAACATTTTTGAAGCTCTCTTTAGGGGATATACATATTTTTTGAGTTCTATTTTTTTCCATTGTTGATTTGCTCTCTTTTTTCCTATTTTATAAAACAGTGCAGCTACGGTCACTGTCGAAGCACCTTCCATCCTTACTGTGCTAGGAGTGCAGGCTTATTCATGGCTGTAAAGACGGTCGGCGGGAAGCTGATCCACAAAGCTTACTGTGCCAAACATAGCATAGATCAGAGACTAAAGGTTGATGCTTTTCTATATTCGGAGTTTCTATATATATGGTGCTCTTATACCTGATGTATGAATCCATGTAGGCTGATACACAAAAACTTGGGGCAGAAGAGTTACAGCGTCTAAGGCACATCAGGGTGAGTGATCCAATGCCCCTTTTAATTTATTTTGGAAATAAAACAAGTGATTATAGTTTCAAGTTTGTTTCCTTCCATCTGGTATTTGGTGGGGTCATGAGTGGACAAATTTAGAAAGTCAGCGATGATGGTTGTGCTTATCTGTCTATCAATTTTATATGTAAGGGGGGAGGAATGTAGTTTGGGCCTAGAGAAGAAATCAAACATATATTTATGTAATGCTTTCCTGCTATTTTATTGATATTGTTTTGATTTCAGTGTCAATAGTATGATCTATTTACTGATGTAGATTCTATTTATGATATAGTTGAACTGATATTCTTCTATGCAGGTTGACTTGGAGAAAATACGCTTGCTTTGCGAAAGAATAATAAAAAGAGAAAAAATGAAAGTAAGCATTCACTATTTTTATTCATCGACATTTTCATTAGGTTCGTCTCTGCATGAATGTATATCAGCAGTGAATTTCCTTCTCAATGTAGAGATTTTACCGTGAATGAACTAGTGTGCCGGGTATCCTTGTATAGTGGTGCTGGGTTGTATTCTATGGTTACTATGAGCATGATGATTGATGGCAGGTATTGATTGTAATTTTTTTCTATGTTTCAGCGTGAAATGGTGTTTTGTTCACATGAGGTTCTTGCCTCCAAGAGAGATACAGTTGTTTTATCCGCCCTGTCTCGTCGTCCTTTCTCTCAAAGTTCAGATTCAGCCACTACTACATCTCTGAGAGGGTACACTGATGGATGTAAATCTGGAAGTGAAACTGTTCAGAAGTCAGATGACTTCACTGTTGATAGTGCAATTGCTGGTAAACGAGGAGGTAAGTTCCCTGTGTCGATGGATAATAAGGACCAAAAGACCGATGAGAGTCCTGCATCTCCAATCTTGTTGACGCACAAACCTGCAGAGAGAATAACCTTGTCCGGTAAGCAAATTCCGATGAGACATATTTCATCCAGGGATCCCTCAGATGACGAGGACAAAAGGTTAACTTATAGAAAGGTAGTTGTTTCATTCTCACTCCCCAATAAGTTCTGTTTCAACAACGTTTTTTGTCCCTACTCCCCCAAAAAAGGAGGTCTGTTTCAAAAGTTAGCTTTCATCTTTAAGTAAAATAAAATTCATTTAAAAGCAGGTTACAAGCATGTTTAGTTAGTGACTCCATAAAATCATGGAAATAACTTTAGGACTACAAGTCACCACTCATAACATGGAAACACCTATTGCCTTGATTGAGTTGATTAAAAAAAGTTATACATTAACGAAACTTGATTTTTTTCCTGTGATGAAGGAAATTATTATTTTGAACTCTTCTTCTCTGTGTGTTTTGTCTAACAACTTGAAATTTACTTTGATGATGATAACACAGCCCGCGGAAACTTTTCATAAAGAGATGATAATGACGTCTGATCAAGCATCTATGAAGAATCAGCGGTTGCCAAAAGGGTATGTCTATGTTCCCCTTCAGCAACTTCCAAAGGAGGAAGATGTTCCAGACACGTCTTCTGAGGAACCACCCCCCACGGAACATACAGATAGGTAAGTTGCTTCTGTTTTAGAACAACAGAAATCCTCCTGACCCCGATGAACAGCATCCCCATCTCCAGTGGGTCATGTGTGACCATCTGGGGAACAAAAGCCACTGGGATGATTTATGGCCATGTTGAGCACACTGCATTATACACCCCATGGAGGTTCTGATCATTATTTGTATAATTATCCATGATTTCGAGCTTATTTGAATAGCTCACCAGGTGGGTTGTTCGTTTGTGTATGGTATGCAGCATGTAATTTGTATACACCAGTTAGAAGGGTAGTAGCAAGCCATGTAAAGTCAATGTATATACCCCCACAATTCTAACTAACCATCATAGTAGTGCAGAAATCAGATTGTAGAGTTGTAATTTGTTCATTGTTAAATTTAGATTTGTAATTGTTGCTTTTGAATTTGCTATCTTGTATGTTGCATGTAGCAAACATGCTATGTATAAGAGAAGTTAGAAACCATATTGTGATTATCTGATTTTGAGAGTGTAACATCTGAATATCTGATTTATTGGCATCAATCAGTTTTTAAAGGTTTTCTACTTTTTCTTTGCGACTTGGCACCTTGCATAATACATAGTTAACATTTCTTCTCAATTTTTTACATGAGAAATGCCTGAGTGCCACTATATGTATGCCTATCTATAGGGGTGTGGGCGTCAGTCCTGGAACTGGATTGTGACAGGGACAGTAGAACATCCGGCTGGTTGTCCGTTTTCTGGTCTGAGAGCAGGACCGTCTAAACCTGACCTGGTTCCTCTGAAATAGGCCCGGATTTGACCGGATCCGTTTTTTATTTTGGGTTTTCCTATATTGCAAAATAGGCTAAAGAAACCAAACTGGATCTGGGACCACTACTACTTGTTAAACCTCCTTTGGATCCAGCTCCGGAACTGGTTTCAGAGTGGAACCTGTCCAACATACGATTGTGGTTCCAGAGACCTTGCCCAGAGCCCCAGACTGGTTCCCTTTCCAGTTACGGGGCTTTAATACTTCTTAGTTCTTAGGATAGGCAGTTCTGTTTTCTGAATTTCGGAATTGTGTATTTTATTATGGTAGAAAGTTGAACGACTGTTATTTCGGTTGTAATTATGTGTGAGACCTCCTTTGGACGTCAAGACTGTTGTTTCTGCTCTATACATACCACAACATTATATGTACTTGTTAATGATAGTCTCTTTTCCATGAGAGTGTTACTCAGAGTTGAGTTTCAATCACACGTCCATTTAAGAGCACCAGCTCTTCCTAGCAAAGGTCTTTCTTATAGCAAGGTCTTTATCCATATGCAGATATGCTATACAAGTACATTCTTGTTTTCCCTCTTTCACTTATTTTTGTTAGGTTTTCCAAACACTGGAACCAATCTTGTCTTTACTTCATTTTGCATTACCAAAAAGTCTGTATAATTATGGATTTTCATACTGCTATTTCCCCTTCTACTTGTCTTTTTAAGTTTTATGTTTTCAATTACAAGGTTGAATTCTTATTATTTGTAATTACCGATTGTCTGCTTTTAAGTAGAGTAATGTTTTTCAATTCAAATGTTCAAGGGGGTATTTCACATTAATATACAACATCAACATCCAAGCTTTAATCCCAAAAGAATTTGGGGTTGGCTAACCTGAATCGATCTATGATATTGATGCCAAACAAAGAAGACGGAAAAGAAAGGGAAAACGTAAGATAAAACAGATAAAATAAAAATAAATAAATAAGAATATAAGAAAGATAAAAAATAGAAATATAAAAGAGCATAAAAAAGCTAGAACGTAAAAATAACATTAGAATATAAAAAGATAAAGAAGATAAACGATAAAGGAGAAGAGAGAGGAATGGTAGAAAAGGCATCAATCGTCCACACGGATGTGCGCCATCCACTTTGCTCTATCCAAAGTCATACTCTCATCCAACCTAGGCTTGGATTCGGGCCCAGGACCGGCCCGGTCTGGCGGTCCGGGATCGGGTGGAGACCCGAACCGAGGGAGGGAGGTGGGGTGGGCTCGAGTCAGGGAAAGGGCGACCCGGCCCGACCGGGTCAGGTCCAACGGTCACTTGATCAATTTTTTTTTTAAAAAAATCTGGGTTTGGGCCACAACTATCCGTTGGGGGTGGGCTGGGGACTACCCAAACGACTATATAGCCGTTGGGTGGGCTGGAGGGGGGGTTCGGGCGGTCTGGGGGGTGGGGTGGGGTAAGTTAATTGCAGTTCTTAGATATAAAAAACATTTTCCTGCTTTTATGAAACAATATGATAACTATATTATAAACTCGACTGAGATCGACACCTGCGAAAAAATTTGTAATGTTTTGGTATATTTTAATAATGCAACTGAAACTTTTAGTCATGTTTATAAATCTACCTCAAACCAATTTATTCGTGAAGCTGTTAATCTCACCAGTGCTTTTTCAAATTTTGAGAATGCCGATTATGTGAGTTATTTCGCTGGTTTTATGAAGAAAAAGTTTTTAAAATATTATTCACATATTCCGCATATTTATGGTATTTGCATTTGTTCTCGATCCTCGTTTTAGACTTGGTTCTTTAGAAGAATGTTTGAATTATTATTATGTTGTTTTTTTTGTCCAATGCCAATGTATGACGACAACTCGATTGATCCTAAAAAAGAATACAACGAGGTTAATGATATATTTTATGCATTATTTAATGAGTTTCATGCACAATATGGCAACACACCCCCTCCCCCGACACAAACCTCTTCATATAAAGGAAAATTAATTTTGGAATCTACATTTGCCAATCTTATCAAAATAACTAAAACAACAGCCGCTACTCAACAAAGCACAATTATGAGATTTCTTTGTATTTAACATATGATGTTGATTTTGAAGAAGATGATGACTTTGACGTTCTAAACTGTTGGAAGGGAAAAGAAAGAATGTTCCCGGTTTTAGCAAAGATGGTTAAGCAAGTGCTATCAATGCCGGTTTCAACAGTTGACGTCGAACAAGAATTTAGTTCGGCCGGCAATGTCCTAACGCAATGTAGAACGAGGTTGAGCGCATAATCTCTTGATATGCTTATATGCTACCACGATTGGGTGAAGGCGGTCCGTAGAGCTCAAGAAATTGACATCACCCCATCCCAACACTTTATGGATGAATCTACAACCGAGGTGGCTCTACATATTACGGAGATTCTGATTGATTAGTATTTCATATTTTAATTTTACCTTCAATTCTCAAATGTAATTTCATATTGTATTTTTTTCTTAATTGTCAAATGTAGTTCCTATTTTAGTTCAAATAAATGCACTTGAAGTTTGTTTTAATACTTGAATAACTTATAAAACTATAAAGTATATAAAAAATTTGATTTAATCGGCCCGGCCTGGCCCGACGGGGGGCCCGAACCGTGACTCGGGCGGGTGGCTCGGCACGAACTGGAACCGCCTTTACCTCAGGCCAGTCCTGGGCCCACCTTTCACAAACCGGCGGCCCGGCCATGCCCGACCCGGCCCGGCCCGAATCCATGCCTAATCCAACCCAAAAAGACGCATATCAGTTCTGATTTCTCTAATTCAAGTCTGTTTGGGTCTTCCCCTCCATCTCTTTTCTGCATCTTCTCCCTACTCCTCAAGTCGTCTAACAGGTGCATCACTCGGTCTTCTAAGCACATGCCCAAACCACCGCAAACGAGACTCCTGCATCTTATCTTATGTAGGTGTTACTCCCACATTTTGTCTGATTATCTCATTTCTCAAGCGGTCTTTTCTGGTATGTCCTCACATCCAAAGCAACATACGCATCTCTGCCACACTCATCTTTTGAATGTGGCATTGGCGCATTGCTTCACCGCCCAACACTATGCCATACATTAAAACAGACCTAATTGTTGTTCGATAAAATTTACCTTTCAGTCTAGTCGGCATACCTCGATCACATAGAAATCATGATGCACTCTTCCATTTCATTCATCGAGCTCTGATTCTATGTCATACATCTCCATCTAATTCACCATCCTTCTGAATTATGGAGTCCAAATAACGAAACATATCTACTTACCCTCAAGAGTAATCTCACCGTTGCAGTATTTCACATTAATATAAATGTTTTTAAATTAAACCTCTGTAAGTTATTACAGCACTGTTTCATTTTATTGTGTCGTAGAAAAATCCTTATGGTAATGTATTTGGTGTACTGTATATATATAATCAATTATACAAGTGACGCCTCAAGTTATAAAAGTAATTGAAAAATATTATAAATCTGAAACAATAAATACTGACAGTCCATATTTATCCCGGCCAATTAGACTAATTAAGTTGTACTTGGTTTCTAGTTTTTCGTTACCTGTTTTTTAAACTAAAAACTCATTGATGCAGATAAAACGTAGTTTCAGTTTTTTTGTTAGAATTTTTCGAAATATGGTTAGTGTTAAGACTGTATATAACATATACTTGTAAGTTTTACCTATTAGAAGTTTAGAACCATACAAAAACCAAGGGGCCTAAGCTAATTGCGAGTCGCTAGCTGGTAAATTATACTCCCTCCGTCCCGTTGGAATGTCCGCTTTCCTTTTTTGGATGTCCCTTTGAAAAGTTCTCATTTCACTAAATGGAAAGTTATCCTACATCAAAACAAGGTCAAACAGTGCAAAACAGTGTCAAACGGTGTCGAAACAGTGCCAAACAGTGTCAAAACAGTAAAATTTACACTCTGATAAGTTTATTTCCTTAACATGTGTGTAGGCCAAACCGGGAACATTCCAACGGGACGAAGGAAGTATAGTACACTCGGCATTTTTGTAATTAACTCCAAGTTATAGCCTTATAGTTAAGTTGTTGCTCCCCGCTTTCTTGTTTTTCCGTCGATTCTTTTCTTTCTTTCCCCCTCCTCTTTCTTTCTCCCCCTCCGTTTCAGGAATCGGTATATTATACAACCGATTGTATGATGCTCACCGTACAACCAGGTAATTTTATAATTTGTTTCAACTTTAAGCTCATTTAATACTAAGCATCTTTCAACTAACCTAACTACGTACGTACTTCCTGCTCTACTTAACGAATTAACATGATCGTCTCCAACTAACCTAACTACGTACTTCTTTTTCTTTTTCTAAATTAGATGGTGTATCTAAATTGAATCGTTTTCATTCCAAAAATCTTAGACGGGATACAATTTGATGTAAAACATCTATCTTCCTTCCTCTCATTAGTAATGTTTCAATTTTTCTAAATGGACTTTTTATGAATACACATGAACTATTTGAAAAAGTTTCAAAGTAAATGTTAACTTTTTATATGGAATATTTTATTATTTGTTGCCCTTGTATACAATGTTGACATATTTTCTAATCCACTTTCTTTTTCTTATTTTTTTCTTTGATAAAAACTTATTAAATTGTATCTATAACCAACTTCTATAAACTTCTATTTGCGAATTTAATGTAATATTTTCCATTTTCTCTTCCAGATTTACCAGCCACCGAGAAGGAAAAAAAGATAACCAAACAAGAATTTCTTATATAAAAGCAACAAAATAATTGAAGTATTCCGGATTTACCAGCCACCGGGAAGGAAGACGAAGTAACTAAACAAGAATTCTTTAAATAATACTCCCTCCGTCCCTGAATTATCTTCAAACTTTCCTTTTTCGTCCGTCCCAAAATTATCTCCTCCTTCCCTTTTTGGCAAAGAATTTGTGGTTCACAATCATTCTTACACATTCTTACACATTTCTCTCTACTCTGCACAACTCTTCACCACACAAAACCCACTATCTTAATTAGTGTGCCGGTCGAAATGGGAGAAAAAACAGGGACGGAGGGAGTAGCAGAAACACTCTTCTCGATCGTACCTTAACTTCTTTGTGTTTGAGTGCGAATCATGTGATCTCTCCGGCCGCCAGGCCAAGCTACAGAACATTACACACTGGCCTCTTTATTATAACACCGTACATATTGGGCATGCAAAACGAACCAATCGATAAATAAAGAAAGAAATGATACTACCTCACAAATTCAATTTGGGAAAATTAAATCTCAAGCAAGCAAGCAATATATCGAATGCTAAATTAAAGTGAAGTTGAAATATACTTATAAATTAAAGGAGGTTATTTTTAGATTTATTTTGCAACAGTTGTTAGAATGTTTTAATTGAGCTTGGATCTTCATTTGAATGTCTTCCCGATAGAACTGTTAGCTGAAATTTGGTATGAGTAAACTAGACTAAATGAATAAGATGCTCACAAAATTTCATCAATAAAATTCCACCGGGAAGTGCCCCAAATGACGACGACCAGACAAAACGTCCTATATAAAGGCTTATTTGACATTTTTATGTAAGTTCGAGGGCTTATTTGACTCTTTTCCCAATGTTTTATAATTGTCAAATTAAAGTTTGATAAATTCTAGTATGATATGAGACTGAAATCAATCTAAATAAAAACACATGATGAGTAATTACTATAACTACTCAAATATTCTTTGAATCTATACCCGCAATAAATTAAAGATGTGCGTGGATAGAGAGTAGAATACTAGAATGACTAATTTTTGGTAAACAAGGCCTTAAACTGTGTGCAGTTATATATGAGCATCTTGGATGTTAAATTGTTATTTTTATGATTTGACTTGTCACGTCTTCATTTCTAACAAAACTAGTTTGAATTGATATATTACTTCAATGGTTAGATACAAATTCTTTCTTTTTTCATTTATTATTAATAATGTTATACCTTACTCCATACTAAACAATTCTCTTTCTTCAAAGTTAATAGTCCCTTTCGCCTAATTAATTTCCTCAAGTGACTTGAATTTGCTAACAAGTAATTCAAATCAACCATTTGAGTATTAATCAATTAGGGTTGTAGGCAAGAGCATATACATTTGTGTGGTTCTAAAAGTAAAGAAATTCACTTTTCTCTTTATCAATTCAATATAAAGTAAAGAAATTCACTTTTCTTGATAGTCACACAACTCTTTCTTTTACCAATGTTAGGAGAAGAAGTTAATATAAACATTTTTATTTTAACGAATTATAAATGTTCCAAATAATCAACGAGTCTTGCATCTTATAAATTTCATTGATTGGCTAGGTTAACTAAATTTAACACATTGGACTTGTTTTTATTGGTTCTACTTGAGGCAAACATCTTGAAAAAATTGTCTTAAATTGATGAAAAGTTCCGGCAAGCATTTGAGTCAGATAAGTCTTGATAACAAAATAGGCACATTCACTACATGATTGGTTTGGTCTAACAAGTCACCATTTTGTGAGTCTATTAAACGATTTCACACCGATCCGCTTACAAAAATACAAACTAATACTCCCTCCGTCCCTAAAAGGATTGCCAAGTTTGCCCGACACGTAGAATAATAAAGTAAAAACTGTGCGGTAGAGATTTGTGAAGAGGAGAGAGAAATAACTGGAGCCACAAATTGATTGATTAAAAGGGAAAGTGACAAAGTTTTTGGGACAACCGAAAAAGGAAAGTTGACAAAGTTATAAGGGACGGAGGGAGTATTAAGTATATAAAATCTTGAACTAACTTGACTTATCGTTAAAGTGTACTTTTAAAGATAAAGCTCCAAAACTTGATACACTCACGTTGTGTTTGGGAGTTGGATTTTGGAGGGGAGAGGAAGGTTAATGGAGGTTTATGATCCTCCTTTTCATGTTTGGAAGTTTAAGAAATTGAAGGAGGTGATTTTGGAGGATTTTTGTAACCCTTCAAAACCCTCCAAATGCTTAATATAAGCTACATTAGAAATGAATATCAGCTCAATGATTTGAATTTATCATATCTCAAAGTGATTTTACTTGTAATTCCTTCAAAAACCCTCGCATTCCAATTTTATTATTCCCAAATACAAATAAAGGGTTTCCTCACCCTTCTCTCCTTTTCCCCTCCAACAACATACCACCAAAGTCTTTCTCTCCCCTTCCCTCCAAACTCCCAATCATACCCTTAAGAAAATTCCTAGCTTGAACCCTAACCCTGACTTTTGTATATATGTATATCAACAAACTAATTGATGGAAGCCTACTAGAATAGAATATATACCAAACCAAGAAAAAAAGGCACACTAGACTAGAGAATGATGAGAATTATCATCGAATGTTATTGGTTCTTCTTAGCAGTAACTTTCGTTTTTACCGTGCCAAATGTTTTTTCCGGTTTAACGGTGAATAACGGCGTCTTCCCGGGATGTGTAGTGGCACAAGATGGGACGGGGGACTACACAACGGTGAAAGAAGCGGTGGACGAAATTGTAAACATAAACGAAAGTTGGGGGAGATTTATAATTTATGTGAAAACGGGGGTGTACAACGACAACGTTGAAATTTATAGGAGCAACGTGACGTTAGTTGGTGATGGGATTGGGAAGACTATCATCACTGCAAACAAGAGCAATGCAAATGGCTCCTCATCAACCTACGCTTCTGCTACTTTTGGTAACAATAATAATAATAACAATAATAATAATAATAATAACAATAATGATGATAACAATAATAGTAATAATAATAGTAACAATAACAACAACAATAATAATATTAACAACAACAATAATAGTAATAATAATAATGATAATAAATAACACGAGCATACCTCTTGTTTAATGAACACTCAAAATTTTGAAAATAAAATGTAAAGATACATATAAAAGATTGATGTAATAATTTATATATTGATTTTTATGTAATACATATTGCTCTTAACCTTATTTTTGGGATTTTAATGTTGGAAAAGTTACATTTCTCAATTGCTAGACCAAACTATATTATCATGGAATAGATAAAATCATTTTGAATATTACCCTATATTTGGTTGGAAGATCCATCACGGATAATAATAATGACTGTGATGATAATATTAAATTATTAATATTAACAATAACAATAACAACAACAAAAACATCAACACCGTACAACAACAATAATAATTAGAGTTTATTTGACAACACTAAAACACGTTGAATCAGCTCGATCTGTTGAAATTGGTGAAGTTTTTGTGGAATTGTGAAACTATTATACTTACAATATACTCTTTATTTTATTGATCAAGCAAAGAATTAATAATCTTTTTCAGCAATTTCAACTAATTTAGTAAAAATTGAATAACTTCAACCTTATTATTTTAATTATCACATATTTCAATGCATTAAATCAAAATTTATGATTTAGTAAAAAAGTTGAAAGTCGGGACGGAAACTTGTTGATTTACGTATGTTTAAACACACACATTAGTAATGATAAACTTTGTCAAATCATTACCATTTGAATACGTAGTATATTTTATCCTTGATTATACATTATCTATTAGATCAGTTGCTTTGAATAATGGCCGAAGTGGTAAGGCTCTTACCACTCCGGTCATTATTGAAACTGAACTATTTTACCTACAAATTTTCAACTACTGTTCAATTATGGGGAAAAAATACGTGAGTACAGTGTATGAAGTACTACTTATATTTTATCAATAAAATAAAATAAAGAAATAATTAGTATAATTAACTAAAATATTATTATCCATGAAAATGGATAAAATGATACGGTAAAAATTGGGTACCGTGTTTTTTTTAGAAAACCAAATCTCTCTGCTGATAAGCATTTTCACACAATTTTTATATATTTGAGCCGTGGAGGGATCGGGATTCATTGCACGAGGCATAACATTCAGAAACACCGCCGGAGTTGGAAACGGACAAGCCGTGGCGGTCCGGTGCAGCTCTGATTTTGCGGTCTTCTATCAATGCAGCTTCGAAGGCTATCAAGACACTCTCTACTACCGCTCCGACCATCAATTCTACCGAGAATGCGACATCTACGGCACCGCTGACTTCATCTTCGGCTTCGGCGCGGCGGTCTTCCAGAACTGCAACATTTTTGTGCGGAACCCCTCGCCGGGAAACACCAACACCATCACCGCTGACGGACGCCGGGACGACGGCGCAAGCATAGTCGGAGGCGGAGTATCCTTCCACAACTGCACAGTCACGGCGGCACCGGATCTGACGGGCTCCGAGGCGTCCGTGAGGACATACCTCGGACGGCCGTGGAGCAATTATTCGACGGCCGTCTTCATGGAGACGTTCTTGGATAGCTTGATTGATCCGGCCGGCTGGTCAGCGTGGCCGGGGCTGGCCCCGCTAAACACTTTATACTACGGCGAGTATTTGAACTATGGGCCGGGGGCGTCAACGGCCCAAAGAGTCAATTGGGCTGGGTATCATGTCATCAATGACCCCGCCGAGGCTTCTAAATTCACCGTGGGAGAACTCATCAACGGTGACTCTTGGTTACCCGCCACAAACGTTCCCTTCTTTTCCGGCCTCTCATAATTAATACTTTTTGTGTCCAGTTGGAATGTTCCCCGAAACGGTATGATTATTTAGGCAATAATTAAATAAAGTACTTCTAGTATATTTTAAGAAATACTTTTAATAAGTATATATTATAATGTAGTTAATATTGATAACTGTGATGTTATCAATGTATTATTTTTAATATTTAATTATTAATTTGTCACTTAAGATTGTTAATTATTTCTTGAGAAGTGAATGAGAACCTTCTAATGGGGCGGAGCCGCGGAGGGAGTACTCCATAAAAAAGAAATTAATTATTCACTCATAATTCATTTCAAATTTCAATCATTTGTTGTTTAATTGTGTATATATATTCCTTCAAAAAGAAGTATATTTATAGATATATCATACGGAGCATATGTTTATTACATGTTATTAATTATTATTTGTAGTATTCAAAATGAAGTTTTTTATTAAAAAGATTTATTTTAATATAAAATGTTACGATCACCCTTACTTTTGTCTACTTTTTATTTCATTTGACAAAATAAAATTGTAATTTATATAAATATATGTATAAAATACTCCCTCCATCCCAATTTACTTAGTCATCTTTCACTTTTCCAGTCAAATGTGGTAATCTTTGACCAATTATTTAAACTAATATATTTATTCAAAATTTAATAATTTTATACTTTTATGATAGTATTTTTTAACAAAGAACATTTTAATATCATTTTCATATTATTAATATTTTCTCTATATAAACATATAATCGGTCAAAGTTAGACGTCATTGACTTGAAAAGTCAAGTTTGGCTAAGTAAAATGAGACGAAGGGAGTATAAATCAAAGTAAGAACTTGTTTGTAGAACGGAAGAGACTATTAATTAGTTTGTAGTATATGAAGGGGTGTAACTAGCGATGGACCGGTTCCAGGATGGGCCTGACCAGGCTTTTTGTGGGGGAAGTGAGGCCCGGAACCGGCCCGGGTCAGGCCGTTCCGATTCAATGTTTTTTTTTGGCTTTTCTAATTAACCCCCGACCCCCCCCCCCCCCCCCCCCCCGAAGGCCGAAACACCCAACCCTACCCAGGGAAAACAAAAAAAAATTGAAAAAACAAAAAAAAGCCCAAACCAGGCCGGATCAATAAATTGTGGGCTCGTACCCGGCCCGGCCCAATCCCCAACCGGGCTGGTCCAAGCCCGCACAGTAGCGGGTCAGGCAGCCCAGGCCCGATCCATCTCTAGGTGTAACCTAGGATAAGCTGAGCCGATATAAAAAAAATCAGATAAAGTTTTACACGAATATTTTTCTGCTAATAATTAAGTTTTTTTTTTAGTTAGTGCGGGCCCTGCATGCTGGGGACCTCCCCTGACTCCCTGAGTATGTGTTTGGCTTCCAGATTTCGACAATGGTAATTGGGTACTTGAGTGTGGTATGTGTGAATACTTTAAAAAATGTAATTCAACTTTAAAATATGTAAGGACTAAGTAGTAGCGATGATGAAACCCTACTCTATTTGATTTTGACTAAAATGGAGATGTTAACATTGAAGATTACCATTGAAGCGTCTGGAAGTAATTTTTGTTTTGACCAACTTTGGAGAGCTACCTTGTTAATCCCCAAGTACCATCCATCTTTATAACTTTTTAAGGTTAGGGACAAGCATTTCATGCTAAACTTTGCACCAATCGCGGATGTGCTCTACTTTTCCCCTCGCATTGTGGTGACAAACCCCTCTTTCAAACCATCACCGTGCACAAGATAGGAGTTTAAGGATGGACCGGGACCGGTCGGACCGGCCCCGTACCGGAACTGGACCACCACTATGCAGTACCGGCCCGGTTGATCAGGACCGGGGCTTGGGCCCGACCCGGGGGGGGGGGGGGGGGTCACGGGCTGCACTTGTCTTGGAATCGGCCTGACCGGCCCGGGACCAGGCCGGGCAGGGTTTTTTTTTTAATTTTTTCGAATGGATTGGGTGGTAGGTGGGTTGGGTGGTTTGGGGTGGGGTAGGAATAAATAAGAAAAACAAAATTTAAATATATATATATATATATATATATATATATAGAGAGAGAGAGAGAGAGAGTAGTGTTCCGGTCAGGAATTCCTGACCGGAACCGCCGTCCGGACGACGGCTTTTGGGGACCTTCCCGGTGGAGTTTTTTGATGAAATATTTATGGCATGTTCTTCATCATGTCTAGTTTATCCACAAAAAAATCAACTAAAAACTCAATCGTGAAGGTCGTCAAATGATTTTTACAAGATAACTGCGCCGGAAAATACATATAAAATGCAGTTAACTTGTAAAAATCATTTGACGACCTTCCAGATTGAGTTTTTAGCTGAATTTTTTTGTGGATAAACTAGACTTGATGAAGAACATGCCATAAAAAATTCATCAAAAAATTCCACAAGGAAGGCGGCCAAACTTTTGGGAATTCCGGATAGGAACCGCCGTCCCCGACGGCGGTTCCTATCCGGAATTCATGACATGAACATTTGTCTATATATATATATGTGTGTGTGTGTGTGTGTGTACCGACCCGGGCCCGGAACCTACCCGGGCCGGTACCGGGCATCCAACTCCCAAACCCAGTACCGCCCAAGGCCCTACCCGGTCCCGACCCGCAAATGGTTTCTGGTAAAACCAAGAACAATATTAAACATGGCTCCTTATCAATGGATGGGGAACGCCTACAGGCCATTTGAGGTGGATAATCAAGCCAAGAGATGTGTCTTTTTTCCCTTAATGAAGAATGTAGAGTATTTTTTTGTCACAACAGGGAGGAAAGATAGGAGGAGGTAAATTTATTTATTTATGGTTTCTGGTGAAATCAAGAACAATATTACACATATTTCCTTATCAATGGATGGGGAACGATTGCAGGGCATTTACGGCGGATGATCAAGCCGAGACACGTGTCTTTTTTCCCTGATTGAAGAATGTAGAGTCATTTGTTGTGATGGTTATTTTTGTCACAATAGAAGCAATCAATCTGATACTAAAGTTTATTTCTTCATTACTATAGAGTTTTCACGTTAAGATGAAAATAGTATGACTGTATGGTTAGTGAATAATAAGACGAAAAATGGTGAAAAGGTAGAAAAGTAATCAATAAAAGATGATAAAATAATGATATTCATGTAAACTAAGGATAAAAGTAGAGTAAACTTTCCAAATTGGTAAAACATACTCTGTCACAAATAATAATAACTTCCCAAAAAGTAATACTCCGTACGTAATAAATACAACTATAAAAGGAAGGATTATTATATTATATTATACAACATTCATAATATGAATAATATAAGATGAAAAATGTACCTCCATGTAAATCGGAAGTGTATCTAGGCTGGACAGATTCTGAGTACCAATCCCAGTTGCGGTCTTTTACGTCAAGTTCCTGCCTGGTCTTATAAACACCCCAAGAACTGGTACTAGGTCCACCTATAGGTCTTTTCCATTTACTATAAGTAAACCATTTAGTAATGAAGGATTTATATGTTTTACAAAGGGGGGTTTAGTTAATGTGCAAAGTACTACATATAACATTTCACATGTCAAATGTAAGAAAACAAATAAATTTACATGATTTGTCTTGATTATTTAATGTAAATCATACAACATATCTTTTTAGCGTTTCTCAATATACTATTTAGAACATTTTACTTGGAGATGAACATTTTAAATGGCACATGTTGATAGTAAGTCCGGAACAAAAGTAGTAGACAATGGTATCTCACTTAGAACTCAACAGGAGGCTTCATCCTTACAAGTCGTTTAATTCTTTCTTTTTCGGTGTTCTCCAGCAGCCCCTGAGTACCCAAACAAAGATTTATATATGTAAGTGTGTGTGTGTGTGTAGAGAGAGACAGAGGGAAAGAGTTTACTATTGAAAAATGATCGACAACTAACCACATAACATTAAAGTGATCAGGCATGACCATATTAACTACATTCAGTGGAAAATGGCCTACCTCTTAAGTCATTAGGGAAGCGCTCAACCCGGGCCAGTTCTGCTGCGCTTCCAGGGTTTTGGCTTATTTTAAAAAAGAAACAACAGATACTGGTCTGGTCTTTGGTCCAGTGCTACCAAAAAGTCTAATTAGATGGAAGGGGACCCAGAAACATTTGACTTATCAAGTTATAAACTGAGCCTTCCAAAGCCCATCCCCCATCACCTCCCATCCAAGCAGATCCTATGTACATAGGACTAAATGTCAAATGACTGGTCATTTTGTCCCGAGGAGGGTGTACAGTGTACTTAGAGTTTCCAGTCATCATTATCATCATTGTCATCACTACCAAGTACCAACATATTGCACCTCAGTCTCAACTATGTCGGAGTCGGTGGGGTGAAGTTTATAATGTCAATTAATCGTATAAGTAACTTGAAGCTAAAAATTCATGCAAAAAAAAAAAGAAAACAAATGGTGGCAAAGCTTTAAAGGAGGAATAGTAATAAGATAGGATCAAATTTTCCAATTGTCATCATCAAATGTTCTCTAGACTTGCATAAACATTATAATGAGGCAATAACGGAAAAATATACTCCGTATTTAGTTGGTATAGTCAAGTCCTATTGCAAAATTGGTAGTTCAAAAAGCCAACATGCAAACAAGAGACTACGACAGAAACATGACCATTATCATACCATCTTGCTCCTTCATCCCATTTAATGAGGGATCAAAGGCAATAGTATATCCTTTATATTTTTTCGTGCAAAAAAAACATATTGATAAAATATACTCCCTCCGTCCCATAAAATTCTTCCAATTTTCCTTTTTGGGCCGTCCCAAAAAATTCTTCTCACTTACCTTTTTTGGACAATTTGTGTGGCTCACATTCATTTTACCTTTTTCTTACACAACTACAACCATACATTTTCACTTTACTCTCACCACCTTAATATACATTTTCATTTTATGGGACGGAGGGAGTATATTTCAAATTTCATTAAAAATGTCATCACGCACAAACTTGTGAGTGGCCGTCTAACTTAACTTCGGAGTGCCACAACATTTACAAAGACAAATCTGATAAGGGTTTTTTCTTACCTTACATACAATTTCATCCAGACACAGACAAATCTTTCCATACTTGTCCAAGAAAAGGCGCTCTGATGGAGGTTTCGCACAGACATCCTTAATGCTTGATGTTATGACAAAGATTGCTTCAGACACTTGAGATAAAGTAAAAAAAGATTGAATGATTAGGGCCAATAAGAATTTTTAAGGTGCAATAACCAATATGAAATACAAATAGGCCAAGGATCTTGCTAGACTAAATCATACTCCCTCCATGTCACAATAAGTGTCATTTTTATGGAGATAAAATTGACAATATTACCCCTCGGGTAGCACTCTGTATTGACAACAATAATCAAATATTATGATGAATAAAGAGGGGAAATGAAAAAATAGCATTAAGAATTCTCTTGGTACTATAATGCGAAATATAAGTTTTCCTCCAAAACGAAAATGAGGCCATGAAGGTGCTTTTGGTTTGGAGGTATGATAATGGACTAATGGAAGGGAGATGGATAGCTTACCTACCCTCATTATGTTAATAACTTTTGTAAAGGGAGGAGCCAAGGTTCTCCCTCATTATTTTCCTCTCCTTCAAAATTGGGGGGTTTCTTTCTAGAGGATCCAAATGAACACTTCAAAACCCCTTCCCTCCCTTCCAGCAAAATCAATACAACAGAGCAACACAAAAAACTTCTTTCCCTGCCCTCCCCTGAACCAAACACACCCTTATTGTGTGAGCCGGAGAGAGTACTAGCTATTTAATCACATTTTATGGAACATTAGTACACCCAAACACTAATATAGGAAAAGATACATTAGCATAGACATTATCACACATATCTTCTTTGAATCTCAAAGTATTAATCCAATCACCCAGCTAATTGTTCATAATCTCAAGCTTTATATTTTCCACGCAAGACAGGCAAAGCTCTAAGCAAGCAAAAAAATACCATGCGAATATTCCTTGCAACAACAACAACATCCAAGCCTTACTCCCAAAATACCATGGGAATATTCCTTGAAATGCAAAAAAAAAACTTATAGAGCCTGAAATGTGTCTTTCCTCCCAAATTAGGCAAATATATTATACTCACATGCAAGTTCATCATACTCATCCTTGCCAACGACATAGATGCTGACATCTCCAAGCACTGTGTACACAATATAAACAGATCTGCCCATGTAGATAAAAAGATGCAGAGATGAGAGAACTTAGAAAATCCACAAAGACAATAGTTTTCTCTCCATAAAGAAGAAGAAGGCACAACAGTAGATCATATTTGTCTCCTATACTCATGAAATTTAATCTTGTGTATTTTAAAGTGAAAAGTTGAATAGGTGCCATATTTATAACAACTACTATTCATCTTTTATGATCTGTACTTTGGGATATCCTATAAATCCTGATGTAAATTTGGGATGTGGGGTTCTGAGGAGAAGAGAAGAAATATGTTGTTCTTTATTTTAAGAAAACATTGCTTAACTTGATAATTTTTCAAAATAAAAGATACAAATTGATAAATCAGTATAAACACTGTACACTCAACATTCTTGTAATTTATTTGTTAAAAAAAGCCATATATAATTCTCAATTTTTTTAATCTAACACTCTCTTCCCTTCCCTCCTAAACCTCCCTCCTAAACATTATAGGGGGGAGAACTCTAACAGAAATAAGTTACTGCGATAGTTTATTACTATGTATAATAGATTATATATAATGATATGGCATGAACACAACATAGCAGCTGAGAAATAAATTTACAAGTAGACATGGATGAAAGTCAATTGCCTTAAGCGTAATTGATGAGTACTCAAAACAGGGGAATAGTGTGGGTTGAAATACTTTAACCAACCATGGAAGAAGCCTTTAGGTATCATTTCAATTGGTACAAATTTACCTCCTACTTTAATACAGTTAATCAGTAAATTTTAGCTAAGTTATCATTGATCAGGTCACTGGAGCATTTCTAATGAGGTAAACAAAGAGTAAGAGAAGAAATACTTGTGACAAGCAACAAGAAGTTCTTCATTCTTTGCGCCTTTAAGATTATCTGCTCCAAGCTTGACTAGGAAAGACCGCCAATGCAAACGCTCTTCTGCTGGCACACCATTAAACCTGGAAGTAAGTATCAGTAGAACACCAAGAGTGATTTATATAGTTCCCATTAAGAAACATGAAGCATCTCCTTTAGGCTATGTTTGGAAAAAAACAAGGCGATGTTTGGAACACAGAAAATGACCGGAAAAGGGAAAAAAGTAATACTTTATTGTTTTAAATAATAACTAAAATTTAACATCTACTTTGTTTCTTACCCTTAATATGATAGATCATATCGATAAAATGAGTTCTACAACATATACATACTTGATTTATTGATTTTAAACCAGTTCTTTAACTTTCATACATATAAAAAATCCTTCCAAATGTCTCCTCTAAGTTACAGTGTAATGGTTTTACTAGCATTTTCGGGGTTCCAAACGAACCCTTACAGTATCTATAAGTTTCTCCCAAAGCTCTCTCCGCAGCTAGAACAATTATTTTTCCATAAATGTGTACATATGATATAGTTCTTCATTAGAAGACACTGTTTTGCTTATAACAATATAATGTACCAAATGATAAAAGAGTCATCACAATTCACAAATCACAACTAGTATCATACATCTTTACAAATTTACATATACTAACATTCAATTAAAAAAATAGCCGGATTCATTTACTAACTACAAGAGGTACTACAAAAAGCTCAGTCCTTGATCTAGAATATTCAACACAGATATTTAGAAATTGATACAGTAGACCTTTAATTTCTATTTCGTCCGTTTGATCTAACATATTTCTAAGCTCAATATCTATATAATCAGATCATATAAATGTAATACAGTAAAAAAAACTAGATTGATTAAATTGTGATAAAAATCACTGCTAATGACCTCAATACAATAAAACGCATATAACAATGTCCATTAGAGGTTACCGTTCAACAAGAATGTTTCCCTCGGAGTTGGCAATTAACACGGCCAGCAACATTTCTCCTTCTTCTTATTTTGTTTAATAGTTGGCTGGCTGCTGAGGAATAATCAGTTTAGTTCAAATTTGGAATTCGAGATTTTGATAGCCTGGAGAGGGAAGAGACGAATTGGGTTTCCAAGCATTTCCACTATTGGGCCGGGTCGATTATGCACGCTTGAGTGTTTGCTCGGTTTGTATGGAAGTATTACGTAGATGAGAAATGATAAAGGTACCCCAAAATGGGGTACTCATTCTTAGTCCGCCCTAATGTGTGGTCATAACTTGGGCAACACATTTAAGTGGGACACATTACTTAAATGTGTTTCACAATTTATGACCACACATTAGATCTGGGTAAGAATGAGTACCCCATTTTGGGGGTACCTATAGCGCAGCATTTCTCTACGTAGATAGGGTGTGCTTTCACATTTAGCCGTTAGCGAGTATTGACTTATTTTAACGTGGTGGTATTAATAGCAGATTTAGTGAGCGAGTTTAATTAGCAGAATAAGATGACGAGTTATCAGAAGATGTTTGGTAATTCAGCTGTTTGAACATAACAATTAGTAGGGAACGTCGTATTTCAAAACGTTAACCCAAAACTCTCAGGCCCTGTTTACTAACGGGGATACTTTCCTGTTTTCTACTTCTGTTTTTCATTCTCCAATTTTCTGTTTTTATTTTCAGTTTCTCTATCTCCAATTTTCTGTTTCTATTTTCTAGTTTTCCATTTTCAAATCTGGAAACATGTTCATCAATTGTTTCACTCATTTATGTGATCATCCAGAAGACTGTCACGTTTACTTCACGTGTTACTAAATTGTGCTTATTAAGACTCACGTTAATAAGCGACACATAAAATAAGCAATGTTATGAGATCGTGTTTACTTCAAAAGGTTTACAACATCGTTTAACATTAAAATATCCAAAATAACCCTATACATATATAGACATACAAACATTCATGAACACAAATATATAATATAATATGTGGGATCGATCACCTCGTACGTGTACCCATACTACTCACCCCTACCCTGCCCCTATACCTCGTACACCCACCCTACACCTAATCCCACGCCCTTGACCCCTACCTCTACCCTTACCACGATCTTACACTCTACCCATACTCCCCTAAAACCCTTCATACCCACCCATACCTACTCGTATGGGTCGGGGTATGGAAGGAAGGTATGGGTGGGGTGGGGGTGGGGGTGGGGTGGGGTGGTAAGGTCTAGGGGTACGGAGTTGGGTGGGGTAGTAGGTGGGTTAGGGCGGTGGTTAGGGGTAAGGGTGGGGGTAGTGAGTAGGGTTGGGGTTGGGGTAAGGTATGGGTAGGGAGTTGGGATAGGATGGCGGTAAGGTGGGGGCGAGGTAGGGGTAGGGGTAGGGTGGGGGTAGGATGGCGGTACAAGGGTGGGGGTAGGATTGTAGTAGAGTGAGGGTAGGATGGCGGTACGAGGGTGGGGGGGCGAGGTAGGGGGCATGTGGGAAGGGGTAAGGTAGGGGTAAGGTAGGTCGGGGGTGGCAGTAGGGTGGACCAGGGTGGGACCGAGGTAGGGGCATGTGGTAGGGGGTGGGGGTGGGTCATTGTGGGGAAAAGGGGTATGCGGGGTGGGGGTTGGGTGGGTAGGGTAGGGTAGGGTAGGGGTAAAAGGTAAAGTACGAGGATGGAGGTACTATAATGGAATCGACATCGGAGCGAGACCGGACCCACCACTAGGTGTAAGTATGCAAATTCATTGTAGCGGTCTGTAGCATCTGCGTTTTCCAAATCGTTAAGGAAAAGAGAGAGATGTCTCATTTTTTCATTTTGGAAAACGGTTTGGTAAACGCGTTGTTCTGTTTTCCTTTCTCTAGTTTTCCAACAATTTTCTTTGGTAAGCACGTTTCCTGTTTTCTGTTTTCTAGTTTTCCAGTTTTCTGAAAAATTGGAAAATATTTCTATTAGTAAACGGGCCCTCATATTGTCGGTGTTTTCATTTCAGCGATTCCGTTCAAAAATGTTGGGGCGAAAAAATTATTTACTAAACAACTTTTTCACTTATTGAAAACGTCAAAAGGGGTCGAACCGTTATTTTTTGACCGAAACATCATTTTTCAAACATCCATCCACATTAAAACCCCGTTTGGTAGCACGAAAATCGGCTGTTTTGGCTGATTCTGCTGAAATTTATAAAGTTCTGGCTGAAGTGGCTGCATTGGCTGATTCTGCTGATACAAGAAAAAAAATATTTTTAAAATATATTTTATTAATAAAATAAAGAAAAAAATACATGTGAAAATAGCTAAAATGATCATATACAGTAACTTCAGCCAATACAGCCAGAAAAGTAACTTCAACCTTACTTTTTCGGCTTATTACACAATTCAGCGCGCGAAAGCAAAATTTACGTGTTTGATAAAAAGTTGACTGATAAGCCTGATAAGACGAAAATGAGGGTTGCCAAACGGCTTTTAAGTCTTTTTACATGAATATTCCTATTAGTAAATTGGTTGATGAAAAAGTGATTAGTTAGTGTAAAACATACGCGCGGAAGGAAACACCATAGATCGTGACAATCTTGCCCTAGACCGTTACAAAACTAAAGAAACTAAAGGCTAAAATTCTGGAAAAGAGAAGAGTGCGTTGAGGAGAACATCAAGGAGATTACTCATCACGTACAATATTCGAGCCCCAAAAACTCCAGATAGAAACTTAGCGTACAATATGGGTAAAAAACGTTCAAGATGAGTATTTTGTGATCCATGGCATGGTGGGAGTTAAAAGATGTATGTGAGTATTGAAAAAGAACAAAAAATGAGTTGAAGAAAAATGAAGAGAAATACAAAAATAGACATTGGACGTCAATAAATAAGAAAGAAGAAATTGCTCATGATAGAAGTATGTAGTACTGTATAACATAGCATTTTCCAGATTTTTTTTCAGAAATAATATAATATTGATTGACTCGCCTCTAGTAGGACTAAACATTAATTGCACTCTAAATTGAAAAAGGAAATAATGAACGAAAAATAAATCTGTTGTTCTTCATAGTGAAATGGGAAAACAAAATTGGGAAAAAGAACTAAAAAACATTTTGGCCCTCCGGTTACAATAAACTAAATTTGAACAAAATGAAATGAAAAATTATGAGTCCTAGGAGTAATCATTATAGTTACTTATTACTTATGAATTAAGATGCATAAGTAATAAGTCATGTCATTTTTTCAAAAATATTAATGAAATGAATTAATGAAATTTATTTACTAAAATATGATTAAAAGTCACTAGAGTATTATGATCACTTACATATAAATATTAAACATGGGTTACTTTGAGTAAAATTATTATTATAGTTACAGCATTTTCTGTGAGAGAACTATAGTCACAACACTTAAAAAATAATTTTTTGTATATAATTTATTTTAATCGTAAATGTGTTATTTTATTATAAGTAACTTTTAAGGTGAGTAAAGTAAATTGGCTTAATTTTACAAAAAAAGTAACTTTGCTTACTAATACTTTTAATCATAGTTTAAACTAAGTGCATTTCTAAAAAAATACGGGTTTTGCTCTAAACTTGTTCAATGACGCGCAAAAGAAAACACTGCACCAGCCGGGAATCGAACCCGGGTCTGTACCGTGGCAGGGTACTATTCTACCACTAGACCACTGGTGCCAATTTGACCATGTTTATGCGGAGAATGAAATTAAACTATATTTCTAGTCAAATCAGACAGCCTAATAAACTAAAATGCAGGGCATTATACTCCGTATTACCTGCCAGTCTGCTACTCTTGTAGTCTTGTATTTCATTTTATTAAATTGAAAGTTTGAAACCATATAATGATATACTCTCTCATGAGGATAATATTTCAACCACTTCTTAGTTTTTAGCTTTAAGGATAAGAAAGAAAGAATTTGTATTCTTAATCCACAATATTTGATGGATTACCGACCCAACAAATAAAAAATTAGGGAGATTGAGAGTGGGGAAGGAGATGATTAATTAATAGAGATTGTGTATGAAAAAATATAATCTAGCCATCTAGGGTTTCCAAGTAGTTAAGTATAGAATAACGCGAGCGAGACAACTGATATGGAATCGTAGGTTATACTACATAAACAAGTTAATCTAACATATACAAATGGATAAACTAATTAAGTTGTACAATAATATAAAGAGATGATTATCCTGACTAAAACTTAATGAGTTTCCATCTATGCTCTAACCAGTTTTTTTTACCAAATTAATATTAAAATTCATAATATTTCATTGAAATCTGTAATAAATAAATAAATAAATAAATAAATTTGTTGGACAAATATACCCTTTAAGTTATCTCTATAAAACCCTAATCTCCTACAGTACTACTATTCTCGAGTTTTTTTTCGAATTAATGATAATTAATTAATTACGAAAATAATGTTGAGTTAAAACTTAAAAGTATTTACCGATCTACTGTTGGGTTTAACCATGGTCGGGGTAAGTCGCCAAACGCTTGGGCGACTTATAACTTATAAGTTGTCATCCGGTTGGGCGACTTATAAGTCGTCATCCGGTTTGACGACTTATAAGTCGTCCAACCATTTGGCGACTTACCCCTAACTATAAACAAGGTCTCCTTTCTCCTATTTAGGAGTTACAGACCAGATACAAAACATTACAATAATCCAATATTCATAACACAGTAGTCATCTAATATTCATAATCGAACACATCAACACATCATAAAAGAGTTTACAAAATGAAACACGTCAATTCTTCCTACACCATCTAGTGTACAAGAAAAACTCCAATACAAAAGACAAACTACAAGTTCTCATGGTCTTCTTGATCGTCTTGGTCATGGAGATGTTGTTGTTGCTGCCTACGTCTACGCCGCTGGCGTGGTTGAAGAACCTCTCTCTCATGTTGAGTCTGGGATGATGAAGTCACTGCTGCACTAGATGTTGATGGCATATCCTGAGATAGGGGCATATGTATAAGATGACCGTAGTCAACTCGCCCCAACACATCTGAACACACGAGGCGATGCCTGTCAAAGCCTGACCGTACATGTCCACGTCATGCGTATCACTCATTGTGGCAGTAGCCCGCTGATGTATACGTTGCAAAGCTCGTGTCTGGAATATGAAACACAAATACAATTAGTTAGAAATAAATAAAAGTGTTAAATAAGGAAAATGACTTACTTTAGTAATTAGTAATATACTCACTCTCATATGCAAAGCCAAGGAAATGGGCTGATAATGGTGAGTAGGGAGTCTGAACGAAGGAGACACAAACAAACGAGTGATGCTGTAATACCATCCCATGTAGTCTCCCAAAACGGATGGGACTAATGTTGGTGTCCCAGTCACAACAAGCTCAGCTCGCCTCTCCCACATAGTGACATATCGGACATGTCTGAGTGTCCAATCTTCCGTATGCTTCCCACGCCTATCCAACCTATGAAGGTCTACATATGTGTCGATAGGTGCTGGAATGACCTGCTCATACCCAAACTGTCACAATACACGATCAGGCAAATGAAGCTCAACAATGTCAAAACACATCAACGGCACACGTGCTCACCATACGTGAGAGTGGTCTCATCCAGCGGCGGGCAACTCTGCAAACATCTTAGTTGTATACGTCATCCATGTAATCTGTTTCATAAAGATACAAAATTAGTGTTTCTGCTATACATATTATAGTTAATGTTATATTACGCACACCATACCTGATCCTCAAACATCCGATCAAACGCATCCCTGTACACATCGATCCCAGAAGCCGATCATGTGCGACATAGATCAGCAAATAGCCACCTAACCATTCATGTAGCATATATTAATATGAATATTATTAATATATTTATATTCAACATACAATAACATAAATTCAAACGATTGAAAACATACCGACGGCCTAGAGGGTCCTCGCCCCGTACATGATGTGGTCTTAGGAGACGCGAGGGCTCATTAGGCAGTTGGTGTCCATCAATGCCATGGTATGCCACTACAATGAGATGCCCAATGTGGATGTACTGCCATGACCAAATCTGGAGGAGAAGCAAAAATCCTCCAACCTCCGTGCTCCCTCTATGGCAGCCACGACACAGCTGTCTGCAGAGATAAGCCAGTGTGGCACTACCCCAACTGAACTATGCTGATGCATCAAACCTCTCTAGCATATGCAAGTGCAGCACCTGAACCTCATTTCTGCCCTTGTCGGCGAAAATGGAAGCTCCCATCATCAAACTATATGCTCGTGCATGCTGCTGGATCATCACCCCATCAGCGTCCGCATGAAGAACAACGAAATGCTCCCTCAGCCATGGCATCCTCAGAGATGACCCCTGAAGGTTAGCCTGAAGAATGGGGCGAACATCCAACAAACGCTCACACTCATCAACCCATCGTCGACAAGCAGTATCAGTAACAACTCTCCCATCGACCTGTAACCCAGTTAGTACAGCAACATCTCTCAAGGTCACTGTCACCTCACCAACAGGGAGGTGAAATGTGTGTGTCTCCTGCCTCTAACGCTCAAGAAGAGCAGTGAGTAGCGCTCTATCGAGCGGGACAGTAGTCACCAATCTATGCAGACCATAAAAACCCGCAGCACGAACATGTGCAAGTACTATGTCATCCACCCGCACATTCAACAAACCACGTAGGTGCTCACATCACCTATCCACCTGAACATCGAGGCCAAGCCACACATCCCCACTCCTGTGCAAGGCCTGCAATGTCAGGATAGAACGATCACTTAGCCCATTATCCGCTGACACCTTCATGCCTACAAAAAAGAAAAAGGATATTAGTTAATATAACAATACATATTCTAATAACAATACATGTCAAGCTTTCATGAGTACACATTAATATACACACTTTATACACCCAAATCAATCATTTCATACACATACGAACATATTAAAAACTATCGTATTTAAGCAAATCTTATAGAGTAAGTATACACCTAACAATGCAAAAATATTACATAAAAAATAAACCAAAATTTCCCATTAAAACTCACATTAATAATAGGCAACAAATCCACAATAACATCAAAATATTACATTCAAGTCAACATTCAAACTCAACATGTCATGCATGTCCACATTTCACAACAAATCAATTCAAAAATCAATTCATAATCTAAAAATTCGAAATTTGTAGATTCTAAAAATCCTAACTTTAATATGAGAAGAAAATTGACTTTGTTTTACCTAGAAGAAAGAGTATTGAAGAAGATGGAGGTGGAGAGTCCTTGACAAGGTGGCTTCGCTAGAGATGGAGGTTCGCCGGAGTTAGAGTGGCTCTTGTCGTTCGTCCTTCGTCGCTGAAGCTTTGGGGGATTTGGGGATGTTGTGCATTCTATCTAACAAAACCGATCCGTCTGTTTATTTAAGGGGTAAGTCGCCAAACGGTTGGGCGACTTATAAGTCGACTTATAAGTCGCCCAACCGCTTGGCGACTTACCCCGACCATGGTTACATCCACCAGTAGATCGGTAAATGCTTTTAACCCAACATTATTTTCGTAATTAATTAATTAATTAGCATTAATTCGAAAAAAAACTCACTATTCTCTCCAACTCTAGTCTCCACTCTCCCCGCCTATAGGGTTCCACCTGCCACCACCGCGACACGACCTGCCATCCACCGCCACCGTCTCACGGCATGCCGCCCGTTGTTGTCCAGGAGCATGATGCATCCAGTCGCTTGCTTGCTCGGCCACCGGTTCATCCAATCGCTTACTTTCTCGGCCACGCCAGCCACATGCCTACTCACCACAACCATCGCCCAGATTGCCGCCAGTGCCCCGCCGCCGCTGCCGTCCCGATCTATGCGCGCCCTTGCCCAGTCGCGCCCAGTTGCGCCCATCCATCCCTACGCCTACCTACAGCCGTCAGATTTCAAAATCAAATCCCGTATTTCGCGCTTTTAAAGCTGAGCAAAGTTGAAGGGAGATAGGTTGAAGGTAAGGGACACATAGTTTAATGAAGAGCGAATTCAATCCACATGCTCTGTTTTTTTTCTTCGAATGACCCAACAATTTCATAAGCTTTTTTTTCAACTAGTGGGGGCTTAGCCTAGTACTCCAACCGTATGGCCCCTATAATTTTCTCCTTGAAGCACCGCTAAAGGTGTAAAAGGGGCACTAGAGGAAGCATCCAATATGATATTAAAGTTCATTAAAGTATGGTTTGTGGGCATTAAACACGGGTAGTGAAAATGGATAGTGAATAAATGCATTGATGGAGTATGTTGTGGATTGAATCGAAGACCCTATATCGTGTTATGACGTTGATGGAAGTGCAGTGATTATGACCAGTAGTGAAATAATGTAGATTAGTAACACCAACATGAAATTCAATATGTTTAATTGGATGTAAAATGAAAAAATTATTAAATCCAAAAAAAATCTATAAATAAATTTATAAATTGGATGAGAAGAGAACTAATAATGGCGGAAGTGCAGTGATATTTACCTGATGTGCAGTAATATCGTGCTGTAACTGCAATATAAAGTGCATTATTTTTAATTGGACGAAAATAGTATAAAAACACTTTTTTTTTAATATGAACGAATTTTTCTTTATATTTTTCACTTTTCAGACATACAAATGTCTAAAAACATAACTAGTCATATTCAGGGAAACTCGATATGTTTAATTGTCACACCTTTGCTTGGACGCCACAGAGAGGCCATAAGGTCCTTGAATATCTTGAATTTATCTTTCGGTCGGTAAGCAGGATGCCAACCACCAAGAAATTCACCCGGTGCTCATCCGTCTCAACTTCGCCTACCTCATCATCATCATCAAAATTCAACTCCTCACCATCCCCACCAATAGCCATGCTTTTATATTGATTGACCATATCCTCCATTGAATATCTCGCTGTCGACTCGAACCACTGCTCCGACACAGCTTATCCCCCTTCTCTTCTACGCTCGATCGCCGACTAGAGCCACCAGCAAAAGGCGAACCCCGACCACCAAATCGCTACAATCTTTTATCACAAGGCTGCCTGCACGACCAAAGAACGACGACCGCTCTTCGTCAATGAATAAAGCGGAAGAGCGAAACCCTATAGAAGGAGAGTTCACTTTTTTCCTATATGTGTTCACATTTAGAGCCCGTTTGGTGACCCCTTTTTTCAGCTTATCAGGCTTATCAGCCAACTTTTTCATCAAACACGTAATTTTTTGTTTTGCGCGTTGAATTATGTAATAAGCAGAAAAAATAAGGTTGAAGTTACTTTTTCAGCTGTATTGGCTGAAGTTACTGTAGATGATAATTTAACTATTTTTTCATAAAATTTTTTTATTTTATTTATTAATAACAAATATTTTAAATACAACAGAATCAGCCAATACATCAACTTCAGCCAGAACTTCATAAATTTCAGCAGAATCAGTCAATTTTAATATTACCAAAGGGGCTCTTAAAAAATAAAAATATTTAAAAAATTGAAAAATGAAAATAGAAAACAAAAAGAGATTTCTTGTTTTTGGCTGATCGTCTCTCCAAGTGGAATTCTTCACTGTAGAGGAACCAAACGCGTCACAAACCCCTACGCTCTAAACCGCGTTTTCAGTCTTCTTGTCCGTGTGCATCTCTCTTGTCTCCCGCGGCGGCTGCGTTTCATTTTCTCCCCCATTCCCGGAACTCTATCAGTTTTCCTCGTCGAACCAGCATCCCGAAACATAGGAAAAGACCACTGTTGATGTTTGCCTGCTGCTACCTTTAGAGCACTGGTACAGTGATTACATGGGTCGAGCCCGACCTCGGCATCGAGATGTATCGATTGCCTTTTACGTTAGGTCATAAGAAGCGTATGGACTCAAAGTCCAGCAGCCGAGGTAAATCCACAACCACCAAGCATTCGCCCAAGCTCGAACGCAGCGTCGCTCTCAGAAACGTCGACTACGAGCCGTCCAACTCATCTTCATTCGGCAGCCGATCGCTGGACCTGGACAGCACAAGGAGCTTACGAATTGACGGGTCAGATGGAGGAATTGAAGGTATGTTCAGAGACTTGGGATTTTCTGCTGACGACTTCGTAATTCCAGCTGCCGAATGGGAGGCGATGAAAGCGCGATCGTATTCGGATGCCCACCCCCCTCTTCGTGATGCTACTAATCTTAACTTTTGTGAACATTCCGAGGTTTATATGGTAAATCCAAGGCAAACTGATTGTGGTATTGGTGCAATTGGCACTCCTCAGGAGTTTGCGGATAGTGGAATAGTGAATAGATTAGAAGATCTTCTTAGGTGTGATGATGTCGTTTTGGACGGAGCTGAGTCTGCCAGATTATTTTCTTGTAATGATGGCCCTCGAGGGATTAAAGGTCTCAAGCCTCCTCCTATTATGGCTACCACGCCAACAGTATCTTTACCTGTCATTGGTGATTCGTGTTCAACATGGGATATTGTGAATTCATTTGGGCCCAATGATGACAGTGAATTGGATTTTACACCTCAGGAAAGGTTAAGGCTGGAAGGCGAAGTTGGGTATATAAAGAGTTCTGTGGAGTGGGCTGGGGAAACTGGGGATGTGGAAAACAATATAGACACAAGAATAATGGATGGTGTGCTCTCAGCTGGTTGTTCATTTACCACAAATTCAAATGACGATGATTCTTCAAGCACCACAACTGAGCCAATGTCAGCCATCTCCCCAAATGGGAAATTCAATCGCATTATTACAGGCTGGGTGAAAGGTGATCTCTTGGGAAGTGGATCGTTTGGAACAGTCTATGAAGGCATGGCAGAGTGAGTACTTGTCACCATGTTTCTTTTCTTTGTTTTCTTGTTAAGAAAGATTCCAATAAATTGAAGTGCCTTAGCTATCTACAAAGGGCAAAATTTTCTACCAGTGTCTACTGGCTTTGATTGACTAGAGAAAACTGTTTTTTTCCTGAGGAATAAAATTCTGCATTGATCATAGAACACATGTCTAGAATAGATTAAGGCTTATTTGTGAAGGATGCAAGTCAAGGTATGTATATATGTGTGTGTGTGTGTACACACACACACACATATAGAGAGAGTTGCATACATATATCGATCAGCTAAAAGTCACCTAAATCTAGGGGAAAATGCAACATTTTAAAGCATGGTAATCACCAGATTTCAACCAGTCTAGGCAGTGGTACACCGTACACTTAATTAAGATTAGGACCTCTGATTACTACCAAATCATTTTTTGTAGACTTCTTTGGTGCTATATTGTCTATCTTTACCTCATTCACCCTCTCTTATCAAATCTTCTTTTGCTTCGGGATAAAAAGGGGGTTGAAGAGGGGTCACTGAAATGTTCAAGAGGAAGAGAAAAGACATCCTAACATATAGGGTTGCCATGGCAGTGGAGGGAGTATTTTGTACTTCTTGGCCTCTCATGAAAATAGAGTGAGAAGAATAAGGAACTTAGTGGTTTTTATTGTTATTGGTATGATTTGTCACATCAAAAGTAATATTCATCATCCTTTCCTAATTTTACAAAATAATAAAATGACACCTTGTTTTGCTCCCTTTCTTTTTCTTTTTTGGGTGGATCTGTGGATGTTGTGAGGTCAAATTGTCAAAATAAACCAATGTTACTAAACATTGTTCCTTAGAGTGTAAAACCAAAAATAACAATTCTATCAAGCTATTATTGCAAAAATGTTAGATGTAGGCGGGCAAATTGTTATCCTAACTCCTATTATTTGAATTTATTTTTTCAGTGGTGGCTTCTTTTTTGCGGTAAAAGAGGTTTCTTTGCTTGATCAATGCGAAGAAGGAAGGCAACGCATTTGTAACCTCGAACGGGTTAGTCAGGATTCAATTACTGCAATTTCATGTAATTAATAGCTAACACCTATAATCTCATAGTTCCTCCTTTTCTATCTTCATCTACTCTCATAGTGTGATTGTTATGAGGGTGGTCTCAGATTTATGAGGCAAAAAAGAACATGAGAGTCAAGAGTGGGAGAGGCTATCGGAATTTTTGGATCTATAATTTATGAATCGAGAAGAACAAAATAAGCCTAAAGTAAATTACATTAGTTGGTGCCCATCTAGTCAAGAGACACAAGAGTAATTCTTAAATGGCAGTTTATTAATCAATATTGTAGACTCTTATACAGCTATTACCAAAGCTCATAATCGGAAATGTAGAATTGTGAGAGCATTATAACTAGGAAAGTGACACTCCTAGTACTAAATACTAATAATTACTATTAGGAAATTAACAATAAGGAATATTATCCTTAACTCTATTAGGAATCCTAGGCTGTATATAACTGTGCTCTGGTGGGAGTGGTGGGTGGAAAGAAATGGGTGAGCAAATCAGAGAAAAAAGAGGTAAAAGTAAACGGGGAACTGAATGTGTGCTGGATAAGATGAACTTTAAATATGTGGAAATGGGAGAGGGGTGAGAAATGGAGGCACCTGTTGCATGATGCATGGATTCTAAGGGAGAGTATCTTGGTCATATATAGTCTGCTACACGGGAATATGTTTCAAATATCTTCTGTAAAAGTATTTTATAAAATACTCCGTACTACATTATTACAAGAAGGGGATTCAGAAGAACAGTACGACTATTTAACTTTGCTCCATTTGTTCTTCTTTCTCTTAATCAGGAGATTGCTCTCCTAAGGCAGTTTGAACATGAGAATATTGTTCAGTATTATGGAACAGAGAAGGTACTGCCTCTTTCACTTAAAATCTTATATTCTTTCTGAAGTTATAGGTAATATATGTTCTCTTAATAGGTTATCTTTTACATGCAATTTGTTTGTGCTAAACGTTTTTCACTCCAACGCACAATGTATTTCTCAAAAGTAAAGCAACTTCTGTAAATATACCATATGCTTTGATCCTCTTGCGGATAAAACAGTTCTCATCATACTGCATAGTCTTCCACTCATCTGCTCCCAAAGCAATATGAATTTGTATGTACCGTGTTATCATTTATGACTTCAATTATTCTTTATTCTATGCATTTCTGACTCTGTTTAGGATCTACTTTCACTACAATTCTTTCACATGATCTATGCATAATCAATTTCAGTGCAGTTTAATTCTAAATAGTGTTTTATCTTAGTATGTGATTCCTTCCAAGTTTCTGTTTCCAACTTTTAATTTTATTTATTTGTCATCCCTTTTGCAGGATGGTTCAAAACTATATATTTTTCTTGAGTTAGTATCTAAGGGATCACTTCTGGAACTGTATCAGAAATATCGTCTTCAAGATTCCCAGGTCTCTGGTTATACGAGGCAAATTTTGCATGGGCTTAAGTATCTGCACGATCAAAATATTATCCACAGGTGATCAGACTAATGAAGTGTTCATAGATTATTTTGCTCATGCCATACATTTCTTCTCATAGTGATCCTTTGGTTTAGCATATGCCTGACAATATGAAAAATAAAATGCTGATGAGCTCTCCACATATTCCTGTTTATAATTTAATGTTAGAGATACTCAATTACAAAATGCTGTTACTTTTATAAAAAAATTGTGTGTAATGTGCAACTTTGCTTGCACATATGAGTGAGAATCTTGAACTATTTAAACACCAAGGATTGTGATCTCAAATCCTGGTTTGGAGAATAAAGTTTATTACCATTTTCAGCCTAAAAACAAATAGTTGAAATGATGTAATAATGGACAGTGGAAGGAGTGTACTTGTATGCATTTATGCTTATCTTCTTATTAGCCATGGTCAGTGGTAGCATCCTTTTGGTGCCTTAGACCCTGGTATCCTTTCAATCACACCCATTGCTCTATTCGCAAGGTTTGAACCAAAGACCTTTTAGATAGGGGGGGCCAAGCTCACTCCCCTGTCTCCACCTAGACCACATGTTCTTAGTTTGGCGTTAATATTCCTCAACATTAGTATATCACTATGCAAATATCGCTGATTAGGCATTGCATTACCATGTGGCATGTGCTATCATGGTTTCACGTGTAGCTGGACATGACCTTAATCACACAAGCATTTACCCTATTGCCCTTTCCTAAAGTTGGTCAAGTTAGATTAACACTTTTCAACCTTATCCCTCTCTAGTCAACAAAAATTAACAACTCCTAATTTCATTAATATTACTTATTCTCTTTTATATTTTGAAATACTAGTCACAATTCTTGGTTTAACTCGACAAAGTCACTTTTAATAAGTTTTATATGTCTTTGTTAATTTGTATTTAGGGATATTAAATGTGCAAACATACTGGTGGATACAAATGGGTCAGTCAAACTTGCTGATTTCGGCCTTGCAAAGGTAGGAGAGTATTATCTCAACCTCCTTTGTGATGTACCTGTGAATGCCACTCCTTTCTTCTAAAGCAGATCTTTGATATTTGTATATTTAATTCTTGAAAAAACTTTTTTGAGGATGCAATGAGTCTGATGTTGCAGTTACATTGTGCAGTCCGTTAAACTGAACGACGTGAAGTCTTGCAAGGGCACTGCTTTCTGGATGGCTCCTGAGGTTGGCCCTGGTTCCTTCATCTCGTTTATATTTTTAAAATACATAGAGAGCTAATTAAACATGTATTTGTGTGGATTTGACTGAGGATTAGTAATGTAAACTGCCAGAATAAGGAGTTTGCAACATTATTCCTTGAAGAGTTGTACTGTAGAAACGGTTAACTATAACCAGGTGTGAAAAGTCCTAGTATATTGGCAGATTACCGTTTGGTAATGAAATCAGTGGGGCAGAATCATGCCATACTTTTATTAAGTGGATAAATATTCTGTTTGATTTGTCTTGCACTGCTGGATTTGCTTCTACCGTTGCATATAATGTCTTCAATTAATTTTTTGTGTGGCAAGAATGTATATACAATTAATTAAGGACCGTTAGGAGTTTAATATATCCTTGGTTAGCTGGGTTTTAATTTTTTAATTTTATCAAGCTGCTTCTAGGTATATGTTTCTTAATTGGTTGCATCTTGTTAATAACTTTTGACATGAGAGGAACAAAAAACTTGAGAAGTAGCTTCAGTTTTGAAGTATTGATGCGGAATCCATTATCAGTTATCTTTAATAAAGATTTGTTGCTTATTCTGGAGCAAATATCATATTCGAATTATGCGCGGCTGCAAACACTGCTACATGCCTGTATGCTGCTCGTGTGGCGCCTAGCATGTTTGAAAATTCGGGCATCTGCAGAGCTGGGTAGGGGCCTTACCTGGCCTGGCACACTCCAAAAATGGACTTGTAATCTTTTTGCACCTAAATTCTTAAGTACTTAATACTGGCAATACAAAATTATGTGAGAAGTTATCAAGCTAATTGAAAACTTGAAATTGCCCAACTGACCCCACATCTTGTCCAATTTGAATTACTACATATACTTTTGACCTATTGAGTTACCTAAGTGCAAATCAGTGTGAGAAAACACATAGGTCAAATATATCTGAATAACTTTAAATGTTGTTTTTTCTCAATGCGTTTGATTCTTTGTAAAACTTTTTCTATTAAATTTTATATGGGTGAAGTGTTTTCAGTTTTAGTCTGGCTCACCCCAACATCAAGTGATGGCTATGTCATTGTTGGGCATCTAGCATTTTAAAAGGGAAACTAGTGGCGATGTAATTCTTATAACAGTGGCATTATGTTTTGATTTATAAGCTGCTTGCTGAATTTTATTCATCTTTATGTAGTAAAACAATAAGGGTAGAACAGTTTGTCAACTAGCTATTCAAGAAAATAATCTAGTCCCCCCCTATATTTTACTAATTTTTTAGGTGGTTTTAGTGTTCATGATTACCTCACAATTCAAGAGTTCGATGTTTCTTAAACTGGGAGTGTAATCCTTTATTCCTTTGGTAGGTGTTGCCTGTAGTTTGTAATATCAATTCTGGCTGCAGGTGGTTAACAGGAAGGGTGGTGGTTATGGGATTTCAGCAGACATGTGGAGTCTTGGATGCACCGTCTTGGAAATGCTTACACGCCAGTTTCCTTATTCCAATCTAGAGAATGTAACTCCTCTCTCTTTTGCATGTTTTGCTATTTGTTATTGGGTAAAAAGCATATTTGGTCCTCAAACTGTTGTTCCCATACCGTTTTTGGTCCACTTACTGCAAGATCTAATATTTTAGTTTTCACTTTATAATTATTGACTTATAACTCAATTTGCTTAATATGGCATTCGTTCAGATATTGGATGCTCATAGCCTCATACATTGACAATTTGCTTGCTGTTATTTTACATATCGAGTCTTTCCATAATCATATCCGTTTAAAACATGTTGCGCAGTCTGTGAGTCGTGTTGCCCATGAAATAGCGGGCTACTTTGTTTATATGTCAGTTTGTATTTCTTAGAAGGATGCTCCAAGAGAGCAGCATGTGAGTCGTGATGCTTGTATTGTAGACGTTCTTAAAGATGATTGAATTAGTATATAATTTTCGTCAAAAATGCCTCAAGAAGGCTATAAAGCATCAGTTACAACTGTGCTAATGATTGTTAATTATATTCAATTAAAATATGGTTGCTAAATATTAGTGGAGTCTTACTATTGCATGGCTTCATATATATAATGGTGTGGTATTTCAGACATGAATATGCAGTTCACTATTTGCTAGTACCTCCGTCCCACTAACATTGGGACATGAAAAGGAGGTGCAGTTATTAAGAAAAGTGGATTTATGTGATTGATGCTGAATTGATAAAGTAAGAATGATTGAGAAGCACACTAACTTTACCAAATTTGGTACGGGACAATCTTAGTGAGATGGACCAAAAATGAAAGATAAGACAATCTTAGTGGGATGGAGGGAGTATATAAAATGTACATGAGTAATGAGTTAATAATATGATATATTAATCAGCTTTTATGTCTTTCATCTGATTACTATATCTCACCTTGACAAAACATGGGATGGGTTGACCTTAGGGTTTCTTCTGTAATACTGTTTCACAGTTCATCCCCCTCCTCTGTAATAGCATATGCAGGCAATTTTTAGGATTGGGAAGGGTGAACCGCCTCATGTTAGCAAGGCACTCTCAGATGATGCAAGAGACTTTATAAACTGCTGTCTTCAAGTAGACCCAGCAGCTCGTCCAACTGCTTCTCAGTTACTGGAGCACCCATTCGTGAAGTGGCCTCTCACTGCTTCCTCCTCAGGCTCAGCTTCTCCTCGCTGTTTAGACAGGCAGGAGGCTTAAAAAACTATTGCTGCGAATGGTAAGTGATTTCCTTCATTAGGTTCATACTCCTTTTATTGTTCTCTCTTTCTTCCAGCAGTTTTCTCTGTGTTGTATGTTTAGAGTTCTGCACTTAAAATAGGGACTGGTTCTCTATCCAAAACTGTTTTATATATGTTATTCCAACTGTTAGGCTGTTTCACACTTATATTTATTATTATTGGGAATTTGTGATTCACAGTTCACTTCACTTTGGCCAGCTAATTACACAGATGATCTCATCTTTTTAGTGTCTCTCAGTTTAAATGGATAATTGATACCTTGCTTTTGTTATTGGTGTGTAACTTCCATTTTGCTTTTGTGTGAACAGATATCTTTGCCTAAACCATTGAAGATTGCCATCGTTTTATTCTTGAGATCGCAAGCTGCTCCCCTACAAGCTGGATGCACCATTAGGACTCTATGTTCCTTCATCACCGCAATTTGATTTATAGAATGGAATTGAGATGGACTGATTTTTGTGACCAAACTTTTAGTATTCTTTGGTTAGGAAGAAATGTTGCTATGGCTAAGGCTAGGGTGATTGCAGTTCTTATCTCATTTTTCCACTTTCAATTAATTTTTAACGCTCTAGCAAGTTAGCGTAGCACTCCGTATTTGTTGTCGTCCACTGTTTTTTGTAGGGGTCGTTCATCTGTATGAATTGTATATATGTAACTATGTAAGGTTTGTCTTTGAGAACTGTAGTTTTTCCTTGTATGATTAGGGTATTTCATTCGTTCCGTGTAGCTTTTAAAATTTGTATTCACAAATTGTGAGTATCGACTAATTTGTTCTTCTGAGGGGTGATCAAGTCGGGGCTGGGTGATGAGATTCTCTTCATTTGCATTTTGTTTATCACAAGTCGGGGCTGGGCGACTAAATTGTGAGTATCGACTAAACTTGTTTACTCGTCTACAATTCTACATCAAGTATTTCTTTTAGCCGTTAGATCTTGTCAAATTTAGTGTTGGACTCGGTTCGGGCCACCCGGCCTGTCCCGCTACTGTGCGGGACCAGCCCGGCCTGGTTCTTCGGGCCCAAAACTGGTCTAAGGCCCGGTTATTTGGTAAAAATGGGACGGGCTCGGGTTGGTAAAAAGGAGCCCAGGCCTGGTTCGGGCCAAATTAATGTTTTTTCATTTTTTTCATTTTTTGGGCTCCGCTCGGGTTTGGCTTGATGTTTACGAGGGGTTTGGGGGGTGGGGGTGGGGGGGGGGGGGTCAGGGATAGGTAGGTACAGGGATGGATTGGGCTGGGCCGAACCAACCCGGAACCGGACCGGCCCGCTACTGTGCCGGACCGGACCGGGCTTGGTTGGCCGGTTCCGGGCTTTTAGCCCGTGTGGGTGGCTCGGGTGGGCCGGGCTCGGGCCCAGTTTTGGGCGAACTGGCCTGGCGGTTCGGGTCGGGCTTGGGTCAATTTTTTTTTTTTTCAATTTTTTTTCTTTTCCTAGTGTTGGGCTGGGTGTTTTAGGGAGGTTTGGGGGGTGGGGGAGTGAGGGGGGGGGGGGGGTTGGGAGATAACAAGAAAGCAAAAAAAAAGTATTGAACCGGGCCCTTGCCCGAACCCGGTAGCAACCCGGGCCGGTTCCGGGCTCAAGGAATTGCAAAAAAAGCCCGCCCGGCCCCGGCCTGGCCCGGCCCCGGCCCCGGCCCGGGTACATCCATAGGTAGGTAAGCAAAAAAAAAAAAATTAACCAAGCCCGAGGTCCGGACTGGACCCGGTGGCTACCCGGGCCGGTCCCCGGTCCACCTATTCAGAACCACCGGCCCGTCTGGGCCTAGGCTTGACCCGGCCCCGGCCCGAATCCACCCCTTGTCAAATTGAATATTACTGAATTTTCAAAAGTGAATCAGTCTTGATTGTTTAAAATGTTTTAAAGGCGTTAAAATGCGTTTATAGTGTCTATCACTCTCTATCTGAGAAAACTTCAGTTCCTAATGGTTGAACCGTTGTTCTGACAAAGTAATTAAGTAGACTGGTAAATTGAAATTCTTTTTTATGCAAAAGGTAAATTGATATTCTGGACAGTAATGGTTGAAAACTTGAAAGTTTAAATTATTATTATTATTATTATTTAAAATACAGAAATTGGTGAAACATGATACGATCATACGAGTATATCATGCGGCAGTGAACTAGTGATAAACTGATGATGTCAAGGTAGGGGTGGATTCGGTTCGGGCCACCCGGCCTGTGACCCGGCCCGGTCCGCTACTGTGCGGGCCCGGGACCGGCCCGGGACCGGGTGTAGACCCGAACCGGCGGGGAGGGGCGGGGCGGGTACGGTTCCTGAAAAAGTTGACCCGGTCCGGGTCCGGGTCCAACGGTCCAATTTAATTTTTTTTGTTGGGCCCCAAACTAGCCGTTATGGCCTTGGGGGGTGGGCTGGGGACAACCCAAACGGCTATATAGCCGTTGGGTGGGGTGCAGGGGGGGTCCGGGGGGGGGGGGGGGGGGAGGTAAAAAACCTATAAATACTCCTAATCTTAAACATTTTTTCATATCTCTTCTCCAATTCTTCCTAAATCCTATTCTTAACTCTCTACTCTCTAATTCTCTTATTCTCCAATATATTATATTTATTATTTATATATCTACTTTATACTTAAGATGGAAAATCAAGATGCCGTTATACGGTATAATTTTGATAAGCAGAAGGACCCGAAGATCGGGATGTGGTACGCAACTTGCAAATGGTGCGGGAAAAAATGTAGCATGGGGGTTTCAGGCGGATACAGGATGACAATGAAGCATATGAAGTCATGTGACAAAAACCAAAGGATCGGGAGGTGCGGGAAGTTCCGATTGATTACAATTTACAAAATGTTTGTCTCTTGAAGTTTGTTTTAATTTTCAAATGAAGTTCCTATTTCATTTCAAATAAATGCACTTGAAATTTGTTTTTAATACTTGTATAAAACTATAAACTATAAAATATAAATTATAAAAAAAATTCTTTAACCGGTCCGACCCGACCCGTGACCCGGGCGGGTGACACAGCCCGAATCGGACCCGTCCAACCCTCGGGCCGGTCCCGGGCCCATGTCATACAAACCGGTGGCCAGACCGGGTCTAGACCCGGCCCGGGCCTAGGCCCAGCCCGAGTCCACGACTATGTCAAGGTATAGATTAACACTACATAACATATTGGTCACAAATATTGAGGGAGCTTGAATTACAAGAAAGGTGGTAGATAACTCTTTCTAGTTTCTATGTTAATACTACTTGCTACTTAGTACTATGTATTACATTTTACATTAGTACCATATACTCTCTCCCTATTTAAGACGTAATGAATAGGTTTTTTTAAGAAAAATAAAAAGTAAGGTAGTTGATGTTAAAGGAAATTACTTGTAGTGTGCTGTCATTATAGATAGAATATTCACTAATATATTATGTACTGAGCTAATGGGCCCGAGAAGCCCAATCCTTGTGTAAATCTAATTCTCCTCTATTTAAAGAGGGTCTACCTATTGGAATAACACACCTCTCTCACTTCCCTACAACACATTATCACAAAGGACAAAATGGTCACCCCCCTGAAAACCCCAAATGATGTCTTGGTAGGTTTTGCTGATGCTGGGTACCTCTCCGACCCTCACAAAGGCCGTTCCCAAACTGCTGGCTATGTTTTCACAATCGGGAACACGGTGATATCCTGGAGATCAACTAAGCAAACCCTTGTGGCTACCTCCTCGAACCACTCAGAGATCATTGCTCTACATGAGGCGGTCCGTGAGTGTATATGGTTAAGAGCTATCATTGCACACATTCGAGGAACTAGTGGTTTAAAGTCTACCACTGAAGAGCCAACCTGCATCTACGAGGATAATGCAGCCTGTATCGAACAAATGAAATTAGGATACATCAAGGGTGACAACACAAAACACATATCTCCTAAGTTCTTCTATAATCAGCAACGACAGGCCTTCCTCAAGATCCAAGTAAATCAAATAAGTTCGGAAGAAAATGTAGCAGACTTGTTTACCAAGTCATTGCCCAAGGCCACATTCGAAAAACATGTGAAAAACATTGGAATGCGTAAGTTTTCTGAAATCCCCTGATTAATGTAAATATCAGGGGGAGGTGTAGACTTCAGGGGGAGTCTTACACCCTCACGTTATACTCTTTTCCTTAAACCAAGCTTTATTTTTCTCTCATTGGGGTTTTGTTACTTGGTAAGGTTTTTAACGAGGTAACTGTGAATATCGATCAAAGTAAAGAATCCAAAAGGACTCAATGAATGAAGTCCAATAAACTCTAGTCTCTTGTCAAGGTTTATTTTTCCCACAGGTTTTTTTTGTTACTTGACGAAGTTTCCACAAGGCTACAGGGAGTGCAACACTCTATCTACAACTCAGCACAATGGGGAGTGTTAAAGGAAATTACTTGTAGTGTGCTGTCATTATAGATAGAATATTCACTAATATATTATGTACTGAGCTAATGGGTCCGAGAAGCCCAACCCTTGTGTAAACCTAATTCTCCTCTTTTTAAAGAGGGTCTACCTATTGGAATAACACACCTCTCTCACTTCCCTACAACAGTTGAGTATTTTTTCTAGAAAAAACTTACCAAAAATTAAGTGTAACAAATTTTTAAATACGTCCTAAATGAGAAAATATAGCAAACTTTCAAGTATGGAGGGATCATAAATTAGGCATGGACTCCCTGGCAACTTCCATATGAGGTGTTTTCGAGTGGAGTTTTTTATGGAAATTTGTGAATATGTTTTTCATCAAATATAGATTATATCCCCGATTGAATTTTAAGGTAAAATTATATGGAACTAACCTACACTTTATAAAGAACGTGCTCTGTGCTCATAAACTTTCACCAAAAGTTCCACTCGAAAATACCTCAAATGGAGGCGGCCGAACTACGCATGTCAAAAAAACTCGGCCCGCAATGACCCGCCCTAGCCTGAGACATTTGGGACGGTTCCACCCCGCCCCGTCTTGCAAATGGGGCAGGTCCGCCCCGCCCCGCCCATACAATGGGGTGGGTCTGGGTCTTATTATTGACCCGTGGCGCTCTGACCCGCCCCGCCCCGACCCGCACAATATTTAAGTAAACATACTTTAAAAAAAATTATACTACAAATATACTTCTCCACACATATGTGTGTATACAATAAATCATAAATTCTTTGGTCTTATAATATATTAATATTTATATTTGAATGAGATGAACGACGAATTATCAATGTCTTTTTTATATATAGCATTTTAATTTATATATTCAATCATTAATATAAATAGACTGATTGTTCAAGTATAAGTACTTTTTATTAATTTCTGAAATTTTTAGGTGTCTTTGATTTAATATGTTTTTTAATAATTATTTAGAGATAAACTTTTTGTAGATTCAAGTGGTAACAACTTCACAAAAATAGAAATGCATACTAGTTAATTAGACTACAACAGGGTGGGGCGGGTCATGCATGGTTCAACAAGTTTGGACTCGAGCGGGTCTTGCTGTACCCGCCCCGAGCCGAGTACCCGACCCATTGCCATGCCTAGGCTGAACTGAGAAATGGTTTGAAAAAATCATTTCTCTTGTATAAACAGAGTGATTATTTTCATTTAGATTTTGGAATAGTCACAATATATTGCGTAGTACGGAGTATATATGAAGAAGAGGTGATTGTAGCTGAAGGAGTGGTGGTGATTTCATGTATATTAAGTTCCCAATTAAAAGGAGTAGAATATTCTCCATCCACAAAAGATTGGACAGCAGGTCTCACTCTCAGCGTGGGCATCAATTATTCATATTCCCAATTAAGGCACTGTTTGGCAACACAATATATGCTTAATTGGAAGTGGGGTTTAAATCACAGTCACAGACTTCAATATGGCTCAAAGCATCTTCAAAAGGCCAATGCATGTAAATGCTCAACCCTTTCCTTTCTATTTGCCGCCCCCGGTTTACAATTCCGACCTTTCTTTTTACAAAAAAATGTGTTTGTATCCAGTTTTATACTCACTTTTATACTCACCCTTCTATTTTGCATGTGCACACAGACAATTCGTTAACAAGAAGACAACATTTTTGTCTGTATTTGTCTGTGTACACAGATAAAATAAGGGATGAGTACAAATATACGTACAATTGTATAAAAGTGAGTACAACAGACTCATTAGCATAGAATCTTTATCCCAAATAATTGCTCCTATGTCACCAATTAGCCAACTACATATTTATTAGAATTAGTTTTACTTTTGGTCCTATCATTATTGATTGGAACGATTCTTTTTTTTTTTCAATTCTAATATATTTATTTTGTTTTTGCATTTTCTATTTAGCCAATTTCACGCTCAAAATTGTAAACTAAGGACCACTTTACTTGAAGATAAATTAGTATATAAAAATACATAACTATTAAAATATTTGTGGTCTAAACTAACAAATTTAGATAAATTAGTACAATAAAAATCAATCCTCCCCTCCCTGTACCTCGACCCCCACCTAAAGAAAATAGTTGCATGTTGGTTCATGTCTTCTAGTTGAAGATAAAATAGCATATAAAAATACATGGTTCATATTGGCCTGCTTTTATTATTATTAATTTAGTGTAGTTCAGTTTATTAGTTTTATATCCTAAACAATGGTCGACGAAGTACAGTTTAAGCCCCAACCTAACAAACACAGTTTGCATATAGAACTCATGCAAAAATAATAGATCAATTGATAGCTACCCAAATCAACTTAACCCATTCTTATATCTGGTCGGATCACAAACCAAAATACACAAAAAATGGAATTTATTTTGCTCACACATATCCAGGGGTGAAGCCAGGGCACTTGGTCAGATTGAGTCGGTACAAAGAATATTTTTGATATTTTTTTACACGGATTTTTTTATATTAGAAATATAAACATTTTTAAAATTTGGACTAGATCAGGATCAAGCTGACCCTCCCTTAGCTGCACCTTACAAATTGCTTGATCATAACCTTTTCTGCCATATGAAAAGCTAATCCTACTCCTCAAATAAAAAAACTAAAGGTAATCCAAAGAAAAATGAAAACAACGCTATCTTTTCGTGTGAGATAAAATACGCAAAATAATTGATATCCCGTATTTAAAAAAGTTTATAAAAAATAATCATTTTGATTAAGAACCCAAATTTGGTTCAAAATGATCTAGTGAAATCTGAAATAAGAGTATTCAAGTACCAAATTTTGATCTAAGTGTTGTCTTGAACAAGTATTCACCCCTATATATAAGAGTATCAAGTACTCCTGTCCCCCAATTAAGTTACCACTTTCTTTTTTGGGCAGTCTCTAAATTAAGTTCACACTTCTTTACTTTCTTTATTTGGCAAATTATCAACATCAAAACAGTGTGAAACAGTACCAAACAGTGTCAAACAGTGTTTGAACAGCGCAAAACAATGTACTCAAAAGTAAAGTCAATTTATTTTCTACGTGTGAAGTCGAACGAGAAACGTAATTGGGGACGGAGGGGTATTCAAGTAGGAAGTAGACCAAGGATTAATTGTTAGATTATTGGACTTATACTACATGTAATATTCACAATATATTATTTATCGGGTTTAATTGTATGTTATATGCTATCTTATATTTAGGCCCAAAAATTAGTGGTCCTATGGATATTAATTTAAGTGGGCTAATAAGTTATCTAATAAGGTATAGGGCCCAAATGTGTAGAGACCCATGGGCTTGACCTAATCAATGATGGGCTGATTAGGGTTAAGCACTCTATAAATAAGGGGTTATGGTCCCTAGTTGTACGCGTCATTCCGTCTTTCTGCATCCCATCGCTAGAGAGATAATTCCCGAGGGCGTGTATCAGCTAGAAGACGCAAACCCTAGCCTCCGTCTCCCGGATCTCCAAAGGTGATCTCCCATGGAGTCAGGTACGCTTCCGCTTAGTCAATTCTCCAGATAATTTCAATATGAAGATTAAAGTATTATCGGATTTATTCCAACAATTGGTATCAGAACCTCCTTCATATTGAATTATTTGGAGTATACCTACTTTTGTTTCAATTTTAAACGATTGAATTTTCGGAATCGTCATATAATCTGCCGATTAAATGGAATAAGGGAGATATTGTAGTCTGTTGGAGTCAATTCCGTTTGGGATCCTCCGTTTTGACATTTTTTTCCGGAGCTTTTGCTTAATTCAAATCGCAATTGCGATCAGATACAGAATTAGTGGAATCAACAATTTTGATTAATTCACAGTACTCCGTGCCGATCGATTGCTGGTCCTTTTTTCTTCATATCAATCGATAATAGGTGTTTTATTTTGATTTCTAGTACGTATGTTCTTATCACTTTATGGAGTTGTTAATTATTACGTTATTGTTTTGTTTGGATGTGGCTGATATGATTCTATGATTGAAACTTATTCACAATTTCAGTTTTTTTTTTGTGCTGGCCATGTACCTTAATTGATAGTTTAGTTTTTTTTTGTTCTTCATGTTGTTAAAAAAAAATTACAGTCATTAAAAGAGTGATCCATGTCACTTTTATCATTTAATTTGATTTCAATTTTTGAGTCTGCCAAAGAATACGTGCATCAAATAAGTTTGATAAGTTTCTTTTTCGGTGAATCAATTTTGGAATTTTATGGCTTTGATAATTAAGTACATACATGTCATTACCGGTTTTGGTAATTAAATACTTATATGTGATCACAACCAATGTCAGTTCCATTACAATTGCATATTTGGAAATAAATTACTTTTGTTGGTTATCATGATTTACAGTTTAAAAATGTGTTATGTGTTATGGATGTATAAACCCTATTTTGTGATCACATAAAGATTGAGTACAGGTTTTACAAATTTCGTTATACATAACACATTTGCATGTGATTCAGAAAATTTTGCCCAATTTTATTTTTCAGTTTTTCGAGTTAATATTAGCATGTCTAATATTTGAGTTAGTTAATTGATACAACATGCTGCCAAAGTAGCCTCTCTTGTTGAAATTAATTAACTCATATATTAAGATGATTGTGTACTTTCTTATTTCATGCGGATAATAATTGGCCCAAAGGACGGTTATTATTTGGCCGAAATTTAAGTACATTTGTGATAATAAAATTTGTGATGATTATGAAGTTTTTCGTGTGAATATTAAGTCGGTCCAAAGAAAGGCTTTGTATTTGACATGATTTTATTATCAAAATTTTATTATTACGCCAAGAGTACCACTTGCAAGTCTAATTTATGTCCAAAGACAAGATTAGGTGTTGCGTTAGGTATCTTGTGATGGGGATTGCTAATATTTAAATTTAAAATTAATTATAAAATTAATTTCAATTCCTAGAGCATATCATTTATATTATTTTTTGTTCTCTTTCAGTCAATAATTCTGCTGCTACAATATCTGCTAATATTAATAGCATCTCAGTGCTTAACGGCACGAATTTTAAGGAATGGAAAGAGAATGTTATGATCGTTCTCGGTTGCATGGATCTAGACCTTGCACTTCGGACTGAGAGACTCGCCGCTCTTAAGGACACATCTACCCTCGATGAAAAGAGGGAGATGGAGAGGTGGGAACGCTCAAATCGCATGAGTCTAATGATCATGAAACATGCAATTCCAGAATCATTCAGGGGCACAATGTCTGATGAGGCTGATGCCAAATCGTTCCTTGCCGAACTTGAAAAGCGTTTTGCTAAAAACGAAAAGGCGGAAACTAGTACTCTTTTGAGCACTCTTGTTTCCATGAAGTATAAAGGCAAAGGGAACATAAGGGAGTACATTTTGGAAATGTCTCACATTGCTTCAAAACTAAGTGCACTGAAGCTTATTTTACCTGAGGAATTGCTTGTGTATTTAGTTTTGATCTCTCTTCCTTCTCAATTTAATCAATTTAAAGTCAGTTACAACTGTATTAAGGAGAAATGGTCTCTCAATGAGCTCATTTCTCATTGTGTTCAAGAGGAAGAGAGAATAAAGCAAGATAAGACAGAAAGTGCTCATTTAGCATCTACCTCTAAGGGCAGCAATAAAAGAAAAATTAAGGAAGCTGCAAATTCGGGGCCTCCCAGGAAGCATCACAAGGAAACTAAGGAAGAAACTAAGGAATCTGGATGCTTCTTTTGCAAAGGGACTAATCACAAGAAAAAGAACTGCACTAAGTACCATGCTTGGCGTGCGAAAAAGGGTATGTCTCTTGCTCTTGTTAGTTCTGAGGTTAATTTAATTTCGGTACCAAAAGACACTTGGTGGGTAGATTCCGGTGCTACTACTCACATAAGTGTATCTATGCAGGGTTGCCTGAGCTGCCGAAAACCAATTGATGGTGAAAGATACATCTATGTCGGTGATGGCAAGCGGGTTGAAGTTGAGGCTATCGGTGTTTTTAGATTATTATTAAAGACTGGTTTTTATTTGGATTTGAAAGAGACATTTGTTGTGCCGTCATTTAGGCGGAATTTAATTTCTATTTCTGCATTGGACAAATTTGGTTATTCTTGTTCATTTGGAAATAGTTAGTTCAGTCTATTTCAAGATTCAAAACTTATTGGTACTGGTCTTTTATCAGTTTATGATAATCTATATTCACTTGATATAAATACCTCATATAATGAAACCTTGCATGTAAGTACTCGTGGTACTAAAAGAAAATTAACCAATGAGAATTCGTTTTCACTTTGGCACAAGCGTCTAGGACATATTTCTAAAGAAAGAATTCAGAGACTTGTGTCAGATGGAATTCTTGATTCTCTTGACTCCTCAAATTCTGATATTTGTGTTGAGTGCGTTAAGGAAAAACAAACGAACAAACGGAGGTTAGGTGCCGAGAGAGCTTCAGATCTATTAGAATTGATATATACGGACATTTGTGGACCATTCCCTACACCATGTAGAAATGGCCAAACATATTTTATCACATTCATAGATGATTACTCTCGTTATGGTTACCTTTATCTCATTCATGAAAAGTCCCAATCAATAGACGTGTTCAAATCTTATAAGGCCGAAGTTGAAAATCAATTAGGCAAAAGAATAAAAACCGTTAGATCTGACCGTGGTGGTGAATACTATGGTAGATATGATGGTTCCGGTGAACAACGTCCAGGGCCATTTGCTAAATACCTAGAGGAGTGTGGAATTGTTCCTCAGTACACCATGCCAGGAACTCCTAGCATGAATGGTGTTGCTGAGAGACGAAACCGTACATTGAAGGACATGGTTAGGAGTATGATTTGTCATACTACTTTACCCGATTCACTCTGGGGAGAGGCACTGAAAACTGCAGCTTACATACTTAACAGAGTTCCCACTAAAGTTACAACTAAAACCCCTTATGAAATTTGGACTGGAAAGAAACCCAGTATAAATCATTTCCATGTTTGGGGTTGTCCAGCTGAGGCAAGGCCTTATAGGCCAAATGAAAAGAAACTGGACTCAAGAACAGTTAGTAGCTATTTTGTAGGATACTCTGAGAGGTCAAGGGGGTATAAATTTTATGATCCCACTACAAGGACTATTTTTGAGACGGGTAATGCCCGGTTCTTTGAGGATATTGAGTTTGGGGGGTGGGGAGATAAGGTTAGAGATTTTGTCTTTGAGGAAGAACATGTTACTCTTCCTTCAGTTGTCATTGAACAGGATCAAGATATGTTTATTCCTAATGATGTTCAAGAAACAACTCCAGTTCATGACAATCTCGAAAACATCCCCAATCAAGTACCTGAATTTGTTAATGAGGATCAAACTCAACAACCTCAAGAACCTGAGGTGCCATTAAGGAGATCCACTCGAGAGAGGAGAACCGCAATTCCGGATGATTATATTGTATTTCTCCTAGAACATGAGGAAAATTGGGAATTGGTGGAAGAAATAATTGTCTTCCTCCAAGAACAAGAATCGGATGTTGGTTTTGCGGAAGATGATCCAATCAACTTCCGTCAAGCCATGGAAAGTTCTAACTCTCAAGAATGGATTAATGCCATGAAAGATGAGATGAAGTCTATGAGTGACAATGACGTTTGGGAGATAGTCTCATTCCCTGAAGGTATTAAACCCATTGGTTGTAAATGGATATTTAAAATCAAGAGGGATTCAAAGGGCAATGTTACAAGGTTTAAGGCTCGTCTTGTTGCTAAAGGCTACACTCAAAAGAAAGGAATTGACTATAAAGAGACTTTCTCTCCGGTATCCTCGAAAGACTCTTTTAGAACAATAATGACATTAGTGGCACATTTTGATCTTGAGCTTCATCAGATGGATGTAAAAACTGCATTTCTCAATGGTGACATTGAGGAATCAATCTATATGGAGCAACCAGAAAACTTTGTTTCGGGAGATTCAAAGAAAATGGTTTGCAAATTAAAGAAATTCATCTATGGGCTCAAACAGGCTTCTCGTCAGTGGTATCACAAGTTTCATAAAGTCATTATATCCTTTGGTTTTCAACCAAACGTCAGTGATGATTGTATATACCACAAGTTCAGTGGGAGTAAGCATATTTTCCTGGTCTTGTATGTTGATGACATACTGCTTGCTACTAACGATATAGGCTTATTACACGAAACTAAGAGATTTCTTTCAAAGAATTTTGAAATGAAAGATCTTGGTGAGGCTTCTTTTGTATTAGGAATTCAAATCCACCGAGATCGCTCCAAAGGCGTTCTTGGACTCTCACAAAAGAGCTATATCAATAAGATTTTCAAAAGGTTTGGTATGCAAGACTGCAAACCAGGAGATACCCCAGTTTCTAAGGGAGACAAGTTTAGTCTCATGCAGTGCCCTAAGAATGGTTTTGAATCTAAAGAAATGAAGAACATTCCTTATGCTTCGGCTGTAGGAAGTTTGATGTATGCCCAGGTTTGTACAAGGCCTGATTTGGCATACATTGTTGGGATGTTAGGCAGATATTTGAGCAATCCGGGAATGGACCATTGGAAAGCAGCCAAAAGGGTCATGCGGTATTTACAGAGAACAAAGGAATATATGCTCACATATCGGAGATCGGATCAGCTTGAGATCATTGGGTATACCGACTCTGATTTTGCTGGATGTCAAGATAGCTTGAGATCCACTTCAGGCTACATCTATATTCTAGCTGGAGGAGCTATCTCCTGGAGGAGTATCAAGCAGACTCTTACAGCTACTTCCACCATGGAAGCAGAGTTTATAGCATGTTATGAGGCATCCAATCAGGCATTATGGCTGCGAAATTTTGTTAGTGGACTACGCATAGTGGACAGCATTGAAAGACCACTTAAGTTATTGTGTGACAATAGATCAGCAGTCCTCTATGCTAAGAACAACAGTAGTTTGACCAAGGCAAAACACATTGGGGTCAAATTTAAGGCTGTTAAGGAACGAGTACAAGAAGGAAAGTTATCTATAGAGCACATTAGCACAAACTCCATGATTGCGGATCCGCTCACTAAAGGATTACCACCCAAATTGTTTCATGAGCATGTTGCTCAAATGGGTGTCAAATAAGTTGAGGATTATGAGTTTTAGTGGGAGTTTGTAATGTTTCTATGTTTGGTTAACTCAAGTTTTAATGTTATTTTCTGCAGAAATAAAGTTTAAAGTTTTATGTACTCTTACAGTTATATTATTGATCTCAGGGTGGACCAGTTGGAAATAGACATTCTATTCCAGACCACACTATATGTTATTTCCACGCTACACACCTATACTTGATCCATGTCGTTTATTATATTAATATATGTGATCATTGATGGGTCTAGTTATTCAAATATAGCAAAGACTTCTTTGGTCCTATGTTGATATAATTAATGGACCGGATTGATTAAGGATGACTACAGTTTGATAGCAAAAATTTGGAGCTCCTAAAGTAAACATACAATTCTAAGGATTATGTATACATGTGTATGTCGTCCAAGTGGGAGATTGTTAGATTATTGGACTTATACTACATGTAATATTCACAATATATTATTTATCGGGTTTAATTGTATGTTATATGCTATCTTATATTTAGGCCCAAAAATTAGTGGTCCTATGGATATTAATTTAAGTGGGCTAATAAGTTATCTAATAAGGTATAGGGCCCAAATGTGTAGAGACCCATGGGCTTGACCTAATCAATGATGGGCTGATTAGGGTTAAGCACTCTATAAATAAGGGGTTATGGTCCCTAGTTGTACGCGTCATTCCGTCTTTCTGCATCCCATCGCTAGAGAGATAATTCCCGAGGGCGTGTATCAGCTAGAAGATGCAAACCCTAGCCTCCGTCTCCCGGATCTCCAAAGGTGATCTCCCATGGAGTCAGGTACGCTTCCGCTTAGTCAATTCTCCAGATAATTTCAATATGAAGATTAAAGTATTATCGGATTTATTCCAACAGGAAGTAGACCAAGGAGTCAAGTACCAACAATATTTTTCATGTGATCAATCTAACAAACAAATAAAACATAAAAAGACTCGAAGTGTTGTTTCAAACTCGGAGAGGCCAAAAGGCTCTCTTCTTTTGTACCCCTTTTTCTCCTCCGCTTTTTCACCACCGTCACCCATCATGGCGGCTTCCGTCCAAAACCTCCGCTTCAGCCGCTTCGAGCCCGGCCGACAAAATGTTTGCAACTCCCCTATCCGAGGTTGCAATTTCCCGTCCAATCCTGACCTCCCGCCACCTAATGGCGGCGCCGACGTAGTTTCCGGTGATTATTATTCCTCGGACAGTGACGGTGATTACTGTGACGAAAAATTTGCCACCGCCAACTATTCCGCGGAAGTAGAGCCGTCGGTTCATGACGTCAGAGACGCCGATACTTCCGACCGTTGGATCCCGCGTAACCCGTCGCTGATCCGGTTGACCGGGAAGCATCCGTTTAACTCCGAACCGCCCCTGGACCGGCTAATGCGCCACGGCTTCATAACCCCGGTTCCCCTCCACTACGTCCGGAATCACGGTGCGGTCCCCACCGGCACGTGGGAAGACTGGGCCGTGGAGGTAACGGGCCTCGTCAAGCGGCCCATGAAGTTCACTATGGCCCAACTCGTCAACGAATTCCCATACCGCGAGTTTCCCGCCACCCTAGTCTGCGCCGGAAACCGCCGCAAGGAACAGAACATGGTCAGGAAGACGAGCGGGTTCAACTGGGGCGCCGCCGCCGTCTCCACCTCCGTGTGGAGGGGGGTTCCGCTGGTTTCCGTCCTCAAGCGCTGCGGCGTGTTCAGCCGGAGAAACGGCGGCCTGAATGTGTGCTTTGAGGGGGCAGAGGATTTGCCCGGCGGCGGCGGAGGGTCCAAGTACGGGACGAGCATTAGAAGGGATATCGCGATGGACCCTTCTAGAGACATCATTCTGGCGTACATGCAAAACGGAGAGAGGTTGACGCCGGACCATGGGTTTCCGGTAAGGATGATTATTCCGGGGTTCATCGGCGGCAGAATGGTGAAGTGGCTGAAGAGGATAATAGTGACCACTAAAGAATCGGAGAGTTATTATCATTACAAGGACAATAAGGTCCTTCCGTCCCACGTCGATGCCGAGTTGGCTAACGCTGAAGGTACCCAATTATATATACACGTCGACAACAACTGTCAAAATTACATTAACACCCTCATTGCTTTAAAAGATGAAAAAAAGAGTAAATTCTTTAAACAGGTGTAAAAAAGTTTTGAAATTACAAAATAGAATTATACTCCCTCCGTCCCGGTCATTTCTTCCAACTTTCCTTTTTGGATCGTCCCAATTAATTCTTCCAACTTACACTATTGGAAAAAATATGTGGTTCACATTCATTTACCTTTTTCTTACACAACTACAACTATATATTTCCACTTTATTCCCACTTTCTAAATTTGCGAGCCAAGTCAAACTTGGAAGAAATGACCGGGACGGAGGGAGTAATGTTTTTTATTCCCTAAATAGGAGTGAATTTCTGTCAAGTTTGGCATTACTAGGCTTTTAAACATGACATTTTTCTCAAACTTGGCACATTACTCCTATTAAGGGAATAAAAAACATGATACTCCTATTTTGGAATTTCAAAACGTTTTCACTCCTATTTAGAGTAATTTCTGAAAAACGCATAACACAAACATAGAGCAAAAATTAGGGCTATTGCTAGAAGAAAATGAGTAAATTTCCTAAGTAGGAGTAAAAAAGTTCTGAAATTCCAAAATAGGACTATCATGTTTTTTATTCCCTAAATAAGAGTAAATTTCAGCCAAATTGGCATTACTAGGCTTTAAACATGACATTTTTTTCAAACTTGGCAGATTACTCATATTCAAGGAATAAAAAACATGATACTCCTATTTTGGAAAATCAGTTGGTGAGGTAACATTTCACTTGATGAAATAGGCTAGCTAAAGTTTGATGGAAACGGTTAAATGGAATGAATGGATGAACTATAAAAATATTATATTTAAAATTTATTTTAATAATAAAATGGAGGAATAGTTGTTTGGGAAATTATTAAAATAGTCTCAGTTATCCTATTTAGCAAATAAGTGATCGAAATTAAAAGTGATTCATTTGCTTAAGAATTATACTTCATCCCATTCTCTTTTATTGTAAAGGAACATTTTTCACATTTTCCTACATATAAGTTTTATCATTAATATGTTTTATTTTTGTTACTAAAAAAAATTAAAAAATTATGATTTTAAAAATTCAAAATGAAAATAATTTAAAAAATATTTTCGCAGAGTAATTTATAATACAAAAATCAATAAAACGTAGCCAAAGTAAAGCTGTAAATTCACCAATGTTGCAACAAAAGATAGTATATAAGACAAATAAGTTGTGAATAATTGTTTTTTCGAAAGAAGCTGAGAGTAAAAGTTATGAATGTTAGGTTTTTTTAATTAGATCGAATTTTTTGACCTAATCTGATCTGTATATGTCTAATCTGGTCTGTTCTGTTTAAGTCTAATTTGTCTGATAAATGTCTGGTCTGATTTATTTAGGCCTGATCTAGAACCGTGTTAACATTTTGAAAGATTATTCACTTTATGTAAAAGAAGATTTTAGCTGTTTTAATCATTTAACATAACTAAAAAATGAAGCCCTATTTTCAGAACAGAGAAATAGTGGGTCCAATTAAAATCAAAACTTTACTCCTCTTATCGGTCCTAATAATTAATTATTTCCATCACATAAAATATAAGAGGCCAGGTTGAGTGGCCGTTAATTTATTTTTTATTTAGCAATTGCTCTGAATAAAGTTAAACTTTAAACAAAATGCATTTATATGTATTGTATTCCTGAAATATGACTCATTTGATCTTATTTAAAGTATAATTTTAAGAGTGAATACATCCTATTTTAGGAATAAAACAATGATATTCCTATACGTACACTTTCTTTATGAAACGCTAAAATGGAAATGCTACAAATACGAGAGTTTTGGGTTAGCGTTTTGAAACGTGACGTTTTCTACTAATTTTATGGTCAAACAGCTAAATTACCAAACATCTTCTGACAACCCGCCAACTAATTCGGCTAGTCATATTTTGAGAATAAAATAACGATAGTCCTATTTATGAATTTTATCCTTATTTTAGTCTTATTCCGGAAATTTTGTCCTTTATCATGGTGTTATATCTTTTTTATATGGTTTGATTGAGGTAAGATAAGTAGTGTTCATGTGCGCGCAACGTACACTTAGATCAGACTCACCATTATATGCGTAACCAAAGTGAGCAAATAAAAATGTCCATCACATAAATAATATACAACATTTTTTGTACAAGAATTGCATGTAGTAGAAATTTCACAGGCAAGTTTTTGGGTTATGCATAAAAACATTTGAGACCATTTGTGTACGTGAGACGAAAAACGACAAAGACAAAAAAGTGAACCATTAGAAAAACATTAGACCTAATGTTTCATTCTAAAAGGTTAACTTAATAGGAGAAATATCTCATTATCTTAACATAGTATCAGAGCCAAATCGATATATATAACCATGAAGTGAGCCCCAATAAAAATGACGACGCGTTGTAAAAATTGACAAGGGTGAACCATCAGAAAAATGAACGATGACACGATCTAGATGATACGAATGATGAACAACTAGGTAACAAGGTCTCACACACAGGGAAACGCGATGATGCTTCACTCTTATTCTCTCTCGCTCCTTTTATCATTGGGAAGGTGACGAGCACTTTGTCACGGTGCGTCAAAATAAATCGATACCAACACTTATACGTAGTATAGGTGAAGTAGAGTTCGTATCCGCAGGGAAAGGAATACATTTCTTTTTATGAACTTAGTAAATAAAAGGGGGGTTTTGGTGATGAATGATTTAATTAAATTAAAAACTAAGATGAACGACTTATATGAGATTTAATTCAAGGATCGACTGATATATTTTAGTCGATCCTTGTTATATCTATAACTTATCCCCTCTCGAATACTCAATCGAGGAGTATCTCCAATTCATCGAGGGTAGTTATTAACAACGACCGTTCATTAATAACCCTTACTATTAATCAAATATAGTAACTCGTTGATGAAATCAATTGAGATTGATAACCTCAACACAACGGTTTCGGTTTAACCAATAAAATTGATCCCTCTTAAATCTATTAACCACGACCGTGCATTAATAAACCGAAGTTACTTACTTGTGAAACCACCAACGATTAACCATCGGTTCGTTGATTGTTTCTAGTAGTAATTAATGTCGGAACGTTAACTAATCATCACTTAGCAACCCTCCAACATTAATATAGAATGAGATTAAGGGAAGAATTAATAATCAAGAGAAGAAGTTAAGAAAATAACTCACAACTTTAATAAGCAACAAGCTTCAAGAGCAAAACCAAGAAATGGAAATTTAGCTCCTCATTTGGAGACTAAACATGCTATAAAAATATAAGAAATGCTATTCTAAACTGAGCTTAGGAGTATAAAAGAAGGGATAGATATTTGTGAAGAAAAAGTGTGCTATTTATAAGTGTTTTTCAACACCTTTGGCCGGGTACCTGACCGGGTATAGTACTTACCCGACCGGGTACCGGTCAAAATCAGATCATCTTTCACGTTATTGTGTTTCAGCACGTTAAAATGTCCCGGGTCAAGTCATACCCGACCGGGTCAAGTAGGGGACCCGACCGAGTTTGACCAAAAATTAGATATTCTCTCATTCCGGTGATCTTTGGCACGTTCTGGTGTTCCGGGTCACATCTGATCCGACCGGGTCAAGTAGGGGACCCGACCGGGTCTAGCTATTTCCTCAGGGATTCGGTTCTCAACTCAGACCCGACCGGGTTTTGTGCTCCTGGACATTTTTATCTTCAGTTTTTTTTTTCATTTTCCTTGCTAAAAACACTACCACTATTCTACAACGATACATGAAAGATAAAAACAATTACAAACAACATAAAACAAATTTTTACAAACTAACTAAAGATGATAGAAAATCTACACAAAGTCAATACAAAAACATACATTTATGCACTATAAACTAGTGCATATCAGAAGGCAACTCACCAAGAAAAGAAACACATAAGGATCAGCTATATATATTGGGCAACACCGGAAATAGACAATGAGGCAATCCCCTTGGGGGCCAGGCATGAGGAATGGTCCGTAAAAGGCCCAATGGATCAATATATACCTTTAACATTATAATAACCGCGTTGTAATTTTTCGTAGCTTCACACCTGATTATGGATCAATTTGACTTGTAATTTGACTCACACCTGATTATGGATAAATTTGACTCACACCTGATTATGGATAAATTTGACTCTCATGTCATGTTAAGACTCGGGGTTCCATCATAATAATTCAACTTGATTGAAGTAGTATCTTATGTTTTAATATAGTATTTTATCACTATATATTTTACCGGTGTGGGATTTACAATTCTAATCTTGTTTATGTAATTAAGGATGTACAAGTGTTTCAGAAATGATCGTACATCTAATCTAACATAGCTTAATTATGTTTCAGCATGGTGGTACAAGGAAGAATACATAATCAACGAGCTCAACATCAATTCTGTCATTACGACGCCGTCTCATGAAGAGATCTTGCCCATCAACGCTTGGACTACCCAACATCCTTACACGCTCAGAGGCTACGCTTATTCGGGTACCTAATTAGATGCCAGCAAATATAATACTCCGTAATGTAATTAATTAAAAGAAAAGAGACAAATAAACCCTCGAACTATTAGCCATTCTTCAATCAGGCCCCTGAATCGGAAGATATGCAAATACGCCCCTCAACTCATTGAAAATTAAGCAATCAGATTCTTTTTAACATGTTGATGCAGGTAAGGAGATGAGAAATTACCGGCACCAACAGGTAAAAAGGATCGGATTGCTTAGTTTTCAAGGAGTTGGAGGTGTATATGCAAATCTTCCGGTTCATGTGCCTGATTGCAAAATCGCAATTATATAGTTTGAGGGCTTATTTGCCCATTTTCCAATTAATTAAAGACCCTTGATTGTCCATTTGTCCCTTCGATTTCCCTTGAATTAAAAGGTCTTTCTCCTTTTTCGTTCTTCTAAAATGACGTTTACTACCTCCGTCCCAGTGGACTTTGACAAATGTAATGTAGGTGAGAAATAAGAATAGTAAAAACTGTGTGGTTGAGATTTGTGCAGAGAAGAGAGAAATGTGTAGAACCATAAATTAGTTGCTTTAATAGGAAAGTGACAAAGTATTTTGGGACAATCAAAAAAGGAAAGTTGGCAAGTCCAATGGGACGGAGGGAGTATTTTATACGGAGTATATAAAGAAAAATTATTTGGTTTACAGGTAAAATTACATATAGTCTTGATCAAATTATCCCCACCAATTAAATATTCAAATAGGGAAGTCTTTTCAAGTGACATACACTTTCAATGCTCTTGCAATTTCCTTCAAAATATATAATAATGGATGGGGAATTGAAGAAGGAGATAATGATGGAAGAATCCAAGAATGAGATAAGCCCCTACCAAAAGAGGAAACAAAAATGTGGATATAAATCATATAACTTGTCCTAGCTTGGTGCCAAAAGGGTTCACCTCTCCAAACTCTGAAGAGTCGCAGCATATAATATTCTTTGTAAAAAATATAATTTGAAAACAAAATGAATTGAAGTACCCATATGAAATTACACATTTTTTCTGAAAAAACGTTCGCATTATTTGTCTCTAGAATCATTAGGAGATCCAAACACTTCTTCAAGAGGTTCAATCAATCATACCATTTTTTTTATTCTGAAAATAAATATTCATAATATATATTTTGTTACATTAGTTTTTATACTGAATGTAAGAGGCCAGCTAGAGGGTGTGGGGAAGAGGTACCAATAGTTTGGTGACTATTTTCTTCATGTGATGTACTTCATACACTAAAAATTTGTGAATGTAAAATTAATAGCTAGGGCCTAGGGGCATGCTATTTTTTTTTTTTGTAACCACTTTTAATGTTATCCTTGTCCAATTAAAGAAACCAATGAGCCTTCTTAATTTTATCATTAGGAGATAAAATTCAGAGAATTTTCACAAATCGATAATTCTTAAGGGTAATTATATTCACAGCCCCGTGCACTTTGCATGCAGGCGGAGGAAAGAAAGTAACGCGCGTGGAGGTGACGATGGACGGCGGAGAGACGTGGCGGGTGTGCGAGTTGGAACGTTTGGAGAAGGGGAATAAGTATGGGAAGTACTGGTGCTGGTGTTTATGGTCTCTCCAAGTCGACCTCCTCCACTTGTTGGCCGCCAAGGATTTTGCTGTTCGAGCTTGGGATGAGACTCACAATACCCAACCTCAAAACCTCATTTGGAATCTCATGGTATTTTTTCTTTTTGAAATATATAATTTATTAAATAATACTCCGTAATAAAACATATACTTCGTAGTAAAATTTCTTAAAAGTTCTTCTCGAAATAGGAGTTATTGCAGGGAAATTATATGGTGCAACCGGCGCACCATGAGGATGGTGCGTCCGGTCGCAAAAACGACGTAGAATCAGACTTTTTTTTTTGCTTTTGTTGTTAAAAATGATAATAACTTTTTTATTTTTGATCCGATTTTTATAAAATTTATATCAACATTTTTTATTTTTCATGATCTTTCAAATGACACCAATATTGTGTATGTAATTTTAAGAAATTATCGAACTATTATATTAATGAGTATTGGATTATAAGAAAAATCGAATTTGTTTGGGAGATAATAGGTTTGTGAAATAGAAGATCGAATCTGTTTGGGAGTGGATCAGTGGCCTCATTTACATTTGATAATACATTGAGTTACATCTTTTTATGAGCGAGTTACATCTTTTTATAAGCAAGTTACATCTTTTTATAAGCAAGTTACATCTTTTTATAAGCAAGTTACATCTTTTTAAAAGCGAGTTACATATATATAAACACGAGTTGCATTTGACATGCTTGGACGCGACTTACATATATTTACACGTAAAGTTACATATATTTACACGTAAAGTTACATATTTTTACACGCGAGTTACATATTTATACACACGAGTTGCATTTGACCTGTCTGAACGCGAGTTACATATTTTTTTACATAAAGTTACATATTGTTACACGTAGAGATACATATTTATACACACGAGTTGCATTTGGCCTGACTGAACGTGAGTTACATATTTTAACACGAAAACTTACATATTTTACACGCAAATGTTAATATGTTAAAATTACATAGGCAATATTGGTCTCATTTGAAAGATCATGAAAAATAAAAAATGTTGATATAAATTTTATAAAAATCGGATCAAAAATAAAAAAGTTATTACCATTTTTTAAAAACAAAAGGAAAAAAAAATCCGTACCGTATACACCGTATACCGGTTGCACGGTATAAGCACTCGTTATTGCACTCTTTTCTTGAAAAGATTTGATTTTGTTCTTTTAATTGGGGCAAATTATACCGTGCAACCGGGGCACCATGAGGATGGTGCACCCGGTTGCAAAACGACGTAGGATTGTTTGTTTCTTTTCTTTCTTTTTTTGCTTTTGTTGTTAAAAAATGATAATACCTTTTTTATTTTTGATCCGATTTTTATAAAATTTATATCAACATTTTTTATTTTTCATGATCTTTCAAATGAGACAAATATTGCTTATGTAATTTTAAAAACTTATCGAACTATTATATTAATGGTATTGGAAAATCGAACTAAATTTAATTTAGAAAAATAATTGTGTAAATCACAATTTATCTTAAAATTGTGTATATAAAAAATTTATTGTATTATGTATTTATACATGTGAGTTACATATTTTTATACGTGAAGTTACATATTTTTACACGTAAAGTTACATATTTCTACACGCAAGTTACATATATATACACACGAGTTGCATATGAATTGCAGGGAGATGATAGGTTTGTGAAATAGAAGATCGAATCTGTTTGAGAGTGGATCAGTGACCTCAGTTACATTGAGTTACATCTTTTTATGAGCGAGTTACATCTTTTTATAAGCAAGTTACATATTTATACACGCGAGTTACATATTTATACACACGAGTTACATTTGACCTGTCTGAACGCGAGTTACATATTTTTACACGTAAAGTTACATATTTTTACACATAGAGTTACATATTTATACACACGAGTTGCATTTGACCTGACTAGACGTGAGTTACATACTTTTACACGTAAAATTACATATTTTACATAGGTTAATATAATAGTTCGACAATATGTTAAAATTACATAGGCAATATTGGTCTCATTTGAAAGATCATGAAAAATAAAAAATGTTGATATAAATTTTATAAAAATCGGATCAAAAATTAAAAAGTTATTACCATTTTTAAAAAAAGTTTTGAGAGTGGGTGTACCGTGCTCATGCTGGGACGGTCGTACTGTATACGAACTCTTTAATTGGAACTGATTAATAAGTTCTATTTTTGGAAGAAAATATACTCAATCATTTTTATAGCAGTACCTATGTTTCTGTCAAATTTTAGACTATACCTTTTTTTTAAAGAAGACCATTACCTATTTAGCAGATAAAACATATCTTATTTTGATTTTTTTTAGTTGTGTACATATTAGAGAATTTATCATATCTAATTAAGATGTACGTAAATGAACATGATTTAGTTGTTGTCCTCCTAAAGCTAATTGCACCACAAGTTTCTTCAAGAAACGCATTGCACATATAGAATCCTAAGATAGTTCTATATAGTTTCATCACCCATCTCCTAATTATATACTCCGTACTATGTGTATAGTTTGTCTATCACGGTCTTTAAAATCTCGCACAACCATTAATATATACTATCTCCGTTCTTAAATAGATGCAACACTTTGACTTTTACACTATTCACATGTTCTACTTTAATTACGTTTTATTTATTAATGTAATAATATAATTTTATGAAAAAAATATTGTTAAACTTGTCTCATTGTAAATTTTCATAATCTAATTTTTTTAATTTTTTTACTAATACAAAATCATATATATTAATGGTCAAAGTTGTGTCTTAGCAAGTGTGAAATGTTGACCGTTGCATTTATTTAAGAACGGAGGAAGTATTTAAGATTAAAAGCTCACAAAATCTATAGTAAATTAAAATCTTAATAACAAATCGTTCGAAATAAAGTGAAGTGTTTAAATTTACTTTAGTACGTGTTATAAATTAAGTGCTTTTTGAAAATATATATTAGGTCTTCAAAGCTAATAAAACTTGATTCACAATGGGGGTGTTTGGTAAATGGTAGGGATGGACCTGGGCTGGTCCGGTTCCAGTTCCGAGCCGGGCGGTCTTTTTTGCATATCCTTGGGCCTGAAACCGGCCCGGGCCGGGCCCGGTTCAATGTATAATTTTTTTTGCTTTCTTGTTATCCCCCGACCCCCCCTCACCCCACCCCCAAACCTCCCCAAAACACCCAGCCCTACCCTAGGAAAAGAAAAAAAAATGAAAACACAAAAAAAAATGACCCGGGCCCGGCCCGAACCAGTCGGGCCGGTTCGCCCAAAACTGAGCCCGAGCCCGGCCCGCCCAACCCGCCCAAACGGGCTAAAAGCCCGAAACTGGCCAACCGGTCCCGGTCCGGTCCCGGCCCGCATAGTAGCGGGCCGGGTCGCTTCCGGGCCGGCCCGGCCCGGTTGAGTCCATCCCTAGTAAATGGTGTTTCAGCCGAAAATGACGGTTGACCACTTTTAGCGTTTTTAACAAGTGAAAAAAATGTTTGGTAAATAGCTGTTGACACAAGCATTTTTTAACGGAAACGTTGAAATAGAAATGCTCCAAATAGAGGAGTTTTGGGTAATTAACGTTTTGAAATATGACATTTTCTACTAATTTTATGGCCAAGCAGCTAGTCAAACCCGTTGACCGAATCCGCTATTTATAACCCGCAAACATATCCGGTGTCCGCTAAATGCTAAACACACCCGATATCAACCTATGAACTTAGTTGTGGAAGTTGGCGAGAGGCTGGAATATGTGACTTCTACTTTATAGGGCAAACAATTTTAGAGGATAACAAGGAAACCATGAGAACAAACAATAAAAAGACAACACACTAAAAATTATTGTTGTATTAGTTGTCTTATACTGGCTTTGTCTTAAAATGACTAATAGATTCTATTTTTCTTGTTCAACACAATTTAGTTTTATATACTCCTACTTATTTATGATATCAATTTTAATTTGTACTACGAGAAAATTCCCTAAATAGGATTAAAATAAAGATAAAATTTCTAAATAGGTCTATCATTGTTTTATTTCCAAAATAGGAATTATTCACTTCTAAATAGAACTAAATAATCTCTATATCTAAATTTATGCTAACCTTAAATTATGCAAATTTATCAATTACTTTATGCATAAAAACAGGGAATGATGAACAACTGTTGGTTCCGAGTGAAGACCCGAACTTGCAATTCAGGCAAGGGAGAGCTTGGGATTGTGTTTGAGCACCCGACCCAACCCGGGAACCAGTCCAGTGGATGGATGGATAAGGAAAGACGACATCTTCACAACTCTTCCCCGGCCATCAAGAAGAGCGTCTCATCGCCCTTCATGAACACGGCAACGCCGGTTCAGACAGCGACGTTCTCCATATCCGAGGTGAAGAAGCACAACACCTCCGACTCCGCCTGGATCATCATCGGCGGCCACGTCTACGATTGCACCCTCTTCCTTAACGACCACCCTGGCGGAGCCGAAAGCATCCTCATCAACACCGGCGCCGACTGCACCGACGAATTCCACGCCATCCACTCTGATAATGCCAAGAAGCTCTTAGAAGACTATAGGATTGGGGAGGTCATCACCACCCCCGACGACAACCTCTTCAACTCTACTTTGAATTCCTCCCCTTCCTCCACACCCAACAACTCCGCCGTCCATTTAGCTCCGATCAAGGAAAACACAGTCGGGGTGGCCGGGAGCATGTATGAGAAGATCCCATGCAAACTCATTCACAAGGAATCCATTTCCCATGATGTGAGGTTATTCAGGTGCACCCATTCTCATCCATAGACTTTTTATTCTTTCCTTCCAGGCATAAATGTATAAATGGCACCATATATTAGCAGTATTGATGCATTTTGTCACCTCAAATATTGAATTAAAGAAGTTCCTTAAGTACATTTAATTGTTTCGTAATGAAATCATTTTGAAATTCCGGTCAAAAGATAAAATCCTCTAATTAAGACTAAAACAAGAATAATGTTCATAAATAAGACTGTCATTGTTTTATTTCCAAAATAGGAATCATTCACTCCTAGGGTTGGGAAGTTTTAATCAACTTATTCTTTTAGTTGGCCTAAATAAGTCCTATTTGCGGAATAAAACACACTTAGTTCTAGTTTTAAACTTTGTGTATGTTTTTCCAAAAAAAAAAACTGTGTTTTTTTAGACTTAGTTTGAGCAATTTCTATTGTAAATCTCTCTCTACTCAGGTTCTCACTCCCGCGGGATGACCAAGCTCTAGGGTTACCTGTGGGCAAGCACATCTTCTTGTGTGCCACCATAGACGGTAAGCTCTGCATGCGGGCGTATACACCTACCAGTAATGCCGACCAAGTTGGATACATCGACTTGGTCGTGAAAATTTACTTCAAAGGAGTCCATCCGAAGTTCCCAAACGGCGGCAAGATGTCCCAACATCTTGAGTCGCTCGAAATCGGATCATCTCTCCACGTGAAAGGCCCGGTAGGACACATTGAGTACAAGGGGAAGGGGGAGTTTCTCGTGCATGGGAAACCCAAGTTCGCCAAGAAACTCTCCATGATCGCTGGCGGGACGGGAATAACTCCGATCTACCAAGTCATGCAGGCGATCTTGAACGACCAGGAAGACGAAACAGAGATGCACGTGGTGTATGCTAATCGGATGGAGGATGATATTTTGTTGAGAGATGAGCTTGATGCATGGGGGGAGAAATATCCAGAAAGGGTTAAAGTGTGGTATGTTGTTAAAGAGTGCATAAAGGAAGGCTGGAAGTACAGCACTGGATATATCAACGAGAGCATTCTAAGGGAGCATATTTCGGCAGCATCTCCTACTACACTAGCGTTAGTATGTGGACCGCCACAGATGATTCAATTTGCCGTTAATCCCAACTTGGAGAAGATGGGGTATGACATCAAAGATTCCTTGCTGGTGTTCTAGCTAACAAACTAGTCGTTCCATGCTCAAACCAGGATAAGATAACTTAGTTTAGACTTCTGTTTTTGTTCGTTTGTTCAAATGTATACTTATGTTGATATATATTGCTATGCTGCTCTTGTTTGTGCTAACAGAATTAACATTGGAATATAATTAGTATATAAAAGTATAAAACGCATTTGGTGAACTACAGTCTACAATGCATATACTTGATTCATGTCATAATTTCATCATTTATTTATGTTCCAATTACCTAATTGCAATATTCTAATCCAAACCCGGCCAGTATAAAACAGACAAAACAACCAAAATTTGGTAAATTCTTATATATGGACCTAGACCTAACACATCCCTAAGCAGTAAGCACATTTAATTTGGTCCAAGAAAGGACAGCCGTTTTGTATGTTGAAGAAAAGATGAAAAGAAAAGTGCAGGTCACTTTTTGTCGAGTGCCCAACAATGTACTACATTAATTTAACAAATACCAGTATACAAAATAAATAATAGTTAAAAGATATTGAGGTGATCAGTAAACACAGTTTTCCCATTCGATGAACCCAACTTGTGATATTGGTTAATACAAGAGTTTATGAAATGGCATGGATGCAAGCATGCAACAAAGCTACAAGCCTACGGACACCTATGTGGTGGATATGGGCGGGCGCAAAAAAGATGGTAGTTATTGGCATCTCTATCTGCAAGGATATAATTTAAAAGCCTCAACAAGGCAAAGGCTAAACTATACCAACACCCTCCATTATACACTTGCGTAAAACAAAAACCTCCAAAACTTTAAATATATTTAAGCACCTACACACTCTTGACCTATAAACACAAAAGAATGAGAAGAATACACATATCTAAGATGTATGTATATACACACATGTGTATATGCGTATACATATATATATATATATATCCATATATACAACTGACCAACTTAAGGGAGCTCATCAGTCAACCCAGATTCCAATCTGCGTATTTCCATTTGAATCGCCATTTTGTACCTTGTCTGTATCTGAACTAGTAAAACCATCATCCTGTTTCAAGCAAGACAACCTCTGTGATATATACAAACAATGATATCAAATAACGATAAACAACAGTTAACGTCTGCGAAAAGTAAAATAAATATAAAAAAACACTTACTTCCACAGGTAAGTCAACATGAAAAAGATTTATGCTGCTAGGAGAAAAATCCAAACCACTGCAGCCAACATCAACCCGGGAAAAAAGGGAAAATATAAGAAGAGAAGATGGATTAGCCCCATCGAAGGAACATATTTATCATGAATAATGAAGGGAAAAAAATGAAGGAACAGAAGTCGTTCGGAAAGTTTTGAAGTATTAATTGGAAGAGGTGATTTTCAACACCGGCCACACCTTTGAGATAAAACCAACTGCCAGACATATGGTATGAAGAACTCCTCTGGGTGACTCTCTTGCTCATAGGTAAAACGCGTTTGCGAAAACATCTATTGCAAAGAAGAAGAGGTTTTCCCAATATGAATCTCTGAGTAGACGTTCCAAAATTTGAGACTACTACTATAAACTACTGTATAAGCATCAGCTGCAATTACCTTCATCCCTTCACCTCTCCAAGATCTGCAATTCACAATAATGATTTGAAGTACTTTCTCCACAGACCATTCACCATCCATTTTTTGGGCATCCATTCGGCTGTTAAAGAAGTCCAAGACCTACACATTTGGAAGACGATAAAGAGATGAGTGAGGCTGTGAGGCACACTTTGATGTCCACCAAGTGTTGGCAAAATAATAATAATAATAAGAAGAAGAAATAATTACATATATATGACTAAAATAAATGTTGTTTATAAAAATGTGACCTAAATATGGTGACTATAATAGTAACTTGGTCATAGTAACTTATGTTCAATTTTCAGACTTAAATGACTATGGGACTATAATATAGTAACTATTAGTCATATACTCATATTTTGTAAATAAGTTTCATTTCAATAATATTTTTGAAAAAAACTCGAATAATAATAAGCAAATTAATATGGTCCAATTTTCTCTTCAAACACATTCATCTTCTTAAGATAGCGATCTCAACTGGCCATCATATGCACATTTTTCTTCTTCTTGCTCTCGATAGCCAAAATTTAGCTCTTCACATAATAGCACAATCCGTCAATCCTGATTGGATGCATACCATAAAAAGGTTGTCAAGCAGCTCATTAAACCGTGGATGACTTTTAAAAGGATAGAAAAGCTCCTGTCTGTGCAAAATTGCATAAACAACCTGCCAGATGCAAAAAAACAACAGAGATAATTCATAATTTGATACTTGGCATGTATAATGTCAGACTCCACATATAATAAAATATGAATGAGATAATGGTACCTCAGGGTTACGAGGTAGTGCATAAGTTAGAATCGCATTCATTATTTCCAAAACAATCCTCATGAAGTCAGTGTACATATGCAGCTCAGCTGACTGCAACAATTAAATCCACACTATAAGGGCAACATTTTGGGCTGACAAGATGACGGAAAGCAATTCAGAAATTGGCAATGAAGGTGGATATCTGGTTTTAACTAAAATATTTAGCAAGCAAGGTGGAACGGTGGCATACACTGTCTTCTGATAGGTTTTCGCCCAAAGGTTCATCATTGGAAAAACTCATCTTATCATTTTTCATCTCAGCTAATTTGTTATACCTAATATCCAATAATATTAAAACAATATTTAATGAGCAATTGAATGGCTGTTAAAACTCAATCGGATGCAGAGTGGTAGAATACATACTTGCGCGAAAGGATATCAAAAAGACTAACTAATCGCTGTGATGCATAGGCACTAAGGCGATGGACATGTGGTGCCATATTTGCCAATGTCGCCAGGCAATTGGTATGGAGAAAAACATCCTGTTTGAATTTGATACATTTTAGGATGCGGTGGTTGAGATAAGTCTCTGATGCTATATGCTTCATGGTTCATTTCTTACAGTATAAAAGGGCAGCACCAACCCTTGGCAAGTTCTAAAACAAAATACAGGAAATTGCAATAATGCTTACAAGAAATAGGTTTTACCACACGAAAGTATGAGCATATATAGACACAATCCAACATATATAAGGGAATATCGGACTGAACTGTCATCCAATTATATGCGTCAAATCCATCACGTGTTTTTCATCCCTCAATTGTTAGTCTGATATCAGATACAATTTCTAGGTCAGCAGAATATTGAGATTTGAATGTGAGCAAGATGTCTGTGTAACTTACAAGGGGTATACATCACATTAAAATGGCTAACCCTAACTCACAGGGTCAAATCCAATACATAAAAGAGTCAATGACAAGTCAATGAATCATTGGATCACATGACCATGTTTTGATGGAATGTGTAGGCTGGTTTTAAATTTGTGATGTGATGTGTATACGTACAGTAAGAGAGAAATTTATTTTTGAGATTGGTTGTTACTTGTCAGTGTCCAAATCGTAATATTTTTTTATTTCCATTCCTCATATTGTATGCATACTACAGAGTTTCTCAACTTCTAAAAATCACATCCACTTGCTCAAGTATTAACCATGGACCATTGGTATTTTCAGACTCTAACGGGATAGGGAGGAAAAATGATGACGTGTATAACTGGAGAGCTGATTTTACTATTTCTCTATCTATAATTGAGGGAAACAGAAGAAATGAGCCAACAGAATGGTCTTCTAGTTTCATACCCGCAGTTTTGATAGATTATAGTGGATAATTCTTGTAAGAATTATAACCATGAGAGAACCTAGAGATGTTTGATGAAGAGCACGCTCTTTGTACCATGGGACACTATGAAGCATCTGCAGGAAAAAAAATTCATGATCTGCATGGTCACTCTAATAAGTAATTACAGACTTACAGAGTCTATAAAAGTTCAATTACCAGTTTGTGTATGCTAGCATTGAAAGAGGAATCTTGACTTAGTATAAGAAGGATGATTAGGACCATGTAGATTTGGTTGGGTGCCCTTCTCGGAGCATTATAAAGTGTTTCCAGCAAAGGAATCAACTGTTAATTCATTAGAATGACAGATATGATAAGCTTTTGTAGCATCAATGTAATGTTTAGCAACCGGGAACAGACAAGGAAACATAGCAAACATCAACTTCCCTTATCATGCAAGGAAGAAAAGGGAATAAAGTGACGTCCTAATGATAAATATATGTAACTGCTTATTCATACCAGAGTATCAAGATCTGTCCTGACCAGGACATATTCTAGAAAGTCAGAATTCCCTTGGACAAGAGAATAAAGTAAGAGAACAGAAGTTTCATCAGCCAGGCACCTGAGAGTAAAGTATCCATGAAACTATAATGAAAATAATTACATATTTATGATTAAAATAAAGATTGTTTACAAAAATGTAACTAGTGACTAGAGCAGTAATGGAAATAAAGTAACTTATGTTCATGTTTTAAACTTAAGTTACCATGACACTAGATTATAGCAACTCTTAGTCATCTCTGTGTAAATAAGTTTTATTTTAGTAATATTTTTGAAAAAACCCCACTATAATGATGAAACCAAACCACATCCATGCACGTTCAATGATCATCCAAGTGCATGTTCAAGATTATCGAAAATGATCTTGTGTAATATAACCATGACGTTCCAGCGAAAATTCAATGATCATTTGTAAGAAAACAAAACCAAGACCCCAAGAGCATCCCAAGCAAAATTAAAAGCACAGCCTTGAATTTATTGCAATCTATATGAGTGATAATATTTTCATTAGGATGTTTTCACTTGCACTGGAATTTTCTGGTCTGGTCTGAACTGATCTGGTAAATGTCTGGTCTTTGTGTATTTTATAACTATCCAAGTCTGGTATGGTCTGGGACTGAAAACAGTCCAAGTAAAAAAACCCTTATTGGTGTTCTTGAGGAACCACCAATAAGAGTCATATGCGTGAAATGGAATTCAATTAATTAATCTTATGCATGATCAATTAATCACAAATCGTCAAGACAAGAAATTTAGTAACAACGCCCAACAACATAAGAAGGGGGGTCAAAAGGAAATAATAAACCAAAAGTTAATTGGAAATTTCTTTTCCTACAACTGCTAATATTAGATAATTTCAGTGGACTTACATCCCAAGTGTATCAAAAAGAGAAGCAAAAGGCAGTCTCACAAGAGCACCATTTTGTGCAGCCCCTTCTACATCAACATGATCAACTGCATTTTGTGATACACTCAGAAACATAAAGCATTTTACAGCATAAGTTCAGAAAAAAATGACATCAGACTGTAATCCTACATTCAGTCTCCCGAGCATTTTGTAAGGCTGTATAGTAAGGATTTTCAAAAAAGCATGCTTCTGCCTTAGGAAGAGGATCTGAAGCACTGTAGCCATTTTCATCTTTTGGACGATCGATGCTCACACACTTGCGATAATGGATAAGGATCAGCAAAATATTGAGACTGCTCTCCGCCAATGAGCTTTTAGAAGGTTCAGCAATAGAGTTGGAAAAATAATTTAATGGGAATAGCACAAGGTTTGCTGCAAGTCAATAAAAATAGTAAAAGCTTTGATACAACTCATACAAGTGAAGATAACAAAGTAGCAAGATACATAAATATGTTTCATGGAATAAGATCACACAATGTAAATGTAAGCATGTAAAAAGCAACACTTTTGGGATATAATCCCTTGCAATAGTCACTGGAAGTTGGACTAATAAAAATGCACACCATTCTGGGAGAATATGAAGTATGTTATGAACTTTTCAGAAAGTCATTGCCTAAGCCCGTCGCCTTGCGCATTTTAGAATGCATATATTATGCTTAACAAAATATCCATATATAAATCAAAATGTATGAATAGCAGAATATACAGGTAGATAGTGGAAGGGGCACATATAATCAAACACTTTTTTCTGGGGTGATATTATCCTACCAGCTACAGAGCCAACTCTCTGTAAAACACCAGGCTGGTTTCCTTCAGCAAATATCTGATAAGGCGAGTACCTTGCATGGAAGCGTGGTCGTGTGATGTAATTAAGTAGCAGTTTTTGAACAACCATGTTCACCAATGGACTTTGCTGCATAAAGAGCAGCGAGTTAACACTGAAAATGTTTCTACTCTTGATTCATTGCCCACTTGGAAATTATGTGAATTCATATTACCTGTACCATTGCAGCATCAATGAAAGGATGCATATCATTTGGGGCCAGCGATGGCCCTGAAAGTAGTTGTGTTGACATGGCAATGAGCATGAAGTTAAGCAGTTCGTAGTGCAGAAGAAATGAGTTCGTACTTGCAGGTTGAATGCACTTGTCAGAAAAAGATATATGATAAAGCAAAATGCACAATAAAAAGGATTAAAAATTCCATGATATACCTAACATCTACTTTTCCAAGAAAGCTGAAGATACTGTGCACAAGAAGATGCTCAATCCTCTGATCTGCAATGAGAAACATTAAAATGAGCAAATACAGTTCAAAAGACCTTATGAGATACACCTCTTTAATGCAATTCTGAATCAATTGCTGAAAAGGTTTTAAAGATACTTATAAATAATTTACAAGTACAGATATTTTGGCAGGTAAGAGCGTATAAGATCATTTTGTACTCCGTTCAATCATGAATTGGAGATGAAGTGCATTGAAAACATGCATATTATGTGTAATTAATTAATAATATGTAAACAATCTAAATCTGAAAATTTAGAATGTATTAATTATTGGTTATCAAACAAAGTCCTGAAAAAATATCTGCATATATAAATAAAAAAACATTGATACACATGAAAAAATATTTACGTAGTACTACGTATATTATATCCTCATTTTTAAATATTTATATGTTTCCCCCACATTTTGTATACTATATTTTTCAGAAATCTCATTTCTCGTGTTTCCCATTTTCAGCTTCGCGTTACTGTGCTGCTCAGATCACTACCTACGCACTAGACTGTCTGTATCTATCTATATATTTTACAACAAAGGCGCCACCCAATTGCACATTTGCACTTATAGGATAATAGTCCCCAATCAACTGCCTGCATAATATTTGAATATCAATAATTAATTTGCATGGAGAGATCATTTCACCTGTTGAAAAATTATGTGGTATCTCTTCGCTTTCATTTAGAGATATGTACAATTCTTCAAAGTTGTCAGAGTGGGAATGTTCAATCAGGTATTTCAGAAAAATAGATGAGATGTAAGCTGCATTGAGGGCCTTTATGAGAGACAAAGATTGTTCATCTGATGCAGAAACACACTCTTGCAAACACCAATTTAGATGAACTAGACACTTAGCGAGGTGCCTTGTCTTACAGTTGTTCTTTGCTGCAGAAAAACAATAAAGGCATTTAGAATAACAAGTCAGTATGTTTGAACCTGTTTTATTTATTTATTTATTTACTACGGAGTAATTTTATGGATTTATAAAGAACGTATTCATACTATGTAGTACTACTTCTGACCCAAAAAATCACATTTGACCAAACTCCCAAAGTACAACTTTTATTCCTTTAATTTTGGTTGAACCATAATCTAATTAATAGTTTAAAAATTATTTCTTAATTTTACTAAATCTATACTTGTTTGTCAGTTCTTTTTAGCAAATTACGTGAAAATGAAAGATTAGTGATATCACTCACATGACTCCTTATTAAGGAAAAATAGAAGTGTTTGAAACAGGCTCATGTTCTGCGGAGGGACTTATTTTCAGATACGAGGATCCACAATTTCATCCTGAAGAGCTAAATTAAGGGTGCAATATTAGTAGTTAGAATTGTCATAGTCACGGACTGTTGAATTTACCTTATTTTCCATAAACCATATGGTTTATGAAATTATGTTTCTTTAATTCCAGAGGAATGACTTGCTAATATGCACAACACAGCAGCTATACTTTACAGCTACTGCGATTGAATGTGGTTGGAGATCGGTCGTTAAAGAGAAAGCAGCTATCAAATATGACTATATTTTTTAGTTTTCATTTAATTGAAATGATGATGTAGTAGGGCAACTAGATCAATCCACCTCTCAAACATTCACAAGAGTTTAGTGTACCCCTATGTACAATTGCACATGCCAACTCTATCTGTAATACTTTGTTTCATAAATCTACATAGCGCTGAGGTCAAATCTATTTTTTTACTCTATAGCTCAAGATTAAAAAAATGTCTTGGGAAATATTCTGTACCCCTATACATTTTTTCTCTATAGTTCATGAGTAATAAAATGGCTTGGGAAATATCTGCACACCTATATATTCTTTTTACTCTATTTTTTTACTTTATCTACTACATGATGGAGCCAAAGACTCACTATTTTTTGGCTTGGGAATAAGATGGAATAAAGCAAAATGACTCACTAAACTATCTGCGCTTCTTTGTTACGAAGCACTGGTCAGTCCATGCAATTTTTGACGCAATTTTCATCATGGGTCATCCGGAAAGGCTGCGTTCATCCGACCACCTTACCCTGTGCTTTAGTGCAGGGGTAAGGCTGCGTTCATCCGACCACCTTACCCCCCACCGTAGGTGGGATCCTTTGCGGCACTGGGCTAATGTTGTTGTTGTGGTATAGTTCAGAAAATAAATAAATCTCTTCATCTCTTGCATTTTCAGTAAAATCTGTAGATTGAATTAATGATCAAATAAACTTATCCTACTGACTACTGTTTGTACTTTGTATTCTATGTCAACTAATCAACTATAGAATTATCATCTCAACATGCAATGTGATCTTAGAAGAATACATTGAATTAATGATCAAAACTTACCAGAAGTTACCGACGAAGTCTTAAATAGATATTTCAAAATCATCAGGTCTTAAGAATATAAGGCATAAACTAAGCAAATCACGATTTCCTAACAAGGAAGTAATACATGAAACAATTAACAGAAGATACAGTTTACAGGGTCACAGTTTCACAATTGGAGTAAAGGATGTTACCGAAGAGGTGGCAAGCTTCCTGAACACGGTGAGGGGCCCAACGGAGGTAGAGAGGGTGCAGGAGAAGCTTCTGCCAGTAATCTGAGGTGAGCGGATGTGATTTTTCGCCGACAAACGCTCCGATTAGAGACTCAGCCGTCTCCTGCCGCACATCGCCGGTGAAACGCGGCGTTGATGGCACCGCTCCCATTCCCACTGGTATGTACGGCAAGAAGGAACAGTTTCAAAATGAAATTCAGAGGATCCTTGTAGCGAGTGAAGTTTCAGGCTTGAATGAATGATATTTCAGCGAAGACTAGCAGGAGCTATGGATCTGATGTGAAAAAGAGAGACCGACTAAATCAAGGTTTTAGTAGATAAATAATAAATGCTACGTATTACGTATTACTTTTCGGTGTTCGGCAAAATCTTTGAGGAAAGTAGGAAACTTACCGGTAGAAAAAGTATACGTTTCCCAATATTTTTTGTGTGTTTTTAATAAGCTAAAGATATTTCACGAGAAAGGTTCGAAATTATTTTCTAATAATAGATGGGGTGTTTGGAAATCCACGTTTCATTCGAAAAATGACGATTTGACCACTTTTAATATTTTCAATAAATGAAAATGTTGTTTAGTAAATGGTTGTTCAGCCCTAGCGTTATTGGACGAAACCGTTGAAATAGAAACACTTCAAATAAGAGAGTTTTGGGTTAACGTTTTGAAAATGACGTTTTCTACTAATTTTTTGGCCAAACAACTATATTATAAAACATATTCTGTCAACCCGCGAACTTATTCCGCTAGTCAAATCCGCTAACTGAATCCGATATTGACAACACGCTAACATATGTCGCTATCCGCTCACTGTTAATCGCTAAATGTCAAACATGTTCATGGTGACTACTCAATAGGGGTACTTCCATTCCTACATTTGTTGTGTGGCTTGTGTCCACTCATATACTCATATGAATGATCCCTCTCAAAGCACATTATATTAGAGGGGTCATAAATTATACTAGTGTTAACCCGTCACATTAACTCTGTTAACTTTATATTAGGTGTGAAATTAAAAAAAGTAAAAAATGTATGGAAGAGAATTGTATAAAGAACAAATAAATGAATAAAGTCATAAATTTATTCATTTTAAAATAAAAGTGACAAAATTTATATAACACATAAAAAAGAAAGTTGACAAACTTGAGTGTGACAAAAAGATTATATGTTAATATATGCATTAGTATGTATTCGAATGAAAACTTATATTGTGAATCCATTACATGGATAGTTTATGCAGACTATACAAAAATTATGTGTCCGACTTTTGGTATCATATATGTTATTCCCTCCCTCCCAATTTGATAGTTTCATTTCTTTTGGACACAAGTTTTAATAAAGTGATTGAAAAAGTAAAAGTTGTTGTTGAGAGTTGAGTATAATAAAGTGAAATGATATAGACCACATCTTTCTTTCCAAAAAGGGAAATAGGACCATCATTTTGGGACATCCCAAAAAGGAAATACAGGATTATCATTTTGGAACGGAGGGATTACTATGTATACTTTTTTAAAACTTAGATTTGTAGATCTTGTTGAGATTTTAATTAAATCAACTTTTGGACTTTCATACTTCTTATTCGACTATTCCGTCTCCGAATTCATGCACGCGTGTGTACACATATATTTGTATGGGAAAAAATGAAAAGTACTTAGTATGTAATACTCTTTCCGTATCACAGTAAGTGTCTTACTTTCCTTTTTTGTCGTAACAAAATAAGTGTCTCACTTCCATTTCAGGAAATAAATCTATCCAAAAGTAGTTACAGTACATTTTAATAAAGTAAACAGTACTGCTACGTACCAAAACTCTCCTACTTTTCAAAAAATGTACGATAAACCTATAAGTTATTTTAAACTACGTGAAAAGCCTATTGGAACACTTATTTTAATACGGAGGGAGTGATCTAATAATGAAAGTATTTAGACGAGACACATTTATTTGACTCGTCTGTCTTAGACTTCAAGCTCGGTTTTTGCATTATGGCCTTGTTTGGCAATCGGCTTTTAGCTGTTAGCTGTTAGCTGGTTATGTCAGCTGTTTGATCACAGCTGGTTGTGTTAGCTGTTTTGATTGGCTAGTTATGTTAGCTTATTGTTAATAAATGTTTGGTAAAATTAGCTGTTATAAAACAACTATTTGAATGTAAAAAGACGTATAAGGACATGAGTGTGTATAATATTTGAGTAATGCTAATAGTGATAATGTTAAAACTATAATCTATTTTGCAAAATAAATTATTTAAGAAAAACAGTATTCCGTATTTTAATTGAAATGTTAAAAGAATAAATTAAATTTTAAAATAAAAGTATAATTAATCTTAACGAATAAATCTTTTAGAAAGAAATAAGATGAATTTATATTCCAAAACTATTTCATATAACCTCCATTACTTTATATTTCAATTACAATTTTCAGTTTACAAACACTTTAATAAACCAAATACATACGAAAAGATACTATCTATAGTTATATATAGTAAAGCTCATTTTTTAAAAGCTGACATAGTGACATGGCAGCCCCTTATTGGTTACTAACTTTGCTATTAAAACATTCAATTTGGGTGCCCTTGAATGACCCATACGATCAAAAAAAATACGATATATTTGTTAAACGGATATAGCTTCAAGCTGTTCACCCTCCACTTATTACGGCAACCCAATCGTTGCCAATCGTTGCTATTGAATCGTTGTCATATCTAAAGTTTTATTAAACAAATTGCTATTGAATGACAAGTGGAAAAAATCATCTCCTTTCCTGTTTGTCCCCATTTTTTAAGGAAGAATTTTAGCAATGTTTGAGATCTGAAATATGGAAAATATATTTTTTAAATTCACATTACATAAACAACAACACACATGGAATCAGCAATCCCGCCAATCACTTCATAGTAAATATTTTATTACTATGTCCGAATTAATATGGAGACTGAAAAAAATGGGAACAGATAAATATAATCACACTACAAATTAGATTCAAGTTGTTCATTATCCAATATTACGGCAACACAATCGTTGCCAATTGTACTACACTACTAAATTAAAACATTAAATTTAAAGTGGCACAAAGTGATACAAAAACTATGCAACGAGTAACCACAAGTCAAATTAATCATAATACAAAGGAATTCAACTCTTAATAAAACTCTTACAGATAGCATCAAATTAACGGTAGACCCTTCCCAGTTGAAATACAATTCTTCTTGCTTTCATCCTCCATAAACCCTATAAATATTTAACAAATACTTAGTAACATCCACAATTCACATCATAATAACAAAATTCTCATACTAAAATAATGGTGATTCCTCCTTCCATGGTGCAATATGATTGCATTGAAGAGGTCTCAAATAAAAGGCAAAGTTGTTCTTTAAGTGATGAAAATGCCTGTCAACCAAATCTAGATCAACTTATTTCTTACGAGCTACTTTTAAGTGATGAAAAGGTATGTTTATATTGAACTGAATCTATACATCCCTAAATATTGTTGGCATAAATGTATTTGTTTGTTTTAAATATACTCTCGAAAAGAATAAATGTTTTTATTTAGTACAATTGAACTTGAATAAAATTGAAATTGTTTGCATAGAGCCGACTCTATGAACAACATTTTGTGATTGTAAAAACAAATTAATGACATTCCTTCTTATAGTTAAGTTGATGACAATTGAATTATTCCATATAAATTATATCCCCATGTCAATTAATTGATTTGAACAATATTGTTGGCAGAATCCATATCAACAATATTGCTGGCAAAATTGTTGATAACGTATGCTTTGAAACTAATTGATTTGAATCAATGATTCGCGAGTATTAATTTTTTCACCACTACTAAATCATTTGAAAGGGCAAATTGTAATCACTTCATTTTGTACTATGATAAATTATTTAATTGTATTTTTTTAAAAAACCAATATAGTGCACTTCTCACAATCTTTTTTTAACCTAATTTATATAATCATTAATACAGATTTCTTGAAACCTTCATATAAACAGAGAGAAAAATTTACGTTTTTTCTTAATAGACCTGGAGAAGTATTATTAATAACATTCAAAGATTTTATTAAGAAAAAAAAAATTCTTTCATATTTGTTTCATTTAGAGGGGCAGTTTTCTTTAATATTATTAATAACATTCAAAGATTTTATTAAGAAACATAATCCTTTCACATTCTCATTTTTGTTCATCACATTTTTAAGGTTGAGAACGCAACCTTAAAATCATTCGTTGAATCAGACAAAAAAAACCTAGAAAACTGAATAATTTGTGAAAGCTCTATTTGCTACTGCTTTTGAAAAATCAAAGAACCTACAAGAAAGGAAGCATTTTAGTACATAATAAATGACATCTTTGCTTTGTTAATATCAAGAATTGTGATTACTTACTCATAATTCATAACCGATGAAGTCTTGGAGCAACATCACAGTTAAATTATTCTCTTTTTTCTATACTAATTCTTCAATTATTCTCCATATCCACATCTTTGTGTATGTGTAGAATAGCCATTATTAAAAGCTTGATATTTACTACACATTAAATCATAGTTGTCTTGACTCTTGAAAATAAAGTTCAAAGTATAATCTAAGATGCTTTAAAATGCAATGATTCAATATCAGATTGTGTTCAAAATTGAGAAGAAAACCTAAACAAACCTTATTGGGACCACGGAAGTATTTAGCAAGCAACTGCGAGAAATAAAACAAACTGAAGCATAAACTGGAAAATGAACTCACATTCAGGATCATTCTTTGCTTAGAAGTCATTTCAATTTTTATTTTCAACAGCATTATAGAGATCTAAATTATCACAAGCCGATAGATGGATGGGATTAAATTAGTTTAGACATTAGACAGTTAGCCGAAGCAAGTAAAGTAGATAAGTAATTAAACTTATCTACTAGAGGAATGATCCTTGCTTTTTATTCTACATGGTGATTACCTTATTATCAATGTCTAATCTACTGATTATTGAGCATGTCACACAGAGAAACCAGAGTCGCCTGCACATCTATCTAGAAGAATTATTTCATATTTGTTTCATTTAGAAACATTCTCTTTTTTTTCATCACACATTTAGAAACATTTTGTTATTGTAAAAAATACTTTAATGACATTCCTTCTTATAGTTAAGTTTATGGCAATGGAATTATTCCATATAAATTTTAGGACCATTGCAATTTGCAGGTTTAATTTTGAAATCTATTGATAAAAAAATAATGTAAAATTGCAGGTTAAATACCCACATCATTAGGAAGTAAATTATCATGAAATTATAAATTATAACATGTTAGAGAACACTAACGAGATCATCAGAAGTACCATACATATCTACAAGAGACCAACTATGATAAATTAATTAATTGTATTTGTTTAAAAAACCAATATAGTGCACTTCTCCCAATCTTTTTTAACCTAATTTATATAATCATTAATACAGATTCCTTGAAAACTTCATATAAAGAAGAGAAAATTTTACATTTTTTCTTAATAAACAGGGAGAAGTATTATTAATAACATTCAAAGATTTTATTCAAAAACAAGAAGAATTATTTCATATTTGTTTCATTTAGAGGGGCAGTTTTCTTTAATATTATTAATAACATTCAAAGATTTTATTAAGAAACAGAATTCTTTCACATTTTCATTTTTGTTCATCACATTTTTAATATATATTTGAGGGGCAGTTCATACAATGCAGTATACCGCCCAATCTTTTCAATGCCTCATTCCGGAAGACATTTTACGACAAGCATTGCTATAGCATCAAACAAATGGATGTTAGGCGCAATGTATATGGCTTCTGTTTGTGCAACCATAGCTTCAAACTTCTATTCACTAAGTCAACAGTTGTTGAAGAAATAAACGATTTCAAAATATCACCTTTTAATTTTCCATGTGCTAAATTTGATGACATTTTATTAAAAAAATGTGAACCAAATCATTCTGTTAACATAATGGGGGAGGTCACTGACTGGAAGATGTAGACTATTAATCTGAAGGTTGGAGGTACAAACAACAGATTGAAATTATTCCTTGCAGATGAAGACTAAGTCTTTTTAAGTATTTTTAATTTTATATATCTATCCTATTTATCATTCAATAAATTATACTTTATTCTATTATGATCATGCTTCATTCGCCCCTCAAAAGAGGGTCTCAGATTATCTGTTATTTGTGGGATAAATTTGGTGAAGAAGCACATAGCAGAATCAAACAACATAAAGAAACAAAGAAGGAATTTCCTTTTGTGATTCGTTTATGCTTTGGAATAATTAGAGGCTAGCAAGGTATTTAGATTTATGAATTATAGTATAATTTTTAATCCATGTGCAAAAATATAATTACTGATTCTAAAACAACTTTTTATAGACGAGATTTCAGTTTCCAGTTGGTTTAACGCCTCTAGAATTCAGTTTAGAGAGGACGGCGAAGTGATTTCACAATTTGGTGACAGGTATTAAAAGAACATTTTAATATCTATAACTCACATGTGTGTATACTGATCATAAGTTTATTTTTGTTTTAAGAATTGAGAAATTATTTCCAAAAGTAACAGAGAGGTTAATACAAAGCAATGACCCTCCCAAATCTGAAGAGGACATTTTTCTTCACCGGTATCACAAAATACCAATCAACCAATTGCTTGAGATTGAAGAGGTAAATAATTACCACTATACACTACTAATGCAACAAAACTTTATTACAAAAATTTAGATTAATCTATCTGAATATTGTTTAAGATACTATAGTTGTGTATTTCTACAGATAGGAAAGCACCTTGTGGTTGGTACTATATTAGGAGTCTCAATAGATAAAGGTTGGTTCTTTAATGCATGCCCTAAATGTGTCTCTAATGTACGTTTAGTTGATGGCAAGTTTAAATGTGATCATTGCAATGAAGATTCTATCAAGATTTGCAAGAGGTAAAATGTTGAACCTTTTCTCTTATTTTGAAGTTAATTATGCTAATCAATTATCGTGCTAATAATGCATATAAATTAAAATCAAATGTATATTACTCACTAGATATAAGCTCAAAGTGAGGGTTCAAGACTCTTCTGGTGTCACATACTTTATGGTTTTCAAAAAAGAAGGAACCCAACTCATTGGTCTATCTAGCGCTGACCTGTTCAGAAATATGGTACCCATATAAATGCTGATATTGTTATATACATAGTTATCCACAACTCATAATTTAAGTAATTCAAATATTCACAAATAAAATCTATTGTACATTTTTCAACAGGAGGACAAAGGAGACGCATTCCCAGATGATTTTTTATCCTTAGAAGGGAAAGAAGTAGCATTTATTGTGAAGACAACACCTCCTAATGGGTATACAAGTCGTTGTTTTGCCGTTTCGACCCTCACTCAAAGCTCATCAATCTTACTTACTTTGGCAGAAAACACTGAGGTATATAACTATAAAATTAATACTTTAATGAAACTTTATACATTTCACACACACACACATATATACACTGAAATATTTACATGTTTTACTCTTTGATGTTTGGCAGGAAGGACAAATTCAAGAACAAGTGAAAGAATACGATGAGGATGATGAGGAAGGACAGACTCGAAAGAAACTTAAAGCTTTAGCATAATAATTATGTTAATGAATCATACTTTAGCTGAATTACTTCTCACATTTAAGTTATTTACATCTTAGCATCAACATTTATCGTATTTTTATTGTGTTGTGTTACTTTCTCATTATTTCTCAACAAAATGACTAAGTTGTCTCACATTTTTTTTATCTCTTTTGTGCTTCAATACCTACAAATTAATTTGGGTGTGGTTGTCATTTTATAACATACTTAATTATGAACTTAAAATCACATCGTTTACTTCAATGAATGATTGTTTAAGAATGTAGGGAGTACTTTCTACAATCTTACTCCAGATGCAATATAACTAAGAAACTTGAATGATACATTTATGTTTGATGACACATCTGAATTAGATCCCTAAGCAGTGGATTTTTTCCCCGTCAAAATGACTTATTCTGAATTTGTTTGTGCTTTGTGGATGAAGTTAAATATTTACCTGTTGGAAAGTTTTGCTCTTTAAATGGTATCAATAGGATATGCTCTTGAGTTCACCAAGTGAGTTATTATTTATTTTCCTTAACTTATATAAGAGTTTGTTAACAACTAGACTTCATACAGTGGAATTTCTGAATGGCTTCTTTTCTAAAAACACACAAAACCAAAAGAGAAACATAGCAAAGAGGAATAATAAGGAGAGAAGATCAAGTAGTCTATTCTTATATTAAAAACGTGAGTAGAAGATTAGGAAAGCGGCTAGCAAGATGAATGGACGGATATGTAGCAGCACATGGCCGCGGAAAGTAAAAAAAAGAAACTCCATAGCTAAAAAAAACTTATTGCCTGGGAGAAGGAACACTTAGCCACAAGAAGAACCGAAGGAAAAACGCAGATCTAAATATGCCTATCAACAACCAAACCAAACCAAACAAAACAAAACAGCTATTGAATAAATGCATATCTAAAGTTTTATTAAACAAAAAAAATTGCTATTGAATGACAAGTGAAAAAATCATCTCCTATTCTGTTTGTCCCTATTTTTTAACGAAGGATTTTAGCAATGTTTGAGATCTGAAAACATGGAAAATATATTTTTTAAATTCACATTACATAAACAACAACACACATGGAATCAGCAATCCGGCCAATCATTTCTTGGTAAATATTTTATTACTACGTCCGAATTAATATGGAGACTGAAGAAAAAGCTTTTATTAATAATTATAAACAACTCCTATCAATTATGAACACCAATATTTTTGGTATTGATGAGTTTAAAATTAATGAGGATAACTATCAAATGCCCAACAAAGTTCCCTCGGTCGCTAAGACTCTCATACTATATCAGTTACACAACGACAACCAACATACCATCGAAGTAAATGTGTTGCCCCCTACCTTTTCAATGTACATAACAGCCTATTCACCGACGTTGTTATGGAGAGAGGAAAGAGAAAACGCAAGAGGAATGAAGATGTTGAATCAAGTAATGCGAACGAACAAAGTAAGCACAAATTCATTATTTGCCATTTAATTTTCGCAGAAAATTACACTTATTTCAGATTACCACGATTTGCAGTTACTAATTTCTAAATAAATTCACCTTTATAGGGGCCAATTGCTCATCTACAGGGATGAGTCGACAACACCAAATTTCAACACAAGGTCATGAAATTCTTTCATAGCATTTTACTGTGTGCATATGTTATAGTTGGAGAAGATACACAATCGCTTAATTACATGAAAATTAGTCATAAACTTAACCTCAATAAGTTAACAAAAACGGCATACCTTGATGTTGAATAGTCGATAAGAATTTGGAGCAATTCGCCGTTCACCGTCACCATATTCCCCTACATCGCTCCTCTTCCTTAATCTCTCACTCTCGCAGAATAAAAAAAGTAGGAGGTGTTGGCACGATTCGTTGATCTTCTGTGTATCGGCAAATTGAAACTCCCTTGTCGGCAAAATGAAAAAGTCCTAGAAAGTGTCTGCAAAAGGAAAGTAGATAAATATACTTAATTTATTAAGGAGTAGATACTTTGTATTTGTTTAAACATATGATTGCTTTTAAAAAACGTATGATTGCTTTTCAAATAAAAAACTTATGATTGCACTGTAGTAATACTCAGTAGTTATCAAAACTTCAAAATTATAGAGCCCATTGGTAACATTAAAATTGGCTGAATTGGCTGATTCTGCTGAAATTTATGAAGTTCCGGTTGAAGTTGTTGTATTAGCTGAAGTTAATGTAGAGGATCATTTTAGCTATTTTTTCATATAATTTTTATACAATTATTAATAACAAATATTTTAAATATAATTTTTTATGAATTAACAGAATCAGGACGTGAAACCAAAAATTAAGTGTGCGGTGAAAAAGATGGCTGATAAGCCTAAGAAGCCAAAAAAAAGGGTCACCAAACAGACTCATAGAAAATCTCTTTTTTTCCGTAGTTATCAAAGTTGATATTTTTATCTATATAATATAATTATATCAATATTATGATTGATTGATAAAACTTATTCAATATCACCTCTTCTGAAATATATTTAGCTGGCAGCGTTTGTATCATGTCTGTCTAACGGGAATCCTGTTAGAGCAATTCCATTTTTTTTGAAAAATCAATTTTATGATTCAAATATTAGTTCCAATCGTAAGATCATCAGAAATTTTAAATAATTAGTACTTAATTACTTATAGCATTTAATTGTTTGTTTTTTTACTAAATGGATATCACATTTTTGCAGTTCGACAAAATCATTATAGATATATTTTGCCAAGAGCATTCACAGCCAAATCATTATAGATCCCAAATCAATTCTTATTGTAACCGCAACATTCACAGCCAAATGTTATGAGCTTTCCCGGTATAGTGAACATTTATCTCAATCTTATGAATTTAATTCATATTTTATGCACTGTGATTTGTTAACTCCCGCATAAACACACTTTATCAAGGTAATTAACATATATTCCACATTAGTTAAAATAAATGTGCATATTTGCATAGGATATCTTGATATTGGACCTATGGACCGCACATGTCAATTTTGCTACTCCAAAATGTGGTATGGAGAAAGACTTTCGCCAAAAGTCAACACCATCAATCCTAAATTTTCAATGTGTTGTCAACAAGGGCGGGTTCAGTTACCTTTATTACAACAACCACCTGATTTTCTTTTAAACCTCCTCAAAGGCAGTGATAGAAGAAGTGCAAAGTTTCTTAACAACATTAGGGCAAGCCAAGCCAATCCAACAGTAGAATCACATTTGAGTGACCAGCTTCTGTAACCGAGTTATCAATCCACCCTCTTGGTTTAATTTTACATACAGCAAGCCAATCCGATTTGCCTCGTTTTGTGGTAGGATAAGACACAAAACTAACTTGAGAAGCTTGCGTTGCTAAAATAAATGGCTCAAACTTATTGAACCTTCTCCTTTGATTGAGTTCCACCAAATTGTATTGTTTGTGAACTTTTACTCCAATGTTAGGAGTGAGATCATACCATTCACATTTAAACAACACAGTACGTTTCAGTGGCAAAGCTGGGTACTCAACTTCTAGTATTTCCAACAACTTTCCATAGTAGTCACCATATGCTCCAGTTATACAAATGTCATAGTTCATTGTCGATCTATTAACACCATATACTTCTGTGTGAAACTTATACCCATTTATGAAATACACGGGATATGATTTCACTGTTGCCAGTGGTCTTCTAGACAAATCATATATATATATATATGTATTTCCAATTTCGTTTTTGCGGGCCTATGATATAAGGAATACAATATGAGATAATATAGTAATAATTTAAAAAATAAGTTTATAACTTTTTTAATTCAAACTCTTACATAAGCTTCAAACCAAGAAGCAAAGTGTTGCTCCACTTGAGTTGCGAGACTTTCTTCACTTATATCAGGACTAAATTCCTTCAAGAATTGCTCATACTTCCTATTAATCATTAAAGAAATATTATTAAAATTTAAAACATTGAAATCTAATATAATATATTTTGAGTTTGAATTGAATCTTACTCAATGAAAGGTTGCACCTCCTCACAATTAAGCAATATGTAAATATATGCAGCTGAGTATTCCTCTTTGGTCAACCTTCTTTTCTTCACTTTTCCACTAAAACGGCCAAGCTGCTTAAAGATTGACAAAGTATCTGTGATGTCTTCACACCCTCCCCCATCATCATTTCGTGGAACCTTACGGTTTCGAGTATAAACATGTGGTTCGAAGTAATGAGAACAAAAACTAGACGCTTCGCGAACTAAGAAGGCATTGCAAATCGATCCTTCAACTTTAGCTTTATTTTTCACATCCTTTTTCAACTCATGTAGATATCTAAAAAGAAATTAGCATAGAAATTAACATCTTAGGTATTAAAACAGAATGAGGAATTAATGTTTTTATCAAGCATCATAAATATTACCTTTCAAAATGATACATCCATCAGTATTGTGCTGGGCCACCGATCTTAGCTTCGTAAGGCAAATGCACAGGTAGATGCTCCATCGGATTAAAAAACCCAGGCACAAGTAGACTCTCCAGCTTACAAAGAATTATTGGAATTTCAGCTTCTAATCTAGCCATGTCATCAACTTTAATTGTTGTTGCAGTTAAGTTCTTGAAGAAAAGACTGAGCTCAGTTAGTGCTTCCCATACCTTAATTGGCAACATCTCTCGAAAAGCAATTGACATTAGCCTTTGCATAAAAACATGACAATCATGACTCTTCATGCCAAATAATTTATGCTTGCTCATATCAACACATCTTCCAAGATTTGAAACATACCCATCTGGGAACTTCAAACTCTTTACCCATTCACATATAACTCTTTATCCTTAATGAATACATATCTTGTCCTCGTACATATATTATCTCTGTTCTTATCCATTCCTTCTTATGCAATAGATATAAAGTTCATGAAGTTTACAATCATAGATGGCTTGAATTTCGGAGAAACAAATTGTTCTCATAATTTCTCTAGGAATATAGAGAAAAAGTAAGCGGATAGTTGGAAGGAAAGAAAAAATATAAGCTAGTGAATATTTTCCCCGAAATTTATCTTAAATACTTTTTCAATTTTTTTTTATTTTCTATGATATTTTCTAAGCATTATAAATATATGGAAAATAAATAATGGTATTTCATTGCCCCTTGCATATCCTAGTTAAAGCCAAACATTAAAAAGAACTAATTTCACTTTGCATTTTCACATGTTCCAAACATACCCCAGGTGAAAGTCTTAAGGTCGATGAGACCATTGCAGCTTGAAGATGTGATTATAGGGCAGTATAAAGGGCATAACAAGGGTATAAAGTCCTATCCAGGATATACAGACGACCCAACTGTGCCCAAAGACAGTATTACCCCAACCTTTGCTGCTTTAGCTTTATTCATTAATAACGCCCGCTGGGATGGGGTTCCTTTCCTTATGAAAGCTGGAAAAGCACTGCACACTAAGCGGTATGTAGAAATTAACTTTACATTTTTTTAAAATCGGGGAAAATATTCACATGCATTCTTTCTTGTTCTTGTGAAAATGCAGAGCATAGATCAGGGTTCAATTCAGACACGTGCCTAGAAATTTGTTCAAGAAAAACTTTGGAACTGATTTGGACAAAGCAACAAATGAGTTGGTGCTTCGCTTACAACCAGATGAAGCCATTTACTTGAAAATCAACAACAAGATTCCCGGTCTAGGGATGAGACTTGACCGAAGTGACCTTAATCTTTTATACAAAGCAAAGTAACATTTTTTTTTCAATTTTCTTTACCACTTTATTTGGGGAAAAACTAAATTATCATGGGGGACTTAATTTTCTTTATCTAAGCACATCTTCTTGAGTTATCATGTAGCTTTTTCTTGTACAATATAACTTTGGGAGTAAAGAATTAGGTAAGAAATAAATGGGGGAGAAACTCAAACTTTTTGTTGTTTGCATGGAGAAAAAAAGGTGGAGAAAATTCCATGTGAGACCTGCCTTAAAATCTGTCCAAAAACAGAGAAAAGTTGGGAAGCAAATAAATTCTGGAACCATTACCATTTTATGAGACTGAATGTTTTTCTCTACATAACAATATCTACCTAAAGTATGGGACAAACAAGTCTACAACAAATGTCAACTATTTTTTATCTTTTAATGTTTCTTTTTTAAATTTTTTGAATCTAAACACTAAAATCCTAGTCATCTTCCCCTCTCATACTTCTTTTTTGCCTACTGAATTCTTTACCATTTATCTATTTGCCCAACCAAAGCAATAACATGATAGACTTCATTACTGAACTGTCATATTTTTTTTAAAGGCATCGGAGTGAAATACCAGATGCATATGAGAGGCTGCTGTTGGACGCGATAGAAGGAGAGCACAGGCTGTTCATAAGAAGTGATGAGCTGGATGCTGCTTGGGCGTTGTTTACACCTTTATTAAAAGAAATGGAAGAGAAGAAGATTGGACTTGAGATGTATCCATATGGCAGCAGGGGTCCTGTTGGGACCTACTATCTTGCTGCAAAGCATAATGTTCGTTGGGGAGATCTGTCTGGTGATGAAGATTGACTATATTTGTACATAGTATATTACAATGTTCATCAATAGTCTTCTATACATCCTCCCCAATGTCCCCATGATAATAATTGATTGTGTATAAGTTGTGTTTTGGGGTGGGATCTGTCTGGTGTTTTGATCTGTGAAGTCAAGAAGGATTACCTCGAGTTGGCTGGTGGTGGAAAGATTGAAAAAGGGCTGATCGATGGTAGGTTGTTAGTTGAAACTTGAGGCTTCACAAAAGATGGGAAGGGGAGAAAGAGTCCTTTAGAAGTCTGGAGCAGAAGCATATGACAAATGAGGTGGGAAAACTGGCAGAATATTTAGAAGTAAAAAATATGGCTCACTAATTGAAATCACCGTTGCCGCAGGTCAACGACTTCTGCTAACCGCAAGACCCCATTTGTAGCCGCAACCTCTACCCAGAACCCAAAATTGAATATGGAAGGAGAGAAGCAATAAAGGAGAAACCATTCCTAATTATAATGATCTAAACAATAGATCGTACTTTATTCCTAATCTAAACCATTCCATTTTTTTTCAATTGCATCGACTCAGGCTGGGGTGCGAAAATCTTCAAGCATATATCTATAATAGTTTAACTCAAACACAGAAGAAAACCTTACTTGATAGCGTGAAACAGAGCGCTGCGGAGACGATAATTCTGATTTGCGGTGAAATTCAAAACTGCCGCTTGACTGGAAATTGCAGAGACGGAGAAGGAGATGCGGTAAAAAGGCTTTGGTTGGAGTCCAAAGTAGAGACGGGCTACACTAACTAGGGCTCAAGAGGGAAAAAAATTTGGAAAGTTAGAGACCTTGCGGTAGTATATTTCACTTCCCGCTACGTCGCTATTGAATTTTTTAAACAATAAAAGTGCAATTACGTAGTACGGAGTATTAATCTTTTTTATGTATTTAATTGATATGTTTTAGGAAAAATTGAAAATCATAATCCCAACTATTGTCAGTCCGCTAACAATAATCCCAAATATTGATTATTTTTATATAATCCCATCTATATGGACCATCCGCCAAGAATGGTCTATGACCGCATATTACCTACTATAACAGGTGAATTTTTAATAGAAATTAAGCGTAAAATTGAAAGTTAGGAATATTTATAGGGATTACCTGCTATATCTCTTTAGAAACTATATGAACTTGTTTATAGTCGATCACGTCGGACCATTATTGGCGCAAGGTCCCTAAAGTTGGGATTATTCTGAAATAATTGATAGTTAGGATTATTATGAGCGGACCGCCAATAGTTGAGATTATTATAATCAATTTTTCCTATTTTTTAAACAATAAAAGTTCAATTATGTTATTTATCTTTTTTTATGTATTTAATTTAGAGCATGTTTCGTAATATCAAAATCGACCGAATCGGTGTTGAAACTTGTAAAGTTCTGACTAAAGTGATTGGATTGACTGATTCTACTTATTTATATAGAAATTATATTTGAATATATATTATTAATTAAATGATGTTATTCAATAAAATGATCATCTACCGTAACTTCAGCGCGAGAAATTAAAATTTATGTGCTTGGTGAAAAAGGTTAACCGATAAACTTGATAAGCCGAAAAACATACTCACCAAACAGGCTCTTAATTTTTAAATGACAGTAGCTAATTTTTCTCCTATAAATACAAAGAGACCATATATTTTTTAACAAAAAAAATAATATTTTTTCAAAAAAAAATTGCAATGGATTTGACTCTGTTGCAAATTGTCGTTGCGGTACAAACTCGTTGCAAGTGAGTATTTGCAATGGTCGATTTATCCGTTGCAAATCTATTGCAAATCTATAACTATGCAACAAACTGATAGGGCATTGCAATTTCTCTTGCAATTATTGCAAGAGTAATTTATTCCCATTGCAAAATCTGTTGTAACATATTTTCCCTCCCTTTCTTGACCACATTTGCAAGGAATTTATTTTTCATTGCAATATCCATTGCTATACTGCAACTACATCATATTTCGTTGCAAATATAGTTGCATTATTGCAACAGATATGAGTCTGTTGCATGGTTCCGTTGCAAAACGTGCTTTTTCTAGTAGTGTAAATTCAGGACATCCGAATCGTCGAATGATTTGGATCCAAAGATAGTTCTTGGCCTGAAGGATATGTTGGATCAGCACAATGAGTTAGCAAAGTGCTTTCGTTCTGCAAGGGATAGATTCAAAGAAGCGCCACAGACAGAATTCAAAATCAGATTACTTTCTAACCGTGAAAGAGATAGAAGAACATATAATTTGCCCACTGCATCTGAATAGTATGTCTTCTCATCGTGATATAATTTTAGAGCACAAAGATCGTTCTTTGCAACGTATAATGAGCTCCACCCTTCATATTTGGCTTTGCAATATTCCATACTATTTCCATATGGAGAAGATGGGTATAGATTAGAGATCAACTATATACAAGTTGAAGGTAGAGATGCTATTAAACGAAAAGATGTGACAATGAGAGAACTCTTTGCCTATACGTTCAACAAAGAGATGTTGAATTCAGTATAATTCTATCATTAAGGAGACTATTTCATCAATTTATTGTTGATGCTTATATGATGATAGAAAGTGATTGTTTGAAGTATGTTCGACTAAATCAAAAAAAGCTAAGAGCGGATGATTATAATGGGTTGACGGATGCGGTTGTAAGAGGTGAAACAAATCCACAAACTCAAGGCAAAAGGATCATTTTACCGTCATCATTCACAGGAGGTGCTAGGTATATGATACAAAATTACCAAGATGCTATGGTGTTAGTTACACAATTCGGAAACCCGGATTTATTCATCACATTTACATGCAATCCCAGATGGCCATAAATATAGAGAGAAGTAAAAAAGGAAGGAGTGAGACCAGAGGATCGGCCTGATTTGGTTACACGGAGTCTTTAAGATAAAGCTAAACAATTTGATAGCTGATTTGAAAGATCAGAAGATATTTGGTCATCCAAGAGCATGTAAGTTTTGATTTTAATAAATGTTTTTTAAATGCAGTCATGTAAGTTTAACGTATGCATGTCAATCACGGTAATATAACTTTATAATTTAGTCACTAAAGTATAAAAATCACTTTTTTAAATTACATTTATTTTAGGCGTACATTTGTCATTTTTCTAATAGTAATAATAATAATAATAATAATAATAACAATAATAATTGTTATAATGATAATAATAGTGAATAATACTAATATTAGATGAAAAAACACTATTATTTATCCCACCTCTTCCTCCATAGTTATTAATATTAAAAAAAGAGAGAGAAAAGGATCCAAGAGACCCTTCTATTTTTTCAAATCTATCATCTAAACTCCCTTATTAAAAAAAGTATCATATGAGTATGCTTACTTTGGAAACATAGTCACTCAAGTCACTCAAATTGGTGCTTCTACTTTGTACGGAAAGTCAATTATGCCCTCGTACTTTAAATTTCTTCAATTAAGTCTTCCTAATTTGAAAATTTCGTCAAATCTGATTTTTAGCAGGTAACCTACCGGTCAGCAGGTTACCTGCTGACGTGGCACACACATGGCCTAACATGGCACACATGTGGCAGCCCATGTCACTTTTTTATTTTCTTTTTCTTCTTTTTCCTTTCTTCTTTCTTTTCTTTCCCAGGTGACCTTTCTTCTTCTTCTTTGCAGCAGTGATGTCGCCGGTGAACGAAAGTAGCCAAAATGAAGGATGCTCGGAAAATTAAACTAAGGGTTTGTTTGGGAGTTTGAAGGGAATGGGAGGTGAAGGTTTTGAAGGTTACTAATAGGAAGGGAAGGGGAGGGAAAGCGTTGAAAACCCTCCTTGTTTGGGAGTATCAAGTTTGAAAAGATAAAGGTTTTGGATAAATTATAATTAATATCACTTCACATATGTGACGAATTCAAATAATTGAGTTTATATTTATTTAAAATTGAGCTAAAGTTATCATTTAATTAGTTATCCTTCAAAATCCCCCAATTTGGGGAACTTGAAAATTGAACATTTGAAGGGTTTTGGAGGGTTATAAAAGCCCTCCAAAATCATTCCCTCCATATTTTATAACTCCCAAACATGAATTGGAGGATCATAAACCCTTGTTAATCGTCCTCTTCCCTCCAAAACCCAACTCCCAAACATACCCTAAAAATATGAGGAGATGCCCCGGTTCATGACGACCTCCACTGCGTATTCTATTTTTTGTGCAAAGCCCTAAAACCGCCGAGAAAACATGCCGGAGTAGTCCGAAAAAGAGAAGCGTCGGCGAACTACACACCAGCCCCAAGAACTCGTTTGAGCTCCTCAAAATTGATATGGAGTGTCGTCCCTTTCCATAGAACTCCAATCTGGGGTCCAAAATAAAAACAAAAACAAGCCACATTGGAGTTATGAGCAAAAATTAATCTCCAAATAAACACTAATCTTTTTCCCTTGCCGGTCGTTGATGGAGAAAGGAAGAAAGGGGAACGAGAAAGAGAATTAAAGGAAGAAGAAAGAAGGTGGCAGCAAGATTCCATGGACGGTTTGCAGGTTTTGAGGAAGAAGGTGACTTGCGAAAGGAGAAATGGGGGAAGGAAAGAAAAAAAAACAAAAAAAAAGAAAAAAAAAAGTAAAATGAAAAAGAAAATAAAAAAGTGACGTGGTCTGCCACGTGTGTGCCGTGTCAGGCACTCAGGCCACTTGTGCGCCACGTCAGCAGGTAACCTGCTGACTAGTAGGTTACCTGCTAAAAATCAGATTTGACAAAATTTTCAAAGTAGGAGGACTTAATTGAAGAAATTTAAAGTACGGGGGCATAATTGACTTTTCGTACAAAGTAGGAGGGCCAATTTGACACTTTTCTCAATTAAGAAATTGATAAATCTTATAAAAATTCATATAAACTTGAAAAAATAAAGTAATGACAATATATAAAATCGTTAAAATGAAGAAAAAAGATAGCTAATTTAAAAATGTTAAAATAAAAAATAAAAATCAAAATAATGAAAAAAGTGAAAATGTAAAATACGTTAAATTAAAATCTGAAAACTTTTAGATTAATTTCCGCAGCTGCAAATTCAGGAAATCTCTCTTTAAATAATTCATGTTTTACTTAATTATTTTGTGTACATGGATCTTGACTTACTCATACTTCTGCCAATTTATTTATCTATATGTCATATTTTATATGCAGTGGTCTACACAATAGAATTTCAGAAAAGGGTATTAGCGAATGCCCACATAGTGTTGTTCTTACAACCAGAGTTTAAACTAAAAGAGTGTGAGGATATAGACAAAGTCATATCAGCTGAATTCCCGGATCCGAATTTGGACTATGAGCTATATAATGCAGTGCAAAGCACAATGATCCATGGACCATGTGGATACCTAAACAAGAAGGCACAGTGCATGGAAAACGGAAAGTGTGCAAAATTTTATCTAAGAAAATTTAACCGCTGCACTACTGTGCGTGAAGATGGCTATCCAATCTATAGAAGAAGAAATACTGGTATCACGGCAGAAAAGAACAAAATACCTGTTGATAATAGATATGTTGTGCCATATAATCCGTACTTGCTCAGAAAGTACCGCGCCCACATAAATGTTGAGTGGTGCTATAAGGCGAGATCTATAAAATATCTCTTCAAGTATGTCAATAAAGGTCACGACCGTGTTACTGCTGCATTATATGAAAAGGACGCAGCAGAGACCAACATTATCGTACATGATGAGATCAAAGCATATTGCAATTGCAGGTATATTAGTGCCGTAGAAGGTATGTGGAGGATATTGAGCTTTGATATTCATTACAGAACCCCGACGGTTGAAAGGTTGAGTTGTCATCTCCTAAATCAACAATATGTGGTATACAATGAAGATCGAGGAATTGATACGGTGAATTTTATTAACTCACTTTCAATTAAAATAGTTCAAGTTAATATTTACTAATGATTGAATTATTATATTTTCTAAAATAATAGGTGGTGCAGCAGTCTAAAGTTCAAAAAACCACGCTCACTGTGTGGTTTGAAACTAATAGAGTTGATCCAGATGCTAGAGTACTTTCTTATGTACAATTTCCTATGAAGTACACATGGAAAGAGACTGAAAAGGTTTGGGTCAAAAGACAACAATGCTCATGTATCAGAGAAATCCATAACATACCTCCGGGATCAGGCGAATGCTGGTACTTAAGGATTCTACTCAATAAGACTAAAGGATGTCAGTCCTTTGAAGATGTGCGCACCGTTGATGGTGTCGTATACGCGATATACAAAGATGTTTGCCACGCACTAGGGATTATAGATGACGATCAAGAATTTATTGAAGCAATTGAAGAAGTAAACGCGTGGGGCACTGCATCATACTTAAGGACGCTATACGCTACTTTTTACTTTTAAAGAATCTACATTCTCCATTTAATGTATGGAACCATTGTTGGAAGCTTCTTTCAGATGACTTTTTGCATGCTCCAGAAAATCCAAAAAGAATAACAATTGTCTCAGGTACACATCCACATCACTAGCATTTGTATTTAATATTCTAGAATAAGTAAGATTAATATATTTCATTTTTTTAATAATTTAATATTTTTCACTTTAAAAAGTGACATTAGTTTTACACATTAAAATATTTAATTAAATATATACGACTAATGCTTCTACACATTCCAACAATGTATGCACACTTATTCAAGAGAGCGAGACTCAAAACAAGGCACTTCAAAAGATAGAAGAAATTTTACAGCGTAATGGAAGAACATTGGCTCACTTTGAAGGGATGCCTGCCGTAGAGCATAGAGATGATGAAAGAGCGCTTGACGCATTGGTAGAGGAAGAAATGCATTATGACAAGGAAGAATTGTCTAGACAATTGATGCAGTTACTTCCATCGTTAACAAATGAACAGTAACAAATTTATGATTGTGTTATTAATGCAATCTCTGAAGATAATGGAGGTGAGAAAACTGCACACAATGAATCGGTATTTCTGTTTTTCGTTAACATGTTAGCTTTACTACGCATACATCACCCATTAACTTTAAACAACAGGCGTGTGTTTTGTTCATGGATTTGGAGGGTCTGGAAAAACGTTCCTATGGAATACATTGGCAGCATCTGTGAGAAGTAGAGTACAAATTTTGCTTATGGTTGCTTCAAGCGGCATCGCATCATTACTGCTTCCCGGTGCTAGAACCTCCCATTCAAGGTTTTCGATCCCATTGAGTATTGCTGAAAATTCAACATGTAATATCAAGCAAGGGAGTCCGAAGTCAAGGTTATTAATAGCCACGAAATTGATCATTTGGGATGAAGCGCCGATGACTCACAAGTATTGCTTTGAGGCTCTTGATAAGACACTGAGAGATATATGTTCAGCAGTAAATCCGAAGAATGAAGAGTTACCCTTTGGTGGAAAAATTGTTGTTCTTGGAGGAGATTTTAGACAGACACTCCCAGTAATACCTAAACGCACACGTGAAGAAATTGTCATGTCGACAATAAATTCATCATACTTATGGGATTGTGTTCAAGTCATGCACCTCACAATAAATATGAGGTTAATGCAACACAACAACATAACAGACAAGGAAGAAATTGAACGATTTGCTAAGTGGATATTACAGATTAGCGAGGGCATTATCGGTAAGGAGTCTGATAGAGGCATTGAAGTTGAAATACCAAATGATTTGTTAATCCACTCAAATGGGGATCACTTAAAAGCCATTGTTGATAGTACTTATCCAGACTTGCAAAACAATCTATCAAATTTTGACTACTTGGAAGAGAGGGCGATATTGGCACCAACTTTGAATATAGTAGAGGGCATAAAGAATTACATCCTTTTAATGCTACCAGGACCAGAAGTAAAATATTTCAGTTATGATAGCATTTGTCCTACTGCTGCAAGTAGTTCTGGAGGGGATGACATATATCCTCAAGAATATTTAAATAGTATTTCAATATCTGGATTGCCAAATCATGTGCTTACCTTCAAAATTGGTGCCCCTGTAATATTATTGCGCAACATTGATCAATCTGCAGGTTTATGCAACGGAACACGAGCCATGATAACAAAACTTGGAAAACGTGTTTTGGAAGCCAAAGTCCCCACCAGGCCAAGAAAAGGGAATAAAATTTTAAACCCAATGATGAATTTATGCCCAACAGATACAACATTGCACATAAAACTTCAGAGGAAACAATTCCCCGTTTTAGTATGCTTTGCGATGAGCATCAATAAAAGTCAAGGGCAAACATTAGCACATGTTGGACTTTACTTGGAAAAAAGGGTATTCACGCATGGGCAGCTATATGTGGCCGTTTCAAGAGTCAAGAGTAGAAAGGGGTTGAAAATTTTGTTGGGTGGGGGAGAAGGCTGCAATACAACAACGAATGTTGTGTACAAAGAGGTCTTTTCAAAATGTGCAATTTTCTTTTAAACCACTTCAATAATACTTAGCACATGAATATTTTCATTTCACTATAACTTTATTTCTTTACATACTACAAACCCTTTTCAACTAGAGTGTTCATCTCAATAAAAAACTAATGTGCTCATAAAAAGATAATAATAAGTCTAAAGAATAATCGGGGCATGCCCCAGGTGTTACACTAGTTAAACATATTAAAACACAAATAACATTTACAAGCATTTTCTATTGATCTTTTGAATCTTATCCTCTTGCCAATTACGGTACATGCAAAAGAGATCCAGTAGCACTTTTGGGTCTAGGAAACCTGTCACGAGCACAAACCATAAGTATAGACATTTAATCCTAGCCAAAACTGAAGCATTATCTTTTTGTTTGATGACTACATTTTGTTATACCATACCAAGGAGAGCCAAATGAAATGGAAACAATGAACTTTAGCAAGAGAAAACTTAAACATAACCACTAGAATACTAAGCATTACACAATCATTTATCAGTAGATTTTTCACAACCACAAAGTCCTCCTATATGAACCATTTCAGGTGACTCCCCCGTCCTCCCTCACAAAATCACATGAACGGACCCTTGGTATGTCGTAAAATTGCTTCATTAAGATATAATCCCTCCGTTTCAGTTTCTTTGCCACAATTGGACTTTTCAACATTTAAGAGAACAAAACTTTTGAACAAGACTTTCCATTAATACCCTTAATAAGAGTCGCGGTAAAAAAATTGAAGGAAGCATAACTTGGACTGAATTCAGCCATGTACTGTAGAACCATCACTTCGTCTACAGTGCATGGAATTAAAACTTCGGTTCCTTTCCGGCGGTTCCCTCCTAATACAGCCTAAAATATTCTAAACATTACAATTCCCTCCTAAACATTACATTGCCCTCCAATACAACCTGAAATATTTCAAACACACCAGATTACTTCTACAAATAGAAGTTCTCATTACAAACAAAACACTAAAAAACAAGAATGGAAGAAGCACAACTCCTAGAAGATCCTCTGGATGTTCAACCTTGCACAGAAGATCAACAAGTGACACCTCTCACAGAGCCTCCAGAAGTTCAACCTGTCCCCATATCACCTGCACAAATGTTTGAACCAGAAAATCAGGGGGAAGGAGAAACATCATTGCATACAGGCCTAGAAGGAGTAAAATATAGGGACAAATATTCCATCGCCGGTTTCAGACCAGAAGATAACAACATGGTACAACTCCTGATCAATTCTAATTAGTGTTATCCTCTTGAGTACATAATAGATTTGAATGGAAAATAATACTCCTATTTAAATAGAATATCATTATGCTGCCTCTTTTGCCTAGACCCAAAATTGCTACTGGATCTCTTTTACAAACATTTACAAACATGAAAATTGCATGCAATAGGGTAACTATGGAACTGCTTAGGTGGGTTGAACTAAATAAGCTATATTATGAATATATGTAAATATAATGAACAACTTGAATCAGGAAGTTGAGACAAGTCCATAAGGTTTATTAAAAAGCTATGCATATGGTTTTTGTAAATACAGAACATTCACATAAAGGTTTGCATTAAAATATAGTTACTGCATATGTTCAAAGTTTTTCCCAGAATTTGGAATCATGTCAATGTTAGAAACTTTGCTACCTGGTATAAGACTTGTGCATGTTGAATTAAGATGATGAAAAAGTTAAAATCCTATAACTGAATAATTGATACCAAAAACTTATTAGAAGGTAAATGCTAAGAACATGACTTTAACGTATAGTAGTTGGATCCCATATTTAAAATTAAATTTCACCTTTCCATTGTGAACATTCATCAAATGACAAACATTAAACAAATCCTGAAAATACAATCACAATGTAGAATAAATACTCTTAATACTTCAAAGAAAAAACTCACAAGCAGCCCTATGAGTATAAAAGTGCAGCAGATGCAACCAAACAACAAACTAATTTCTTACAAGCATTTTAACAAACACCTTTTGGGCAAGTAGAAAATCAGAAACATATTGGTAAAGATTAGCTCACTCAAATTAAACATCAATACCACAAGCACCAAACTGCCTAATATTCACAACAATAATACACTTGCAAAGTTAGCTCACTCAAACATCAATACCCAAAAGAAATCACCAACATATCAAGCTTAAAAATTAAAATCAATTCCCAATACACAATCTAAAAAAGACTTTTTTTTGTTCAAATAAAGTTTGAATATATATGAGTGATTCCCATTTTCAGAATACATGGGCAATGGGCTGGAGTCTTGTGAAGGAATGAAGATCTTTCTTCCTTGACCCTTTCTCCTATTTTGGCACCATATTATTTTCTGATATACATTTCAAAAAGTATCAGGCAACTCAAGAGGACACAAATGCAAATTAATGGAAAATACAAAGTAGACTTCACACCTATACGACCTGCGACAAAGTAAAGAAAAGAAAATATAGAGGGGGGGGGGGGGGTCGACGAGGGGAACGGATAGTTGCTGTAGAAATAGAATAACATCGCCGGAGAGGAAGGAAAAAATGGAAAATACAAAGTAATGGGAAAAACTCAGAGAAGGAAAGATCAAGAAAGAAGTTACGTACCTTTGTTTGTAGTTGGCGAAGAAGAAAGATGACTGAGAAAAAGAATGGAGATGCGTGGTGTGATGTCTTACGTATACCAGGGTATAAACGGCAAAAAAAATTGGATCAGCCGAAATATGACCTAAACGCTGCCTGGGCCAGCTTTTCAAATTTCGGCTTCTTCATATGATCAGCCGAACGGATAAGCTGATTACCAAACAAGATTTTTGACGTTTTATCCTAGTCAAACAACTATTTTGAGTCAAACAAGCTAAAAACGGATGATAAGTTGTTTGCCAGGCAACCCGTATATAGCGAGTTTTTTACCATCCATATGAGACTACCAATCTATTGATGGACCCCTAGAAGATAATTTAGAGAGAAAAATAAAATAATTCTCGTTTTTAGCTTTAACAGCAGTAATTTTACATTATTCCCTTGTGTATAACTTTAAGTTTTTGGAATACTGTATAATGTCTGAGTGCCTCATGTTTGATACATTTTTGTATATAACTTTATATAGTTAATTGACCAATTTAATTCAGGAACGTTTTGTGTTCTTTGCGAATTATTATATAATTTTGTTGACAATTTTACATAATTTGTGTAATTAATTTTGTTTTATGATACTCCGTAAAACTTTTGTACTCCCTCCGTCCCAATTTGATGGTCTCATTTCTTTTGAACACAAGTTTTAATAAAGTGATTGAAAAGGTAAAAGTTGTGGTCGAGATTTGAGTATAATAAAGTAAAATGATATAGACCACATCTTTCTTTCTAAAAAGGAAAATACGACCATCATTTTTGGACATCCCAAAAAGGAAATACAAGACCATCATTTTGGGACGGAGGTAGTAATATATTTGTATAATATCTTAGGCCCCTGTATTTTAAATGGCCTCAGACCCATAAAATTTGATGATTGACTCTGATGACATCACTTGATGGAAGTTTAAAAATTGAATAGTTTTTTAACGTCCAAAAAGGGAGTGTCATACATGATGAATGTATCCAAAAAATGTATCTCTAGAATTATCATAATATTAAATTTATTTAAATGGAAATATTATAGTTTTTGGTATAAGTTGAATATTAATTTAATCATATTTATAATAATAAATGGTTGTAATTAACTAATGCTATACGTGATTAATTTTCTATAAGAAGTTGCTCAGTGTGCATAACTTTTCAAAAATTACATTGCATTTTCCCATTATAACCAATAAAAATGGCTATACAAAACAAACAATTAAGCTTTTTAGTGATTTTTTTAAAAGTACAAAAGTTATAAAGCTAAAATAATAAATTTACTATTGTGATGTATAAAGCTAAAGTTATAAAACAATTAAGTTAGTTTGATTCTATTCATACTATTGGTTACAAGTTCTTTAACGGTTCAATATTATCTAACTCTTATTAACAACACAAATATCAGTTCCCGTTAAGGAATTGATAATCTGTTTTTGTCATGTTGTTGTAAAACGGAGTCTAATCTTTTGGTTCTTCCTCGAGTATCGTGTCTCTGAAAAATGGCAGATGATTTCATGATTTTAAGTCCAGTCACAGGTTATCGCAAATTATTGGAAGCTTTCCAAATTAAAACATTTGATCGATTGTCTAAACTACTTTTGAAAAAATAGAGTAACTTAAATTATGCAAATACTAAATGAGGGCTCCAAAATAAACTAAACGAAAAATATATAATTAAGCTCTAAATGAATTGATCAAAGAAGGGCAATTAATTGAATTATAAAATATGCGTTCATCCTTGGACCTAATAAATAGGAGTATTTATAACTAAAGATTGAACTAGTCAGGGGCGGATACAGTAAGAGAGGAAGGGGGGCAGCTGCCCCCAACAAACTCCCACTAATCCCATGTATTTTGTGATAAATTGTTAAAAGACCAAGTATTTGCCCCCAATTAAAAAGTATGGTTGCCCCCTATTCCCTTCTCCCTGATTAAAAATATGGCTGAATGTGAAAGTATGATTTCATGCTACGCATTAACCCTCACTTACATGTTGTCTAATGTCTAATATTTGTTTTTATGTAAAATATATAAATGATGTTGTTATAATGTTACTCCATGTTAATTTATAGTTAATGGTGGCATGCAACTCAATGAACTAATATCATGTTACTATATGCTCAAAGTTTATTGCTATTAATGTAAATTTGAGTTCATTATTCATGTACTCAAATTGATGACTAGTAATTCCCAAAAAATAGTCAACTTTAAAACTTTGACTAACTTTATATTTTTATTAAAAATTGTTTATAATACTTCATATAAAAGTGATATGAAAATGTTCTTTTGTTAAAAGTACTTTCATAAAAGTATAAAACTTATGACTTCCCTAGAATTATACGACAGTACATTTTTACTAATCAAAATCATGTCCAAAATGGAAGAGATGACTAAGTATTTTGGGAATTTGGATGGAGGTATCATATTCTTGTAGATAGTTCAAACAAAAAATAAGATATACGGAGTATATGACTAAAATAAAAATGATTAGAAAATGTGACTTCTTGTATAGCATGACTAAGATAGTAACTTTCAATGATTATGTTTATGTTCAATTTTACATTTTATTGGTCATGAAGTGATGCACATAGTAATTACTTTAATTACTTTTTTGTTCATCAATTATATTTGAGTAATATTTTATGAAAAAGTATCTCAAATAATACTTAATGATTCTCTTCCAAAAAATCAAAATTGTGATGTGTTTTATAAAAAAAAATTGTTATTCTTATAATATCGTGTACCATAGTACTTTACTAACTTTTATTCTCCATAAATGTTTTTACTTACTTCATTTGCCCCCAATAAACTTTTTTCCTGGATCCGCCACTGGAACTAGTAATTTCTTTTCTCATTGACAAGACTAGATTTTCACCTGTGCGATGCACGGATGAAAATTTACCAAGTTATGTTTAGGAACTCTATTATAAAAACGCATAAATAATTAAACTTAAAATAATGTGGTAAGTATTATACTAAGTGTTCATAGTTAAAGAGAGATATGACACCGTCGAAGAAGGAAAAATGTAAATATTATAAAAGAGATATAACATTTGAAAGTACAAAGTGGTAAGTAAAATAATAAGGCTACTATATTATAAAATGTAAATATTATAAAAGAGATATAACATGAGTATTTGCAATGGATGAACCGTAACTTCAAATTAAATGTTGAGCAAACATATTTATTTATTTATATATATTTATATTTTATAAAAGTTTCTAAAAAATGTTGAATTATGCTTTTACTTAAGACTACTACATATTTATGCTCTAACAACCCTTACCTTTATAACTCAAGTGGATTTGGTGTGACCAATGTCTTTGATGAAAGACCACATCCTTGTTTGTGTTGATGAACCTGTCATTATTTTCAGTTGTAAGTTGCCTGTTATTTATTTATTTATAGGTATAGTTATAATTATTTTTATAATTCTAGTTATAATTGTTTATTTTAATAATTGTAGGTATAGTTGTAATTATTGTAATAATTATAGTTATAATTTTTTATTATAATAATTGTAGGTATAGTTGTAATTATATTTATGATTATTGTTACAATTATATTTATGGTTATGATTACAATTATAATTATAATTATAATTATAATTATACGTAGACATCGGTAGTAATAATAATAGTGATAATTAGAATGACAATAACAACAACAAAATAATAATGATAATAAATAGTAATAATAATAATAATAATAATAATAATAATAATAAATAGTAATAAATAGTAATAATAATAATAATAATAATAACACTCAATCTGATCAGAAAGTTTCAGATCAAATCAGACCAGAAAGATTTAGATTAGATATAAAAAAAGATTCAAATCAGATAAAAAAAATCGGATCAGATCATATTAGATCTTAAAAATTCAGATCAGGTGAAGAAACAGCTTCTTTACTTAAAATCCTAATTTAAGAGATCCAACTTTACTGAAAGAGCAACTCATACGTGGAATAACTTTTGGCTACACAAACAAGCTCACAAAGTGTTCATGTATTGCATCATTGTTGCCTTTGGTGGTTTCATGATTTTCTATGAAATTAACTTTTATGATAGAGTTACTTATATTAGATTGACCGTTTGAGATTTAATTACTAGTTTCAATATAATATCCAAGATTATTTAACCATGATCAAAATATGAACCTACTAGAAAAGAAAAGCTAGTGGTCGGAGATTCACTTGTCACTTGTGAAAGATATTGCACTTCTAACCAGGGGGTGGGGGATCAAAATCTAAACGATGTATCTGCACGAGAAATCAAGATGATATACTCCTTCCTACCGGTCATAAATAAACTTCACATTTTCCTTTTTGGATAGGTCCAAAATAAACTTCACACTTCTTCTCTTTTCCTTATTGGGCAAATTATCTACATCAAAACAGTGCAAAACAGTGTCAAACAGTGTCACAACAGTGTACTCTACAATAAAGTCAAATTTATTTTCTTAATTTGTGTGAAGTCAAAGTGTGAAGTTTATTTAAGATCGAAGAGAGTATTTGTGTTGAGGGTTAAATATGATATAAGACAACACAGTTGTTTCTTTGATCAAATTTAGCTTCTAAAATGTATAATCACAAGTTGGAATAGTACAAATAAATGAAGTACGTTTCTTTTAATTACTCCCTCCGTCTCAATTTGATTTGCAAAATTTCCTAATTTGGTTGTCCCAATCCCAAAATGATTTTCCACTTTCTATTTTAGATATGTAAATAAGAATAAAGTGATAAATTTACCCTTACTTTTACTTTTTTCTCATTAACTTAAAGACATCTACTTTTAGAAAGATGGATAAAAGTGTAAAAAGCAAGCATCATTTATTGTCATTCCTTAATGCTTGTGCCGGTCAAAGTTTTCGATTCAATTCGGGACGGAGGGGTACTTTTTTTTCTTCGTGTAGAAGCTAAAATCATGTCCTTTGAATTGAATAACATGAAGTAATCAACTCCACTAGTAATAACATAACGCAATGTTTTCTGCGGAAACAACAAATTAATTTACAGATTTTAAATTAAACTAGGTTGACCACATAAGTGAAAACATATGGGTAGTAGTAATTTGTTCTTGAATTCTGAACTGATCCCAATGGTCCTAAGATTGCCACCATGTCTCTCCCTCTAATAAATCTTGTTCACTATACTGCTTTTAGTATACAAAACATGACTTTTTTTAGAATGAGGCAATACATATGTCATTTTAGACTTTCAATTGCCTCAATGCAAGATATGCCATCAATCTGTATCCAAAGAACATCATCAACAAGATGACAACACATGTAGCTGGATGAATTTGGCCTTGAATATCTTCCTCTACAAAATTGCAACTACTAGCTCGATCACTTTTGCGGTGGGAGCAGTGCAACAAAGATGAGATCTCCTCGCCATTCCCATACTGTACATTGATAAGAAGTCTATAGGTATAAAATGTTGTGGAAATGTACTTCATCCACGCCAAGCATGATGGCACATTGTGCACGTAATATCCTCCCGTTAGAACAAACCCTAACATGGTGACTGTCACAATGGTTGATGCTTGTCTGGCATCCATAATTATGGCACCGAGGGCGAGGCCAAGCCCCTGTGATACAAGAACGTATCCCAACACAACGAGCAAGGTTAACCAAAAGGATAAGATGTCGGGTTTTAGGTCCGCCATCCAATACAATATGGTAAGGAAAAGCGTTGGGAGGATTAGCTCCATGGGGAGGTCTCCTAGGATGCGTGCCATGAAGTAGGAGGGTAATGTGTACATGCCGGAGCCCTTTCCTTCATGAAGATGGCACGCTCTTGCGGGAATGCGAAAACTGCATTGGCTGATGGGAAAACGCCCCAAAAGATGGAGATGAAGAAGAGGAGGCCGAGACGATCATTGACATCTTCATAATGAGATCGCCACCACATTGTACCAGCCAACAAGGAGGCAGCAAGGACTTGAAAAACCCTAAGGGAGTTGAACACCTCATGTTTTCGCTCTTTTAGTCCTCTTTGGAGAAGAACGGTGAGTTGATTGAGAAAGCCGCAACCTTGATGAGTGATAGCATTTTCACTGGGAAGTTTTTCCTTGGGTGTTGTGTCATCTAAACATGCTTCTTTTACTTTGGGAGCCAACAATTTGTTGTAAGTGGAGATTAGGGTCTGCTTCAAGTTAGGCATCTCTCTTTCCCTCACACCATCAATTTGGCAAACACCTGCATATAGAAGTATACTATTATCATCAAATTAAAATCACTAATCAAGCAAGCCCTTCCAACTTGAAAAATAAAACTGCTCATCCATCTCAAGGATAAAGTAAAGTTTACCGTGCTGCTGATTTCAGTACTACAAAAAAAATGACACTTAATTATGTGAGAATTGAATTAATACCATTTTCCCAAACCTATAATCCATTATGAATATTATTATAAAATATTTGGATAAGTAAAGCCACAACTATCCATGAATGAGCATGTAAACATATAGCCACAAATTTGATTTTCGGGGTAATTTGAGTTTGCACCTCATATTATTGTCTAAATTGGACTTTGCACCCCGTTTTTAAAAATTTTTGTTTTTGCACCCAATCCCCATATGAAAAGACAAAAATGCCCTCAATCAGGAATATGTTGAAGGTCAACATAATTGTTAATGGAGGGGCATTTTAGTCTTTTCATATGGGGTTGCGGTGCAAAAACAAAGATTTTTAAAAACGGGGTGCAAAGTCCAATTTAGACAATAATATAGGGTGCAAACTCAAATTTATCCCTCGATTTTTTTCAGAAAGTGGATACATAGTAGCATATTTGGATAAATAACTAGTTAAAGAAATCCAAGAATATTAATGGTAAAGGTAAGAGGGACCATGCATGCTAAACGCTGTCACGCCTAATAAACACTATATAAAATTGCCATCCTACAAGAGTAAGTATCTATTAACGTAAGAGTAAAAGGATAAATAGAAAAACTATCTGAGTTGTGTTAAGACAAATAAAAAGTACTCTTCAAATTGGTTTACATTGGGCTGTGGGGACTTAAAGTGAGAAGCTAAATTGGACAAAACAATAGATACTTTAAAAAAAAGTGAGGCGACAAAACAATCATACTTTAAATGATTTTGCCACATATGTCATCACTAAATGTCATACATGAGGATAAACTATGAAAACAATATTTAAAGTGTGTATTATCTGTAAACAGATAAATGAAAAAGTAAGAAAAAGGAGTTGTTAATCTTGACCAATAGATAGAAACAAAACATAGAGAGTATTTCGTATGTTAATGTAGATGACAGAAAGATTATGATATCAGCATGTCTCCCACTCTCCAAATTGATATTGAAACCCGACAGGATTTTGAATCACTGACCAGATGATATAGTATAGTCGTACAGAGTCATTGATAAGGATTTTCAAAGAATGATAACTAGTGATGCTTTCTATTGAGGTAGGTTTTAGAGAAAGTTGCATATAAAGACGTAAAGTAGTGAGAGGGCATGGAAGACGGAATTGAAATTCACTTCAATCAAGATCGGTGGAAACAATAAAGTAAGTTAAACTCTTATAAGCATGCAATAATGATAACTTGATAAGTATCATGTTCAAGTTTTACCCCATCACTTGAACTGGTATATTTAAGTCTGATATGGTATATATGCCAATGACATGTTTGAGAAGATACTTTTATAAGTTTTTTAGTAATTGTTAACTTATAGTGGCTAAAAAGATTTTAAAAAGAAAAGATGGTAGTTGCTTTATAAAAGACTGACCGTTTTGATTTAGTTCTATTTGGACTAATTATTGTTAATAGCTACAGTTTCAGATGTTAATCAGTGTAGCATCTCAAAAAAGATCTTTTTTTTTTTTTAAAAAAAACTCTTAAAAATTAGCATGTCAAACATACAAATAGAAACTTTTACGAACTTTTTGAATAGTATAAAAGCTTGAAGGTGGACTTATCGCTACCAAACATGCACCAAGTCTATCCTAGCTTGAGATTGAAATAAATAGAAGTGAAAACATAATCAAATGCAGTTGAAAAAAGTCCAATTAGATAGAAGGTAAAGTGATCACATAATACCATACTTCATTATAATAACGTAGACATGTATAAACTTTAAGTATTTAGGATTTAAGGCCTCCTTCCGTTCCTTTGTATCACAATAATTGTCAAAAAAGGTTAGCTGGTGGAAATCCTAATCCCTCAATAAAGTCATTGATATACAAACCTTGCAAAGGAGATCAATTGACATTAGACACTGCTTTTCCATGGATCATCCATAATCTAAGACCACTATCATTGGTCACATTGGCTACAAAAATTTAAATCTATACAAAATTTCTGATGAACAAGATCTCACGATTGATATCTTCCACCAATAATATTATACAATAACTTTTATTTAAAATGTTTTTATTTGAATTTATTTCGATCTCAGACAAGATCAAACTTCGACAGTTACAAAATACACATATATCAGAATTCAACACTCTAGATCAGATTAGACTTGAACAAACTAAAATGGACCAGACGTAAATAGACCAAACCAAACTATATCAGAAAATTTCTGACTGGTTAAGAACATAATTTTGTGATGAGTTTTCAGCGTTACGTACTCCATAAGATAGAGCGTTGGTAATTGATAAGTGATGACTGATTGACTCGCCTACCAGCCGGCCAGATATATACGGCTGCCAAAGATGATTAGATGTAGTGACATTTCACGTTCTCATTTTATCCTAGGATTCCTAAGTATGCACTATACACGTGCATTATGTTTTTCATTTACATACAAAGTTGTAAATTCCATTTTCGATGCTGGTCAAATTGTCTATGCACAAATAATTTGACTGGCGTGTAAAATTACGTATACACTTGATCCGTACAAACAACATTCCTCTATAAATAAGGACATTCATACTCACTTTGAATCGAATCAAGTCACAATTACCGAGTAATAAACATATCACGCGAAGAAATTAATCTTAAAATCATGTTAATCGTTCACACAACAATTAACTTTTGTTACATATATTGACAATTTGACATGCGCTGAAATTATATTGGTACGCACTTAAACAAATGTCTATAACAGACCTTTTTTTGCTAATAATATTATACTACTATGTATTTTCTTTGTCTTTTGATGTTTAAATTTTTTCTGAATAAACTAACTAATCTCTCTTGGCATCATTGGAATATAATGTCTAATGTCTTGGTGCACGCTTGGTAGACATATGATAGTATTTTCTGGAGTGCCTTCCGTCTGGGAAACCGTCTCGAGAAAAGTGGCGGTTCGACTCTTAAGCAAAACAAAAACATATAGAACCATTTAAAAAACTCAATTTTTAGTATTTGTAGAACCGATATGGAACCGAATAAAACTTTAGAGATTCGATTCTAGTCATTTTTTGTTCTTAAATGTTTTAAAATCTCCTACCAATCACAGCTAAATTTGTAAAACGATTTTATGGTGTATTGCTCACTCACCACTCATATTGTCTTATTGATACTTACCCGACCACCCATCCCTAGTGATGGGGCACTTTTCAAGCTAAGGTGCGTAGTAATAAGGTATCAATTCATTCATAGCAATAACAATAATAGCGGAGTGGGAAATGGAAATGAATCAAAGGATGTCAAGTCTAGACAGATCAGAGTACATACATTACATCCAAATATCCAATCCTAACTACCAAGTCTTATCCACATTTACTATTAGGATGCAAATATTATGTAGCATCTAGCCATCCCTAAGAATCATGTTAGGGATGGTGGGTTTGGGAGTTGGTTTTTGGAAGGGAGGGGAAGACATCTGACGGAAATAAGCCTTCCTATTTGTGTTTGAGAGTTTAAATAATATGAGGGAAAAGTTTTGATGGTGTTGTAAAATCCTTCTAAATCCTCAAAACCTTGATTTTCTAATTCCTCCGATTCAAGGGTTTTCCAAGATCTAGCTACGCAAATGAGAGATTTATCCTCCGAAACTGATACCACTTCCGCATAAAATGTTTATGAACTGCTACTCGCTTCATTTCTCTGCCGCTGAAACCCTTCAAATCCCTTTCTCATCTTCCTCCCCCTTCCCTTCTCTCTACCCCCTTCAAATCCTTCCCCTTCCCTCACCCTCAAACTCCCAAACACACCCTTTTTATGCAAATATGTGTAGAAGATAGATAGAGAGATACCCACCTCATCTTAAGGCTACAACAACCGTTGCTTTCTCAACATTAAATTAGGCAACTTTAGAAACATTGATCTACCATTGATCTAGTGACACGGTGGGAATAAATTACTCCCTACAACATCAATGTGATTTCTTTTTTGATTTCTTACGACGAATTTGACACATTTAAATGTGATTCTAATTCATGTTTATTTTATTTATTCACATTTCACCAATTCAATATTAATCACGTTATTTTACTTTACTTTCTTAATATCCTCGCCAGGACTGTTGTCAAATCGAGTTTTTTTTCAAACTACTTTGCTTGAGCTCAGTTTCTAATCTAACTACTCGAACTTAACTAGTTTCGGATTCTAACACGAGTTGAATTTTGAGCTCGAAAACTTATTTGAATCGAGCTCGGACATTGTAACGTTTGATTTGATTAGAGCCGAGCCTATCAAACACTTATAAATTATTGGAATAAAACTTATTCGAACCGAGCTCGAATTGTGCTCCTTTCATCCCATAAAATTTGGCCAAAATTGACTTGCAAGTAGAATAATGAAGTAAAAACTGTGTGATTGATATTTGTGAAGGGCAAAGAAAAATAATTCTAAATGAGAATGATAAAGTATTTTGGGACGATTAAAAATGAAAGTTGACCAAGTTTTAAAATTTAAACATCTTTAGTGTGACTTTAGAAATTTAATTATGATTAGTAAAGACATGAATACTTTTCGAATAGTTTGAGCATGAACCTACTAACGAGCATAACCAAAACTTCTACATTCTAACATGCTTATCGAGTCTTATCGAGCCGAACACGAGCTCTATTAGTATAGCTCCTCATGCTTCAATCTCGAGCCCGAACACCAGTATTACCTTGATGAGTTGAACTCGAGCTCTGCATGTTCGGACTCGACTCGTTAAAGCCAAGCTCGATTTCGAACCTAACGAGTCAAGCTTAATGAGCTTTCGAACTCGAACCCGAGCCGACTTTAAGTTTGAAAAACTAATCGAGCCAAGCTCGAACATAGCAGTATTCGGCTCGGTTTGAACTCGAGCCTATCGAACACCCTGAAATTATAAATATAATTTTTATATATATGTCAAAATTTAAACATAATTAGTATGATTTTATGAATTTAAATATGATTACTAACGAACCGAATACTTGTTGAATCATTCGAGCATGAGCCTATTAACGAGCATCACCTAAAATTTTAAATTCGAGCATAATTATCAAGCTTATCGAGCGCTCGGTTCGAACATCAAACACCTATCGAGTCGAACACGAACCTCATTTGTAAAGCTCGCCGAGCTTCGAGTTCGAACCCGAACATCACTGATTCGTTGTCGAGCCGAACTCGAGCTTTGGGTGTTCGGACTCGGCTCGGCTCATTAACAGCTGTAGTGGGCATTGGGCACAGTCTCGTGGGCATGACAAGGCTGGGCATGATGAGACAGACGTCTAGTCTATTACTACGTACTCCCTTCGTCCCGAAAAGGTTGGCCAAATTCCCTTTTTTGGATGTCCCAAAAAGATTTGTCATTTTCATTTAAAGTAAGGAATATGTGGCTAAAATTTATTCTCTCTCCTCTGCACAAATTTCAACCACACATTTTTTATTTTATTAATCCACGTGAAAGTCAACTTTGGTCAACCTTTTCGGGACGAAGAGAGTATAAGAAAACCCATATTTTGTACATATATGTGACAACTTGATGTAAATGTGGTTATATGACATTTTGGCTTCAAACCAACAAAAAATAAAATGAATCATTCAAACTTTGAATGTGTACGGAAATACGAAGTAGACTTGTAGATAGTAGAAGTACACTATCCTAATGTTGCGGTTTAAAATTGTCAGTTCAAATATGGCAAATTAAGATTAGTACTCCGCATGCAGTACATTGACTATTGTCAAACCCAGTCCAGCCTCACTAACCAATATAGAAAAAAACATGTGGCATATATCAATTTTGGGCCCAGCTAGTTTGTTAATTAAATCTTACAACAATCAATACAAAAACACGAAATTGGCATGACTTTTGGCATGGATTTGCAAATAAATAATGAAGGATTTGAACGGATACGACGAAGTGCTAAAAAACATTTTGACGCGAGCTATTTGACACGAAATCATTGATAAATCCGTATCAATCCGGTATTTTTTTCTATTACTATAATGTACTTTCTTTTTCTACTAAAATTTAATAAATTTAATTTGAGAACAAAATATACTTAACATTCTAAATTTTATCCAGATACATGTCCCACTCTTATTTAGAAGAATCTCTGAAATTAAGATTGCAAATCATTATTTCTGCGATAAAAAACTAATTTATATATTCATTTACATGTGTTTAATTCGGTTTTTTCCAACTTACTAGAATTCTAGATATCTTTTAAATATGTAGATCTCAATCAATATCACATGTATTTGTCTTATCGTAATAGTCACCGTCAATCTGATATTATTTATAGTGAATTAGAAATTGAACCGTTTCATAACTCTTGTAAATTCGTATATTTTTAGCAAATACAGAACTTTTGATTTCATGCATACAGAACTTTTGATTTCATGCATTGAATAGTGCAATAATCAAAATAAGTAAGTTTAACGTCACTTATCCTGAATAAGCCGAAATTAATATAGATGATCATACTGACTATTGTTTCTTTATTTATTAATAAAATACTCGTTTTTTCATAATTCAGCATATTCAATCAATTTCAAACGACCAGGTCTATTCTCAAATAAAAGAAATTAGGGACTCTAGTATGCTAATGGACAACTAGCTATAATATGGACTATGGAGTATAGTATATATGAATATATGATATAGAGTATATCTAATTGCGGACTGGTTTGCACAAGCATCACATCTTGGCATAACTCAACTTGTAGATAGGTTACCACAAGGGGTAAGTCTTAGATTCGGATCCGGACAACTTTAATGAGAGATTATTATGTAAAAATGCATAGGATCTCTGTAAATATCTGGATCAAGATCTCATTTACTATCTCATTTACTATCTATCAATTTGTGATTAAAGTTCAATTTACATACTCTTAGTTATCTGTTTGGCCGACACTAGAGCCATCAAGGATGAGGCGTCATCCTTTGAGTGGCGTGTTACCGACGTTTCAGGCCGCCACGGTGCCACACTGCCACCCTACCACCGCACACTTCTACCAAGAGAATTATGACTACGCAACTATAACTGTTTATCAGGCATATATATAATGAATGCTACGTGTAAGCATAATTGATAAGTCTTGTCTGATGCCTAATTCCAAATTTGTTGTAATTATTTTGAAAATTGAAAAAATACTACGTATTTCTTAACATAATTATCAGTAATTTCCATAATATTTTGTATAAATTTCCTTTCAAGTAAATTTTTCAAATTTCGATAAAGGGAGCCTGTTGGGGAGGAATTAATTGCGTACATACCATTAGCCAGGTCGAGGAGGAAATCGGCCGGGTTCATCGGAAAGGCAGGAGAGAGCTGAACCGACTCGAAATATGACATCGCCTCATTCGCTTTCCCGAAGTACAAACACTTCCCATCGCTCAAAACCAGAACCGAGCTGAACATCTGGAAAACCCGGCTCGAAGGCTGATGAACCGAAGTGATTATCGTTTTCCCCTTCTGAGCCATCGAACCCAGCGTCAAAAGCAACCGGTAAGCGGTCGTCGAATCCAGACCGGACGTCGGTTCGTCCAGGATCAGCAGACTCGGGTTCATCAGCATCTCGTGCGCTATGCTCACGCGCTTCCGCTCTCCGCCGGAGATCCCCCGCACAAGGCTGTTTCCGATGATAGTGTTCTCGCACTTCATCAGCCCCAGCTCGGCGATCACCGAGTCAGCCACGGCGGTTTTCTCCCTCCGGGTGAGCGGACCGGGGAGCTTAAGCAGGGAGCAGAAGATCAGCGTCTCCCGAACCGTTAAATGCGGGTACAAAATATCGTCTTGGGCGACGAACCCGGTTCGTTTGAGGACCGGTTTGCTCAGTTTCTCGTTATTGGCGAGGATTGTTCCGGTGAAACCGGACCGGGCTTGAAGCCTCCCCGCAAGCGCATTCAGAAGCGTCGATTTCCCGCTCCCTGAAGGTCCAAGAACGGCCAGGATCTCTCCAGGTAATGCCATCCCCGTAATCCCGTTCAGGATAGTGTGCTCCCCACGAATCTGGGCCGTCGGATTCTCAAGATCAGATTGCGTGGGCCCACGGGAGGAAAATATTCGGCTTATCAGCCCATTTTCACAACCGTTTTTGTTTTCCTCCATTTTCACCCTGTAACACACATCCATGAACTGCACCATATCCACAATTAAGAACCAATTTTAGAAAAGCTGATATATTCTGAAATTTTAGTTTATTTATATGTTGAACGGAAACATGAAAATAATGAAAAAACGGGAAATGAGAAACGTCATCTTTTCTTACAGATTTCAAAATGAAAACACTGTTTCTCGCAAGTTTTCTTGCTACTTAGGTTTATTTTACTAGCATGTACGGAGTAATTGTTTATACTCCTAACAAAAAAATCTGATATCAATATCCAAATGAAACGGACTTCAAGATTGATATGCTCAAATTAAAGTAATGTTTTCTGGGTAATTCTTGTTGTATATAAATTTTTTACACAAATTGTACAGTATTTGTGTACACGGACATTTTGGCATAAAACTCCGCTCATTTTCAAACAAACGAATTGTCCGTGTACAGACGCAACTATATGTTGTGTACAATTAGTATACTAATTTTGTGTATACATGTAATTTTCCATGTTTTTGTGCATGGTAATGAATGATTTAGCAAGTGATGAAGATAGACAAACCTTAAGAGTGATGGGAGGAGAAGACATGGTGAAGGGATGGGGAAGTGAAGAAATGGAGGGAAGGTCTTGTGGTGGTGTTGCTTCACATGGAGTTAGCATGATAATAATATATGTGTGTGAGCATATAATTGTTATCAAGTATGGGTTTGAGAGAGAGGAAAAGGGAGAATTGAGGTGGTGAATGGGCTTGCTAACTTGTGTGCTGAGATCACAAGATAGGAAAGGAGGGTGTGGTGTATTTAAACACCTCACGGCATGCTTTATATTGCCACGTTCATGGGATGTTCTACGTGGAACTTTACCACTATAAAGCAGGATTGACCATTCCGCATTTTTTAAATACTAATATGAGTTTTTGTCACTCCCCGACTATTGCGTCATTGACACTACTGTTGGTACTCGATTTTAAATTTTTCCAATTTCAATCATCGACTGTTATGCTAGAGACACTTTTAGAGTTTTAGTCCTCGACTTCAAAGTTTCCCACATTTAGTCCCTTGAGTATTATCAAATTGATATCTTTAGTCATGTCACTATGCCACTATGATTGTGACACAATAAATGAATGATTAAAAATGTCATTATTGTAATAGTTGGAGGACTAAAAGTGTCACTTTTATTTAAGTTAGAAGACTAAATATGAAAATTTTTAAAAACATGTATCAAACGTGTCTCTAGCGCAATAATCAAGCACTCAAAATCGAAAAAATCAAGAGTATCAAAAGTGTCAGTGATATAATTGTTAGAAGAATGAAACAAAATCCTTGTTGTTATGTGCATATAGAGACTTTGCATTGGCCGTCCGCGTGTATTTCCCTCGAAACTTTGTACGCAACAACGTGAATACTGACCAACCATCCTCGGCCCTCTCAATTGGTTTGTTTAGATATTGAGATGGGATGAATCTACATAGTTTGAAAATGGTAAAATTCTGATCGGAGTACTATATTTATTTATTAAAATAAAAATCATTAAAATAGTTCTCTGTAACAATTCCAATCAAACAATAACTACAATTTTACTTATTTCACTTATTATACAACTAAATATTAAATAATCAAGCATTCCAGCTCAACTGGTTGTGATGTTACCGTACCTAGTGAGAAGTCTCAAGTTCAAAACTTACTAGGCACATAAGGGTTTGAAACTCAATGTAGTGAGTTTGAGCCCTGATTACTCCGGGCTCCCGAACCCCCTCTCCAAGACGCCCCTAGAGTAAAAAAACAACTAAAAATTAAATTGGATCGAACGGCGGCCCAGAAGGCCAGAAAGGTGTCGGATCAACCATGCTGTAAAAATTAAACTGGATTGCGTGGTCAGCCCTGATCAACGACACAAAAACACAAAAATCGGCCAATATTTGCTCAAAATAAAATAATTCAGAAATTAGAAATTATATTAATTTTTATTTATATATGTAATAGTATATGTATAGACACACACACAATCGGACAATATAATATTAGCAACATTTGGAATTCATATTATTATTAATTATTAATTATTAATTAAAAGCTAATGATAATATTTCAACTTAACAAATCAAACATAGTGGTATGATAGATGGCAGCAGTGTACCGAATTAATTATCAATTGCGTATGATTAGTGACCGAATCCTCCGTCCTACCGAATTTTTACAGCAGGATTTGCCGAATATTCGCTGGTGTCAAGCAAGGCCATTAGGCAAACTTAAAACTAGCCTATAATAATTGGTCGGAAGTTTATTGTGTACTTGTCAAAGTAAAAAGATCGTGTACAATTTTAATTGGGGTATGCTTCTTTGTAGCACTTTTGGGTCAATACAAGTTTTATTTATCTCTGATTTCAATTCTCATTATAAAGATTGTGTACAATTTTTGTACGCAAACACTAATAACCATATACGTAGTATATATTCTCTTTGTCGACAGCTCAGTCGGTCACATGGTGAAAATTTATAATAATCATTGAAAGACGAATTTTTTTAGCAACAGTGTGAGGCAACCTCATTGGTCTAGCCTTTGCGTTTTAGTGAGTTATTATGATTAACCATTTTCAATCGTCTGGCAGATCGATGTGTATGGGGCTTTGGAATCGCTTATAACAAAGTATTGGGAATTTGGGCAAAATATTGTTTCGAAAACCCCAAAAAGAATGAAAAAGCCAAATCCTATCACCAATTCTAGCTAAGACGACTATTTGAAGTGCAAAGGGATTAAGGGTCTAAAATACTAAAAGTGAAACTTTTGGACTCCTAATATTATAAGCCGTTTGGTGATATCAAAATCGGCTGCATCGGTTGATTTTGCTAAAACTTATGAAGTTTTGGCTGAAGTTGTTGATTGGCTGATTCTGATGATTTATGTAAAAATTATACTTCATATTTAAAACATATTTTATTAATAAAATAAATAAAAAATTATATGAAAAAATAACTAAAATGGTCATCTACAGACTACAGTAATTACAGCCAATACGGCCAGAAAAGTTCAACCTTACTTTTTCTTATTATAACAAAATTCAACGCGCGAAATCAAAAGTGGAGACTGTGTTGATGAAAACGTTAGTTGATAAGCTTGATAAACCGGAATACACGCTCACCAAACGGGCTCTATGTGTTGCATCTAATTGAATGTGGTAGGAGATCTACGCCATCCGTCAGGGCGTGGCATACTGTCGTTACCACAGGAACACCTCCCACAACATAGACGACTGCGTCACCCACAAAAGAGCAATTGAACGCCTTGTTCAACAAGGTCAACTCTCCCAGTTTTTTAAAGGTGCCCCGCGGTGAACTCCCCCATGTTCAAAGAAATGACATCCTCCTCGTCATACGGTCACACGCCATCATCTTTGCATGGAGGTCGGAGGACATGTCAGGGATCATCCGGAGATTGATCACCCATCGCCTCTTAGTAGACTCGGTCTCCACCCAGAAGAGACGTTACTTATCCATCGAGAGGCGCGACTTTGTGAAGGTAGAGGTCACCATGCTCTTCTCCATCAAACACATCAAAGAGGTGAAGTACCCCACGTGGTTGGAAAACGTTGTCCTCACCCAGAAGCCGTCGACGTTCAGGATGTGCGTCGATTACACTGACCTGAACAAGGCGTGCCCCATGGACCTGTTCCCTCTCCCCAACATTGATCAATTGGTGGATGAGACATCGGGATGCGAGTTGATGTCGATCATCGACACGTTCCGAGGGTACCATCAAATATTCATGCACGAAGATGATGCGGAGAAAACAACTTTCATGACACCGGAGGGAATATCTTGCTACCTCGTCATGGCGTTCGGACTCAAAAACTCTGACACCACATACACCAGGATGATAGCCACAATATTCAGAGTTGTCCTTAGTTGGTCAAGAGCAGACGGTCATCTACCCATGCCGACGATCTATAGGAGATCTTTGAAATAATGAAGAGGTCCAACCTCCACGTCAACCCAAAGAAGTGCACATTTGGCGTCCAAAGAGGCACGTTCTTGGGCTACATGGTCAGCCGAAGGAGCATCGAGGTGAACCCAGAGAAGATACAGACTATCATCAACATGGAGCCACCGCGGAACATCAAAGAGGTGCAACGACTGACGGGACGCCTAGCGGCCCTGAACCACTTCCTCTCAAGATCACCTGAGAAATCTCTCACTTTTTTCCATATAATGCGCAAGACGACCGGTTTCAAGTGGATGACAGAGTGCCAACAAGCCTTCGAAGAGCTGAAGAAGTACTTCGCCTCCCCTCCCTTGCTCTCCAAACTAAATCCAGATGAAACACTCTTCCTTTGGGTAAGCACATCAGCCACCAGCTCGGTGCTCATGCACGAGGATGAAGGAGTGCAGAAGGCCATATTCTACGTCAGCAAGATGCTACGGGAGGCAGAGCTCAGATACTCCCCAATTGAGAAGACATTACTGGCCACCGTCCACACGGTGAAGAAGCTTGCACACTATTTTCAAGCGCACCCCGTCCACGTCCTCATGCAGCAACCCCTGGGCGCACTCATGCGAAGCCCAACAACTTCCTCAAGGATGGTGAAATGGGTGATCTTTCTAAGCTAGTACCAGATTGAGATCAAGCTGAGTTCATCCATCAAAGGAAAAGCCTTGTCCGACTTTGTGACCGAATGCCCGACCAGAGAAGCAACTGTCACCACCTCTGGCTCCGAATTGGACAATGCATGGACCCTCTTCACTAACTGTTCATCTCCTCTGAAGGATTCAGAGTCTACTATGCAATCCGAAACAACTTCAAGTGTGTCCAACAACAAAAGCAAATAAATAATGAAGAACTAAGAATGAACCATAAAACAAACCGGATCAAACAAAAACTTGATTCATTGGAGAAAAATGTACATAGTATATTTTAAAGCAAAATTACAAACTAAATTAATAAATATCAGCAACTAAATTATCTTACTAAGAACTTCGTGGAGGAGGTGATGATATTGTTTCGAGAAAGCCAAATAAAAATACACATATTTTATTACTCACATCTAATCTTTGAATTACCCAATTTGTTTTCTCTTGTGTTGCACACAATTTGTTCTGGAACTGCAGTCATAATCCACATATATGGGTCTCCATTATAAGAGCATGTCAATTGGAGCAACAATGGTGGAAATTATGTTCACCGGTTTAATCTCCATCCATTACAAAATTTCTCCAATTAGATAGGGATGCATGGAATAATGGGCTCCTGAAAATTAGGAACGTGAATGGAAAGTGAAGAAAATGACCATTAAAACCTTACATGAAAATAATAAAAAAGAAAATAGAAAGTCAGATCTAAGGGTTGTCATTTATTCTTATTTCTCGTGACCAATTATCAGATAAAAGCTTCACAATAGAATCCTTTATTATATACTTCTTTCTTAGATAGAAGTTTTTATTGCTAAAGTTTTTTAGGTTAAAAAATAAAAGACACATTTTTAATCCATTGTGCCAATTCCTTCATTTCATTTGACAAGTTGTCCCCCAACCCCCGCCATAAGGTCCATGACTCCCCACCATAACTTCCTCCAAACAAACAAACGACCCGTCTAGGTTCAAATCTTTCTGGGAATTGGTCCGATGAGATGGGGTCTCCCTCACTTGAGATCTAAATCTCGGAATCAAGAACACTGTGATTTAGCGGTATCCTAAGATAGCTCATCAATTTCTTCACCTCCTTATTCTGGAAACTAGTTTACAATTCCTGAGATTCTATTGGTATAATTCTCATCTAGTTTCATCTGAGTAAACCCTTCAATGCCCCCGCCGGATAAACCTCCCCGCCGCTTCTCGTTCCTCGGCATCACTGCAGGTCTTGGAGGAGGAGGTGGCCGCGGAGGAAAAAGCAAGGGAAACACCGCCGATCTGCCGCTTCCGCAGCTGAAGCTGGAGCTGGACAGAGAAGTGTATAGGCCTGGTGATCCGGTGACTATAACTGTTGAAATCACGAACCGCACTTCTTCGTGCTCACTTCTGATCGAGAGGCTCAGTTTTGAAATAAAAGGGATTGAGAAATTGGATACTCAGTGGTTCTCCACTGTCAAATCGTCTCCCGACTCTAAGCAGCGCAGGGGTTCTCTCCGCTCCTTTCTTCATTATATCTATGTCTGTGTACTTACATTCACAAGTTTTTCCTTGATTTTCAGTTCCACATACCAATATTGCCTGCTTAGTAATCAGCATGCTTAAACTTGGAGCCTACTCATGTCGTTACCTTTTAGATGTGCATCTCTTTGTGATTGAGGAATAGTTTAATGGCCAGGATTCCAATAGTTGGGGATTTATATACTGTCCGCCCAGTAGAGTTTGTCCAACGGATAACATTACATTAATTTGCTGTCAGTTTTACTTCATTTTAGATGTATTTCCAAGGGGGCTTACTCAAATAAAAACCAGTTCCAGAAGAAAAAGCCTGATATTTAATAAATAAATGCACGACATGATGGCGTTAGAAACATGTTTAAGAAGTGGAAGATTTTTCCCTTAGCTGACCCAAGACCTAAGATGCCACCTCACTATTCCCATGGAGGATCTCTGGCGAGTACCTACTCTGCCTAGACAGCACTCTTCAGTCAATGCCCATATAAACATTGACCCCCACTTTGACATATCAATTGAATGTATGTGATGTAAAAGATAGATAGGTTAGTATTTTTTATACAATTGTTTTTGGTGATTTTAGCTCTAATGTTGGCATACATCCTCTATTTGTTAAGTGATAGAGAGTGCTCTACAAAACTCACTTGTAACATAGAAAAAGTTGGACTCAAGTAGAATTTAGATACAAACTATTTATCAATAAAAGAAGTTGTCTATTATATACTACTCGTACTATTATTTTAATGTAGGAAGACATGCATATTTTTGTTAGAATGAAATACGGAGAAGCTGCATGGACTTTGATGGTTGAAATGAGTGTACTTTGACTTATGCAGCGATTGTAATGTTGTAATCTAACAATTATTTGAGCATAAAGAATCTATCATGAACTATGATTAATCATGCTTTTTATATCTCAAGTATTTACTGCTGTTGTCTTTAGACTAGATGCTCTCAAGTTATTTCTTGAAGTGTAATAGGATCTCCTCTGTTCACTGTGATCTACCATGTCAAAGTTTTAAGATGTTTAGTGCATATTTAGTTATTTAGCATTAAGAGCCACTGTACCCCAAAAGGTAGAAGTTGTTCCAATTCCCAAACACTAACAACTAAAGTACATTAGCCTTTTAGGGCTATATAAGAGGGAAAATCTTGTTTCCTAGAATTTAAAGTTAATGGTCCTTGACAACACCCTCACGTAGAGAAAAGTACATTAGGTTGATAACTATCCTATTATCTACTTATCTTTATAATGTATTAGAGTAGGAATTTTATAACGTAAGCTTCTTACGGCCTTTGAAGAAAAAATTTGGTACATGTGTTCGTTGTGTGTGAGTCATGTGTTCGTGTTAGGATGTTTTTACTTGAACTGTAATTCGTCACAGACCAGACCATACCTGTTCAGACTAGACCAGACCAAACTTGGATAGTTATAAAAATACAAAGAAACGAGACCAGTTCAAACCAGACCAGACCAAACTTGGATAGTTATAAAAATACAAAGAAACGAGACCAGTTCAGACCAGACCAGTTCGGATCAGACCAGACCAGCAAATTACAGTTCAAGTAAAAACATCCTTAATGTACAAATGAGCGTGTCTGTGTGTTGATACTTGATACATAGTTTATAAATCCTCTTGGATTGATATTTAATTATTTTCTCCTTCTTCAGGTGAGTTTGTTTTCATGGATTACTTGACTCCTGCTTTAGTATCAAATAAAGGTGTTGCCTATGATGAAACCAAAAAATGTAAGCCTGTATTGTGATATTGTATATTTTGTATTTGCACTTTTGCACGTCCTCTGCATTTGTATTGCGTGATATAGGCTCCTCCAGATTATCTTGGCAGATCTGCCCCTTCTGTCTTTTACTCTCTACAAGTTAGCTGATAAATTCCTGTAGGTTCCTAATATTCAAAATTACAATTTTTGAACTATATAGTTGGCTACAGGGTGTTCAGACTTTCTATGTGCAGAACTATAAATTCAAGTTCAATTAGTACCTTTCATAGTTTCATAATGCCTCTTGGCTCTTGCTTAAAGTAGTGTAAATGGAAATCCGTTAGAGAACTTAGAAATTGGACCTCAACCACGGTAGTAGAACTGTGAATTGGCCAGGCAGCCAACCCGAATAAGCCAATGGACCAGCACAATTCAAACAAGTGAGAAGTGAGAACTGTCCAAACTGGTTACAGGAATGGGCTGAACCAATCATAATGAATTTTTATTTTTGAAATACAAAAAATATTTCTATTTGTATCCCAATAAAGCTAATATAAAATATAGTACAAATCATACACAAAAGTTTATATAATATTACATTTTAATTAAGTATAACTCAGGAAACAACATGATCATTTTATATTAGTTTTAATTTAGTTTGTCTTATTTTCTTAATATTTTACATTAGTTGTCTATATATGTATATTTTACATTTAGTATATCATTTTATATGTGTATATATGTGGGGGTGAGTAGATGCCTGGTATACAAAGTGTCTCTCTTTTTCAAATGTTTCAAGTTGAATTTCATATTTAATATATATCAAACGAAGATTACTTCATGTTCTTCATTATTGCAGTTGTAGTGCGAACTATTTTGCCAAGCATCATACCACCATCATATAGAGGTGCTACCATCCGTTATTTGTATTATGTTAGAAGCACATTACGTGGACAGTATTTGATAGTAGAGGATGGACGCTTCAGTGAAGAATCAATAAGAGAACTTCCCGAGCAGGTTAGTTCTTTGTGTTCTTGAAGATGCTTCCTCCTCCCTGGCTGACAAACAAGTTCTTTTTTAGCACGTGCAATGAACTCATGTTCTTATAGGAATATTTAGTGCAAAGAATAAATATGGGTGTTATATTGTGCATGCTTCACTAGATCTGTATTGGTCTCTGATGGCCCTCCACTTTAATTCACTCAGGAAAGCCGAATACCATTGCAGATATGGGTGACTCAGAATGGTAATGGCTTGCAAAATGATGATAGCGAAACAGATGGTAATTCTTTCCTTCATTAATATGGCTGTGCATGTATCAATACATATTTAACATATGCGTTGGGGGGGGGGGGGGGGGGTTAAATTCCTATATTATGTGATGGTTACCTGCAAAGTTAGGCTCAGTTAAAATTGAAAATAGCTTTAAATTCTAACATTTAAGTGGATAAACAAAAGAACACATGCTATTACTTTTAACTCAACATGACAATCTTCCCTTGTTTATTTAGCAATTATTTGTTTAGGCGTGTAAGCATGTTAGATTCTTTTATATTCATGTTAATTGATATAATGATATCATGCAAAACTGTTCTTTCCAGGAATTGTTCCTACCACACCAATCATGTTGGATGTTTACTGGAAAGAGATGGATGGTGATTCTGATTGGGTAACTCAGTTCACTGCCAATTATAAATATTCGGTCGTAGTTTTAAATTATCACTCTAAAAGTTTAGTAGATAGGTCAGGTTAGAAGAAATACAGTTGAAAATGAAGTATAAGTGCCAAAATTATATATTTGTACATTTACGAGATAAGCACCCTTTTTGCTGGAGAAAAAAAATGAAGAGTACATATGTTCTAGTTAAGTTCTACCGTTGGGTTTTCTTGTTTGAAGGGAGGTTTTAACTTGTTTTGGTGGAAATCATTTTAGATGGACTTGCTCTTTTATGAAAGATAAAACAGCTCTGCTTGTTTGTTTAATTTATATACTAATTTACCTATTAAATTTTCTTTTACAGGCCAAAGTTAATGAACCATTTGATGGTATCGAGGACGATTGTGAGAGTTCAAGGGATGAAGTTTCGTCTATTTCTTCATATAGTACTATGAAGGAAAATATACACACAACTTTTGGAAGTTCATTGTCGTTGCAGTCTTCTACTGCAAGATCTTCACGCAAAGACCTTTCACTCATTGAAGGGCACACTACTGGAATACCTTCTCATATGGAACTTCCTCAATTATCTGTAGCTGAGATTTCATTTGATTCAGGTGCTTGTGAGCCACCTCACTGTTCACTTGTAAATAAAGTTACGGAATTGATTATGATATTACTAATAAAATAACTTCTTTCCAGTTTTCTTGTGATATGACCAATCATTGCACTTCTAGTGCATGCATTTCTTTTCTAATGATTTATATTTAGCAGCAGATGTTTTGTCCCCAAGTAAGTCTGGGACTGTTGTCTCTCCAAGCCTTCGGCTGAAACAGGCAAAACCATTTTCCCCAGAAGATGAATCAACATCATCGCCTTCTGTTTCCGGAACTGGTGAATCTGGAGCATGTAAGTCATATTGCTTTTAATTCTCCACACATTTTTGTTGCTTTCTCCTCAATCTGTAAGTTAGCGGTTTTGATCCTTCATAAGTAATAACTAATTTGCCCTGAACATTTTCTGCAGCAGAAGGGTTCATTAGAGGAAGATCCTATAACATCAGGCTTGATGATCAAGTGCTTTTAAGATTTTCTCCAAAAAACTCTGAATCAACTTACTATTTCAGTGATATGGTAAGTACACTTTGTATGATGCTCTGCCTGCACTACTTAATTGTCATTGCTTATGACCCCCCCCCCCCCCCCCTCTCTTTGGTTACAGATTGGTGGAACCCTTACTTTCTTTCATGAAGAAGGCACCAGAAGATGTCTCGAGGTATGAAGAAGCACCAGAAGGTTACAGATTGGTGGAACCCTTCCTTGATTGTGGTTTCCATTGATACTTCCGTAGTATTTGCACGTTAACATTTATAGTCCCTAGCTATGTAATCTGTAGTTATTTTTGTCCCTCATTAAACAGATGTTAGAAGTAAGATTTTAAAAGATTTAATTTTAATACACTAGGTTTCCTGTGAGACAACCTCATGCTACAATGGTTGCACAAGAATATTTTTTATTCTTGTCAGATGTCATACATTAAAAACACATTTGATACTTGTATTCCTAACGTCCCAAAATAACTGTTATTTTAGAGAAATTTATGCATATTAATGATCCCTATAAAAGACCGCCATATTAATGATCCCTTTAAAAGACCGCCATGCTCATATTTAAGATTGTCTCACAGTGAATATGTCTTGCAGCTTTTATGTACAAATGCAGAATTTATAGCTTAAGCTAAGATATTTTATGTTTATAAAGTAGTAAATTGATTCATTTGAGAATTCCTTGTAGCTCTCTATAACACTGGAGATGACCGAGACTATAAGCAGACGCTTTATCCATCCTTCAAGAAGACATGCTCCCTCTATTACTAAGGTACACTTTTTCTATTAGTTCCCTGCCTATAGAAAATAAATAGTAAGGGTCAGTTTAGATAGAGGGACACACACCATATATATCATATTTTTTTTCTGAAGTAGCTGTAAAGAAAGAGGACTTCAGCTTTGATTGATTTCTGCAAGCTCTAAACATTTGAAAGAATTATCTTAACCCAGTTTAAATCAATGTTAATGTGTCACGTCTTACTTATGACAGGTTTACAGTGATCATTATGAAGTTGTTGCAGACTTGTTGCAAACAAGCTTTTTGTTCTCCATTCCTATCGATGGGCCCATGTCTTTTTCTACACGACATGCCTCTGTGCACTGGGCTCTTCGGTTCGAATTCTTTACCAGTCCTAAGAATGTGGACTGGACTAGGTAAATTAAATAAATGAAGTCATTCATCATATTTATAGTCTATAGAACTCACACAAACAGTTTTATAGAAATTGGTCCAAAAACCGATGTTGATGTGATCAGGTATGAGCATCCTCTTCTGATAGAAAAGAGAGAGAAATGTGAGTGGGTTCTTCCGATCACTGTGTATGCACCTCCTGATAGTACTTCAGCAACTCAGGCGGCCCAAAATGACAAGTCCTCGTTTTCTTTAGAGGAACCCTTATGGATACGCACGTAATGTGGTTGCAACTTGCAACCAACTGTATACTCAAGGAGTTTATAGATGTGATACGTCTGATGCTGTGCTGATGATATTATACTTTTTTTATTGTGGTTGGTTCTTCATGACCTGATGATAATCGTGTAGAGCTTCAGTGCACTACATCATGTGGGGCAGATGTATCGTATTGCTTTGGGGATGTGTTTTGCTGGAAAAGGAGAGCCAGCTTTCGGAGATGTAATGGTAGAAATGGTCAGATGCATCAAAGCATTCTGCTTCAGTTTCAATCAGTCCTTTTTACTCGGGATGTATTTTTTTCTTTTCTTGTATTCCTCTAATGTCTTGAGAGATTTTACTTTTATTCCTTTCTTCTCTTTGGTTCTGTTCTCTATCTTATTCCCAATCCCTTTTCAGTTTGTGTTCATTCACATCTAATAATTCTTTGTAATCATATAGCACTATAGCAGCTATCCTTGATTCATTCTTATTATTATCCTCATTAATAGTGTGCCTTTTTCCCTGTTAAGTAATAATACCAAAAAATTATACTCCATTCTTTCCCCAATTAAGTTACCACTTTCCTTTTTGAGCAGTTCCTAAATTAAGTTCACACTTCCTTACTTTCTCTATTTGGCAAATTATCTACATCAAAAAGTGTCACAGTGCAAAACAGTGTCAAACAGTGTCCAAACAATGTTTGAACAGTGCAAAATAGTGCACTCTACAATAAAGTCAAATTTATTTTCTTAATGTGTGAAGTCAAATCGGGAACTTAATTCGGGAACGGAGGGAGTAATAAGATTGAAAACCCAACTAAAACTACATGCTTTGGCCTTAAGAGTTAAGACCCCCACTCTAGAAAAAGTTTGTGTTTTTACACGTTCACAAATTGTGCAACACTTTTGCATAGGGGTGGATTCGGTTCGGGCCACCCGACCTGTGACCCGGCCCGGCCTGCTACTGTGTGGGCCCGGGACCGGCCTGGTCTTGCGGTCCGGGACCTGCCCGGTCTGGCGGTCCAGGACTGGGTGTAGACCCGAACCGGTGGGGATGGGCGGGGCGGGCTCGGTTTCGGAAAAAGTTGACCCAGCCCGGGTCCGGGTCCAACGGTCAATTTTTTGAAAAAAAATTGTTTTGTTTTGGCCAAAATAGCCGTTGGGCGGTGGGCTGGGGACAACCCAAACGGTGCAGGGGGGGGTCCGGGGGGGGGGGGGTCCGGGGGGGTTGGGGGTGAGTAAAAAACCCTATAAATACTCCTAATCTTAAACATTTTTTCATACCTCTTCTCGAATTCTTCCTAAATCCTATTCTTAACTCTCTACTCTCTTATTCTCCAATATATTATATTTATTATTTATATATCTACTTTATATTAATTATCTACTTATAATTTATAAATACATACATTATAATATTATATTACTTATATTTGTTATCTAATTATATATTACTTATACATTTATTATATCTATTAATATAGTTGGAATTATATCTAATTAATTTGAAGTCATTCTATTACTCTCATCCGAAAGACCGAAAGTCCGAAAGAGGTACGAAATCATTCTATTATTTACACTTGTTTAATTTTGTATTAATGTTACTTGAAAAAAAAAAACTAGTTAATTCTCATAATAGTTAAAGTTAAACTATAATAATTTGATTGTTCGTAAAAAAAAATAGATTGTACAAAAAAGTAGTCGTAATTCTCATTATAGTTAAAGTTAAAGTGTATTAATTTCATTGTTAGTAAAAAAAATAGGTTGTTTTGGGAATTGGATGTTATTGTCGCATGTATCATCAATCAACATTATGGAGATCGACTTGCACAAGGATATTTAGCCTTTTGAGTTTTAAAGTATGGGTGCCCTATTATGCACCCACTTTTGCTGCTTCACCTAGTCTTTTTGTAAACCTTTTTGGGTATGTTAACTCACACCCAGGGTCCACATGCTCTTGGACACGCGGCTGGCCCAAGGTTGTACCATAGACATAAGACTCATTTACAAAGCCCAGTCCACAAGGAAGAGGCGGACTTTCTGTACTAACCCTCGGAGAAAAGCACCTCGTTACATCCATCATCAAGACTGAGGTGCTCCCATGCACCTCAGAACCATCGCCATCACACATCTCTAGCCTTCTCTTAGTGGATGCTTATACCGTAAACAACCTATTAGTGGCACAATATTGCAATCGGGCCTCACATGCCCAATCCACATTCGCTCTATAAATACCCATTGGGCATTTGGGGGTAGTTGTAGAGGGTTCAGAAATCATTTATTACAAGTTCTCTCTGTATATTGTAGCTCTCCCTTCTCTCTAAGCACTTCGGTCTAACCGGGAAGCTATCAAGATCATTTTTCAAAAAGTCAATATTTAATATTTCTCATCATATTCCTCCCTTCCAGACTTCTCAAATAGTTTCCTTCCTAATCTCATTCCCTAACATTTGCCGTGTTACAAAGACATCCTTGCTGAACGGTGAAATAAAAAAAAATGCTGAAGTATAGATTTTTTATATCAGACTATCAGACTATCAGAGTACAAGTTTTCTACATCCAAATATCCAATAAAACCAAATAATTTTCTTTTTCAAATAGTTTTGATAGTTCAATGACTTCAATCTTGGTGTTGGGGAAATTATGAGCACCACATTGATCACACTATTTTTGTGGAGCTCCTGACTTGATCAATGGCTATGAGCAACATAAATTATATGGGGATTCTAGAGGGTTGATGTAGAGCACCCGCACAAAATTGAGTAGAAGAGTTTATAAGGGTTTCAAGATAAATTACGTAGAAGCATGGAGACGACACTTGATTGGTAATACGAGGGGCAGTCAATGTGAAGTGATGCTAGAAGAGTTTCTCCAAGTGAAGCTCAACAAATGAACAAGGATCTGGAATGTCGAAGTTTGCAAGAACCTGAATACAGCAGACACAACATAGATAAGAAAATAATGAGATTCAACTGCTTGACAAAGGTATACTCTTCTCGAGCTTTTCTTGACTTCATTCATTCACAAGGTAAAAAAACCAGTGAGACCATTTTGAAAGCAATGAAACCAGGCTCACTTTATTTACAATGAAATAACATATTTTCCTGAAAAATGCTTTCTAGTTTTCCTCTGTTGTATTTGGTACCAGAATGTATTTCCCCGGAGAGATGCTTTCCTTTATCCTTTGGGGTCGGTCTGAATTAAAAAAATGTAAGGGAAAGAAAATAGAGTGGAAATTTGTAAGCAAAGAAAATAGATGAAAATAAGGGGGGAAATCAAACCCCACAACAGGGGTATGTAGGGGTGAAAGCGAGCCGAACTGAGCTCAAACTTGGGCATGCTCGATAAGAATGCACAAGCACAAGCTCGATAAGAATGCACAAGCCCCACAACTCGAGTTTTGCTCATTAATGTTGATATTTTCAGGCTCGCATTAGATGCTCGAACTCAAAAAAAAAATTAATTATTTGATACAGAGTATTATATTCATACATACCAATAAAACGATACTACTCCTATCCCACACACTTGGACAACTTGACTTTTCTTGATCAATGAGAATAAACTATTGATATTAGTCGGCAAAAATTGATATTAATAATCCCAACTATTGTAAGTTTTGTATTAATAGTCTCAACTAGCGATTATTCCTGGGCGGTTTCAACTATGGGGTCATTTTCCAAAAATAATACCTAACCAGGTACAACATGTTATAGCAGGTCATTTTTAAATGAGAAGTAAGCGTAAGCTATAAAAATTCTAACTATAGTTGATCTTTTTTTAGTAATCCCAATTACCAACTCTCAATTTTGGGAGGAAGAAAAATATTTTTATAAATTTCCAAACTAAATATCTTACATCATGTAAAAATAATTTATAAATTCTACAAATGTACCGAGGTTAAATAAAATCTTGGCTAAAGGGTCAAATAGGTCCATGTACCCGTCCGGAATGCTCAATTCGCCCCCTGAACTCTAAAAAGCTCCAATTCACCCCAATTTTGACAAAAAAGTTAAAATCTCACTTTCTGCAGGTCAAAGTCCGGTCACCGCCACGTCACCCGATCAGATGACAACCATGCATCCCACATGGAAATTTAAGGGGTCAAATAGGTCCCTCAAGGCCTGAACTCGACAGAGTTGTTGAACTTGCCCCCCTCCCCCCCTCAACCGTTAAAAAGTGTAAGAATTGCAAAAAACAAGTGATTAAAAAATAGAAAATACAAATAAGATACTACAAAATATAGAAATCTATTAAAAAATATAATAAGGATATATTTTATATTATGTTTATATTTTAGAGTTGTATTTTTCATATGATATTTTTTAATATTTTTAATATGTTTTCTATTTATATGTAAAATTACACACACATGCATATACGTATATATACTTCGTATTATTTTATTTTAGAATTATATACTATACTTCATACATAGTACTACCTCCGTCCCACTAAGATTGGGACGAGAGAAGGTGGCACGATTATTAAGAAAAGTGAGTTTGTGTGGTTGATATTATATTGATAAAGTAAGAATAAAGTAAGAATGGTTTAGAGCCACACAATCTTTACCAAATTTGGTATGGGACAATCTTAGTGGGACTTCCCGAAAAGGTAAAATGAGACAATCTTAGCGGAACGGAGGGAGCACTAATTATATACACCATAAAAAATATATTATACAAAAAGTACAATATGAAAATAGTTATTACATTTTTTTATTGTATATTTAAAAATAATTTATTTTTGTTATATTCTTTTATATATTTAATTTGCCGCAAAATATAAATATTTTCTTATTACATTATATAGACGTCTATATTTCATATTATGAACTTGTATATTATTTAAATTTTTATTTTCTATTTTTGAATTTTTTATTTTTATTAGCAATTTAGACACTTTTTAACGGTTGAGGGGGTGCATTGAACAACTCTGTCAGGTTCAGGGGCCTATTTGACCCTTTAAATTACCACGTGGGATGCACGGTTCACATCTGACCGGACTTTTACCTGCAAAAAAAGAGATTTGAACTTTTTGTCGGGTTCAAGTGGTGAATTGGAGCTTTTTAAAGTTCAGGGGGAGAATTGAGCATTCTGAACGGGTACAGGGGACTATTTGACCCTTTAGCCTAAAATCTTCTTTTTGGTCATTTTTTAATTTTTTATAAATAATTCCAAATATATAACGAAAAATAATAGTGGACAAATATGTGACTTTAGTAACTTTAGTGACTATAACTGTATTCAAAATGTTACATCGTAATCACTATAAAATTTACTCATACTAACTTATAGTCACATTTGTCCACATTTTTTATTAGTAATATTTTAGGAAAAATCTCTTATTTTTACTAAAATTTCATTTATTCTTTTTCCAATTAGTTTTTCGGCTTTTTCCCAATTGTGTTATCTATTTAAAATTTTGTATTATTTTCCTTTATTCAAATTTACATTTTCTTTTTGTAAAAATTATACCAGGATTAAAAAAAACAGGATTAGAGCTTTAGTTTAGTTCTTTTCACTATTTTTTAAAAACAATTTATGCTATCTTAATTCTAAAAAAACATTTTTCCATTTTGGTAATTTTTATTTCTTTCTATTTTCTTTATTTTATATTACGGAGTATTATATTTCATAAATTATATGATATGTAGTATAAATTATCGTTTAATTTCTAAGATTTGGAAAATTTCTAATTTATTTCCTATTTTTACTTTCTATTTTAATATTTAAAAATAAATAAAATAGACAAAATTTTAATATTTAAAAATACTAAAATTATATTTAAAAGCTAGAATAAAGCTCTAAATCCTAAATTTTTAATCAGAGTATACTTTTTGAAAGAAGAAAATGCAAATTTGAATAAAGCAAAATATTAAACAATCATGAATTGGTAACATAACAGGAAAAACTAATCAGGGAAAACTAATCGGAATAAAAGAAAAAATGAAATTTTAGTGGAAATAAATTAAAAAATGACTAAATTTCTTTTATTTAACCTCGGTACATTTGTAGAAATTCGTAATTATTTTTACATGATTTAAAACATTTAGTTTGGAAATTAATAAAAATATTTCTACATCTTCTGAAAACTGAGAGTTGGTAATTGAGATTAATAAAAAAAAGAACGACGATCGTTGGGATTATTTATAGCTTACGCTTGGTTCTCATTTAAAAATGATCTGCTATACCATTTTGTAGCCGGTTAACAAAAAAATAAATCCATATTATTTTTACAATTTAATTAAATCCAAATTAAAATATCATAGGTCAAACTTGACCATCATTGACAAAACAAAGTCAATAATTCCAATTTTTTTGGGACAAAGGGAATATAAAATACTCTTACTTTGTTGTTCTTTATTAGTTTCTTTCTCCTTCACTAGCATTTTTACTTCTTATTTTATTATCAATTAAAATTTGGAACATATAAATAAATATAAAAAATATAAAAGGTTTTGAATCTATTTGATTACTTATTGAACTTTTTTAATCCAGAATCTCAAAGATGAAAATGGTCAATATTGATTCCGGATGCTTGATAGGTTAAAGGAAATTATTTATTTAAAATAAAAAATAAAAAATGAAAGGAATCAAAATCTATGATATTTTATGTCTTAGAATAATAATTTTCAATTATTTGAGCTCTATATCGACCCTTTTAATATTTCCGGTCTTGGATTGGTAGTTAACCAATCTTTCAAATCCTAAATGTATAAAGTTTATATGTGTGTGTTATGGTTAGCGAGCCCAGGAACTAAAAAGAATTGGGTTCAAGCTCAGCTCGATTGCTTAACGAGCCAGCTCAAGTTCGGTTCGAGTTTGGCTGAAGTCAAGTTTTGACCAAGCGGTGCAAAAGTAGCTCATGAGCGGCTTGACTTGATTGCGCCCTTTAGGAGCATGTTACTCTCATCTTAAAAATTTGGCAATGCCGGGCTATAAGCATGGTGGTATACTGACATAATTGACAACATTTTCCAAGTTTGACATCAACTACTCCTACTTAAGAAATAAAATCATAGTGCTCTTATTTTTGTAAAAAGCATAGCCTTAGAGTTCAGAATTTGTGGAAAATTTCTTTTGTGAGTAACTGAGTACACATTACATTTACACAGAAAAACTTATTTTTCAAGGAAAACATTTTCCGCGAGTTAACAAAGAGTCTCGAAGAAACTTGAACGTACATTTTAAGGCATAGTACTGTTAGTCCAACTTATTCACCAACTAGTAGTCCCATTTTAGAATGAAAACATTAGTACTTACCTCCGGATGCACAATACCAAAGTTTCCAACACACTTTCCATTGCAAATGATACTAGCTTGTCTTCCTTGAAGAAGTTCAGGCTCCTGCAATGCCAAAATTAGCAACAGTTAGCACCACTTTGTATTGTCAAAAATTATATTCCATGTCAAGGGGAAATAAATATGCTTACATCTGAACTTTCTATGTAATAGCCTGAAGTATTGCCAGGTAATACAAACGAATATCCAGTCGCTTCCATTATTCTATCAACTAAACCATGTATTAGCTGCAAAAAGGTAAAGAGATTTGATTGATTGCAAAGATGCACTATCTTAAGGGAATGACACAGGACAAGATGGGAGGCATAAAAGAGGGAAAGGCAAAGGACATTCAAAAGGGAAACTAAATACCTCAAATCCTGAGTTGGCACCACAATACAGAGCAGCAAGGTGACGATGGTTTACAGCTCCAACATCATTGGTGTTGTCTATGAGAACTACGTCACCTACTTCAAATATCTAAAGTGACAACATGTATTCATTACATTGAAAAATTAAGGGAATTAAAGACTATTGAGTTGAGTTCCCTTTTCAAAAATAATTGAAATAGGGAAAACTGTGCCCCACTTTTCCATCTTTCGTTCCAGCAAATATTATCAGGTTAAAGTAGAGATGCATCTTGTTTTTCAAACTGTAACATCAGAAAAAACTGTTATTGTTGTTGTTTGTAACATCACAAAAACTGTTGTTAAAGCGTAAAAGACATCGGAAAGGGGCAACAATTATGAGAAATTAAGTAAATATTCTGAGCTCTATGAAGCTTCTGAAGAGTGCACTGAACCAATTTCCTGAACACACGTAAAGAGTACTACAAGTCTAAAAGCACACTAATAAACCGATATTCTGAGTCCTATTACCAACCAAACATATTATGTTGACCTGGGTTTTCAAGAGAAATAATAAAGGGAGTGCTGAATTTAGCTGCATATACAAATAGTAACACTTCTCAGACACAACCGAAGTTAGCTGCATATAGGAGCGGTCAGGTGTAGCCATAATTAGGCTTAATGGGCATCAATCTGTAAACTCTATTACAGGCACAGTATGGATATATATATATATATATTTACATTTAATCCAAAAAATATTACAGGCACAGTAACATTTTCGAGTTTTAAGTGGAGACAAAAAGGACGTTAATTATTTAAACAAATACAAATATTGAAAATTTCTTTTATTTATATTTTGAGCATAAGTAGAAAACAAGGATGTCCTTACAAACTGGAAACTTGTTTCAGTTTCCAAGAAAATTGGAAAACCAAGAAACAGAAAATGAAAAATATGCCAACATTTCTAGTATTATTGAGAACTTTCTCCAATTGTCCTCTTCATTTTTAGATAACTCTTGCCACCAGGCCCACCACCAAGCACCACTGGCAACTGCAAATAATTGGATTCGTTGCCAGAAAAAACTTTCTATATAACATTGCTTTGCCTTCAAGGACAATGCGCATACCTAAATTTTTAGGATGAAAAAAAGTTGTGGTGCACAAGTGCAGTGACTAACAACAAATCACGTGTTAAAATTCATTGGGAAATGAATATCAATGACTTGGTGAGTTGGTGTGAATGTTTGGAGATGGAAAATAGAAAATGGAAGTACTTAAAAGTTTAAACATAAAGGTTTGCATCATTAAAGCTCAGAGAAGTTGGTTACGGCAAAATAGCTTTAAATTCAAAGGAGAGAACTATTTATAACCTTATCCTCCACTCCTCGCCAATACAAAACTGTCAAATAAGCCCAATGGTAAAGAACGATGTATAAAGAGCAAGTGCAATATACCTTTATAGGTTTTGGATGGTCCTTATTGTGTCCAACAGTTTTCAATATGCCCGGCATTAGACGTGTCCGTACAACCTGCAATATATATGACATAAGAAATGGTAACACGTGTAAAATGTTAGTGAGATGAAATGGCATTTGAAGACATCTCATAGGGGAGGAAAATAGCATAATGAGAAAAGTAGAACCTTTTACATTTAAAGCTTGTTTGGTAACACCTATTTTCAGCTTATCAACCAATTGTTTTTACCAAAACACGTAACTTTTGATAATAAAAAAATACTACCTCCGTCCCAAATTGATTTGCAAATTTGACTTTATATGGTCAATCAATTTCGTTTTATTCGCTTAATTAGGATGTTAATTTGTAATTATATTCTAATTTGGAGTGCAACTTTGAAGAGATTTCGATGTAGTTTCTGAATATGTAAATTTTAATTATTAAAATTGAATTAATTGTCGATAGAGGATTGAGTTTTATTATTGGTTGACCAAAAAATGTTGACTTTGCAAAACAATTTGGGACGGAGGGTGAATAATTTTTCGTAATAAAAAATATGATGATTGGCTGGTGTTAGTGAATATGATCATTTTAGCTATTTTTCATATAATTTTTCATTATTTTATTAATAAAATATATAATAAATATAACTTTCCCATGATTTGGCGGATTCAACCAATTCAGACGCTTTAGTCGGAATTTCAACAATTTTAACAGATTCGGGCAATTTCAATGCCACCAAACAGACTCTTAGTCTCTAAGATCCTTGATAGGTTGAGGACAAGGTGGATGTTTAGGGAGGGAGTATTGATAGGAACCCACTTATATAAGACTAATAATAGAAGTACTAACAAGAATATTAGTAATAAGGGCACTTGATGTATTGTAGTATAAATAGATGGGAAGGGGGAGTAGTGAGGCAGGCTGTTTAGACGTTATTGTCTGGGACTGGGAAGTTGGAGTATTATCTCCTTCTTTGGGACTCTGTACACTGTTTACCTTGTTAATGGAAGTTTACTGTTTTCTGTAGTTTGTATTCAATTCTGTTGTGATCGTTGTATGGTTGTGGAGACCTTATCAATCCTCCATCAGAACATAGTGAATAATTGAACAAACAATTTCAAAGTTGGAGTTAGGATAGCTAGCATGATGAACTTACCAATCATTCAAACTTCCTAATCAAGCAAACTATTTACTTCCCCCCAACTTAGTTTAACTCATTTTAACTAATTTAGTCAGAGATATATAGCCTGTCACAGCCATTTAACCTTCTTATAGCCTGACACAGCCATTTAACCATTTTAACTTTCTTATGCAACAAACCCAAGGTACCACTAAAAGTATTACTAATAGGAGACAAGATATTCCTGTTTCCTGGTTATATTACAAGCAGATTGATGCACGGATATAGCATCTTTGGGAGCCCATTTGATATGCCCAAAATGGACTCATAGCCTTATACGCCATAAAAGAATGCAAAAGGCACCAAAGACCCCAACATTTGGCTGGTTAGGCTTTTATGCCAAAAAATGACTTAGAAGCTGTTCTCTTCGTCTTAATCTTATTACTTATTCCTTATTCTTATTTTATTCAGATCAGATCAGATCAGAAAGATTCAGATCAGATCAGATCAGATCAGAAAGATTCAGATCAGATCAGATCAGAAGCATTCAGATCAGATCAGAAACATTCAGATCAGATCAGAAGCATTCAGATCAGATCAGATCAGAAGCATTCAGATCAGATCAGAAGCATTCAGATCAGATCAGAAGCATTCAGATCAGATCAGATCAGAAGCATTCAGATCAGATCAGATCAGAAGCATTCAGATCAGATCAGATTAGTTCAGAAATTATTATTACTGTTATTATTACTATTATATAATATTATATATTACTGTTATGTTTTACGGAGTAATTTTTAGTATTGATTTTTTAATAAATGCTAAAATTGAGTACTCTGTACCAATCCATCTAATCTAAATACTTCCTCCGTTCCATAAAAGTTGCAACATTGGAATTTCTGCACTATTCACACACCTTACTTTGACTACGATTTTCTAAGAATATATATAATAAAAAATTATGCATAAAATATTAAAAAATTTGTATTAATGTGAATTTCCAATATATTAACTTTTTTTAATGTTTACTAATACGTAACTAAATATAATTACAGTCAAAGTTGCGCGTTGGCAAACGTGAAAGTCAAACTGTTGCAACTTTTATGGAACGGATGATAGTATATAATACTGTCACCATTTGATCGAGAAGAATGAATTGAAGTACAAACATTTATTCAATATCAACTTGCGATTATGGTATCAACTTTCGCACTGCACAACTTTATCCGTCTTTACGAGTTGGATATTCCAATTTCAAGTGCAATCAAATATTTTTATTATTATTAAAAAGGTTATTAATATCACTTATTATTATTATTATTATTATTATTATTATTATTAGTACTACTACTACTACTACTACTATTATTGTTATTATTATAATTATTATTATTGTTACGGAGTATTATTTTTATTATACTTATTAAATAATAATAATAGTTATTATTACTATTATAATTATTATTGATGTTATTATTATTATTGTTATTGTTATTGTTATTATTCTTATTATTATATACCAATTTAGAAAGTTAAGATCAGATCAGAAGGATTCAGATCAGATCAGAAACATTCAGATCAGATCAGAAACATTCAGATCAGATCAGAAACATTCAGATCAGACCAGACAGATTCAGATCAGATCAGAAACATTCAGATCAGATCAGACAGATTCAGATCAGATCAGAAAGATTCAGATCAGATCATATCAGATCAGAAAAATTCAGATCAGATCAGAACTTAAAAAATTCAGATGAGAAACATTCAGATCAGGTGAAGAGAGCAGCTTCTTAATATAACTTTTTAGGCTTATTCTTATTTTTACAATGAAATAACATTTCTGCCCTCCTGTTGTTTTGCCACACAAAAAAAAATTACCAGATGTCCTTTTAGGTAATTACAAATCCAACCAATTTTTTTAATTAAAAAAAAAATAGTAACCACTTTACATTTAGCTTATTCAGTTAATTAACAGTTTCTAATAGATTTTCTATGTTATAATAAATTATAATTTCCGTATATGTGTGAACCTTGAGCCTCCCAAAAAAAGAGTCAAACAAACTTCTCAAGCTTAGTCACTTAAATGCATAGAATACTCAAGCACATGTTATAAATATTCCACCAGTGAAAATGACCACATAAAGCTCATGCAGAATTCTATTTGAACAAATGATTTTCATCTTAACAAGCCCAATTAGTTGTTTGATGCAGACATCCAACAAACCTCAAACTCAGAAGTACGAGAATCTGCAATTACGACTGCTGAATTGTCCTCTCCACGCTTTAGCAGGGAGGCAATTTCTTTTTTAGAACACAATATCCACGTCAACACCTCTGTGTAACCAGCCATGGATACCTGAAAAGAATATACAAAAGGTTCCTTGTATAATAATAATATACTTAAAAGACTGCATACACAGAGCTTGTACGAAATTGTGCACTAGTATCAGGCTAGAGGAGACAACAAAAAGCATGTTTGTGCCTCATCGATTGGAATGAACTATGCCATACCATAATAAACTGTTGGAGGGTATGAAAGAGAGGTATTGATCCTTCAACATAATGGGTCCCGGAAACCCAAATATACACAAAGATTGAAGGATGCAGTGGGTCAGACTACAGTAAAACCTGAATATACAAATGCTCTATTTAAGAATAAGCTTTATTTCATTACTCAATAAAATATTGTTGTCCCAAGTTGGAGAATAATCTCAACTTGTGATAAGTTATTAACTTGATAGATACCATGCGTAGTTACTACTTAGTTTTCATTATATAATTAGATAAACCTTGATGACAAAGGTAAAAAACGAGAATCTGCAATTACAGTAAAAGGTAAAAATATCTAAGACATTAATATATAGTAAAATAGTAATATGCACAAATATATATGTGTGTGTATGTGTGCACGCGCATGCACGTGTACATATACGACAATAATATACAGAGTATATGGGAATAACGAATTCATATGAAAGGCTGCTTTTACTTTTGTAGACTCACAAAAAAGCAATTCAAATAATAGCTGGAATGCAGGACTGTATAGGCAGTCATCTAAAATTCAATTTGAGAGCTAAAAATATCAAATTCTAGATTACCTCCATTCTAATCAGATCGCTTAGTTGACTAAGAGAAAGGGGCTTCATGGATGCAGGCTTTCTCTTTGGAATTTCATTGTAGCCAAAAGCAATTGCAACATCCTAGATGACAAAATGTATCAGTTAGAGCGAAAACGTATGGATGACGACCTTTCGCTATAGATAAACGTGCCAGAGCGAGTACCTCAGCCACATCACAAGCATGAAGAACATCACTTCTAGTTGGAGGAACAGACACAACAAACTTGACTTCTTTATCTTTTGAAACACATTTCTTAGCATGCAATTGCATTTTATGCAATAAATTTGCTACCTGGAAGGAAAATAGTCAAACTTGAGGGAATCTGCAATTTTAGCATTATTTCTGGAGCGCATAAACAATTGCCTACACCTATGTCAACTTTTCCTTAAATATACATGCATCCAATAAAAATATACATACATGCATACAATAAAAATATACATTGAAGAAAATTAGCACGTGATAATTGAGTAACAAAAATAGCATCTTTGAAAGAAAAACAGCGGTTGAACTAAATCATTCTAAATTTCTAATTTTACTACATTACCAAGTAGTATGGTGTCCTAATTTTAACTACATTACCAAGTAGTATGGTGTCCTCATTAGGATTTCTCACCAAAGTTCCAGCTCAAATGGAATGAGCTATGCATTTTCTTTGTTACTATGTCAAACATATAAGTCTGTACTAAATACGTAAACAGCTAATCCAAACAAAGAAAAATTAAAACTATATATCAATGATGGGTTGGTAAGAGAAAAGGATTGATGCCGAAAGTTTCTGCTCTAACCCTTCATTGCTTTAAGGATTGATTAATAACTAATCAGTAGAGCAGTATGAGTATGTATATTGGAGCTGAAATACAAAGATATATTAGAGGGTCTAGTTTGTTTTCACAATAGTCATCTGGTGCTGAAGCAAATCTTAAGATTATAACAAGATAAAATTGGATTCCAAGACTTTACTTGATTTTCCGCCAAGGATACTCCAACTACACTGTTAATGTATGACAAAGGTACATCCATTTGGTATACGGAGAGGTCGGGAGAAATATATGATGTTCCATCAGGATACATTACTTTAACTTGTTCAACTTCATACTTCTTTTCGCAGTAAGCTGAAAAGATTGTTGCCTACGATACAGATAACAAATAGTTCCACTAATTAGCAACTAAAAATCAATATAAATAAATAGAAAAATACATGATAAGTAATCCTCAGCAATCAGAGAGTCCTACCATTGTATTTAATACAATATTGGCCTTCGTCAAATCTGTGGCTGTGCATTCAATGAAAACATTCCTTGTTTTTAATGTAATGGCAGAATGCGCACCATTAATAATAGGAGGCAAAGACAACACAGTTCTGCATAAAAAACAAGTTTACCAGGTCAAACACACGTCGAATAAGGATTAAGGATTTGCGCATTCATAGTAAAAAAAACACAAAATCCTGAACTTTGACAGAATTTCCTTTTGCACAAAGATGGCAGACATGTAGGATTGGTTTAATTTAAGGTACAGAAAAACTACTCCCTATATGCTTTTAGGTTCCATTTAAGGTTTTATACATATACTAAGAAAGCAATGACTTTTTAAAAAAGGTAAAACCGGGCATACAATAATTAGAGTACCACTGTTTATGTTTTTAAGTACCACATTTGTCGATGTAGAAGGATAAAAAATGATCAACTAAGCTTCCATTGGTACCCTAAAATAACAGTTATCTGAGAGCAAGGATGTTTTTACATGGACTGTAATTTGTTGGTCTGGTCTGGTCTGTTTTGGTTTGGTCTGGTCTGTTTTGGTTTGGTCTGGTCTGAAATTTTATTTTTTATATTTTTTGCATAAAGATTTTATTTTTTATATATATTATAATCCATAAATAATTATATTTTATTCATTTATAATTACAAATAATAATAACAATAACAATAACAACAACAATAATAATAATAATTAGGGGTGTGCACTATCTGGTTTAAACCACAAAACCGGACCGAACCGGACCGGAAAAACTGGAACCGGATCGAACCGGAATGATATCTGGTCCAGTTCGGTACGGTCCGGTTTTGAACCGGTGCACACCCCTAATAATAATAATAATAATAATAATAATAATAATAATAATTAGGGGTGTGCGCTAGCTGGTTTAAACCGGAAAACCGGACCAAATCGGACCGGAAAAACCGGAACCGGATCAAACCGGAATGATATCCGGTCCGGTTCGGTACGGTAAGGTCCGGTTTTGAACCGGTGCACACCCCTAATAATAATAATAATAATAATAATAATAATAATAATAATAATAATAATAATAATAATAATAATTAGGGGTGTGCACTATCCGGTTTAAACCGGAAAACCGGACCGAACCGGACCGGAAAAACCGGAACCGGATCGAACCAGAATGATATGCGATCCGGTTCGGTACGGTCTGGTCCGGTTTTGAACCGGTGCACATCCCTAATAATAATAATAATAATAATAATAATAAAAATATGGTCTGGTCTGGTTTGGTCTGGGACGAATTACAGTCCAAGTAAAAACAACCCAAGTTTCTTCCTCTTGAACAACGGTTAAAAGAGAAGTGAGGGAGTAGATATTTCAAATGAACATTATTCTACATGCAATATTTAATAAATAAATAAATAAATAAAATAATGACAAAAATACTACTACCAGCTTTATCTTGGACAAAAATAAGACTTCATTTTTATTTGGACAAAAAAACGAATCATACGTTAAGGACAAAAAAATCCTATAAATACAGAAAAACCCTAATCCCCTTCCCAGCCTATCTTCTCTCTATTCCCATCAGTCCATTTTCAGGTTTGTCGCTGACTGCCGACCGACTGTCTTCTTCTTCTTCACCTCTTCTTCTATCCAACTGTTCACATCCCTTGTTCGATTACGGGGATGACGGACAAGAACCTAGACGGGTGGCTCACCGGCAGGGAAGGTTGGCCTGCAGCGCGAATGGGGATGGCGGCAACAGGTGGGGTGGCGTTGGGCTGGTGGTGGGGGCTGTGAGGCGGGGAGGGGGACTGTGGTTTGGCAGAGGGAGGGGAGTGGGAGAGAGTGTGGGGAAGGGGGCACAGGAAGGGGCTGTGGAGGGCGCAGGGGAGCTGGGGAGGAAAGATGGGGATGGGGGCTGGAGTGGGGCAGGCAGGGTTGTAGGTGGTGTCAACTACCGGGGCCAATGGCCGCGGTGCCGGCGGGGCGGGGTTTCAGCGACAGCTAGGCAGCAGTCTTTAGGGCAGTAACTTGGGCGGTGGTCATTGCAGGGTGGTCACTGTGACTGCCGGGGCAATTACTTTTACCGCAGTTGTGGTCACTGTGTCCAAGGCAGAGGTCAATGTGACCGGCTGAGGTTGGTCACTGTGGCTGGCGAGGCCACTGAGGCATTGGTCATTGCAGAATGAAGTCACTGAGTCTATGACATTGGTCACTGTAGCGATGGGTCAAGTGGGAATGGGGTGTAATTGTCCTCTTAATGCTTTTTAGTCTCTTTTTTGGAAAATTAAAAAAATCTCATTTTTGTCCATTAATTAATTTTTAGTAATTTTCTTGTCCTAACATCGAAATAAAAACCATTCAGTAAGATAGAATAAAATCAAGACATTTATACAATTAGATTAGAAGTTCAATGCAGGCAGCAGGAAACAAAATACCTGTTATGATCATATATAACAGGGAACACTGGTGAAGTCTCAATTATGTGTAAAAACTTCTTCAGTTTGAGATCATGCTGCAATATGTGTAAAAACTTCTTCAGAATATATTAGACACGACACAAAATTTTGTAGAAACTGGACTCTGTAAGACACTACTGCATACAGAAAAACAACAACAAAAAAAATATTTCCCAAAATTAGCATTGTCTAGAATGAGAAGCAACATTCAGGCTGCAACCTCTTTGTAATATTCCATCAGCTTATCAGCTCTGAAGCTCTGTCTCTGGGAAAAAACAAAGTAAACACATTAGCAAAACAGCATGAGCACTGAGTAACCCCGGGCATGCCCAGAGGGGGGAGGGGGTAATCCATCCCTCCTGACCCCAACCTTACTCTATATACAACCTCCATCCCAAAAAAACTTTGCTTTTTCATAAAATTTGGATCATGATTTTGATTAGTATAACATTATGGAATATTGGAATTTATAAATTTTACTTTTATAAATTTGGATTATCTGACCAGTCGTATTAATTATGTTGTGATACATATACTTTACAATGTTTCAAGTGCATTTAATATCGCCCCCAATAAATTTTTGGACACACAGCTGCCTTAAGAAACATAAACAAGAGCAGTTACCTGTTTCAAAGGAACAAAGTTGATTTCTGTGGGCGGCAAAGCCTGGAATTTGAGAAGAAAAAAAATACTTGAGCAAAAAACACTTCAATGATAAAAAATAATTAATGAAACTTATAAGGAATAAAAGTTCCATACAATTCCCCATGGACCAATAACACAGCTCTCTTTCACAAAACTCAAAGTTTCAGAAAGGCGCCCTATCTGAAACTCTTGTCTGGTTTAAAGATTTTTATGATCCAATATATGTGTCAATATAACGCTTAAATACTTCTTTAAACAGATCTTGATCTTGCAACTAATTGCGAAGATAGGTATTGTGAATGAAGTTAAAATAAGAGCACATTGATTATTAGTTCAACCACATTATTGTTGGGCAACCAAATAAGAAAGGGGGCATTAAGGAAGAAAAGATTTCTATACTATCTGCTGCTAAGTGTACCTCTCTTGAAGCCAAGCACAATGGGAGAACATAAATGATAAACCAAGTAAAAGGGAACATAAACTAAAGGTACAGTAATGATTATTATCAAGTTTGCAGAGAGAACAAAGTGGTTGTTGTGAAGTCATAAACTGAAATACCTCGTATGTGAAAGGAGGTTCTATTGTATCTAAGTCATGAGTTCCAATGGCAACCAAGGTTCTTCGCCTAGAAAAACAAAGATCAAGAATTGAAAGTGTGTAAAACCTCTAGTAAAAAAGAAAAACTTAGGACTTGCAGTTAAAGGTACAATCACAACCAGTAGAAAAAATCACAGAAGACTTGATCATAGTAAAATAATTTCTTTTACCAATTGAATTTTTGCCTTTGAAACTGTATATCATCCACAGAAGTAAAAAACTCATCTATTTCAATTTAATCAATACAAGAGTATAAGACAGTTTTAGCTATTGTTATGACAATCTTTGATCTGACAAACTAGACATATACTTTCATATACTCCCTGCTAATGAAGGATAAAGTGAGTCCTGAACGAGCTTTGATAAGATTTTCATCTAAACAAACATTTTTTAATTTTTCCCCACAAGTTCATGGAAAGACACAAATTGACATTTAACAAGGAAACTGATCAAACCTTTCAAAAAGAATGCATTAAATTACAGCTTTATGACTCCTAGAAACTACTCTGTATTACAATACTTACATAAAAATAATAATGGGTAAAACCCCAATACGAGATCTAAACACTCAACCTAATGAGAATAGGAAGCAATAACACGTTACTAAAAACCATGATTACTAAATTTATATAATTACTGCTCTTTGTCCCACTAAGTTTGGGAAAACCAGTCAAGAGGATGTGGAACACAAATTTTAAACGTGGACTAGTGTGGTTGATATTGAATATGTAAGACATGGAAGCTTTTGAACCACAAAATTATGTAAAAAAATGATTTTGAACCACAGAATTATGTACAAAATTATTTTCGAATGGACCAAAGTGGAAAAAAGGGTAAAGATAGTGGAATGGAGAAACTGGAGTACTGGACTCCCTCCATGTTGAAAATTAACAAAGGGCATTCATGTTCCTAATTTCTACAACTTTGTCCAACATCAACTATCTGGAAATATTAGAGTAATACTTAACAAATAAAGTTGGCTATTTGTTGTTATATGCATCCAAAGGATGAAATATTGGATACAAAAGTAAAATCAATACAACAACATCCAAGCCTTAGTCCCAAAAGAGTTTGGGGTCGGCTAACATGAATGATATATGAAATTGGAGCTAAAAAGGATAAAAAGATAAGATAAGATAAGAAAGATGAAAAATTGATAACATAAGGATATAGATAAGATAAAGATAAAAAATGAGATAAAAAGATAAAGGAGATAAGAAAGACAAAAAGATAAAAAAAGATAAAATTAATGTAGAAGTCAACTCAAAGAGTCGACGACAGAAGCTGCATATAGTGATTTGCAAATAATTGATACAGGTGCATTCCATCAAAGACCATGAAATGAAAGGTATAAACCAGCACTAGAATTCTCATTAAAAATGAGAATCAACTTTGGTTTCATAAATATAAAAGCAAGCATTACCGGCAAATATTCTGATGAAGTCGATCTTGTAGATCAATAAAGCTATTGTATCTTGCTTCATCAAGAGTTAAGCCCCTCAAAACAGCACACACAACATACTGACGTATTTCTGATGTCTGTAAAAAAAAGAACAGGCCACCATATATTCAAACACGGTTTTAGTTACTAGTCACTATTACCCCAACAGCAGTAACATCAACTACATGCGGGGAAGAGTAATGATCAATAAAGGTAATACCTCTGGCTTTACATGCACTTTCAGCATGGATTCTTCATTGATATTCACAACATTATATGTGGGTATAGGATCAAGCCCATTAAAAATGCGAAGGGCTTGAACTAGCCCCTCAAGGCAAAGTAAATCATACCTGTAACCATGTTTTGAAGGAAAATGGGGCATCAGTTATCCTGGCTTTTATTTTCATCTTTCCAGCCTTGCAGGGGAATTAAGAATGAACTTAAATTCCAACAAGGTCCTTCAAGATGTAATCTTATTCAGTAACCTAAAATATTTATAAAGGAAGTGCTTAATAATTGCACTAAATAGGTGAAAACACTTACGCTCTTAACGCTTGGTTTACGATTTGAAGTAGTTACAAAATATTTTAGTTTTTTTCGTTCATTCTGAGTAGTATAGAATTCCGAGATAACTATGAAGACCTGTTAGCAGGAACTTCGATTTTGTATATAATTTCCTCATCTTCAGATGCTTCTTCTTCATCCAAATGCTGTTCTTTCCGTTTAATTGCTTTTTCTGTTGTCTGTAATCACATACGCACATACACTTAGTAAGTAGTCAACCGCCAATAGTATTAACTAAATTTTAGAGATATTTATTGATGTACCCTCAAAAAAATTAACAAAAGATCAAACACAATCATTGTCGAGATTTGACAAAGATTAAACCTTGCAAAGTAGTGAGAAAGAATAATTTGGAATGGCAAGCATTTGACAAAATGCTGCCTAAACCCAAGCTCAACCAAATGCGTCTTACGAAAATAGACAACATTAAGAGCACTTACGACGTCATCGAGCTCAATACCAAACTGGAAACACAATTCCTCAAATTCTGCTTCAGCTGAGATCAAACACAAGTTGAAAGAATATTTGAATAAATGTACACATAGCATATGAAGATAAAAACTGAGAGAGGATTAACTGTAAGTGCGGCCGAGAGCTTGAAAGAGCCGATCTCTTCCGACGCTGACGGTGGGCATGGTGGCAGCTACGGGCAGATCTAGTGTTGACATTGAGTGGGGAACAAATTTTTTTAGGTGTACAATAATGTCTATTGCAACAAAGAGGTCAAAGGGAAAAAACAAATTTACATCTGTTCTCTACAAGTTTTCATCTACTAATATTGTTTGTCAATTTTCAAAAGGATGTTTTTTTCTACATAAACAAGAAGAAGCCTATCATTGAGAGAGTCATCACAATCAAATAATGAGATTAATAAATAACAAATCACAATCAATTTGATGCTAATGTAAATGTTGCTCACAAATGATAAATCAGAACTTAGAAATCACAGATCACATTAATAACACGTGTTTAAAATGACCAGCTATGAAGCACGGAAACTCTCCACGTCTAACCTTTCCCCATTCCAGGAACTCAAAAGCGTGTTGAAAACTCAGAAACTTCAAATTACAGTTTTGGGGCCGTTTCAGTAATCAAGAAGAATTGGGAAACTTGTTTCCCTGAATAATTCACATCTCGGAAACCTTGGGTTTCCATTTTTTCTTTTCTAAGTGGTTCTCTAAAGGAAGACAGTGTCTTTTTTAAAATCTTTAGTGAATTTCGGTGGTATTTCTTCCTAGCAACATTTCATAACACAATGCATTGCTAGAAATATATTGCATTTTTATGTTTAATTAAACTTATGGGCCAATATAAAACGATTTCTAAATTTGATCATTTATAATGTTTTTATTATTGGGTAATTAAACAAGTTCTGTGAAAAAAATTATGCGCATGTATATATAAATGAAAAACAAGTGTGCATTAACGAAAGAATAATTATAAGTATATCCTTCTACTTTTTACATGTTTCCCCATGTTTCGTATACTATATTTTTTGAAATTGCATTTCTGGTGTTTCCTGTTTCCATGCTACTTAGATGACCAGTAGCTCACTCAAATCACAAGTAAACAAGGCCGTCTTTTAGGAGGTGCAATAGGTGCTTGGCACCGGGGCCCACTCATGTAGGGGCTCCAAAAATTTAGAATGTAATATTAGTTATAAGTTTATTTTTATAGATGTTATGTATTATTCAAGATTTCAAAAGATATACGGAGTATAAATTTTAGATTCTCTAGTATTTCATTGAACTGTCTAGTCTACATGTATTTCATTGTTCAAATTTGTAATTTTGTTGTTTTAGGGGGCCTCAATTTTCCATTTGGAAATGAGATCTCCAAATTTATTAGACTGCCCTACAAGTAAACATAACAATAAGAAATGGAGTGAAAGTATAAGGAATGGAGCTGGAATTCTGGAAATAATTCCTAAATTCTAATTTATGGAACTCCTAGTTTATGGAAATACTAAAATCTGGAATTCTGGAAACAAAGGCTTATTCTAATCTCTAAAGCTGAAAATAAAAAGTATAACAAAAGTAAGCAATTAAAAATCCTACCTCAAATCCGGAGAGGCGCAAAGCAGAGACTGAGAGTCCTAGCAGCTAGCAAATAGAGGCGCCTGAATTTCGTGTTGTGGGACTTCGACTAGCGAAGACTGAAGAAGACGAACGGAGTGCTCAACGACGATGCTCGATGCGAGTTTGCGCCGCTGCTGTCATTTTTTATTTTCGGCGTGGGCCGTGAATGCGTGAGTATTTTGGGCCAATTTTTCATTTTCGAGTTTTTTAGATTGAAGTCCCACAAGGCCCACGTGCCGATAAGGAATGGAACTTTTTTGGGAAAAATCACAAATAGCCTAAAAAACAAAAATAGTATCACCTACATCCCGATGGACTTTGTCAAATGCAAAGTATGTGAGAAATAAGAATAGTAAAAATTGTGTGTTTGAGATTTATGCAAAGAAAAGAGAAATGTGCAGAAGCACAAAATAGTTGCTTTAGTATGAAAGTGGGAAAGTTTTTTAGTACAACCAAAAAAGAAAAGTTGTCAAAGTCCAATGAGACGGACGGAGAGAATATCACTTTTTATCACCTCTTGTGACCTAATTAAGAAACTTAAGAAAGAATGAGAAGATGTTTGTATAATTATGTTTCTGTGAGGTTTGAATGACATGTATGCACATATTCGTTCCCAACTCGTGATAATGGATCCCGTGCCTTCAATCATTAAGATTTTCAATGTAGTTCTTCAACATCAAAGGCAATTTGTTGGTGATTCAATTCCATCTTATCTTCACCTACTGATACTGTTGCATTTATCAATTCTAGAGAAAATCCAAATCAAATGTTCATTCCAAAAGTCACACATAACAATTACAAGAACAACAATGTTACCCCAGCAGACCCACTGTGGAAAGATTAATCACACCATTGAGACATGTTATCATAAGCACAGATTTCAAGCAGGGTACGAGACTCGTGCAACAGAAACAACTCTTCAATTTTTCAACCTTCTGCAAGTTTGGCTGAAGTTGATACAGATACTACCTCACATAATACTTCCCTGGGTAATGGTGTTAGTTGTGACCAGTTCACCTTTTCAAAAGATCAATACAATGTCATCATAGCTTTGCTCTAACAACCCAAATAACATCTTTCTTTCTCTTCTGTCAATAACATCAGCATTTTCAAAATATGAGTTCAGGTAATCTCTTCTCTTCCACTTGGATTCTTGATAGTGGTGCCCCACAAACCATATTTGTCCTAGTAACTCTTTCTTCTAATCTCTTAAAAAATCAAGCCCATCATGTTAATTTACTTAACAACACTTCTATCCTGGCATCCTATTCTGGTAACACTCAGTTGGGAAATATATTTATTAAAAATGTTCTCTACATCCCAACCTTTTCTGTACATCTCATTTCAATCTCAAACCTGCTCAAAACCATTCCTTGCTTTCTCTTCTTTTCTTCTAACACATGTTTCATTGTACAGAGCTCTAATTTCAAGAAGATTGGAGTGGCTGAAATGTACAATGGACTGTTTCACTCGAAGGATTCCAGTGCTTTGAAAAAGATCAATTGTTCATTAGGTTCATTCAGTGTTTTAGATAGTACTTCTCGTGCAAATTCCATTTTCAACAATGTAAATAGTTCCATGATATGGCACAACACACTTGGCCATACTTCTGATAAAGTGTTGGAAGTTTTGTGTTCCAAGTATAATGACATTTCTTCTTCTTATTTGCAACCTTGTGGCCCTTGTCATTATGCCCTTGACATTCATATCTTTTCTATTCTAATTGCTCTCCTACACATGTTTCTTTCTGTTTATCTATCTCTGCCATTTCCGAACCTAAGTCCTTTAAAGAAGCCATGAAACTGGACTATTGAAAAAAGGCTATGATGACAGAAATTGAGGCTTTGCAAGCAAACCAGACCTGGTAATTGATTTCACCACCTCCAGGTAGCCCCGTTGTAGGGAGTAGATGGGTTTACAAGGTCAATCACAAAGGAGATGGTACTACATAAAGATATAAAGCTCGGATGGTAGCTCAAGGATATACACAGACATAAGGGGTGGATTTCTTTAAAAAAAAATCTCCAGTGGAAAAGATAACTACAGTCAGATTCCTTTTATCCATTGTTGTTTCTAAAAAGTGACATCTTCACTAATTAGACGTAGACAATGATTTTCTATATGGTGATCTTCATGAAGAGGTATATATGAAACCTCCTCTTGGTTTTATACCTCCTAAACCAGGTTTAGTCTGTAAACTACAAAAGTCACTTTATGGGTTAAAACAAGCCAACAGACAATGGAATCAGAAGCTGACTTCTTCTCTCATTCAACTTGGATATGATTAAAGTATTTCAGACTATTCTTTGTTATTAAGAAGTCTGATTCATCTTTTACTGCATTATTAAAAAAGGATGAAACCCCATCCCCGAGAGCCTCCGACACCGACAGGGCGGTAGGTTGGAGGATGTAAATTGGACTATAATCCCAATTTGAGAAATAGAGAGTGAGAATCTGTCTGATTTATGTTTTCCTTACTAGAAACAATTTGGAAGAAATTAATTCACTTAAACACATCTTCATAATCAGTTTCAGTGAAAACAGTCCAAAAGAAAACATTCCAGTCCAAAAGAAAATATCCTATATACTACCTTCGTCCCAAAAAAATCTTCCCACTTACCTTTTTGGGATTTCCCAATTTTTTTTTCTCATTTCTCTTTTTGGAAAGGTTTGTGTGGCTACAATTCATTTACTTTTTTCTTACTCAATCACAACCATACATTTTCACTTTATTCTCACTTTCTTAAACTACGATCCAAGTCAAATGAGAAATAATTTTTCGGGACGGAGGGAGTATAATATAAACCCTACCCAATCATTTTTACCCGCAGCTGGTTAGCCGCTAGGTGTCCAATGGGATTTGTGAGTAAGGTGACCCAGCCCAATCGGCTTTTACCCGAAAAATTCGAAAAATTCTGGCTGAGTCGGTTTTGATCAGCCTTAATGTAATGCCGAACGGCTTTGGGTCCAACAGCCGGTAAAAGCCCATTTAATATTTGCACTCACCCAAGCACACGCGCCACTGCGATCCTCCGTTACGGAAAGGAGAATGATCGGAATTCCGAGGCGCAATGAGATATGAGACTAATTTCAGCATTAGCCCACTACACCCACCTCCCCTTATTCCATTCACAAAACACTTCTCACTTTTCACCCATTCCAGCGCTTCACCAGGCCTTAATAAGATTCAAGCACTCCAACCCGTCACTGTCTCACTGCTCCTGCATTCTGTCCCGGAGGTTTCGCTGCGGAACCAGTATGGTGGACTTTGAGGCACCTCCTCCTCCGGTTCAAGTAAAAGACCGAATCGATTTGACGGCCAAGGAGGAGCAGATTTTTGACCGCCTCCTGCAGGTCGTGCGCCACTTTAATCTCCAGACGCAGCTCCGGGTCGCTGGTGGATGGGTTCGTGATAAGGTGTGGACTGATACTTTTGCCACAGCTCCGTGTAGCATTTTACCGACTTAAATGACTGATTTTTTCTTTCTTTCATTGTAATTGACTGATTTTTTTTTATCATTTTGACTTTTATATTAAAAATTGTTTTTTTTATATAAAAAAATTGATTTTTTATCAATATTTTATATATATAAATGGTTGATTCGTGTAGCCTACCCAAAATTTCGTATTCGTGTTAGCCTACCCGATTTACTAAGGGCTTGGATTTTTCTTTTTCTCCTACCCAAAATCTTGGATTGGTATTAGCCTACCCAAACTCTTGGATTGGTGTTAGCCTACCCAAAATACTAAGTCTTAGATGTTGTTGATATTTATATAGAGATAAGAGATGAAATCTGAATACACGCCAAGCTTTTCGATGTATTCATTTTCATCTTTTCAAATGTAACTCAGAAATGAACATTCTACACTATTTAAGTCTGAAATATCAATGCCTGAAGTCCATCTTCCAGCTCGTTTTAAACCTACCAGTGCAATGTGTTTCCCTGATTCTATGTAAATATTGTAATCTCATTTGTAGTGCATTCTGACTTATTGAATTTTTTCTCTCCTTTTTGAAGCTTAGATTTTCTGTTGAAGGTGTTCCTCTTGATTAATCTTTTCTTCTTCTTCTATATATTTCCCATGAAGTTATTGGCATGCTTTCACTTTTTAATTTTGTTTGATCAGAATTCTGTAAGGCCTGAGTTCTTCTGCCAATATATTTTTTTATCACAACTCCATAAAGCCTGAATAGAATTTTCATTTTAAGTCATTAAACTCCCTGAGTCCCTGTAGCAGCCGTTCTATATGGGCCCCATTTCCCATGAAACCATTGGTTTGGCCCGAAAAAATGAAGTTGCATATATTTTCCTTGCCCAAGGCTTTCATGACTCGAAGTCCGCAGTAGTTTTGGATTTTTCATTTGAGCTTTATATTGATTTTTTAAATTTTCTCCTTCCTTTACCTGAGACAATGTATTCATGTTGCAGCTTCTTGGTAAAGAATGCTGTGATATAGATATCGCGCTTGACAACATGCTGGGAAAAGAGTTCTGTGAGAAGGTCAATGAGTACTTATTATTATCAGGAGAAGAAATTCAGGGAGTAGGAGTCATCCAGTGGTATTACTTTTAATAATCAAGGCCGTCTAATAATTTGAGGCCCTGCTCTAAATTACATATTGTGGCCCCATATTATCAAGAAAAAGCATAGAATTACATAATTAAGTATTAAAATGTATATTGAAAAATTAAAACATCATTAAAGTTATAGTCCTTCTTTGTACAGATATTAAAATCAATTGACTGACAAGCGACATTTATCTGTTTTACTTTATTTTTTTAAGTTTCAAGCTTATGGTTCTCTGGGATAGTGACCGATGCATTTGATCTATTTTTGCTTGATTTTTAGTTTGGCAGTCTGAGCTCTACATTTGTTTAATTTTTACAGAACGATTTACACTTTTTATAAACTTTCAACAGTTTCAAGGATAAAATGGGAATATTGTTGACCATAGAGCCGTAGAGGCAGGGGCGTATGCGTATCCAGGGTGGGGGCAGCCGGGCAGGGGGGCAGGTGCCCCCACTCAACCCCCACCAAACCCCTATCTATATATTCAATAAATACTTATATATACAAGTAGAGTAAACAAACTTCTCCCCAGCGCAGCGGCAAGTAAGGTGTGGATGTCCACTTACTCTTCATTACGGTCGTGAGTTCGAAACTGGCATCAAGCATTTCTCAATTTTGTTTTCTTTTGAAGCCTTAAACCATTTAAAGTGACGTTACATATTTCTATTTAATTTTGTCTTGTGACTTTAACAATTGCTTTTTTGTACATACTTCCTCCGTATTTAAAAGTTTGCTACACTTTCCTATTTGAGATGTATTTAAAAGTTTGCTACACTTTCCCTTTTTGGTAAGTTTTTCCTTTAAAAATACTCAACTACACTCACTTTTTCTACTTTCTATCTTGTCTTTCCTACCTTTTCACCTTCTCTCCTATTTTTTCTACACTATTCATTACCCCTACTATTTCCCCTTTAAATATTGTGCCAAGACATAATGTAGTGATCTTTTAAATACGGAGAGAGTAATATAAATTGGTTTTTTTAGTGTACTTGTGAATTCGAAGTTTGAATTAATTTTAAGTACATAGTTAATTTTTCAATTCCCTTATTCCATTCGTTTATATTAACATAATTTTGAACAAATTACAAACAACGTGTGATTAAATTTTATTTCTGACAAAGTGAAATTTATTTATTGTGATTTTTAATTATGATATCATAATGATTTTGTTCAGTGAATATTCTAAATAAATAACATTTCTCAATTTTGTTTTTACTTTTGCTCTTTTGAAGCCTTAAACCATTTAAAGTGACTTTACATATTTCTATTTAATTTTTGTCTTGTGACTTAACAATTACTTTTTTGTACATAATATAAGTTGGTGTTTTTAGTGTACTTGTGAATTCGAAATTTAAATTAATTTTAAGTACATAGTTAAATTTTCAATTCCTTTATTCCATTCGTTTATTTATTAACATAATTTTGAACAAATTACAAACACCGTGTGAATGTGTGATTAAAATTTATTTCTGACGAAGTGAAATTTATTTATTGTGATTTTTTAAGTATGATATCATAATGATTTTGTTCAGTGAATATTCTGTTATTTATGTTTGTCTTTACAATATTTTATCTTAATGTGATTAGTTGATGACATGCGTGAGATAATGTTTAAAGCCAATTCGCCCCCACTGACGAATTTTTCCGGATACGCCATTGCATAGAGGACCAATATCTCATTTTCTAGATGCTGAACAATGAAGCTAATTGATTTATTTTGTGGCAAGTTTTGTCCCTCTTTAGCCCAGTGGAGGCATTGGTTACTAGTTATGTACTATATTTTTTCATATCACAGCAATCCTGATCAGTCAAAACACTTGGAAACAGCAAGGATGCGCCTTTGTGATGTATGGATTGATTTTGTTAACTTGCGAGCAGAAGATTACAGTGAAAATAGTCGTATTCCAACAATGGTAAGTACCCTTAGGGCGTGGTTCATTGCATCAAAATCCCATAATGTGATAGCTACACATAAATGACTTGGTTTATTTTGATTCACTGCCGATTGCACAAAAAAGTTCACCTACAGTAATGAACAGTACATTAATTTGGGTAGAGAATAAGACTGAATATTGAATGTTTAGGTCACAGACTCACAGTCAAATTACATTATAGGATTATGCTATTATTTATGATTATGGTGTATTCAGAGACTGCTTTAAATTGCTGGATGAGTATGGAATAGATGAAGCTGTTTAGGTAATTAACAGATAAATGATAGATCTTGTACAGTTGTACACTAGCATTCTTTGTAATTTTTCATATGTTAAATCGCTATAATTGTTAATGCCTGTTTCATAGTTCTCTACTTTATTTGTTGCACAGAGATTTGGCACCGCAAAAGAGGATGCTTATCGCAGGGACTTGACCATTAACAGGTGCGTCTGTCTTTAATCCCAGCAAATAGTTTTGTTTGATTTTCTTCCATTCAATAAATGTTGAGTGCAATTATGTAGTATTACTAGTATATGTGCGTGTGTTCTGTCTGGCATCATTGTCTCCAGAAAATACCTCACTGATTCTTATTTTCCTTAAACAGCCTCTTTTACAATATTAACTTGAGTTCTGTTGAAGATTATACTGGAGAAGGTATATGCACATTTCTTATGATCAATGTCGGTTGTGTCAGGTAGCCAATATGCATCTTTAAAAAGTTTAGTTGCATTTATCAACCTTATTTTATCTAATTCAGGTATTACCGATCTCAAGTGTGGCAGAATTATGACCCCACTGCCTCCTAAACAAACTTTTTTGGACGATCCATTAAGAGTTCTTCGAGCTATTCGTTTCGGTGAGTAGCAGCTAATAGTTCCCTGCCTCATATCTTCAAGTGGAAGTAAAGTTGGATTCCTGTTAACCATTCCTTGTTTATACTATGGAAGTCCTGTTTGCACGGTATTTTTATTGACTGCTGAGTGATGTCAATAAGTGGCTATTTAGGTGCAAGGTTTGAATTTATGCTAGATGAAGAGCTTAAGAAAGCTGCTTCAGATGATGATGTCAAGGCTGCCATTGCAGATAAGATTAGCAGAGAACGCATTGGCCATGAGGTATGCAACAAATGTGTTTCCATGTTTGTTATCATGTGCCTACTTAGTTTTATAAGTCTACTCATATTTCAACCCTGGTTTGCTTCAGCGTTTGAGCCTTAAAGCAGTTTTAGCTGCTAATCTTATACATTTATGCATAACCTCTTTATTATCTTACTCTATTTTATCTGGTCTAAGTATCTTTACACTATTATTTATGTTTACTTGTTATCTTACAGACCGATCTCATGATATCTGGCAATCAACCATTGAAAGCAATTAAATATGTGGCTGACCTCCAATTATTTTGGGCTGTATTTAGTCTTCCTGCTGATTTCGAGCCTCCAATCCCAGAGAGTTGTGACAAGTATCTTAATTAACTCATAACATTTTTTAGAAGTTGTATTTTTGTATTTATTGGAGTTATCATCAAGATCGTGAATCTTTTGAAATGACTAACTTCCCTGTAAGATAATTCTGCCTAACTATCCAACTAACTTGTAACAAACAAAAATATGTTATGTCATATGTGTTCAATTGTGTTTCCATTTAATTAATAAAAAAGCTAAGTTATCAGGTAAGTGGAAGAATATTTGCATTCAGAATTTTCTCTAGCATCGGATGCCTTGTCACCCCTGTTTATTTTGCTTTTTTAAACATGTGCACTCCATATTCAATAAGATATTTTGAAATAGTTATATACATGTATTTAAAATTTTCCATGTATATCTTAATATCATTTCTCTTCATAACTGAAGCGTTGAGAAGGATACGCTTCTGATGGCACTTAGTAAATGCATATCGTAGTTACAAATTGGACCCTTCCCCAGGCCCTCACCTTGCGAGGATGTCATTGTGCACTGGGCTGCCTAACGTAGTAGTTACAAATTCTTAAAATAAAAAAATCTTAAGCATATCTCTCAAAAAAAATCTTAAACATGGGTTTCTGTTTGTAAATTCTACAACCTTGATATTCTAGTTTATGCAAGGACTTCTATAAGGAATCTGCTATAATCTCCAGGGAACCTACTGATGTATGTGTGGAGCATTTAAGAAAATCAACTGAGTCGTGATTCATGATGAATGTTATTCTTTATTGGATTATATGTGTATTTCTTTACAAAATCACCTTTTCTAAGTTGCCTAAATCCAGTTTCTGTGATTTATTTTATTTATAGAATGAAAAACAGATTTGACTACGTAATTTAATTTGTATGTTAGGCTGTGTGTTGCGTGCATGGATCTAGCATGCAGACTTCTGCGTTTAATTGGATGCTCTTTGACGGTAAGTATCTGCATTTATAGATGTTTTTCCTTTGCTGCCCTTTGGCCGTAAGTGTGTGCACTAGCAGATGATTTTCCTTGAGTTCATCACTGCCATGAACTCATGAGGCAAATCTGTCATAAAGTTAGTTCAAGAAGGGTTTCATTGTCATCGTATGAAAAATTGTCTCATTGTTTATTAACATGGGTTAATAAATCGTGTTGGTGCACCCGATCAAGCTCCTAAGCGCATTATGAGAAGGGAAAAAAACCACCAGAACATCAATTATCAGATTTAGGCTCTCTTTTTACAGTATATAGATAGTCATGGGGTGTCTGCCTTTTTTGGTTATATGACTGCAGCCTGCAGATCATTTTGATTCCATGTTATGTAATCATTGTTTGAATTTGTTTTTATACTTTTTCTTTGTTTTTAGGATGACCAACGGAGGATTTACTTATATGCTGCTTTGTTTCTGCCGTTTAGGAATACTAAATACAAAGACAATAAAGCTAAAAAGGTGAAGTAATTGCATGCCTTTTTCACATTGCACTCAGTCTTGACTAAATTTATTTATTCATTGCTACCATTTTTAGCAGCTAATGTTCATTTACTACAAAAAGACCACTAGCGCAAATTTTGCTTCTTGATTTATACCCACAAACATGCTATTAGTAAACATGTTCTAAAACATAGTTGAGGTTCTTGTTTGCTCAATACCTGTTTTGTCCTTCGGTTTGAAATGAATATTTACTGTGTACATGTGAACAGATTGCAGTTGTGAGTTATATCTTCAAAAATTCTCTTAAGCTGAAATCCAGTGATTCAGAAACAGTAAGCTGCAATAGTTACATTATTATTATTATCATTTCCATTTCCACAATACTTGGCACAACTTTTTACTCCCTGACACTTGCCCCAAATATCATTATTAGAAAAAAGCGATCGTAATTTAAGTGTTAGTTAAAAATATGGCATGTTTGCAGGTCTTGAGCTTGCATAGCGCGACAAAAAAACTTGTATCACTGATTCGGTACATTACATCTGAAGATACAGAAGTTATTGAAGTGGATTGGAAAAAAGAAACCATCGATGTTCCTGTTGCTTTGAAGTGTAGAGTACTTATTGGTAAGAATAGCTGTTACTTCTCATGCAGGGGTACTCATATATATTAATGCTTTTTGGACAGTATTGCCTATGCTGTATTTGCTTCATTGCTTGTGTACTGTCAATCAATCTTCGAATTCAGTTTTTGTTTATCAATTGACAGGTTTGGTGCTCCGGGAAGTTAAAGAATTTTGGCGCGTTTCCCTCGCTCTCTCCATGCTATTATACCCCATGGATCTGGAAATAGATGACAGTTGTGAGATGGAGAAGAGAAGAGAATTATTTAAGACAGTTGAGAGCACCATTCTCAATCTAGGTATTATTAATGATCCTATGCTCTTCTCGTGTCCTTTGAGCTCTGGGTTTAGATTGTAGTCATTCTGAATAACTTCTATGGTCGGTCTGGAACCCTGAAAGTACAAGGCAAACCAAATAGCAAGGAGAACATAGTAGAAAATTGGAAGGAAAGATGTTTGGAAAAATAAAAGATAAGCTAAGGCTCATTGGCTCAATTATTTTAGATCCTTTTTGGGTTTAATGCACCAAACCCCCTTCTTATTGAAATTCGGCGCATCAAACCCCCCTATGTTATTATTAATCATGCGTAGAATCTCTTCTATGAACAAATTTAATTGTCAAATAAAAGAAAAATGCTTAACGTTTTTGTTTAATTTAGAGATTTTTGATAAATTTTACTTTCATATTTAATCATAATATTAAGAAAAGTGGGCTCTGCGCATGAATAATTATAATAACACAGGGGGTTTGATGCATTTTTTTAAATCACATGCGCTAATGCGTTGAATTTGTATATCACGAGGGGTTTGGTGCATTACCCATGCTTTTTTTCTTTTCATTTTAGATACTAATGTGTAAATATACAAAGTCTAATGCCTATTGCATAAACTGACTTGTGGTTTGTGATTCCTTGAATTTCTTGTGATCCACAGGCCTAGACAGGGTCTGGGAAGTTAAGCCATTGGTGAATGGGAAGGAAATCATGAATATTTTGGAGATTAAAACTGGAGGACCAGTTGTAAAAGAATGGGTATGACATTTTACAATCTTGCTGTACTATTATTACTTCATTTCATTTTCATTTACCCCAGTGCCGCAAAGGCTCCCCACCTACGGTGGGGTAAGGGGGGTCGGATGTACGCAGTCTTACACCTGTACTAAAGCACAAAGAGAATGTTTCCGGATGACCCATAGTGAAAATCGCGTCCAAAATTGCATGGACTGACTGCAGTACTATTATTACTCCGGTATTATTTTTTTATTAATCCAGTGACTAGCTAACGGGCCTCGTTTTTTCGTTTTTAGCAACAAAAATTGCTGGAGTGGCAACTTGCATATCCTAGTGGGACAGCAGAGGAATGCATTGATTGGATGAAAGAGGCCAAATCTAAACGTACTAAGAGGGAGTAGTTTGAAATTGCACTCTCTAAAGACTGAACAATTTTTATGTCTAGTACTAGTATGCACAGTTAACTAACCCTAAAGACAAGTGTCAATTGTCATCTATAATCGATGAGAAATGCCCTCCCTAGTTCAGTTTTGGTAGTTCCCTTTTCCAAAGCATTTTCTTTGTTTTTGTAAATGACTGACTAATGCTACTAGTTTTACTACTATTAGCCCTGCGAAGTTTGATGGTATCCCAGACTTAAAGAACTTCAGTTCCACCCACTGATTGTGTTTGTAGTGACTATTGGGTCCATTATTTTTGAGTTTTCTAAATGTAGTCACAATTACTAAATGAGAGTAATGACATAAATAGCGGCCCACAATTCAAGTAAGCCTGGTTACGTACCGATTGGGCATGCATGGACAGGACATCATGCCTAGAAAGATGGTCAGCGTACTTAGAATGAAGGATTTTCTTTTGTAGTGTTGGTCATACTTAGGGACCAGACATTTATTAGATTTAGACCAGTTAAGCCTAACAAATTTCAGTCCAAAAAGAAAACATCCATAGAGCTATCACCGTAGAAAATAGAAATGACCCGTTGAGCATGACATTGTACCATCTCTACAAGGGCATATATGCATGGATAGAACATCATGCCTAGAAAGACGGTCAACGTACTTAGAATGACGTATTTTCTTTTGGAGTGTTGGTCATACTTAGGGATGGACTCGGGCCGGGTGGCCCGACCCGGAACCGGCCCGGGATCGGCACTGTTCCGGCCTGGCCCGACCCGGTGGCCCGGTCAGTGACCGGTCCGGGTAGGCCCGGCCCGTGGGTTTTCCGGTCCGGGCTCGGGTCACCCAAAACAAGGCCCGACCCGGCCGGGCCCGGGCCCGGTTCGGGCCATTTTTTTTTTGTTTTTTCAATTTTTTTTAACTTTTCGGGTTGGGCTGGGTATTTTGGGCCATTTGGGGTGGTGGTTTGGGGGGTTGGGGGTGGGAGGGGGGTTAATTAGGAAGAGGAAAACAAAAAAAAAATATATATAATGGGCCCGGCCCGACCCGACCCGGCCCGGCCCGGCCCCGGTGGTTACCCGGTCCGGTCCCGGGTCCATCATTTCTGACCCGCCCGGGCCTAGGCTCGACCCGGACCCGGACCCGGCCCGGACCCGAGTCCAACCCTAGTCATACTTAGGGACCAGATGTCCAGACATTTATTAGACCAGCTCAACTTAACAAATTTCAGTCTAAAAGAAAACATTCATAAAGCTATCACTGTAGAAAATAGAAATGACGAGTTGAGCATGACATTGTACTATCTCTGCAAGGGCATATAGACATGGCACATCAAGCATGATATGGCATGTTGCCACCTTTCTATTACACATACATGTTGCTTCGAGGAAGTTACATGGCCAATGGCCAATATCCCAATAATGAATCCCACAGGTCACGGGACAATTCACGTTGGGGATGGATTGGGCCTGGATCGGGCTCCAGGACGGGTCGGGGCAGGATTGGGGGTTTGGGATGAAGGCCAAGTACCGGTTTGGGTTGGTACCGAGCCCGAGTCGGGTCTAAGTTTTTTTTTTTTTAATTTGATATTTATAATTTATTCCTACCCCCACCCCCACCACCCAAATCACCCCGCCCGCCTAGCAGCCAATGAATGAGAAAAACTAAAAATAATAATAATTTGGGCCCGGATCGACCGGGTCGGTCCACCATATATGCATCCCGTAGCCTGCCCCTAATACCCCCGGTCTTGGTACCGCCCCGCCGGTACGGGCCTGAACAGTATCGAGCCCGGTCGATCCATCCTAGATTCCTAGTCCATCCTTAATTCACGTCACTCCCGCAAATCACGAAATTCAGGCATGGTGATTGGTGACCACATTGTTAGAATAATTCTTGTCTCATTTTATATTATAAATCCTTGTAACTATTGGAAGAAAAGATCAAGCTTAATTCACCGAATACATTTATCTCCCTAAATATTATACTGATTGCTTTTAGTTACATATTTATGACTAAAATAAAGATTATTTACAAAAAAGTGACTAGTGAGTAGTGACTATAGTAGTAATGATATCATAGTAACTTATGTTCAATTTTTAAACTTAAATTATAATGACAGTACATTATAAATAAGTTTTATTTTAATAATATTTTTGAAAAAAATCTAATTATTTTCCGATGGGTATATTTTGAGAGATTTTTTTTTTTAAATTTAGCATGATTTTAGAAGTAATAGGCAAAGAAACATACATACATTAATTAATGTGAAGTATTAATCGAACTATTATGAAAAGTAACAACCCAATATACCTAATTAATTGGCTGGGAGCCTAGGACGGAGGGGATTAATGAACATTAACTAACTTTTAATATCTCAAATAAATTTAACGTAACTCATATTTTCCCTCAATGCTAGATATACGTTTATCGTAGTTTATTTAATTTGTAATTCATTACATGCCCTCATTAAATTCTCAAACTCCTAAATAAATACCTCACCTCCATAGTCTCATTTATCTAAAGTTTATTATCCCAAAAGCTAAATCAATAAGACGCTGAAATATAATCATGTCACGCCCTACAGCTTTCACTCCTTTATTTTTTAGCCTAATAGTGATTACTTTAAGTGCAACAATAGCTATTGTTTCATCCTTAGATTATTCAAAACCATATATTGTTCTCACTGAAAAGCCTGATGAAAATCCTCAAACTCACTATATTAAAATCTTGACCTCTCTTTTTGGCAGGTACTATACTTCTATTTTGGAAAATCTCCCTTTTGTTAATTCGAGTTATATCATGTTTCACTTGGCTAATTACACATGTGTATGGTGGATGGTGTTTCAAGTGAGGTTGAAGCAAAGAAGGCGTTACTTTATGTCTATCAATATGCTACTCAAGGATTTGTAGCTATACTCACTCCTGAAGAGGCATCTCGTCTATCTAGTAAGCCTTCTTTTATTTTAGACTTAATTTACGATCCGAGTGTCACAATATATTTGAGCAACTATTGTTGTTTTCTTAATTATAATTTGCAATCACGTGATAAATGTACTAATCACGTACTTAATAATATTCTTGCAGACTTTAATTTGGGCATTACTTAACAAATTAAATACTTGTACCATCAATCAATATAAAAGTATTCCGTATATAGCACGCACGTAATTCGAATTTCATTTTGACTTTAATTTGCAGAATATCCTGGTGTGCTATCAGTAGTCGAAGACCAACTTGTGGCATACAGCCCATACAATGATGACACATCATCCCAGATTCGGAACTAGAAAGATATCAAGGGAGAAATATAATGAATTATGCGCTCATTTACACGCCCGTTTTTTTCATCTTTACTTAGACAATTATGTTTCGTTTTTTGCTAAGAAAACTGTGTGATTCTGAAAAGAATTATTTTGTGTGGCATAGATAATTCACTTTCTGATGGTAACCGACCATTTTTCTTACAAAAATGAAAAAATATTTGTCATCAATGTGTATCTATTATAGAATGTTTCGAATAACTTTTGTATGAGCATCATCATTGTTGAAAAAGAAAATCTAAACACCATCTGATCGCAATAGGAACTGGCAAATCCCGACTCATGAAAAAGATACAACCGTTACTTCTTTTACTTTTGAAGTCAGTTTGATAATAATGAAATTGACGGATTGTACAAAAATTTATGAAGTTTTGCTGAAGTGATTGGATTCGCTGATTTATGAAAAAATTATATTGAAAATATATTTTATTAATAAAGTAAAGAAAAGATTATATGAAAAATATCTAAAATTGTCCTCTACAGATATTCAGTTAGAGAAATAATTTTAAACTTACTTATTTTGATTGTGACTTGTTAGCATGCTCTTAGTGTCTCATCGATAATATGATGTGCAAAGAGGGTTACATAATTGGACTTCATAATTTAGAAGACCTAAATTTCAAAATTGTATTCTATATGTACTCTATTGTGTGTAATATACAAAGGGTAGGGAGAATTCCCTAAACAGGAGTAAAAAAGTTTTGAAATTCCAAAATAGGAGTATCATGTTTTTTATTCCTGAAATAAGAGTAAATTTATGCCAAGTTTGGCATTACTAGACTTTAAAACATGACATTTTTTCCAAACTTGGCAGATTACTCCTATTCAGGGAATAAAACACATTATACTCCTATTTTGGAATTTCAAAACGTTTTTACTCCTATTTAGAGCAATTTATGATATACAAACTATAAAAGTTATTCCTTCCGTTCCGTTGGAATGTTCCCGGTTTGACCTACACACATATTAAGGAAATAAACTTACCAGGGGGTAAATTTTTCTGTTTTGACACTGTTTCGACACTGTTTGACACGGTTTTGCACTGTTTGACCCTGTTTTGATGTAGGATAACTTTCCATTTAGGGAAATGAGAACTTTCCAACGGGACATCCAAAAAAGGAAAGCAAGAACATTCCAACGGGACGGAGGGAGTATTATTTAAAACGAAATCGTTTTTTATAAATAGATAAAAAACACAAGTATATGAGAGAGAATGATCTAATGCTCCAAACTTACACAAATTTAGAGTCTTATAAGAATTTCAAAGAAGTATATGAGCATATAAGATTTTGGGACTCGTTGTAGTCTTGATAAAAACACAAGTAAGTATATGAGTATATAAGATTTTGGGACTCATTGTAGCCTTGATCTATATATTCGCTTGTAGACTTTGACACCCATTTAAATTACATTATTATAGGGTTAACGATCTGAAAGGATTCATTGAATCTTTTCCGTTCAATGTCACATCCTATTGTAGCCTTATGCTATTCATTCGCTTGTATCTTGGTTATCATTTAATGAATAAATTAGTTATCGGGTATTAGCCCTTAATAGGACTAAAATTAGTCCAAAATTCAACAATAGGAGTACAATTCCTTTATTCCCAAAATAGGACTAATATATGTCCATTCTTCCCATTCTACCATTTTCCTATAATTTCCAATAGATTTATTTTATTAATAAAAAAATCATAGTTTTATTTTTAATTAAAATATAAAAAATAATAAAATATTTATAATTAATAATAAAAATGTGAAAAAATAAACAAAAAATAAATAAAAATTTTAAAATCAAAATAAAATATTTAAAAACTTTAAAAAAGTATAAAAAATAAATAAAATACCTAAAAAATATTTATAAAATATGTAGGTCACTGTCAACACGTCCTCTACCCCCTAGCACCACCAGATCCGATCGTCGGAAAAAGTGCCATCTTGTGTAAAACATGCCACATTTCACTGAAAATGCCATGAAGATGACATTTTTACTCTTTGAAAATATCCAGCTTTCTCTTCAAAATTGCCATCATGATTGCATTTTTTCCCCAACTTGGCAATCTTTTCCAGAGACCGGAGGTGGCGGTGCTAGAAGGTGGGTGTGGTGGTGGTTGAGGTCTGCATATTTTTAATTTTTTTTACGATTTTTTTTTATTTTGATTTTTTATATTTTATAATGATTGTTTAAAAATTCCCATTAGGAAGCACAAAGGAAAGGGTAGAATAGGAAGAGTTAGTCCTATTTTGGGAATTTAAACTTTAAACTCCTATTGTTGCAATTATCCTTTTATTTAGTCCTATTTAGGTAAGTCTGCCATTAGTTATTTGATTTAAAAAAGAGACTTTGGGCTCGATTAGTTAATGAATGAGATTCAATATGTTAGTACAATTGGTTTAGTTCTCTTATGACTATGCACTATTACAATTTTTTGTATTTAACTACGAGGAAAGAGTCAATTGAGTACATCAACTTGTATGAGGTGGAGTAAAGAATACACTCTATTGCATTTGATATTCGTAAGTACATAAACTCATGTTTTTAGTGTTAACTGAGTACATTTGTTAGATTAATACATTATGACTAAATTGGCTAACACAATGATGAGTAAGAAGCGGTAGTCGACTAAGGGGAAGTCGATCAAAGTTCCGGCATCGACCTTCAGGTAGTCAACTAAAACGAGAAAGTTGACATTCAGAGGTCGACGTGCAAGGGGTGCACTGACCACGGGGAAGTCGATTAGCAGGGGACTGACGTCGACCAAGCAGAAGTCGATCAAGAGGTTGGGGGCGGACATTGACCTTTAAGAAGTCAAACTATTAGCATTCTGTTAGACAACTCAGTCATATTGAAGTGTTAATCTAACAAGGTAATCAATTAAAACTAAAAACCAAGTTTTTGTATTGAGAAACGTTAGATGCAATATAATGTAATACTTATTACTCCATTTTATGCAAATTGACGTACTCAATTGAGTGTTATGTCATTTATTTATAATTAAACAAAGAGTAAAGTGCATAAATGGTCCTTGAACTATCATCACCATATCGTTTTGGTTCTCGAACTATTAAATCTATCATTTTAGTCCTTAATCTATTTCATCTATATTAATAGAGTCCTTCCGTTAAATTTGCCGTTAACTTTGACGGAAGCTAATTAATTTATTAACATCTCATAATTTTAAACATATTTATACAATCTACTGGATATGGAGAACCCGTAATGCAATCCGTTTTGATGGAGCTACTCTAAAGATGGATGAAATGGTTGCACACATCAAATATATGGTGTACAGAGTGCTATACTCCTTATATCCGTACCACATGATCCCTTTTTGAATCATAAACTAGCCTCATTTTTTGTCATGATTTGATGGTTGTTTTTTGCTAGATGATGGACTTTAGATACTAAGCCTTGGATGCTTTGGATGTATAGGGTATCCATACTTGGATATGCCTCCAATTTTGTTCATATGATGTACATAACTCTGGTTACTATCTATATATTTACATTTTCCCAAAAAAAAAAACATATTGAAACAATAAAATCATCTTAAAGTTTAAGTAGCTAATCTAGTTTTTTAATATACATATATGTACACATACACATAAAAATTATAAATAAATAATATAAAATTAAATGTACGGCCTGAACAATACGTACTACGTAGTATATAAGAGAGAATAAAATAATCAATTACATACATCTGAGCAGATAAAATTAAATAAGAAAACGAGGGTGATTGTTATTATTATATATTAATTATATTAAGAAAAAAACTATGTATGACTAAAGTTCATCCACTTTCTCAATACATGACCTCATTAGTCACCCCCCAAAAATAATACTCCATATTTAAATTCGTAATATTTTATACAATAAATAAATAAATAAATAAATTTTATGGGCTAATTTGCCCTTACATTTTTTATAATTTTTATATGTGTATGTGTACATATATGTACATTTAAAAAAAACTAGATTAACTACTTAAATTTTAAGAATGATTGTATTGTTCCAAAATGTTTAAAATTATGAGATGTTAATAAGTTAATTAGCTTCCGTCAAAGTTAACGACAAATTTAACGGAAGGACTCGATTAATATAGATGAAATAGATTAAAGATTAAAATGATAGATTTAATAGTTCGAGGACCAAAATGATATGGTGATAATAGTTCGAGGAACCTTTATGCATTTTACTCAAACAAACCTCAAGTTTAGTCACTTTAGTTCTCTCTTATTGGATTGGATTAAAACCCCCCCGAGTATAAATATGGATAAACCCATTCCCGGACAAGTGGCAAGACAGTAAAATGGTGGCTTGCAGCTGCTCTTTTCCTTGCTTCACAGCTTCAACCAGCAAGCCCATTTCTTCCTTTTCTCCTCCTTCACCTCATCGTCTTCAGCTACGCCTCACTGCGCCTTCAGTTTCAAAGCTCACTACTCTGCATTTGGATCAAATCACACTCCGGCGGCCTCGGCATAGCAGAGCTTCGCAACAGAACATTCCCAGTTTCTCGGTATGCAAGTACAGGACCAGCGTTCGATTATCTGTTTAGTGGTTCAGTGCGATTTAAATTGATTCTTCCATTAATTTATTTCGTCTGAAATTATATGAGCGAAAAGGTTGTTGCATCGGCGAGCGAGGCGGAACCCTTGAGGATCGTGATATCTGGTGCTCCGGCTTCGGGGAAAGGCACCCAATGTGAGCTCATTTCCAAAAAAGTAAATGCTAATTCTGTTTTTCTCTCCGCTCGCTTTAATTCCTGGATGTTTCCACTAAATGTATGTGGTGTGGGGTAGTTTGGAACGCTATAACACAAATTATTGGGTAGAGGTTTAGTTTTTTGCAGGATGAGGCATTGAAATTGGGAATGGGTTTGGGTGTGAATGATTCCTGTGGTCTGTTTGTAGAAATATTTAGGTTTAGATTTAGCCGGCCAAAACTTATCAATGATCATGCCACTGTATGTTTCATCCTTCAGTTAAAGGGACACAATTGAATATACCACTATATTTTTCCAGGTGTACTGTAACACTAATACTTCTTTTCATGATAGTATGGCTAATTGGATTCCCTCTCTACGTGATTGTCTTTAATGTGTGCTTCTGCCCATGCAGTATGGTTTGGTGCACATTTCCGCTGGAGATTTACTACGGGCTGAAATTTCTGCTGGGACTGAAAATGGGACGCGAGCAAAGGAATACATGGAGAAAGGGAAATTGGTTCCTGATGAAGTAGTTGTAATGGTATATTAAATATCTTTCACACATTGTTCTTGATCTTGTCCATGTCTTATTGTTGGTGGGTCTTTTTTTTTATTTTTTTTTGGAACAGATGATCAAAGAGCGTCTTATGCAACCAGATTCTCAAGAGAAGGGTTGGCTCTTGGATGGATACCCTCGTAGCTTATCTCAAGCAATAGCTCTTAAAGAATTTGGTTTCCATCCAGATCTCTTCATTGTTTTGGAAGTGAGGTTTCTACCAATAACTGATACCATTCATTTACTTCAGAGATGATTCAATAAGAGCATATCACATACGGAGTATATGATTTGACATTTTATTTCATTTTTATATCATATGCAAAATGCTATTACCAAATCATCTTCTTAGCTAATGTCTTTTATGTGGAAATAGCATGGACTTGATGTGAGAAAAAGTTTTGCATTTACAGGTGCAAGAAGAAGTACTCGTTGACAGAGTGATAGGCCGCAGGTTGGATCCAGTAACCGGGAAGATATACCATTTGAAGTATGCTCCACCAGAGACTGATGAGGTTGCGATGAGGCTTACTCAACGGTTTGATGACACAGAAGACAAGGTATGTTTAGTTTGCACATGTGTCTAGCCTCTTTTAATTAAGTGGGGGGGGGGGGGGGGGATTAACAATCAGGTCTTGAGTCGTTGGAGTTAGCCAGAATACTACTGACACTACCCTCAGATATGTTATCAAATTGATGGGCAGTTCTTGATTTTACCAAAATAGTTTACCTTTGGAATATGGTTGCAGTATGGCTCAATCAAGTTGTTGACTTTGTTCATTGGAGATCTTTAGTTTTGTTCTCATCATGGTAAATTAAATTGCACCAAGGGGATACAGCCCAAAGATAAAGCAACAACAGAAAATGAGCACTGCATGCCTATATAAGTTTGAACCAACATAGTCACTCAACAAAAGAGAAAGTGATCAGAATACTAATGATACTCCTCATGTAGTCAAAGAAATGTCCATGTACAGAAAATTCTTTAATTTATCTAAGATCATCTGAGTTCTGAACTCCATAAAAGTACCAATCCCTCTCTTTATATTTAATAGTTTCTTTGGCATATGATCAACTATATTTGAAAAACATACGCCAAAATGGAATTGGCGGTGCTGTGCTGCCTTAGATGTGGTTTGCCTGCTTAATTGATCAATCATTGTGTTCGCTAAACTCATTTGTTTATATGTTTCATGTTTCCATCTTATATCTGTCGCCGATCCATCTTTCTGGGTTGGCTGATAAGTGTATTTTCAGAGATCACACAATATAATATCAAGATTCTCAAATTCAAACACACCTCTTTAATCCAATTTATTTTTCAGGTGAAGTTGCGTTTACAGACTCATAATCAGAACGTACATTCAGTACTTTCATTGTATGAAGATATCACTTTCAAGGTATGTTTCCCACATTTTCACTGTGATGTCATTTTGTTAAGGAGAGAACCTAGTGGTGCTGCTTGAATCGTTCCGGATAATCTGGAAGAGAAGCTCAATATTATAGAAAATAAATTTTGGAGACTAGACAAACTTTTTTTTTAATGAAGAAACCAGACGAAGTTATATGCGGTTATGTTGATTTCTTTCAGAATCAACACGATTAGAATAAGCACGAGTTGTTCAAGATTATTAGGAAAAACACATTATATGTAAGTTTTAAAATATAAAACCCACCGGACACTGGCAACCATATCAAATGTGACCTAAACTTTCCACATGACCACATGTATACATTAGTCCCGCACTGCCGTCGTCCCTGATCATATTGATGGCTTGCAGTGGAAACATTTCCATGGCTGTAATAAGTACAGCCATGTGTGTTCATTATTGATCCAAACAAAATGAGCTTTAGTCCAGTTCTGTCATGTAGATATGTAACAGAGTTATCAAAGATTTTATGTTAAATAAATAACGGGCTACACCAACAATAAAGCTGCTCCTTTCATGTATCATTTCCCTTTTGAGCAATTGTAATACATTTTAGGTGGATGGAAGTGTACCCAAGGTGGAGGTGTTTGCTCTTATTGACAACGCTTTGATGAAGCTCGTCGAACAAAAACAATCTACACTGGGGCCTTTGGTGGCTTAAATCACAAAAAAAGATGAATGAGGGGCAGAGGTTGCGACTGAGTTGTTTTGGGATTCGTGGTTCACCGGCATTGCTGATTGTACCATTGCAGTTTTTGTACCAACACATGTTAGATGTTGTTCCCAATATGTAGAAAAATACTTAGGTTCTTATTTACTCTTACTGAAATGCAAGAGAAATATACGTTTTTTGAATACTGTTCTTTTTAAATCCTCACAAAAATGCGAGCTACTTCTTTTGACCCAGAAATTCTTTCGTGTAATCAATTATGGGATTGATATGTTAATCAGACTACCCAATGAAAAGAGGCAGCCCAAAAATCACTTAGGTTTGCTGATTATTTCAGTACACAAAGTAAAGAACTTTTACACAAACATTTTAATCCTGATATTCCTAGAACTGCTAACAAGAAGTCCATCTGTCCGAAAAAATGCATCTAATGGATCTTAAAACAAAAAAGGTACGAAACTTGCAGTGAATAGTTCATGAAAATGTTAAAATGGTAGAAAAAGTGTATCTGATACAAAGTGTATACATACAGTAGACAAAATCATAAAAGTAAGAATAAGAGCTTGTTTGCTAATTGAATTAACTAAATTTGTTAAAATTTACAAAATCTTGATTCAAATGGCTGAATTGATTGAACTGCTGAATTATGAAACATTATATTTAAAATACTACGTATATTGTAGGGAAAAAGGTCATATAGGCCCTCGAACTTACATAAAAAGGTCAAATAAGGCCTTATATAGGAGGTTATGTCCGGCCGTCGTCATTTGGGACGGCTCCCGGTAGAATTTTTTGATGAATTTTTTTGACCATCCTATTAATTAAGTCTAGTTCACTCATACCAAATTTCAGCTATAAATTCAATCGGAAGACATTCAAATTAATTTTTGAAGATAACTACACAGTTAAAGGCGCAATTATCTTCAAGAATTAATTTGCATGTCTTCCCGATTGAAGTTTTAGCTGAAATTTGGTACGAATAAACTAGACTTAATGAATAAGAATGCTCAAAAAATTTCATCAAAAAAATTCACCGGAAACCTCCCCAAATGGTGACGGCCGGACAAAGCCTCATATATAAGGCCTTATTTGACCTTTTTATGTAAGTTCGAGGACCTATTTAACCCTTTTCCCTATATTTAATTAATAAAACAAATAATACAATAAATAATTATATAAAAAATAACTAAAATTGTCCTCTACAATTACTTGACTTACTTCACCCAATTCAATAAGGAAAGTAATTCTAACCTTACTAATTTTTATTAGAAAAAATTCCACTTTTGGTCCCATGACTATTATACCACTTCCACATTTTGTCCCTTACTTTCAGATTGTCCACATTTAGTCCGTGACCATTATCCCTTCACCACCCCTCGTCCTTCCGACCAAAATTCCATCAAATTTAGTCCACTTATCAGCCTCAGAATCAGTGTTTGCATTAAATTTTATATAAGGTTGGGTTTTTCATATCAATCTTTACATTAAATTTGATTTTTCATACCTAAAATCTGCATTAAATTTGCTGAAATTTTGGCCGGAAGGATGAGGGGTGGTGAGGGGATAATGGTCATGGACTAAATGTGGAGAATTTTTTCTTGCCAACATGGGATGAGTAAGGGACTAAATGTGGAAGTGTTATAATAGTCACGGGACCAAAAGTGGAATTTTTTCTTTTTATTATTTCATAGTTTCCTTATATATATATGCATTATTTGCAGCCTTTTTATTTTATCATTTTTATATATAATCATCTTTTTTATATTATCTTTTCATAATAGCTTATCTTTTTATCTTTATTCATTCTTTTCCTTTTGGTTGTGATATCATGTATCGATTCATGTTAGCCGACCCCAATATCTTTTGGGACTAAGGCTTGGATGTTGTTGTTGTAGTATTATTTCATAGTTCTAGCTGAATGCACTCTTCCAATAATTTTGAAATCACTACTACAAAAAGTGAAAACGAAGCAAGAGGTATCTGAACCAGACAAGTACTGCAGAGTACATTTTAACAATTAGTTTTGCAGTAGTAAACTTCAAGTTACACGATAATACATGGTGCTATATATGTTGATGAAAAGCCCTAGCAATTATCTTAATATCTATGGAGAGCAGACATTAAAAAAAACTGACAACTAAAGTCAGTAAAGATTAACAACTTGGCAAAGTGCACTTTTTCTGAGAATGTCCTAACATATGGCAGCGACCGCATTGAACAACTCTCTTTGGGCGTTTCAGACTTTCCAATCGGAGAACCTTCTTTTTAGGCCTGCCCGGCGGCCTTCGAGTTTTGGGTGGCCTAATCATCAAATCAATTTTAACACTCCCACCTTCCACTCCTACAGTGTCTTCATTCCATAGGCTTCTGTCAGGGACAGGATATATCATCTGAGAATAAGTCTCACGATAGCTGTGCACAGTGAAGCAAGACTCTGCAAACAGATGAGCATCCTGTCCACAAGAGATGAGTGCGGCAGTCGCATGTGCACATGGGATGCCATATAATTGCCAACGGCGGCATGAACACACTCTACTCCGTATGTCCACTATATTTGTCCTCTCTGTCGAAACAATCTCAAACTCAATCTCATTCGCCCGAAGCACTTTATAGCAACGGGCATCCACGATAGCTTCCGCAATCCGTTTCTCTGCGGAAGGCACAAGAATCGAAGTCCATCTCATTCCCTTATTCCTCCGTTCACCAAACCATGAAACCATTTCTTGCCTTATGTGTTCCATCATTTGGACAATCGGAAGCTCATGACACACTTGAACCCAATTATACAATACCTCTGTCACTCCCAATGAGAAATGACCGTAACGTACCCCTTCAAAGAAGGCAACTGCCCAAAGTTGGGGGTTGAAGTGGTGAAACCAAGCAAGGACATCTTGTGAAATCTCCACCATCTCTGACACCTTGCTCTCAAACTCAGAGGCCGTGAGTGCATACACGGCGTTCCAGAATATATTGACCAGCTTTGAGTTCTTAAAAGTGTCTCTAAAGTTCTCGCTGATGTAACGCAAGCAAAAGCCGTGAAATGCACTCGGGAAATGGGTCCCAACCGCCTCTACCAAACTTGCCGTTCTTTCGGAGAGTATCGTGAGTCTGGGCGGCATGCTTTCCGTGTTCACCCCAAGAAGCTTCCGGAGCTCTGACGTAAACCACATCCAGTTCTCGTCACTCTCCACATCAACAACAGCTATCGCCAATGGGAAGAGTGTATTGTCAGCATCAACAGCTGCGGCACATAGCAGCGTGCCTAAATACTTTCCTTTGAGATGTGCTCTATCAAGCTCCAAAAGCGGACGACAAGAATTAACAAACCCATAGATTGCCGCTCTGTAGGAAATGAAAAGCCGCTGGAAGCTATTATCATGGTCTGTAGCGAACACAGAGGCAATGCTTCCAGGGTTTGTCTTCCTAATCTGCAGTGGCAAAGCCAGAAATGTTGTATTAGGGACTGGAGCTCGAAAAATTCATATTGGGGGGACAAAATTTCATATTTGAACATAATTTTTTACCGGAGTATAATTTATACGGTTATACCCCCTATCCCAAAATTATCTTCATACTTTCCTTTTCAATCAGGCCCAAAATTAAACTCCATTATCCTTTATGAAGCTTCATACTAATTCTCTCTCCTTTGAACAACTCTCGACCACACAATTAACACTCTAATCTACTTGAAGAAGTCAAGAGGAATTACTATTGGGAGAAGGGTAAATATTTTCACATAAGTATACACTAGACATAAATTGAGGGGGTGGGGGTGGGGCTAACCTGTTCGCAATATGGAGGGAGAAGCCTATAGCCTTCTTCGAATGTGCCATGTAAAGCAGCCATGCTTCGTTCCTTCCCTCTCCATGCTTGCATGTATGACACAGCAACACCATGCTGGTTTCGTATGTCCTGCAAAATCTCGTTTGGTTTGTATTGTGGATTATCCCTCACTCGTGCTTCGACAGACCGAGCTACCCAACCAACTGAAGCTTGTTGATGGTGAAGATTATGAACGCCTTCACATGTGTGGTCACTTTGAAGGGTTCTGATGGTGAATGTGTGAACTCCAGGACACTTTGCCACGTGGATGCGCCATGGACACCCCTCTTTGGAGCACTTGGCTATAAACCTACTCCTATCTGACTTCACTATCCTCATTTCAAAATGTGAAGCTATTGCAATGTCCTTCAAAGCCCTTCTACAGGTATTCACATCTGGAAATTCTTGTCCGATCGTTAAAGGCTGCTCTATTAATGAACCGTTTGAGTTATTAGGCACAATATCCAAAATATGATCATCATCCAAACTGGGTAATACTGTTACATTTCCACCATCTATCACTGTTGTTGGTAATAATGCCTGATCACCTATAACTGTTAATGCTAACAATTCCTGATCATCCATAACTTGAGCTGTTTATTTATTCAAAAGTCTAAGTTACATAGGTCCCTTTCCCTCAATCTATTAGGGAGTGTAAAAACCATCCATCAAGTGTCAAGTGATCGAAACAGGCATCTACAAAATCCGAAAACACAGAAATGGATATAATTCAAAGCTAGAAAATTCTAACATAAAACGTCCCATTGTAGCATTCATCACAAACATAAGCCCAAACATATATAGCATGCAGGTAGAAACATTGATGATACAGAATTGAATGTAGCCCAGTTGATATATATTAAACCAGTCAAACGCGATGGTTGAGCTTACTAACACAAAATCGGGTTCAAATGGTTTAATCCGTTTCAGAGAAAGCACTTGTTTTGCAGCGCCACAAAGATCTACAAGCCAAAAAATGGGAGCGATAGTAGCTGAACTGAAAACGAAACGTTAAATCATACAAAAATGGATGTTCTGGGAGAGAAGGATAAATCCGGTGTGTGGCGACGAGGATGATTGCAGGATGGTAACAGTCTTTTACGGGTGTAAATACGGTGATTTTGAAGGGCAATTAGAGAGCCCTAGGCGAAATCCGGAGGAAAGAGGGATATTGGAGATTTGGAGAAAGGCCTCGACGCGATATTGGCCATCGAGCCATAAGCCCAGAAGCTGAAAATGACTTAGCTACCCTTTTGTTTTTAGTTTCTAACAAATACGGAGTATGGAGTAACTGTTAGGATGTTTTTACTACCCTAATTTGCTGGTCTGGTCTGATCTGACTGATTTCTTTGTATTTTTATAACTATCCAAGTCTGGTCTGGTCTGGTCTGGTCTGGTGTGGGAGGAATTACAGTCCAAGTAAAAACATCCTTAGTATAATTTTTTCTAAATATCCCGGAGTAAGTAAATAAAAGACATAACAACATTTTTTCCTTCATAATTACATAGAGAAAAGGGGCAATTAAGCCCACGTACTAACAAAAAATGTCAAATAAGCCCTTATATAGGAGACTATGTCCGGCCGTCATCATTTGAGGCGGTTCTTGGTGGAAATTTTTGATTGCATTTTTTTGAGCATGTTATTCATTAAATCTAGTTTACTCATACCAAATTTCAGCTAAAACTTCAATCGGGAAGACATTCAAATAAATTCTTGAAGATAACTGCGCTTTTAACTGTGCGGTTATCTTCAAGAATTCATTTGAATGCCTTCCCAATTGAATTGTTAGCTGAAATTTGGTATGAGTAAACTAGACTTAATGAATAAGATTCTAAAAAAATTTCATCAAAAAAATCCATCAGGAACTACCCCAAATGGTGACGGCCAGACATAGCCTCCTATATAAGGGCTTATTTAACTTTTTTTGTTAGTACGTGGGCTTATTTGCCCCTTTTCCCTAACTACATATACCTAATTAACAAGCGACGACGTTAGGCAGATTCTTGAGGTGATCTTCGGCGATTCTTTGCGAGAGAAGTTTAGGCGGACATTTGGTTTGCTAAAGGCATGCAGCCGGTGAGTGTGGAGAGAAACATAGTTGCGGCTTTGGCTGTTGGGGAGAGCGGTGACGGAACAAGCAAGCAGAGCAGGAGTAGGGCAATTGACGGCAGCAACCATTACAATACAAGTGGGAGGACTGATGGTGGACATCAATGAACAACGGGAGATTGAGAGGCTGGTCAGTGCGTATGGAAACATGGAGATGGAAGAAGAGGATGAGTTCCTACAGGTAGAGGCTACGATACCTAATAGTGACGAAATCAGCTGGATGCTGGTAGGGACAATCGCTTCTGAAAAATCGGCACTAATGGAGTATATGGGCCAGGACCCGAGGACCCACATACTGTGGGGCCTCCGTGGGCCAGATGGATAAGAGGCACAACTGTCACCCAGTGGGGCCTCCGTCGGCCAGATGGCCCTCCATCAGCCAGAAAGATATCGACTCAGAATATGATCCAGAAGACAGGAGAACCGGGTGTCATCATCGGCCATGGCTCCGTCAGCCATGGCTCCGTCGGCCAGACCCTCGTCAGCCACAAAGAACTTACAGAACCAGATTTCATACTTAGTTATTTCTACCTTCTTTGTACTCGGCCCAGTAGTGGCCCAATTGTAAATGCGCCTCCCAAGCCCAAGACTTGGGAGCCCAGTCCTAATTTCCTCTATAAATACTCCCCTTGGGAGTAGTTATAGGGGGTTCACAAATCATTTATTGCAAGGTGATGGATAGTGTACCCGGGGGTAGCTTATCTGAGGGGTTATTGCGGGAATAACTTAGAGAGAAGTCAGAGCAAGTAAGTAAGAGAGAGTGCATATTCGATATGTGAACTTGTGATCCTTTTACAACAGGAAATGGGCTGCTATTTATAGCAGCAATAAATGCGATGAGAGTACACGTGTCAACAATCCAACGGTCGAGGGGTCACGTCAACCGGGGTGGCACCGACACTTGCATGTGGCCGCATTAAATGCGGTGGTTGGATGCGACGTTGTACTTGGTACGGTGATTTAGGCGCATGTGGAGAGGAGATCCTTTCGAGGAGGACGCCTTCGGCTGAAGTGTGTTGGGCCGAAGGCTCTTCTTACCGGGGGCCTCTCTGTGCTGAGGGCTCCGAGTGCCGAAGGCTTATTTTTCAAGCCTTGCTCTCCTGTGATGTTTCTGAGATCGATTCTGTCATTGGTAGCCTTCGGCCATGGGGACAAAGGCACCCCTTTGCGCATTGTGGGCTGCTTAGAGCTTTATCTTGTTGGGCTTGACCCGTTTGGGCCTGTTGGGCCTGATTGCAGTAGTGGAAGTGATGGTCCCAGATAGGGTAAAAGTCTAGAGGGGGGGGGGGGGTGAATAGACTTTTAAATCTTTTTCGACTTTTGAAAGTTTTCCCTCTAAAAGAGTTAATCTATAAACTTTTGAGAGTTTTGTAGATGCACAGCGGAAGTCTTTACCCTTTGAGTAATGAGTGTTAGCCACTTTCTAACTTGGAGAGTGTTTGGCTTAGAATGCTAGCAGTTGGCTTAGCAGGTGGCTAAGAGCAGGGAACTGTTGAGGCAACTGCTCAGGAAATGCAAAGTGTATGATGAAGGTAGAGATAGTTGTTTGATGAGTATGGTGTGGTCTTTTGGTAAGTATGCTTGAAAGAGGGGAGACTAGCTTTTTGCTGAAGCAGTGGGCTCGGCAGTTGCGTGAATATGAGGGAACTGCTGAGGCACCTGCTCGGGTCAAAGGCTTATTGGGTTAAGCAAACTTCTTGATGAGGTATTTGACAATATGGTGATGTTTGAGACAATGGCTTGAAACAAGTATATATAAGCAGAGGGCTCAGCAGTTGGGTGGATTCCAGGGAACTGCTGAGGCACCTGCTGTATTTAGAAAATGAATTTCAGGGAACTGAAAGAGTGATCCTTTTAGATGTTGTTGGTGCACGTTATAGGTATGAATCCAGTCTCAAAGAAAGTGAGTAATTAGGCAGTAGGATAAGCAGTTGGGTCAATTAAGACAACTGCTTAGGATTCTGCCGACAGACTACAATCTTTATGTGAGAAGTCTTTGATGTGTGCTTTGTTGATTGAAATGAATTCAACACACGATATATCCTGGTTCAGAGGTGGTGTAATCCTCCTACGTCCAGTCCGACCCTCTTTCAGATGGATTTCACTAAAGTATTAAGTCCAATACATTTAGTGCCAATCTAGCCTTTACAACACTTAGGCCTAGATTGAAGGTTTTTCACAATGAGTATAGCACCACTCAAAGTTACTCAGTCCTTAGACTCTTCTCTAATGAACCAATGGGGATCAAAAGGTACTCTATCTATCTACTTACACTGTAGGATCCGAACAACTGTTCTCCTAAGTGTTTACAGCAATATGTGATTTGTTACAAGAAAGTTCTAACATCCAACTAGGAACTAAACTTCTATGATTTAGCAATGAAAAGCTTTGTAAACTGGAAGTTTAGTGAAGCATGAGTCCAAGCAGAGAGTAAAGTTTAGAATAGCACTTTCTCTTTTGCTAGATGTCTTCGTAAAAGCTCGTAATAGAAATTCTCTCTTTGGATGCTCAAACGCTTGGTTAGAAACTTTCGTTTCAGCCTATATTTATAGACATCTCCTTTGAATTAATCTCATCCGTTGGTTAGGATGGATTAATCTCTGACGTTGAAACTCTCGCAAGGACAAATTGTACATTTGTTTTCTTGTGCTGGAGCTTTAATGCGGGCTCATCTCCTTGTCTCGTATTATTTAGCCGCTGGACCTTCACTTCAAACTGCAGTCCCATGACTCCGGACCCAGTACGTATTTGGCATTAAATGTCGGGCAACGTTTGTCTCAAATCATTCATTTGATACTTCTAGTTTCTTTTATCTAAAAATGTGACATACGAATACTCTTTGTGTCAAATAGTATATGCCGGTAGGATTCAAATATCCTATTAAGGTAAAGAAAATTTACCTTATTGCATTTTTACTTTTCCGGTAATATTTCTTAGACTCAAAAGGTGTACATTTAATTTGTCACGTAAATACTAGAACAATATGAGACACAATGTATACATGTTTGGTATAGTGGCATCATCAAAATCTTTATCAAAATTGGGTACTAACAATTTCCCCCTTTTTGATGATGCCAAAACTATACAACACAAGTAACAAACATTTTTATTGATTTTCTTTGAATTTTTTGTACATTGTTCTACTTTCTAGAGTACAATAGTTTATAGTCTTTTTCGGACTTTAATATCTAACCTACTCTTGCTTGTCTTCTTCTTGTTTCTTCTTGGCTTCTTCCTTGGCTTTGGCCTCTTCTGCTTTTCTTCTTCTGATTTCAGCTTCTTCCTTGTAGAGTTGATTCTTCCTTTTTGTTTCTGCCCCTTTCTGTGCTGCTAGTGATCTTTTGAAGGAGGGACCTGTTTGTGTTGATTTTCCCCCCTTTTTGGCAGCAGCAGGGGTCTTGATGTTTTGAAGGAGATCTTGTAGTTCAGGGTCCAAAACAACTTCCTGTTGATGTGTTCGCCTTGGATATAGGTCATTGAACTCGATGGACAGTCCTAGCACAGTGTTGCGGAGTTCTTTTAAGTCAATCTTGACTTCTTCTTTGACATCTTTGTCCAATTTGACGAGTTTCTCAGTTGTTTCTTGCTGGCGTTGGCCTAGTTTTCGTAGTTCATCTCTCTGCTTCTGGAAGGCACCCTGAGTGGCCTTGTGTAAGTTTGTGAGGTGCTTAGCAACATCTGCTCTTGTTTTGGCAATGGATTCCGAGTGCTCCACTTGCTTTGTTGTCAGTTTTTGTGAGAGATGAAGCATGGCTGGAAGCTCCTTGGTCCGCATGGTTTGGATGAACTCCTCATGCTCTTGGATTGCTTTGAAGGCCTGCTCAAGATTAGGAGGTAAAGAGATGGTAGGAGGTACCTGGGCAGAGGGCTCTGCTGCTTGGGAGGCCACTGCTAGTTCTTTTTCCCTTAGCTTCTTTAGTGAGTCAACAATCTGATTTTCCACCTCTTCATCCCTGGCTTTTAAAGCTTCAAGTTCGTTGCGAAGTGCCTCCATCTGAGCTGGTTGGTTTGAGAGTTGAATGTTGAGCTGAGCTTTCTGCTCTGAGTTGAATACTTGCTGTATCATCAAATTGCTTTTTAGATGGCAATGTACTTCAGCGAACCTCATTTCCAGCAGCTCATCAAAATGCTTCTTCATTTTGATCAGTCTCTTGTGTAGGCGTACCTCAGCATTGCTAATGAATTTTGTGGTTGCTCTTCTTTCGTTGATGAAGACCTCTGCTAGTGTTGGAGTGTCTTCTTCATCCTCATGCTGAATTTGGTTTTTAATTTCGTTGGACGTGGCAGGCTGCTCAGGAGATGTATCTTGGTGGGGTTCCAAGTTGAGATCTATCATAGCAGTCCCCTGTTGGATAGTGGCAACCAACAGTTTCTGGGGTGCCTTAGAGGATTCCCCACCTCCTTTAGTCTCCAACCTTGATTTCTCAAGAGTCTGTCTGAGATGTTTATCACTAGAGGAGGAGGAGTGAACGGTTTGCTTACCTCTTGATCTTGGCGGTCCCTTGGGTGCGTTGTCAGCATTATCATCATCATCATCATCCAGGTCATCATTATCTGAGTCTTCGATTGTATCTTTGGCTGTGAGGTTCTTTTTCTTTAATGCGTACACTTGGTTGATCGTGTGAAGTCTTGTAGCCTCAGCCATGTCCTCAGTGCCAAGCCACTCCACAACGAAGTCCTCTTCCTCTATGAAATGAGAGAAAGTGTCTGCTTGAAGAAGGATCCTTGATAGCTTCCAGGAGCGCCATGCTTTGACCCTTGCAAAATCTGCATCCAATTGCTCTAAGGGGGTCATTTTAAGTGACTCCACTGCTGGTGAAGGAGGACTCTGCTCTGGCTCTGGGGGAGCCACCTGCTCACTTACATGAGTGGTTTGTTCAGTGTGTAGGTGAGCCACCTGCTCTAGTAGGAGAGCCACCTGCTCTTCTTGTTGAGTTATACTTGGAATGTGTATGGAAAGTGGGAGTGCAGAGTTGTTGCTTCCATTTGAGGAACCGGCAGAGGCCTCTGCTTCCTCTTGAACTATGGTTAAGGGTGAGGCAATTGCTTCCTCAGGATGAAATGATGAGGCTGCCTCTTCTAGTTCTGCCTGGAAATTTCTTGTAGCTGTTTTTGGCCGCTTAGATTTGTCTTCTAGACACCTAGAGCGTGGTCTTTTAGCTAGCTTGGTTTTGATCCTTGTGAATTCCATTTGGAGAGGTTGATGAGAGTGAAGAGTGGGGTCTTCTTTTTGAATCACGGGGGCTCCTGCCTTTGAGGTTTGATGTAGGAATTTCCTCCAGATGGTTTCTTCTTTGACTTTTCCTATGATCCCCTTTCTTTTGAGAATTTCCCCAATTAGGAACCCATACCCTAGCAATGGTAGGGTACCATCTTCCTTTCTATCCTTGTGAGATTTGTTGACATATCTCCCAAGTTCTTTGAAAACGTACCTGGTCCAGTTGTGTGGCGTCCCAGAGATGATCGCGTCCATTGCAGGTGCCCTTTGTGCGTTCATTTCGTCCAATGCAGTTGTTCGGTTGTCAATGCATTTGTAGATGATGTCCATGAGAAGTGCATACTCTGTGACCATCAGTTTCTTCTTGACCTTGAGAGTGTTGAGGGTTTGAGCTTCTGGGAGGAACACTGTTTTCTTGAAGCCTTCCTCGTCGGTTATGAGGTCCGGTACCTCTGGGGCTTCATCTCCGGGAACAGAGAGCAGTTGCCTGATGTCTTCCTCTTTGATCTCCACTTCGACTCCAAGCACAATGGATTTTAGTGTCTTGGGTGTGGAATTGATGTAGAACTCTGCTACTATTTCGGGATAGTAGCAGGTGTACTGGTAGGTAGCCATTTTCATAAGCCCCGTTGAATTTAGCTTCCTTAGGAGTTCCTTCATGAGATCAGTGTTCTCAGCTTTTTCAATGATTTTCGGGGTGTTTAGGATTGAACCTGTGAAAATGGAGTTGACAATCTGTACGAGGGAGGCCATTTGTTCTTTGAGTGGTGAGTTGGGAAGGAGTATTTGAGTAGAAGTGGTGAAGGCTTTTTAGAGTGATTTGAGAGCTTTAGAACACGTTAGAAAGAGTAAGAGAGAGATTGCAATGTGAAAAGTGAGCGGAATTGTACGGAGGACGAATTTATAGGCTATCAGGAACTAGCCGTTGGAATATAGCCGTTGGAGAATACGGCTGGCCTTTCAGCATTAACTGTGTTCATACTGGTAGCAGGGGGCTCATTTTTGAGTAGATTTTTGATGATTTCTGAGAACAATAGGCACCTTTCTGGAATCCTCGATATGAGGTGATCAAGATGATATAAGCCATGGGCTGAGATTCCTTGTACATTTGTCAGAAATTGAGCCAACTGCTTGTCTGAAGCAGGGGCCTGCTCCAGAGGCAGTCACCTGCTGGCAGTTACCTGTACAAAATATTGAGCCAGGATTTTTACCTCCATTAGTTTTCCTTCCCTTTCAAGCTGTTTTTCCTCCTTGTTGAGGGAATGTGCATATTCTTTCTTTTTACAAGTAGCAGTGGGCTAGTGGCCAGTCACCTGCCGAGCCCACTGCTTTCTATGATGCAGTCAACTGCTGAGCCAGTTTTGTGTATTTTGACTCCTTTTTGATCTTGATATCCTGATAGTGACTTATTTGGACCTTGATGCTTCATTCCTTTGATGTTTGGAGTAGCCTACCTTTAGCAGGTGCCTACTCCAGAGTAATTCACAGAAATTCCCCCTCAGCAGGTGGCTAGGAATTCCCCCTTGATTATGGAGTTATGTTCCCCCTGAATGGGTGTAGGGCTATTCCTCCACTTGATCTAGATCATCTAGCATTCCAAGCTCCTGTCTTAGTTCATTGAATCTAGCTTCATTCAATGGCTTGGTGAATATGTCAGCCAACTGCTTCTCAGTGGGAATGTATTTTAGCTTGATGGTCTTCTTTTCAACATGTTCTCGGATAAAGTGATGCCTGATCTCAATGTGTTTGGTTCTTGAGTGAAATACTGGATTATGAGTGATAGCTATATCACTTGTATTATCACACAAGATGCTGATTTCCTTTGTTTCTTCTCCATAATCCTTCAATTGCTGTTTCATCCATAGGATTTGAGCACAACAACTGCCTGCAGCTATGTATTCAGCTTCAGCAGTGCTAGTAGCAATTGAATTTTGTTTCTTGCTGAACCAAGAGACAAGTCTTCCTCCAATTAATTGACAGGTACCTGATGTACTTTTTCTATCAATTTTTCACCCGGCAAAGTCAGAGTCTGAGTATCCATAGAGGTCAAAACCTCCGTTTGTTGGGTACCATAATCCTGAGTTAGGATTTCCTTTTAGACACCTCTGTATCTTCTTTGCAGCTAGGAGATGGCTTTCTTTAGGCTTTGATTGAAACCTTTCACATACACCAACTGAGTAGGATATGTCTGGCCTACTAGTGGTGAGATATAACAAGGAGCCAATTAACCCTCTATAGAGTGTAGGATCAATATCTTTGCCATCTTCATCCTGACTCAAACCTTGTGATGTATTCATGGGTATCTTTACTGTAGACTTGTTCTCAACTTTGAACCTTTTCATGAGATCTCTTGTGTATTTGGCTTGGTTGATGAAGATACCTTGTGGAGTCTGCTTTACTTGTAGTCCCAGAAAATAGTTCAATTCTCCCATCATGCTCATTTCAAATTTGCTTTGCATGAGAGTTGAGAATTTTTCACATAGTGCTTGATTTGAGCTTCCAAAAATTATGTCATCAACATAGATTTGAACAAGCAGTATGTGGGGACCTTCTTCTATTTTGAACAGAGTTTTGTCTACTTTTCCCTTAGTGAATCCATTATTTACTAAGTATTCGGAGAGAGTGTCATACCATGCTCTTAGGGCTTGCTTGAGTCCATAAAGAGCCTTGTGTAATCTGTAGACCTGATCCTTCTCTCTATTGATTTCAAAACTTGGAGGTTGCTCCACATAGACCTCCTCTTCTAGTAGACCATTCAGGAAGGCACTTTTCACATCCATTTGATAGACTGTGAATTTCTTATGAGCAGCATAGGCCAAGAATATTCTTATGGCTTCCAATCTGGCAACAGGAGCAAAGGTTTCATCAAAATCTATACCTTCTTCCTGGCAGTAGCTTTTGGCTACCAATCTTGCCTTGTTCTTGATTATGGTGCCTTCCTCATCCATTTTGTTCCTGAACACCCATTTAGTTCCTATCACATGTTGATGATAGGGTCTGGGTACAAGCTCCCATACATTGTTTCTCTCAAACTGATTGAGTTCCTCTTGCATGGCTTGTATCCAGTCTGAGTCTAGTAGGGCTTCTTCAACTTTCTTGGGTTCAATTTGAGAGATGAAGCATGAGAATAGTGATTCTCTCTGAATTGCTGATCTGGTACGAACCCCTGTATTGATATTTCCAATGATTTGGTGAGGAGGATGTTTGCTCAACCATCTAACATCAGATGTGGTTGTTTTGGATTGAGCTTGTTGTTCATCATCCTCCTCTTCTTCCTCTTCACTATTATCTGGTAGAGTAGGAAGATTGGGAATGTCATTAGTGCTTGGAAGGTTGTCTTTTGGTGAGTCATCTGCTGGCAGTGGGCTGTCAGTTGAGTCATCTGCTGGCAGTTGGTTGCCATTTGAGTCAACTGCTGGCAGTCAGCTGCCTTTTGAGTCAATTGCTTTTTCATCCCTTTTAACACTATTATTTGGAAGGCAGCTTGGAGCCTTTTCAGTGTCCCTTGATTTTGATGACTCACCTTTTTTTTCTTGAGCAGTGGGGTGGTTTTCAAATACCACATGGATTGATTCTTCTACCACCAGAGTTCTTTTGTTGAGAATTCGGAATGCCTTGCTAGTTGTTGAGTAGCCCAGGAAGATCCCTTCATCAGATTTGGGATCAAATGGCTTGAGATAGTCTTTTCCATTATTTAGGATAAAGCATTTGGATCCAAACACATGGAAATGACTGACATTAGGCTTCCTTTCTTTCCATAGCTCATATGGTGTCTTCTTGTGAGTCTTATGAATAAGACTTCTATTTTGAGTGTAGCAAACAGTGTTGATTGCTTCTGCCCAAAATCTTTTGGGTAATCCAGCTGCTTCTAAGATTGTCCTTCCTGCTTCCTTGAGAGTTCGGTTTCTTCTTTCAGCAACACCATTTTGTTGAGGTGTTCTTGCTGCTGAGGTTTGATGATGGATTCCATTTTCTTCACAGTACTGAATTATGATTGAGTTGAGAAATTCAGTACCTCTATCTGACCTGATCTTCTGGATTGAGAGACTTTTCTCATTTTGAATTAGTCTCATCAATTCAGGCAGTTTCTTCTCTATTTCATTCTTCTTCTTTAGAAATATGGTCCAAGTGTATCTGGAATAATCATCAACTATAACCAGGGTGTAGCTTCTACCACTTAAGCTTGTTGGTTCAACTGTCCAAACAAATCAAGGTGTAGAAGGCTTAAGGGCCTAGTTGATGATTCAACTTCTTTTGATTTGAATGATACCTTGGTTTGTTTCCCTTTTTGACAAGCATCACAGAGGTGGTCCTTTTTGAAGTTGATTTTAGGGAGTCCCTTCACCAAATCTTTTCTGGACAGTTTGTTGATTGTTTTGAAGTTTAGATGGCTTAATTTGTTGTGCCATTCCCAACTTAAGTTTGAATCTGTCTTTGTTACTAAGCAGATTCCTTCCTTTGCAGAACTCCAATCAACAATATACATGTCCTTCTTCCTTCTACCAGTGAGCACAAGTTTGTCATTTTTGACATATCTGATCAAGCAGATGTCTTTGGAGAATGTAACGTTGTAGCCATTGTCACAGAGCTGGCTTGTGCTTATGAGATTGAACTTTAAACCCTTAACATATGATATGTTTTGGATTGTAAGTCCATTAATTGACAGGTCTCCTACTCCTTTGGTTTCTCCTTGTTTTTCCACATTCCCAAATGTTACCTTGGGTCCTTCCCTTGCTGTATAGTTTGACAGGAGCCGCCTGCTGCCCGTCATGTGCCTGGAGCAGCCTGAATCTATGTACCATGTTTGTGTTTCAGCTGCTCCGGCACCTTCCTGTATAAATTAATGTTGAGCAGTAACCCACAGGTTAGTGGGCGACTTCCCTTGTACAAATTTAGGCATCCATGCCCATCTAGAACCATTGAGTTCTAAGCAGATTGGTCTATAGCCATTTGAGATGTTGTAATCAAAAGGGATGGCTATATACTTGTTAATCCTTTTCCTCCTTGAGGTGGGAAGTGGATTATTTATTTGAGGAGTCTGCTTGGTATTTTTGCTGTGGTTGGTCTTATTGATTGGTTGCCAACAGGTTCTTTGGTTTAGATGGTGAGGAGGTGTTGATTTATACATGTGTTTGGATTTTGGTTTGGGAGCAGGTTGGTTCCTTCTTTTGGGAACATTTGGGGGATGGGGTTTTTGGTAAGTGAGCTTTCTTGTGTATGAAGTATTGCTTGTAGATGTACTGTTTTGAGTGAGTCTGATGGGGATGAGTAACCAAGACCTCTTTTCTTCCTTTTTAGAGTAACTTCAGCAGTAAGGTGAGAGTCTTTACTATTTGTGCTGGAGTTTCTCAGCTCTTTGTTCTCTTTTTCTAAGACATCATTTTTCCTTAAGGCATCTAGTAATTTGGAATGAATTGCCTTAATGTCTTGTTTCAGTCTATCATTTTCAGCATTTAAGAGAACATGGTGATTTTGGACTTTCTGGAAATCTTGTAATAAAGATTCCAGTGTTATATTGTTGGTCCAGAATCACTAGAGCTATAGGAGGAGCAGGATGTTACCTCGACATCGTTGTAGTGGTCCTTGGCCATTAAGCATTTGGGAGAGCTGCTTGCATTATTTTCACTTGAGCTGGTGGAAGATTCACTGAGCCACCTGCTGCTCTCTGCAGTGAGACAACTGCTGCCATCTTCACCCACCTGCCAGGATCCCAGGCATAGAAGTGCTTCCTCTGAGCTCTCAGATGAAGAGCTTTCATCACTTGAGCTGCTTTCATCTTCAGATTGGGGTTCCTCCTTTTTCTTTTCACTAACAAAGGCTTGTCTTTTGCCTTTGAAGTCCTTCTTGTAACCAACTTTGTAACCAATCCCCTGCTGCCCTTGATATTTCTGGGCTAAGGGCAGAGGGCATTCATTTTTGTAATGTCCTGGTTGTCTACAGTTGTAGCACAAGACAGTTTCCTCGTTGGTTTGAGGTCTCCCTTGTCTCCTGGGCGGCAGATTGTATGGTCTTTTTGGAGCAGTTCCCTCCTTCTTCACGAACCTTTTAAACTTCCTTACAAACATGGCAAACTGGTCGTCAGTAAGGTGGTTGTTGAGGGATTTTTCACTGGATCTTGAAGGGTCAGGCTCAGACACTAGAGCTAGTGTCTTGGATTCCTCTTCCTTTTCTTCTTTTATTTCCTTCATCTCAAATTCATAGGCTTTGAGATCACTGAAGAGCTTATCAGTTGATAAGATTCTTAGATCTCTGCTATCTCTCATAGCAGTCACCTTCATGTCCCATTTAGAGGGCAGGCCTCTCAAGACTTTAAGGGAAATCTTTTTTTGAGGTAGATCTTTCCCTAGGTCTGAGACCTCTGCTGTGATCTTTAGGAACCCGGATTCCATCTCATGGATGGACTCATTTTGCAGCATTTTGAAGTCCTCAAATTTCTTGAGGGCCATGGTTAGTTTATTGTCCTTCTTCTGTTCATCACCAGCTCCAATTTTTGGGAGCTCATCCCAAACGTCCTTTGCAGTTTCACATTTCCTAATCCTGGGAAATATGGATTCATCAACAGATTTGAAGAGAATATCCTTGGCAATGTTATCAAGGTTATTTCTTTTTCTGTCCTCAGTTGTCCATTCTAGTTTGGGCTTAGGAATGTACACATCCTCCTGGTCATCAGTTTTGGATGTGCTGACCTTCATTATCCTGATAGGTCCAATAGTGATCACTTCCAGCATCCCATCATGTAAGGCACTGAGATGTGCCTTCATCCTGATTCTCCAATCATCAAATTTGTTTAGGTTGAATAGGAGGTTTTTGGCTAGTTGACTGTCCATTGTTTAGAAAGTGTTTGGGAGGGGAAGTGGCTTTGGATCTTTAGTTCAAAATAGTCAATAAATGACTCTAGGAACACTCGGCTCTGATTGTAACACTGACCCCGAGCATATTTACTTTTAGTAAAATATGTAATAAACCTTGAAAGATGATTTATAAATTTGCGTAATTGTAAATTTTTATTATTTCTTTTACGTGAATAGTAAATTGCATGTGGGGCCCACAGCAGGACCGGGGACCGCCCGATAATTCTTGAACCACATATCATATTCATCTCGGTCTAGATAATATGTATATGGTGGTGGATATTTTATTTGGTCCATAAGAAAGGCATGGAGTTGACCGGTTGGTCAAACGGGGCCCAATTACCGGTATTGGTAATTTAGCGGATAACAGCCCGAAATGAGTTTCGGAGACTCCTAAATTAATGTTGGGGAATGTACATCTATTCTAAAGGTCCATGATTATTAGGAACGCGTGATATATTTTATTTGCCCCGATAAAATAAAATATAATTAAAACGGACCGAGAAATATAACTTTCGGGGCCGATTGTACTCACCGGGACATAACGGGATGACCTCCCACCTAAGTGGGGGCCACCCCACGTTTTTAGGTGTGTTAGCTGACTAAATAATAGTTGGGGGGACAAGCCAAAGTGGCTTGTGCGGACAAGAAGAGGGGAGGAAGTCTCATTGAGACAAAACCTCATGCCAATGTCTATTCTAGGCATTATTGGCATTCTTGATTGAGGAGGAACCATTCCCCTTATCCTCTTGCATTCCATACGACCAACCACTAAGAGAGAGAGCTCTAGGAAAGCTCCTCAAAGAGCTGAAGCTAGGAGAGAGCAAGAAAGGAAGAATCCCCACACAAAAAGGGCTAGAAATCAAGGTAAGAACTCATCAAATAGTTCTTTTAACTAGTTTATTTGTGTATGATTTATAATAAATCATATGGTGGGTTAAAAATGATGTTCTACACGTTTAAAAGTGTAGAATATTGATATAGAATGGTGGTATTTAACTTAGAAAAGTTGTGGAATCGATAGGAGTCGAAACCGCCGGGAAACCGCCATTGTTGGGGACTGTTTTCGAGCTGCAGGCCCGAAAGCCGCCCACCTTTCACGAAAGCCGCCCGACTTTCACTTGATTTCCAGATTTTTTACTCTTGAACGGCCTAGAACAAGGACGGATCGAGGGGGTTCCGCTAGGACAGCTAGTTGAGCACATCACAAGGTGAGGATGGCTGACTATATTGCTTATAGTTAGTGAGTTAATTTCATGAGATTACCGAAGGTAATTAAATGTGTTTTTATGGATTATTAACGATTAATAATGCCTAAAAATGAAAAGATTATATGTCTAGAGAAAAAGGAGCATGATATACAAATTTAGGAATAAATTGTGTATGTTCATGTGTTATGAGTATGTTGACTTGAAAGTGGAACTTATTATGAAACATGTGTTGAAATATACTTTTTCTTCATATTAGAATATATGAGTGATTAAAAGTGATATTTTGGATATTGACATAAATGATATTTTCAAAGGAAAATCAGTTGGAATTGTCTATATGACTATGAGTTGAGAACTTGGTTTGTTGATATTAATTTGACTAGTATTAAGATGCTAGTTTGACATTAAAATGAAATGTTGTTAAGATTGATCCTAAGGTTGGATTGTGAAATATTATGCCTTAAGTAGTCTTAAGAGATGCTTTAAGGTAGGAAAGTATGAACTTTAAGTTATACTAGGGGTAGGCCTTAAGGGATACCCAAGATAGTGTGAATATTAAATTGATCCTAAGTATAGGATTGGCCTACGGGTGTGATCGGTGATTCTTGTGGATAGCCGGTTGAATTATGGAAATAGTAAGGACCATGGCCCTTCCCGACTCTAGAGAGCGGGGTTGGATAGCATGGACTTACATCGTGATCACGGGTTAGGGTGGAATCCGAATCGGAGACCTAACTAGGTTCCGGTAGCGGTAACACATAAGATAGGACCCCGAAGGGCCTTACCTTCCTACGGGATGATGGGTACGAGTCCAGGGGCGGGATGTTGGAGTCCGAACCGGGAGCCTCATGAGGTCTCGGACAGCGGTAGCAAGTCCCGTAGAAATAATAGGACCCAAGGGTTGGGTTGTGCAAAATGATAAATGAAAAAGGATATCTAAGAAGGGCCGTGTGCCGACAAATAAATAAATTTACTTATTATAAAGATAATAAGTGGGAAATATAAATTATTATTTATATTATGATATCACCCTATTTTGAGGGTCTTGGAAATTAAAACGTTGATTATACTTAGTATAGTTGCTATTGTACTTGTAAAATATTTCCAAGTACTGACCTCCCCTTCACGGGGGAGGCCACCTCACAGTTTCAGGTAGAACTTGAAGGTTGCTACCGGCGCCCGTTGCTTCGGGGATTTTCAAGGGAGAAGACGTGGTTCGTGCTTCTTCTGTTTCCGGTTTTCAAAACAATTATAACAATGCTCATGGATACTGTTTTATTAATAATTACCTTGGGGGCTTGTATGCCTAGTTATGCCAAGTGTGGCTTGAACAATTGTATTAACGCTTCCGCTACTTTAAATGCATGTTTTACATTATGTTTGTTTATGGATGTACTATGTGTGAATGATATTCATGACGCCTTGTATAGTATGGATGAGTTGGACTACGGTTGACTATTCGTACTGTACGGAGGGTTGTTGACGTGTCCGGCTAGGTCCGGGGCGTGACAATTTAATTGGTATCAGAGCCTTAGTCCGTAAACATCATAATGAAGCTTCAAAATTTCTTTTTGAAAACGAATTTGAAAACCATGAGCATAAGGTTTTGTACTTATAGAACTTTTGGTACTTGAGGTTCAATGTCTCTAATTGTTAAGATGGTACCCTTAGCGATTGGTATGGCGGTGATTTGAGCCAAAAGATGTCTTTAAGTGCCTATCCGTCTATTGACATTTGATACGAGTCTAATGACTCATTCTAAATTTCTTTCAGAAATGGAACGTACCGGGAAGGTTACTCGACGGAACCCGACTGGCCAAGCACCGGGAGGATCCCAACGTGGCAGTCGGGGAGGATCGAGGGTGTCTAGGAGGATTCAACCTACCGACCGGGAACTGAGCCGGTTGAGACCCCATATGATGGGGAATATGATGATGCAAGTAACGAGAGCGATGATAATGAAACTCTCGAACGGATTGAGGAATTGCTCCGGCAATACCACCAAGATCGCCAAAGGCGCCGGGCAAGGCGTGCTTTGGAAGGGGCTTCAAGAAGAGGAAGCCGTGTAACTCCCCGGGAGATCATAGAATCCCGAGGAGGGGGAAGTGCTGAGGTCCCTATAATAAGGATCTCAAAGTACCTCAAGGAGGCAAGAGACTTGGGATGTAAACCGTTTGATGGAACGGGGGACATCTCCGTGGCGGCCGAGTGGAATAAAAGATTCAACGAGGCGGCCCTCGACATGCAACTACCACCCCACATGAAGCTGAGGGTAGCCACGAGGCTACTAGAAGGCATGGCGTCCACATGGTGGGATGGAACAAAAGGGAAGTACGGTGAGGCCGTCACTTGGGAGAATTTCAGACAGGAGTTCTTCAGCCAATACTACTCCGACTTCGAGGTGAACTTGAAGAGGAGGGAGTACACGAATTTGACCCAAGGAGGTGAATGTACGGTGAAGGAACTTGAGCACAAGTTCAAAAAACTTGCTGAGTTCATACCGGAGTACATTTGTGATGAAAACCGGATGGTGAACCATTTCTGGGATGCCTTGGACCTTGACATACGCGAGAGGGCAAGACAATTGCCTAATATGACGTTCAGTCAAGTGGTTGAACAAGGCCTGAAAGGAGAGAAGGAGTGGGAGGAAAGAAAACGAAGGAATGCCGAGGAGGCAAGAAAAAGAAAATGGGAGAGCCATGGCCCTCAAGGTTCCAACAAGAAGGGGAACCACGGGGGAGGCGGATCCTTCAAAACCCCTGCACCACCGGTAAGGGGAAATCAAGGCCCGAGCGGGCAAAGCTCTGTGTCACAAGGCTCAGGCGCGAAGAAATGCAGCAACTGCAAGAAGAACCACTTTGGCAAGTGCCGCGATCCCCCGAGGTGCTATCAATGCGGGGAGGTCGGGCATTTGAAGGTGAGTTGCCCACAACTTGGGCGAGCCATGGGGGCCGGACCGAGTAGTGCAACAACGGTGAGCAGGAACCGAACCGGAGCACCAAATGCTAGAGGTGGGCACGGTGGGGCGAGTGCAAGCAACGCGCCATCCGTAAACCAAGGAAGGACCCAAGCTCGGGTCTATGCTATGACGGAGGCAGATGCTCGTGCCAACCCAGACTCCGTTGCGGGTAATTCCTTAAACTCACGTATTAATATTCATAAACAATAGGAGCGTGGAACTTGTAAAATGATAACCCCGACGAGTTTGGTCGAGTTTGAGGAGGAAAAAGGGGAGGAGAATCCTCGCCCTGGGCGAATGCCGCCCGGCTTTGACGAAAGCCGCCCGGCTTTCGTCTTGATCATTGGGGAAAAATACTACGGCAACGAATGCCGGCCGGCTTCCACTGAGAACCACCCGGCCTTCGTATATAACAATCAACAATTTTTTCTCGCAAACGAAAACCGGCCGGCTTTCACAGAAACCGGCCGGCGTTTGGAAAATTGGTCCGGATTAATCTGCGGCGCTCAAAGTCGCCCAGCTTTGGGGGAAAGCCGCCCGGCTTTCGTTAAGCCTGGGGATTCCTGTCCTGCTGAAACCCGGCCGGGTTTCGTAGAAACCGGCCGACCTTTGAAATCTTTCCACGAATAAAACTGCGGCGACGAAAACCGGCTGACTTTCGTGAAAGCCGCCCGGCTTTCGTGATTTTCATAGATGGATTTTTCTCGCAGATGAAAACCGGCCGGCTTTCGTGAAAAGCGGCCGGCTTTCACCTAGATTGGTCCTAAAACGGTCCTAAAGGTTAGAAACCGGGAAATTTCGGAAGGGTATCGAACGGACCCCACCCGAAACACGACCAACATACTCTACGAATTAAGAAACGAGCCTATTAATTAGATAGTGTGTCTTACATTACTTATGAATGTAGGAACACTAAAGATAAACGGGAGAGACGCAAGGATCCTTATTGATACCGGGGCGCAACGATCATTTGTGAGTGAGGCGTTCGCCAGCGGATTCAACGGACCACTTGTACCAATGACTCAAACCCTATTGGTGTCCACGCCTCTAGGGGATGATATCGAAAGAAATAGCCACTATCCATCGTGTGAGGTGGAAGTGGAGGGCCAAACCTTGACGTGTGATTTCGTACCGCTGAGTATGATCGAGTTCGATGCAAACCTAGGAATGGATTGGCTTGAGAAACATCATGCTAGGGTCGATTGCTACACGAAGGTTCTTGAACTCGAAAGCGGTGAAGGGTTGACCTTACGCTTTGAGGGAGATAGAGGCAAATCAAACAGTTGTATCATATCCGCCGTGAGAGCGAGGAACATGATGAGGAAAGGATGTCACGCATATCTAGCTTATGTGGTGGACAAAACCAAAGAAGAGGTAGACATCAACGATGTGAGAGTTGTGTGCAAGTATCCGGATGTCTTCCCAAAAGACTTGCCGGGACTCCCACCCGATAGGGAGATTGAGTTCGTGATCGAGGTTGAACTCGACACCAAACCAATCTCTATACCGCCATACAGAATGGCACCCGCTGAACTTAACGAGTTGAAAACCCAATTGCAAGAGCTATTGGATAACGGTTTCATAAGGCCGAGTCACTCTCCGTGGGGAGCACCGGTCCTGTTCGTGAAAAAGAAAGATGGAACACTTCGAATGTGCATCGATTATCGTCAACTGAACAAGGTCACAATCAAGAATAGGTATCCCTTGCCTAGGATTGATGACTTGTTTGATCAGCTCCGAGGGGCGACGGTATTTTCGAAGATTGGCTTGAGGTCGGGGTACCACCAACTGAAGATAAAAGAGGATGACATACCGAAGAGTGCATTCCGCACAAGGTATGGTCATTTCGAGTTCCTAGTTATGTCGTTCTGGTTAACCAACGCCCCGGCGGCATTTATGGACTTGATGAAACGAGTATTTCATAAGTACTTGGACCGATTTGTAATTGTGTTCATAGATGATATCTTGATTTACTCAAAGAGTGAAGAAGAGCATGAGGAGCACTTAATACTTGTTCTTGAGACACTACGGGAGAAGCAACTCTATGCCAAGTTTTCCAAATGTGAATTTTGGCTAAGGGAGATCGGCTTTCTCGGGCATGTGGTTTCGGGATCAGGGATTGCCGTCGATAACAAGAAGATTGAGGCCATTACCGAATGAGAGAGGCCAAAGAACGTCAAGGAAATTCGTAGCTTCCTTGGATTGGCAGGGTACTACCGAAAATTTGTGGAGAAGTTCTCAGTTTTGGCATCGCCATTGACTAAGCTCACTCGAAAGGGGGCCAAGTTTGTATGGGATGACCGATGTGAGAAGGGATTCCTTGAACTGAAGAAGAGGTTGACCGAGGCACCGGTACTCGCACTACCTAAACAGGGTGTAGGGTACGATGTCTACAGCGACGCAAGCATCCAAGGGCTCGGATGTGTCTTGATGCAGAATGGGAGGGTGATTGCCTATGCTTCACGACAATTGAAGAAGCATGAGGTAAATTATCCCACTCATGACTTAGAGCTGGGGGCGGTGGTGTTCGCATTGAAGATTTGGAGACATTATCTCTACGGGGAAACATGTCATATATACACCGACCACAAAAGCCTGAAGTACGTGTTTACTCAAAAAGAGTTAAACATGAGACAGAGACGGTGGATGGAGTTGATAAAAGACTACCATCTAGTTATCGAGTACCACCCCGGTAAAGCCAACGTGGTAGCGGATGCCTTGAGCCGAAAGAATTCATCTGGGGCATTATTGACTAGCTTGAGGGCATTGAGGGCTCAATTGGAGGTATCTAGCGATGGTGCCTTGTTAGCTAGATTCGAGGTGAGACCTACATTACTTGATGAAATCAAGAAGGGTCAAGAAACCGACGAAGAACTTATGAAGATCCGTGAACGCATGCTAGCGGGACCGGTTGAGGATTTCAGGGAGAGAGACGATGGTCTCTTATTATTTCGTGACCGAGTGTGTGTACCGTTGGATGATGAGCTCCGAAAGTCCATCTTAGAGGAGGCTCACTCATCGGCGTATGCCATGCACCCGGGAGGCACGAAGATGTACCGTGATTTGAAGGGAAGTTACTGGTGGTCGGGTATGAAGAGGGAAATAGCCGAGTACATCAGTAGGTGTCTTACTTGTCAGCAGGTTAAGGCAGAACATCAGCATCCGGCTGGGTTACTACAGCCACTTTCCATTCCCGAATGGAAGTGGGAGCACGTGACTATGGATTTCGTGGTGGGGCTGCCACGAACGGTTAAGAACTATGATGCCGTATGGGTTGTGGTCGATAGGCTCACAAAGAGTGCACACTTCCTACCTATCAACACCACCTATGCACTGGAGAGGTTAGCCAAGTTATATGTGGACGAGATCGTGAGGCTACATGGGGTTCCTATAACCATTGTATCCGATAGAGATCCGCGATTCACATCACGATTTTGGCCGAAATTCCAAGAATCTATGGGGACAAAGTTGAAATTCAGTACAGCCTTTCATCCACAAACGGATGGGCAATCTGAGCGGGTTATACAGATATTAGAGGATATGCTGAGAGCCTGTGCATTGGAGTTCCAAGGGAGTTGGGACAACCATTTGTCACTTGTAAAGTTTGCCTATAACAACAGTTATCAGGCGAGTATAGGCATGCCTCCATACGAGGCATTGTATGGGAGGAGGTGTCGTACACCGTTGTGTTGGGATGAGGTTGGCATGGCCAAACTCGAGAGCACGGAATTGGTGGAAATCACCAAGTCTAAGGTGAAGATGATCCGTGAGAGACTTAAGGCGGCCCAGGATAGACAGAAAAGTTATGCCGATAAGCGCCGAAGAGCCTTGGAGTTTAAGGTGGGAGATGAAGTATTTTTGAAAGTTTCACCTTGGAAGGGAATCATCCGATTTCAGAGCCGAGGGAAACTTAACCCACGATACATAGGGTCATTCGTGGTTCTTGAGAGGATTGGGGCCGTGGCATACCGATTACAGTTGACTCCAGAATTGGAGAAGATACATAACGTATTCCACGTGTCCATGCTTAAGAAGTATATGCCGGATCCATCTCATGTATTAGAAAAACCACCTGTGGAAATACGGGAAGACTTGAATTATGCCGTGCAACCGGTGAAGATACTTGACAGGCAAGTCAAGAAATTGAGAAGCAAGAAAGTTCCAATGGTTAAAATCCTTTGGAAAAGTGACCGAGTTGAGGAGGAAACTTGGGAAACGGAAGCTTCGATGAAAGAGCAATACACGTTTTTGTTTGAATGAGCGTTGTGAATTTCGGGGACGAAATTCCCGTTAAGGGGGGGTGAACTTGTAACACCGACCCCGAGCATATTTACTTTTAGTAAAATATGTAATAAACCTTGAAAGATGATTTATAAATTTGCGTAATTGTAAATTTTTATTATTTCTTTTACGTGAATAGTAAATTGCATGTGGGGCCCACAGCAGGACCGGGGACCGCCCGATAATTCTTGAACCACATATCATATTCATCTCGGTCTAGATAATATGTATATGGTGGTGGATATTTTATTTGGTCCATAAGAAAGGCATGGAGTTGACCGGTTGGTCAAACGGGGCCCAATTACCGGTATTGGTAATTTAGCGGATAACAGCCCGAAATGAGTTTCAGAGACTCCTAAATTAATGTTGGGGAATGTACATCTATTCTAAAGGTCCATGATTATTAGGAACGCGTGATATATTTTATTTGCCCCGATAAAATAAAATATAATTAAAACGGACCGAGAAATATAACTTTCGGGGCCGATTGTACTCACCGGGACATAACGGGATGACCTCCCACCTAAGTGGGGGCCACCCCACGTTTTTAGGTGTGTTAGCTGACTAAATAATAGTTGGGGGGACAAGCCAAAGTGGCTTGTGCGGACAAGAAGAGGGGAGGAAGTCTCATTGAGACAAAACCTCATGCCAATGTCTATTCTAGGCATTATTGGCATTCTTGATTGAGGATGAACCATTCCCCTTATCCTCTTGCATTCCATACGACCAACCACTAAGAGAGAGAGCTCTAGGAAAGCTCCTCAAAGAGCTGAAGCTAGGAGAGAGCAAGAAAGGAAGAATCCCCACACAAAAAGGGCTAGAAATCAAGGTAAGAACTCATCAAATAGTTCTTTTAACTAGTTTATTTGTGTATGATTAATAATAAATCATATGGTGGGTTAAACATGATGTTCTACACGTTTAAAAGTGTAGAATATTGATATAGAATGGTGGTATTTAACTTAGAAAAGTTGTGGAATCGATAGGAGTCGAAACCGCCGGGAAACCGCCATTGTTGGGGACTGTTTTCGAGCTGCAGGCCCGAAAGCCGCCCACCTTTCACGAAAGCCGCCCGGCTTTCACTTGATTTCCAGATTTTTCACTCTTGAACGGCCTAGAACGAGGACGGATCGAGGGGGTTCTGCTAGGACAGCTAGTTGAGCACATCACAAGGTGAGGATGGCTGACTATATTGCTTATAATTAGTGAGTTAATTTCATGAGATTACCGAAGGTAATTAAATGTGTTTTTATGGATTATTAACGATTAATAATGCCTAAAAATGAAAAGATTATATGTCTAGAGAAAAAGGAGCATGATATACAAATTTAGGAATAAATTGTGTATGTTCATGTGTTATGAGTATGTTGACTTGAAAGTGGAACTTATTATGAAACATGTGTTGAAATATACTTTTTCTTCATATTAGAATATATGAGTGATTAAAAGTGATATTTTGGATATTGACATAAATGATATTTTCAAAGGAAAATCAGTTGGAATTGTCTATATGACTATGAGTTGAGAACTTGGTTTGTTGATATTAATTTGACTAGTATTAAGATGCTAGTTTGACATTAAAATGAAATGTTGTTAAGATTGATCCTAAGGTTGGATTGTGAAATATTATGCCTTAAGTAGTCTTAAGAGATGCTTTAAGGTAGGAAAGTATGAACTTTAAGTTATACTAGGGGTAGGCCTTAAGGGATACCCAAGATAGTGTGAATATTAAATTGATCCTAAGTATAGGATTGGCCTACGGGTGTGATCGGTGATTCTTGTGGATAGCCGGTTGAATTATGGAAATAGTAAGGACCATGGCCCTTCCCGACTCTAGAGAGCGGGGTTGGATAGCATGGACTTACATCGTGATCATGGGTTAGGGTGGAATCCGAATCGGAGACCTAACTAGGTTCCGGTAGCGGTAACACATAAGATAGGACCCCGAAGGGCCTTACCTTCCTACGGGATGATGGGTACGAGTCCAGGGGCGGGATGTTGGAGTCCGAACCGGGAGCCTCATGAGGTCTCGGACAGCGGTAGCAAGTCCCGTAGAAATAATAGGACCCAAGGGTTGGGTTGTGCAAAATGATAAATGAAAAAGGATATCTAAGAAGGGCCGTGTGCCGACAAATAAATAAATTTACTTATTATAAAGATAATAAGTGGGAAATATAAATTATTATTTATATTATGATATCACCCTATTTTGAGGGTCTTGGAAATTAAAACGTTGATTATACTTAGTATAGTTGCTATTGTACTTGTAAAATATTTCCAAGTACTGACCTCCCCTTCACGGGGGAGGCCACCTCACAGTTTCAGGTAGAACTTGAAGGTTGCTACCGGCGCCCGTTGCTTCGGGGATTTTCAAGGGAGAAGACGTGGTTCGTGCTTCTTCTGTTTCCGGTTTTCAAAACAATTATAACAATGCTCATGGATACTGTTTTATTAATAATTACCTTGGGGGCTTGTATGCCTAGTTATGCCAAGTGTGGCTTGAACAATTGTATTAACGCTTCCGCTACTTTAAATGCATGTTTTACATTATGTTTGTTTATGGATGTACTATGTGTGAATGATATTCATGATGCCTTGTATAGTATGGATGAGTTGGACTACGGTTGACTATTCGTACTGTACGGCGGGTTGTTGACGTGTCCGGCTAGGTCCGGGGCGTGACACTGATACCACTTGATGGTCCCGGATAGGGTAAAAGTCTAGAGGAGGGGGGGGGGGGGGGGGTGAATAGACTTAAATATTTTTCGACTTTTGAATGTTTTCCCTCTAAAAGAGTTAATCTATAAACTTTTGAGAGTTTTGTAGATGCACATCGGAAGTCTTTACCCTTTGAGTAATGAGTGTTTAGCCACTTTTTAACTTGGAGAGTGTTTGGCTTAAAATGCTAGGAGTTGGCTTAGCAGGTGGCTAAGAGCAGGGAACTGCTGAGGCAACTGCTCAGGAAATGCAAAGTGTATGATGGAGGTAGAGATAGTTGTTTGATGAGTATGGTGTGGTCTTTTGGTAAGTATGCTTAAAAGAGGGGAGACTAGCTTTTTGCTGAAGCAGTGGGCTCGGCAGTTGGGTGAATATGAGGGAACTGCTGAGGCACCTGCTCGGGTCAAAGGCTTATTGGGTTAAGCAAACTTCTTGATGAGGTATTTGACAATCTGGTGATGTTTGAGACAATGACTTGAAACAAGTATATATAAGCAGAGGGCTCAGCAGTTGGGTGGATTCCAGGGAACTGCTGAGGCACCTGCTGTATTTAGAAAATGAATTTCAGGGAACTGAAAGAGTGATCCTTTTAGATGTTGTTGGTGCACGTTATAGGTATGAATCCGGTCTCAAAGAAAGTGAGTAATTAGGCAGTAGGATAAGCAGTTGGGTCAATTAAGACAACTGCTTAGGATTCTACCGGCAGACTACAATCTTTATGTGAGAAGTGTTTGGTGTGTGCTTTGTTGATTGAAATGAATTCAACACACGATATATCCTGGTTCAGAGGTGGTGTAATCCTCCTACGTCCAGTCCGATCCTCTTTCAGATGGATTTCACTAAAGTATTAAGCCCAATACATTTAGTGCCAATCTAGCCTTTACAACACTTAGGCCTAGATTGAAGGTTTTTCACGATAAGTATAGCACCACTCAAAGTTACTCAGTCCTTAGACTTTTCTCTAATGAACCAGTGGGGATCAAAAGGTACTCTATCTATCTACTTACACTGTAGGATTTGAACAACTGTTCTCCTAAGTGTTTACAGCAATATGTGATTTGTTACAAGAAAGTTCTAACCTCCAACTAGGAACTAAACTTCTATGATTTAGCAATGAAAAGCTTTGTAAACTGGAAGTTTAGTGAAGCATGAGTCCAAGCAGAGAGTAAAGTTTAGAATAGCACTTTCTCTCTTCCTAGATGTCTTCGTAAAAGCTCGTAATAGAAATTCTCTCTTTGGATGCTCAAACGCTTGGTTAGAAACTTTCGTTTCAGCCTATATTTATAGGCATCTCCTTTGAATTAATCTCATCCGTTGGTTAGGATAGATTAATCTCTGACGTTGAAACTCTCGCAAGGACAAATTGTACATTTGTTTTCTTGTGCTGGAGCTTTAATGCGGGCTCATCTGCTTGTCTTGTATTATTTAGCCGTTGGACCTTCACTTCAAACTGCAGTCCCATGACTCCGGACCCAGTACGTATTTGGCATTAAATGTCGGGCAACGTTTGTCTCTAATCATTCATTTGATACTTCTAGTTTCTTTTATCTAAAAATGTGACATACGAATACTCTTTGAGTCAAATAGTATTTGCCGGTAGGATTCAAATATCTTATTAAGGTAAAGAAAATTTACCTTATTGCATTTTTACTTTTCCGGTAATATTTCCTAGACTCAAAAGGTGTACATTTAATTTGTCACGTAAATACTAGAACAATATGAGACACAATGTATACATGTTTGGTATAGTGGCATCATCAAAATCTTTATCAAAATTGGGTACTAACAGGAAGTATGTGGGCCGGGGGTCCCTGGGCCATATACTCCATCAGGAGTCCCTCACTCCTTTTGCCGAAAGGTACTTGAGAGAAAATGAGTAATTGCGTTTGTCCTCTGATGCTGCCTTGCTGTAGGTTGTAAAGTTTTGCAAAGGGTTTTTCGTCTGTGTGTTTTGCCGAGGGCAGTCCCTCAGTCCCCCACATTTCAGGACTTGAAGGATTATGTTGATGTTTTGGAGAAAGTTTAACATTTTGTGATTTTTCCATTTTTCCGGGGGTGCCTCCAGTCCCCTACTCCTTGAGGCACATGTAATGTGGTGAAGAGGAGTAGAGCAGTGCCTGTCTTCAGTGTGGGGCCGAGGGCTGACTATTTTCGTTTCATTTTGGGAGGATGCCTCGTTAGAAACCTCATTAGGAAAAACCCTGTGGGAAAAATCTTAATGAGGGAAAAAGAATGCACCGAGTTCCCCCAATGATGAATCGAAAAAAGATGGACCCTTGGTCTGAGTATAATGTTGTTGTCGAAGGCTACCCTTGATCTGAGGGCTTGGTTGTTGATTTGCCGAAGGTACCTTTTTGATGTCCAGGGGATGCCGAAGGGGGTCCCATGGCCTTATGTCGGGGGCTTACTGTTGATGAGGGCCAAAGGTTATCGTGGGGTTCTCCCATTTCGAAGTAGGAGGCCTTACTGTTGATGAGGTGTTTTTAAACATGACAACCCAAGGGCTGGCCGCATTGTTGCGCGAGGGGGATCGACTGGGGGCACCTCCTGGTTTTCGAAAAATAACCGTTGGAATATGACCGTTGGAGAGGGCTTCCACGTGGCGCATGCTGAAGCGACGGTTCGTAATGATGATTTTGGTACCGGGGGCCCATATCTTTGGCCCAAACTCGAGATGAGAAGCCTATAAATACTCCTAAGGCCGGAACCCATTTCCCTTGTGCGAAATTCATCGAAGCGAAGCTCTGGCCAATTTTTTCTAGAGAGAGAAAGCTTATTTCGATCAAAGCCAACTTTCAAAGGTCAGCTCCTCTTCCGTTCTTGGATGTTTCAGCGTATTTTGCTATTCGGGCTTTAGATCTAGTGTTAGAGTCTTAGAATCCTCTATCCTTTGTTGAAAACTTCTGAGTGATGTCGTCGGCTAGTGATTCACAAAATGTCTCCGGGGAGCCCCTGGTTCAATCCGAGACGTGGACCGATGAGGGGTCAGTGAATGAGGAGGCCTCATCAAACAATGACTCCGCAGTTGCCGTGCAGGTGGAGAAGGATCTCAGGGTCGAGGCCGAGGCCGAAGAGTTCGAACAGGTGAACGAGGACGAGGAGCTGGGTCTCGTCGTACAAACCGCTGAGGAAGAGGAAGAGAAGGAGCGCCATCGAGTGTCGGTTGCCATTCCCTCGGCCGTTGTTAGTGGAGTAGGAACCTCACAACCCCTCAGCCCAGACCCCATTCGGGCTGCTCCGTCGAAGAAGAAGAAGGCGACTTCTAAGAAAAAGTAGGCGGCTGCTGACGAAGGGAAACCCGTCGATATCCCCGAGGGGTATTCATTCCTGAACACCGCGGCCCTTGATGTAAGGACGACGGCTCAGGTGGCCGACTACTATTGTGACACTCCGAAAATTTAAATAATATAAAATAGATAATTACGTTAATTTGATAAAACTTTAACATATTACAAAAGTGACATTTTTTCTCACATTAAACTTTGACATAAATATTAAGAGTAGCATTTTATGATGTAAATTATAAAAGTGACGTTTGAGCAAATTCTAATTATATGGGGTGTCGACTAATATTACTCCGTATGCTACAATTGAATTGAATTTAAATAGAGAATTACTATGCGTACATGTGTATAAATAAGGAAGCTGCGTTAATATACTCTTATTAAAGGCACGTACTATGCATAATAATAATATTAATGCCAGACTTTACATTAATATAAAACTACGGAGTATATTATACTCAAAATACTTATAACTATTATTATACTCATATATATAGCCTAAGATCTGTAACGTACCAGATGGCGAAATCCATTCTAACTACGAAACCCTAAGTCGAGAAACATCGGTCAAGCATGTATATTCATCGTATACGGTACGGAAGATTACACCTGCAGCATATACAAGCAACACCTGCTTTTTCATCTATCACGGAACACCAAAGCAACGAAGCTTCTCCATAAATCTTCGGCCGGTGTCGCAAAACATAGGAAGAAAGGAGAGAAACGGATGAACGTCACCGGTGTGGTCTACGCCGGAGGAAGAAGAGAGGCCGCAGTTGCCGTCACCAAACTGAAACTGCTGAACGATTGCATCTGCGTTGCAAAAAGAAAAGAAGAAAAGAGAACGTGAGAGAAGGGGGGAAATTCGCCGGAGAAAGAACCAGTTGCGCCGCCGGAGAAGGAAGAATCATTGCTGGGATTTTCTTCGAGGGACCAACGCCGGAGTACTATGCCGGACTGTGCACCGACCGTCTGACGACTTCCACACAAGCCGGAGGAGGGGGAAACTGAGTGTCGTGTCGTTGTCTTCGCCGGAGCCGCTACTAATACAGCGCCGGATCCGCTACTGATACAGCGCCGGAGAAGAAGAAGTCCCGCAGAACCAGACTGTTGTTGCCACCGTAGTCCTCCTGAGACACCATCACAGGCCGCCATCACCATCGGGAGACAGAGTCGATGTCGCCGCTGCCGTAGCTGTTCCGATCGGAATTTGTAGTTCTGCATTCGCCGGCATCAAGAAGAACGATGCTCTGTACGTAGTTTATACTGGGCTGGGTTGATTATTTTATACTACGGAGTAATAATAATAATAAAGGTTAGTTGGGTCGGGTGGTTGTTTCGTTACTGGGCGGACAACTTTAATGTAGGTGGATGTCTATAACTAAAAAAATTATCATGATGGATTATTATAGATATTGATTATAAGAAGGGGAATTTATAAATAAAGGGTAGAAGGATTTAACTATAAAATTGATATATGTTTATATTAGATTTTTAATATTCTTAGAAGGTGAATTTGGAGAAGATCGAGATAGAAGTTTTGGTTATGAATTATCGTGATTTGAGGTAAGTTTCACGTCAACCGAAATTAGTTCTTTTTCTTCGTGATTTCTTTTAAGTATTTTTGTGTGCATATTTGAGACTTGAATTTATGTGTGCTGAATTGAGTGAATATTATTATACGAAAGGGTTGTATTTGAGATATTAGTTGATATATTGTTTTGTTGATGAGTTATTATATATAATTTTGGGAGATTTTGTAATAGTACGTAATTTATTATCTTTGTGGGAGTTTGACAAAAAGGGGATTTTTGAAGTATAAACTTCGATTGATTTTGAGAAAAATAAATATTTTCATAAAAGGTGAGCATCACGGGAGAAATTCGTGGTGTTGGTTTTCCACATCCCTTAAAATGTGGATGGTGGTTATGTCTACTACTACTCAATTTTTTGTTGGTTTTGGTTTGAGGTGAATTGACAGTCGGTAGAAAACATCCCGGCTTTTGAGTAGTAGGAGTAGTAGTAGCTCCTAATCATTCAGTTTTTGAGGTGGGGTAGTTGGTAGAAAACATCCCGGCTACCCGGATCGACTTACTAACCCGGAGGGCTTGGAATACCTTTAGGGGGTGTGCACACTTAAAGTAGTTGTTTCCGTTTCCAAGGAGCAGTTGTGGTACCGGCGATAGTTCCGGGGTGGCCGTACATGACAACGGATCACCGGGCTCAACCAGAGTGTTGAGCACCGCCCTTCTAAATTACTAGGAAGTTAGTTACAAAGTGATTTTTGGAGAAATTCAATAGAGGAGAAATTTTGGTGTTTCATGTATTTTGGAATTATTATGGTTCACGAGTTATATGATTGGGATTTTGTAAAGATATCGTTTACTTATGATTTATAAAGTGTTTTGAATATATTTTTATACTAATGGTTGTACGAATTTATATATATACTATTATTAATATTTTAAAAGGTTAGGTAGGACTTACTTAGCATTATTGCTAATGTTTGTTTCTTTTATTTTTCTTTCTGTACTTGTTTTGTACAGGTGATGAATTGATAAAGATGTTGATTTCGAGAGAGCTTACGCTAGAACACAAAATTAGTAAATAATTGTAATTACATTTTCAGCATCTTAAATTAGTGAACATTTATTTTAGAAGTTTAATCTATTTTGAGTTTAAATTGTTTTAGCCTGTGCACTCGGTTAGGTTAGAACCGAGTGTGACGGTAGCACCCCTATTTCCCTTTAAATTTTCCGCTGTACATTTTCTGAGGTTTTCAAATAATGTCAGTAATACTTTTCAATAAATCATTATTTAAATGTATTTTTGGGTGGGAAATTTGGGGGTGTCACAATTATGCCACCCAAGTATATGTCGGGCCGTCGGCGACCGTGGTGGAACCGAGGCCTAATGACTTGCTGTCTCGGCCACCCGAAGGCTGCTTCGCTGTGCACGTTCTGTCAGTGGAACTAGGCCTTCGGTTCCCTCTCCATTAGTTCGTGCTGGAGTACATGCGTTTCATAAAGCTAGCCCCCTGCCAGCTGACTCCAAATAGCCATTCATACATCGCCGGTTTCCTTTCCCTTTGCCGCTCCAGGGATGTGGAGCCTTCTCTGGACCTCTTCTTCCTCTGCTTCAATTTGTGTCGGGGCGGCCACTCAAACAGCGAAGGTTTTGCCAACCTCCAGCAGGTCCCGGCCTGGAGGCTTTTCTCGGAGGTTCCCTCATCCCATAAAGGCTGCAGGGATCGCTTCTGCTATATCCGTATGGGGGACAATCCATTCGGGGGGGCCCTTCGAGATAACTTCAGGCGGCATCTGAAAGTGGGGAGCGCCGCCCTCAAGAAATCGGCCAAAAAGATATCTGCTAAGCCGCCGGGGGCCGATGATGTGGTGAAGATTGATGATGCCACCCTTCCAGATGATCTGTACCAATTGGGCTTCCAGCGTTATCGCATGTCCGGGGAGATCGATGACAAATACCCCCGATAAACAGGGCATATGAGAGTGCCGGAGGTTGTTCCCGAGGGTTTTTACATGCAGAACTTAGGATTATTTCCGCGATTTATTTGTTGTAAACCCCTCGTCCTTATCCATGTTTATATCTTGCAAGTAGCAGCATGGACGTCCAATCCTTTGCGGTGTTGAAAAAGCAAAAGGGCAAGGCCCAGTCCAAGAAGAAGAAGGAGCCTTCAGGCCAATAGCCTGTGGATGCATTTTTTCAAAAGGATGGGGTGGAGCCTTCTGCAGCTGCGGCTGCCGCTGATATTGGAGTTAGGGGCTCTGAGGCCGGTGGTGCCAAGAAACAGAAAATGTCGGCGAAGGAGTCAGGATCTTTAGCAAGAGGCAGAGGATGGATGGTCCCGGCAAGCAGCCTGTCGCTGATACCTCCATCGTTGTGGATGCTGCTGCTGCCCTCCCCATGCCCCAGGAACACATCAATGAGGCCTTCTTCGGCCGAGAGAAGCTGGAGGCACTCGTGCCGAAGGGGAGCTCTGTCCTAGATGCCACCCTTTGCCCCTCGGCGCTAATGTGCCAGGTCATGCCTTCGGCTGATAGGTTGGCCCTTGCCCGAATGAATGATGAGGCCCTCAACTCAAGGATCCTCCAGAACAGCGCCTCCGTAAGTTATTTCCCTTCTTTTACGTTTATTTGTTTCGTGGGGGTGTGACGTATTCAATGTAATTGACCCTTCACGTCCTTATTGTTGCAGGCTTTTATGGGCCTTTGTGAGCAGCTCCGGAGGGTGGATCAGCTGAGGGCAACTAAGAATGCTGGTGATGAGGAGGTTGCAAACCTCGGGAGGAAGCTGGCTGAGGCTGAGGACAACCTCCGATTGACGACCGAGGGCATGGATCTGTAGGTACAAGCCGCTAAGGCCGAGGCTAGGGCCGAAGATAGGATGGAAGCCGAGAAGATTGCCGGGGAGGCCGCCCGTGCCGCTGCTGAAGCTGCCGAGAAGGCCAAGGCCGAGGAAGTGGCCAAAGCTGAGAGGGCTGTTGTTGATGCCTTCGTCTCTGGAGGCTGGGAGGCCGAGGATAGAAAAGACTGGGTTTCCTTGGTAGTGGAGAAGATGGTGGACGCCTGGGTTGGGGGCCCCAGCAAAATGTGGCTAGCCGAGAAGGGCGATTCGTATTATCAAGGTGGTGAGTTCTTCACTCAATGCCTCATCTATCGGAGGCTAGCCAAGCATTTCAACGTTTCCCCAGAGGATTTCCAGCCGGAGGCTTATGGCCTCCCCCTCGGCAACCAGACGTTAGGGTCCCTTTGCCCCCGGATGTGGAGAGGCCGACCTTCGAAGACTCCGAGCTGATGAGGGAGTGCGGCTTCAGCGACGAAGATGAGGCTGATGAAGACACCACATCCAAGGCTGTTGAGGAAGAAACTGTTGGATGATTGTACTTAGATACTTTTTGAACGATGTTTTGCAACATAACATTTTGTAGCCTTCGGCTTCTGCCCTGATGTGTAACAGTTTACCTTTCCTTTTTGTGAATGAATGATTTGATGCCTTCGTCCTTCTTGTATGTTTTGAATGAATGCCCTCGTCTTCCTTTTTTCCTTTTTTATGAATGTATGCCTGCACCGTGAGTTGGCCGAGGGCCCAACGTTCAGGACTTAGAAAATTTTCTATGTATTTTTCGCCACGTGGCCTTCGGTTAATAGACCCCTCTGGCTGTATGAAATATGTAGTCCGCATCCTCATCTCCCGGGGGGTCTGTCGCCGTGGACTTAGCCATTTTTCCTGGGCAGTGTCATGAACATGCCTTCGATCAATCTCCCCTTTCATTATATGGTGCCCCCGGTTCGTAGTGGCTTTTGGTGAAATTCCCCCAGCAAAGCATGGTGGTGCCGGAGGCCTTACTCCATTCTCCCTCAATAATTTCCTTTGACTTTGCAACTAGTAGCCCTCGGTGCTAACTTAGGGTCAGTTGCATCTTGACCCACTTGTTGAGTGGGAGCCTCCAGTGTTGATTGTAATGTCGGAGGCAACCGGAGTGCGTACTTAGGAAATCTGATCTCGATCCTTGTAGGTGCCCTCGATTCCCCTCAAACATATGAGCCTTCGGCTTTGGTGGATCTCCAAAGTGTGGGGTTAGGACATTTCACAGTCCACCCACACTATAGTAAAGGTAAATGCCTCCGGGCAATGCTGAGTTGGGGAGTGCTGCATAGCGAGAGCCTTCAGGGATGGCCTTGGGATTTTGCCTTCAGTGTTTTGCGAAATGCTTGGACTTGACCAATCCAACCCATTCGTAGGGCTTAGAGCCTTCGTTATTGGTTGATGCCGGAGGCAACCAGATTGTGGGCTTAGCCATATTCTGATAAGATTTGTTGAATAGAAACCTTCGGGGTGAGGGCCACTGCCATAGGTGACTTCTGAAACTAGGGACTTCCAGGTACCAGAGGTGTTCCCATGGGAGCCCTCGGTATGATCGTTTTCTCTTTTCAATGACCTTTCTTGCAGGTTGCCAAAGGGTGTTCCATTGTAAGTTTGTACTTATTGATTGCTCGGTGAGTCTACTCCCTTCCAGTCCATTTTTTTTGGATAGTGAAGGGAAGGCTTCAAGAAACTTGGTTTCTTGGTAAGGCTTGGCCTATCGGGAGGCAATGGTATACACCTTTGGCTCCCCCCTCGGGATTAACCTTCCAGGTTCCGAGGGGATCGAGGGTCGTTTCCTTGGCACGAGACATAGTCTGTTGCCTGCCTCCCCTTGGGGGATGGCACGGAAAGCACCTCAGTTTTGAAAGTCGTTCCCTAAGCACGAGACAAGGTTTATTGCCTGCCATTCCCTTGGGGTAATGGCGTGGGAAGCGTTTCATTTTTAAAAGTCGAATCCTAGGCATATTAATTGCCTGCCATTCCCTTGGGGTAATGGTGCGGAAAGCGTTTCAGGGAAGGGTTTTGTTTGCATATTAGTTGCAAAAGGCAAGGGTACTTGGTACCTCCGGCACCGAGAGGTGGGGCCTTTGGTACAGTTGCGTCCTCGAGGGGTACGACTTTATTTTTAACACTTGGTGTTATTTCTCGTACAATGCCCCCGGTACTTGGTACCGAGGGGTCGCCTTCAAAACCACTTGGTGTTTTATCCTCGTGGTTGATTGGAGCATCCACCCTCGGCACTTGGTGCCGGGGGGTCTTGTGAGAAGGCCTTGGGCCAGGAGCTTGCATGAGGGCTTGACCGCTCACAAGCGTTTTGTTCTTGTACTTGATGTCTTCAACATATCTTTATTCTTGAAAAATTAGGGCCTTGGGCCGTTGGATAATACAGTTGCGAACCCTGAGGGCTTGGCCGCTTAGGTGTCATTGATAAAATTTTACCAAGTGGTGTACATTCCAATGTCTGGGGACCTCAGTCCCATTGGGGCGTTTGAGTTTGTAAGCCCCTAGTTTGGTGATAGCTGCAACGATGTAGGGGCCTTCAAATTTGGTGCCACCTTGCCGCCCTCAGTTGGTTAGCTAGCTTCCCTTCTCCAGAGGAAATAATCCACCACCTGAAATTCTTGGGAACGGACCTTGGCATCGATGTAGCCCTTTACTTGCCTTCGGTAGTTTTCCACCCGTATGAAAGCTTGCTCTTGGCGTTCTGCGATGAAGTGAAGGTCGAGAGCCATATTGGCGTCGTTGACCTCAGGATCGTATTGGGCCACCCTTCGGGTAGGAAGGATTACTTCAGTGGGAGCCTTGGCTTCGAACCCGTAGCATAATGAGAATGGTGTTTCACCGGTTGCCCGCCGAGGGGTGGTGCGGTAGGCCCACAGGATGTTGTGAAGCTCTTCTACCCAGCCTCCTCCTTCGGTCTCAAGTTTCTTTTTTAGGCCTTCGAGTAAAGTTCGGTTGGCGTTCTCCACCTGACCGTTGCCTTGAGGGTAGGCAACGGATGAGAAGGTATGTTTGATGCCCCATGCCTCTAGGAGGGCACAGAAGGGGGCTGCCTCAAATTGAGTCACGTTGTCGGAGATGATTTGTTGGGGGACACCGAACCTGATGAGGATGTTCTTGAGGACGAAGTGGCGGAACCTGGCCTCGGTGATGCTGGTGAGGGGTTCCGCCTCCACCGATTTGGTGAAGTAGTCGATGGCAACGATGATGTACCTGTTGTTAGAGGTACCCCTCAGCAGAGGGCCCACGAGGTCTATGCCCCATCTAGCGAAGGGTATGGATGTGCTGATGGGGGGCATAGTTGACTGCTGGCCTGCTGGGAGCCTTCTGGAAGTGTTGACAGGCGGTGCACCTTCGGGCGAGATCCGCACAGTCCTGGGCCATCATAGGCCAGAAGTAGTCCTGGACTATGAGCCTTCGGGACATAGAAAAGGGTCCCTGGTGAGCTGAGCAAGTGCCACTGTGCACTTCCTCCATGGCGACTTCGGCCTCATCTTGGTGCAGGCATCAGAGTAATGTGCCGTTGTAGGATCTCTTGTATAGCCTTCCGTCCTCGAGGGTATAGCTGGGAGCTCTCAGCTTTGTCAGTTTTTCGCGGGCCTCATCCTCGGGCAGCTGCCCTGTGGTGATGAAGGCGACGATGTCTGATATCCAGTCCCCTGGCCTTTGTTATATGCTCATGACGGGGCTGGCGTGGATACTTGAGAGGCTGAGTTCCTCAACTTTTGCAATCTTAGATATGTGCTCAGGGGACTCAGCCAAGAGCTTTGATAAAATGTCGGCGTCAGAGTTCTGAGCCCTCGATATTTGAGTGAGAGAATGTGTCTCAAATACTTTAAGCAACTCCTTGGCCGCTTCCTTGTACTGCTTCATCCTCCCCTCCTTGGCCTCATATTCCCCTGAAATCTGGTCGACGACTAAATTGGAGTCACACTTCACGTGGATCTGTCTGGCCCTCATGTTAGCCGCCAGCCGAAGGCCACAGAGGAGGGTCTCATACTCCGCTTCGTTATTGGAGACTTTGAAGGAGAAGCGGATGGCGTAGTAGGCCCTAAAGCATTCAGGCACGATGGGGACTATCCCTCCCCCACATGCTTTGGCTGCGGAGGAGCCATCGGTGTAGAGGGTCCACCATTCATTCGAGGGCACCGAAGGCTCTTCATCTGTAGCTGATCTTGTCGTGCACTCCGTCACGAAGTCCGCCAGGGCTTGGTCCCTCATGGCTGGCCTCGGACGGATGTCAATGTTGTATTGACTAAGGAAGATAGCCCATTTTACCATTCGGGAGGAGCTGGTGGAGCTCCTCATAAGGGCGCTGAGGGGTTGGTGCGTGAGGACCTGGACCGGATGGGCTTGGAAGTAATGGCCTAGTTTCTTGACGGTCCAAACGATGGCCAGCACCATTTTTTCCACAGGCAGAGTACCTCAGTTCGGCCTCCCTGAGGGTCTTGCTTACATAGAACTATAGAAGATGGCATGTTGGATGCCATCTTCCTCCCGGATGAGGACTGAGCTGATGGCCGTCGGGCTGACGCCAAGGTAAAGGTACAGAGTTTCCCCCACCTTGGGTTTGGAGAGCACGGGGGTGAAGATAAGTACCTTTTCAGCTCATCGAAGGCCTCCTGGCATTCTGACGTCCATTGGAAGCCGACGGTCTTCCTCATGATCTGGAAGTAGGGGAGGGACTTTTCCGCTGACTTGGATAGGAAGCGGTTGAGGGCTGCCAGACGGCCCATCAGCCGCTGGACCTCCTTTACGTTGCGTGGGGGCTCCATGTTGACGATGGCCTGGATTTTCTCGGGGTTGGCTTCGATACCCCTTCGGCTCATCATGTAGCCTAAGAACTTGCCTCCTTGCACGCCGAAGGGCAATCGGTTGAACCATTCGTATGCTGGTCCCTCCAAGGTGGAGAGGAACCAACGACACAAATATTCGTCTGGTGCCCCTACCATCAGTCACTGTGGGATGCTTAGAAGTTGCTCTCTTCGTCTGATCTGAATGTTTCTAATCTGAATTTTTTAAGATCTGATATGATTTGATCTGAATTTTTCCGATCTGAATCTTTCTGATTTGATCAGATCAGATCTGAACATGTATGATCTTATCTGAATGTTTCTGATCTGATCTGATCTGAATCCTTCTGATCTGATCTTAACTTTCTAAACCGATATATAATAATAATAATATCGATAATAATAGAATGTTTCTGATCTGAATGTTTCTGATATGATTGGTTCTGATCTGATCTGAATGCTTCTGATCTGATCTGATCTTTATGATCCGATCTGATCTCATTTGAATGTTTTTGATTTGATCTGAATCTTTCTGATCTGATATGATCTGATCTGAATTTTTTTGATTTGATCTGAATAAAATAAGAATAAGACGAACATAACATCTTCTTAGTGTACGCATATTTTTACATGTTTTGTGTACACTCTCTAAATGTCTATCTACAAGATAACTTCTAAATGAATTGTCCGTGTAGACATACAACTAAGGACTGCAAACAAAATATGTACAAAATATGTGTACCAATAACATTTGTGTTGTTTTTGTGTATGATGAATTTTCTTCCTATGATAAAGTTATTACTACTTCGCGGTAAATACTTGGGAATCCACCTGACAAATGTATTCTTTCCAAGTTTCTTACTCAAATATCCAACAATTTAGCGGTATTCTACTAATAAAATATCCGCTCCGTGATTCAATAATTGTATGTCTATAATTGTTAAAGTTACAATCCCAAAGAAATACTTAGCTTTTGTGCCCACAGTCTGAATTGGAATTTGATGAAAATGGATTTTCTTTAGGGTAGCCATATACTTCCATAAAATGCCCTAAATAGGAGTAAAAACGTTTTGAAATTCCAAAATAGGAGTATCATGTTTTTTATTCTTTGAATAAGAGCAATCTTCCAAGTTAGGAAGAAAATGCCATATTTAAAGCCTAGTAATGCCAAACTTGGCAGAAATTTACTCCTATTCAAGGAATAAAAAACATGATAATCCTATTTTGGAATTTCAAAACGTTTTTACTCCTATTTAGGGAATTCTCTCATATACTTCTTATGAGTCAGTCAGTCTCTTTTGAGAATCAGATCAAAGCCATATATTTCCATTAGTTGGATCCCAATAATACACGTGGACTGAACATAGTAATAAAAATCCACATATTACATAACACAATAATACAGAGTAATAAATATGGTTTTTATCAATTAATTATTGGTAATCCAAGTCTTGGATGAGGTATATTACACCAACAATATAAAGACGTTTCAATAAGTTGAAGGACCCAACGAGTAAACCATGTTTAATTGCAATTTGGCTTTGCATAAGTGCATCCTTTAGTTCAATTTTGATCTTGAGTAGTGTTAGAGTTGTACGCACGGCGGATCCACAAATATGCAAAAAAAAAATTAATTTGGAAAAAAAAATTAATTTGGAACCAGAATTTTTGAATTTTTTAAAAAATGATAGGCCAACCTTGCATTCTCGTGATCGAGTACTAACCAAGTTGGAGGGTTACTAACTAAGTGCCCCGATATTATTTTAGAACGGGTTGAATATTTCGGATCAACCTGCCAGGCCGGTTCAGGTCTAATAATTTTAAGACTTGGGGTTCCATCCTAAAAGATCAACCTGATAGGAGGAGTAGCCCATGTCTTAATATAACACTTTGTTGATTCAAACTTTTCTGGTGTGGGATTCTAACACCCCTCCTCATGACCAGACACTTCATCAGGATCGTGTCGTCAGTCATTTTTTTCGTCGGTTCGTCATTGTCATTTTTTTAATCGTGTCGTCATTTTTCATAAGGGGGCCCACACAATGGTCATGGATCGATTTGGCTCTGATACCATGATAAGACTCGAGGTTCCATCCTAAAAGGTCAACCTGATATGGGGAGTAGTCCAAAGCCCTATACAATGCTTAATTGTTTTATAGCTTTCGAGTGTGGGACAAATGATTTAACACGCCCCCTCAGCTCGAACTGGGATGGACAATATCACGATGTATAAATGGGCCAAACAGACCATTAACAAGCTACCCTTAATCATGGGTGTTAAACAAGCAGTCAAACCACAACCAGAATTGGCTCTGATACCATGTAAAGACACTGGATTCCATCGTAAAAGGTCAACCTGAGAGGAGGAGTAGCCCATGTCTTAATATAGCACTTTGTTGATTCAAACTTTTCCGGTGTGCGATTCTAACAAATAACACGGGTAATATGACCGGTGCTTATACTTATTTTAGAACGGGTTGCATATTTCAGATCGACCTACCAGGCCAGTTCGGGTCTAATAACACAGGTAATATGAACGGTGCTTATAATTATTTTAGAACGGGTTGCATAACACAAATTTTGTTTATAACACAGGCCGTTATGAATAGGCAGGTTAATCCGAAATATGCAACCCGTTCTAAAATAATTATAAGCACCGTTCATATTACTTGTGTTATTAGACCCGAACCGGCCTGGTAGGTCGATCCGAAATATGCAACCCGTTCTAAAATAATTATAAGCACCGGTCATATTACCCATGTTATTTGTTAGAATCTCACACCGGAAAAGTTTGAATCAACAAAGTGCTATATTAAGACATGAGCTACTCCTCCTATCAGGTTGACCTTTTACGATGGAATCCAGTGTCTTAACATGGTATCAGAGCCACCTTTCCGAGGAGAAAAATGGCCGCAGCGGATGGAATCGTAAATGATTCATAAATTGAATCTGTTCAGAAGAAGGAATGTGAATATGAACTGTTGAGGGAAAAGAAAATAAAGGAAAATCAGAAAAAGATTAAGAAATTAGGCTTAGTTAGCCTCTCTCTCAGATTCAAGTCGGTTAAGCCCCATAAATCTCCCAAAACTCCCAAGCCGATTTCCCCTTTGCCCTCTTCTCAACCCCCTCGTCGCTCTCCCAGGCTGCAGAATGTCACTCCCAACTACACGGAAATGCCTTCCCCAAAGAGAGCAATATGGTCAGATTTGGAAGACGGTTTGATTGGTTCGAAAGAAGAAGTGTATACGGAAGAACACGAGAAATTGCTTGGCAGCACCGAAATGGATTGGACTCTATTTGTAGATGGGTATGGAACTGATGGGAAGCGAATTTATGATCCAGTCGAAGGGATAACCTATCATCAGTGCCGGCAGAAAACTCTCGGTCTTCGTACCCATTGCAGCAAATGCAACATGCTCCATGGACAATTTTGTGGAGATTGTTTGTATATGAGATATGGAGAGCACGTGGTAGAGGCAAATGAGAACGTGAATTGGATTTGCCCGGTCTGTCATGGAATATGCAACTGCAGTTTCTGTCGACAAGCAAAGGGGTTTCCTCCCACAGGCCTCTCTACAGGAAGATCAAGAAATTGGGTTATAAGTCGGTTGCACATTATCTCATTCAAACACGAAGACAAAAGATAGCCCGGAGAATGATTTGGCCGTGAAGGCAAAAGAGAAAGAGGCATGTTAGCATTAATTATAATGTTAGTAGTAATTATATCAATGGCTTAGCCCTAATCCACTCTCCACTATAAGAGGCTTGTATGAAGAGAGTGCTAATTTTGTTCATATCGAAGCAGTACTCTTTGATTAGTTTTCTCAAATCTATGATCCGTATTATTTTGTAACCAACAATATTTATGCATCCTTGATCATTAGTTTTTTTTGGAGCATGGAACATTAAATTATTCTGTCGTGGCACATTTTCATTTGAGACACTTGAACAATTAGAAAACATGCAATTTCTATTTAAAAAAACATGGTATCAGAGCCAATTCTGGTTGTGGTTTGACTGCTTGTTTAACACCCATGATTAAGGGTAGCTTGTTAATGGTCTGTTTGGCCCATTTATACATCGTGATATTTGCAAGATTTATTAAGTGATTTGCTATGATTTGCAAGATATTGACATATGATATTTGTGGTTTAATTAAGTGAATCACTTGTACATACACTTAATTCTATTGCTATGATATTAACATGGTGATATTTTAAATTGTAATCTACATTTTGCTTGTTGTTGCGTGATAATGATTTTTTGTTGGTGGCCACTGCAGAGGTGGTGGCCGGAGGCGGCGTGTAGGAGGGGCGGCGGAGGTGAAGGTGAAGGTGAAGGTGGAGGCTGGAGGCGGTGGCTATGGAGGCCTGGCGGTGGAGGTGGTGGCTTGAGAGGTCGGGGCGACGGAGTTCGTTCCATTGGGAGGTGGCAAAGGGAGCAAAAATGGAAGAAAGTGATTGGATGTGTGGTAGAGGCAATCAGCGGACAGGAAGAAAAGAAAAAAGAAAAAAAAAAGAGAAAAAGAGAGGAAAAAGGAAAATGAAAAGGAAAAGGAAAAGAAAAATATAAAAAAATTAGAAAACAATAAAAAAGTGCTAGATCGTTTTCAACGTAGCCGGTTAACCGGGTAACCAGTTGGCTACCTGATAAATAGCAGATTTGAATATCTTCCCAATTGAAGTTTTTGCTGAAGTTTGGTATGCGTAACTTAGACTTAATGAATAAGATGGTCAAAAAATTTCATCAAAAATCTCCACAGGAAACTACCCCAAATGGTGACGGCCCCACAAAACCTCCTATATAAGGCCTTATTTGACCTTTTATGTAAGTTCGAGGACCTATCTGACGCTTTTCTCGTCATTTTTGTAATAGTTTATGGACTTGATTGATTGGATAAAAAGTATGTGGATTCAATTGACTTTTTATTTAAAGTATGTGAACCTATTTGTCTGTTTTCCTAAATTATAATATTACTTTAGTTCACACACCATGTGTGTATCGAATAATAATACTATCATATAATAAGAGCAATTAATATGATACCAAAGAAAAAGTGATAGATCCTAACTTTGGTAACTAAATGCATGCACATTAAATAAGAATATGGAAATTTAAAGTTAATCTATTACGCTCATTCTGAAACAATGTGAGAGTCCTACTATGGATGAAAAGAATTTTTCCTAAGCTACCAAGAAAATTGTTTTCCCATAAAAAAATGGTAATATATGAAAGGAAACTGGTGAAGATATCAGCTCCATACTTGCGACCTGTGGCAAGTATACATGATAGGTTCCTCGCAACCTGTGGCAACACACACTACAACAAAATTGACCTTTTGTAACACTTTATTTGTAACATTTATTTATTTATTTTGTTACATATGTCATTTAGATCTAAAATTATTGTTGAGATATATTACCCCGGCCTACCACTGTTCAGGAGCCCAAGACATTACTTAGCGTGAAACCCGATCAGTGAGATCCGTTTAGGCCTATCGGGCCCGTATCAGCCCATTCGACCCATCGTGGCCCAGTTGGCCCATTACGGTGCAGTACCCCTCCCCCTTCCCTCTCTAAATAGGAGGATTTCCCGGCCCTCCTAATAAAGGATCCCTTCTCTTCTCCCCCCTCTCAAAATAGCTAGTCTAAATACTCTGATCCATTAATGGGAGCTTGTATAATGTATTGGTGAGGAGAGCATTAATAAAATGAGAGGGCTTAGACATTGGCCTAAACAGTCTCATGGTTTTCTACTCTTCCGGGTTTCCATGTAAAAACAGAGTGTTCATACCAATTTATATCTATATTCACTATATCGTGTTGGATTAAACTCAACAATTATGCAACACTTTTTTATAACTGTTGCTCAAACCTTTGGAGTATAAAATTATGTAACACTTGTTGCAAAATGTTGCATGTTACTAAATATTATGTAACACTTATTTTTTAAGTGTTGCAATTGATAAATAAATAAATTTATGGGTGGTTTTTATGTAACACTTCTTAGCAACATAAATTTATGTTGCTCTCCATTACCTTAGACTTCATCGAAAAGGAATGAATGAATGAAAGAAAGAAAGAATAAATAAATAAATAAATAAATAAATAAATAAGTGAATAAATAAATAAATAAATAAATAAATAAAACAAATTAAAGTCAAACAAAATTCGAGCTTTACTACAATAAATAAATAAAGGTGGATCCTATGGCAGAGGAAGTTAAAAAGATATAACTAACAAAAGTCGAGCTTTTCTGAAAAGGATGTTATATAAATGATTTTTGTTTTTCTATTGATTCACTATATACACCAATGTTCTAAAACTTACAAGGTTTACAATATTTAAAACATCACAATGATCGAGCTTACAAGGTTTTAAATCAACTGCTAGAGTATTATAAAAGATAATAGTACTTAAATGTAAATACAACATGATCACAAGAGTTTATTGAGATAGCAAGAAATATAAGAACTTTATTTTTGTATGCTCTATACTAACTTGAGTGCAGTAGAAACAAAGATAGTCAACAACTATAGACTAAATAGTACGAACTACGAAGTATAGTGTAATGTTTTGGGTCAACTCCCAAGCAACACTATGGCATTTGGATCATTTATAAACAAAATCAGGGGATGTGGAAATCATTTTTATTTGGGATCATTTTTGTTGACATGCAACTATAGTTGTACCATACATCCACAAGGTCAACCGTACGTTGTTTTCCATCACCCCCCAATTAGTCTGTTATAGTACAAAAAAGTAGCTAGCAACATTTCCCCGTGTAAGGCTTGTATCTTAAAATCAAATAGGAAATCTTTCAACCAATGTGTTATTCCCACAACAGAAGATGCAAACATTTTAAGGCCTTTATTCCAATGGGTTCTGAAGCGCCTTTTAATTTAGTTGCTTTTTCGCATTAGTTAATTCCCCAAAAATTTAAATCTCACACATCGCATTTATTTTATTTATTTTTTTAATCGCTGAATCTATTAATTCCCGATTCCCTTTTTGTGTCCATGCGGGGATGATACTCGTATTTTAGCCCTATACTGCTACATATTTAAGTGTGAGAAAACTCACATCATTTACCCATCAGAGAGTCCTAGGATCATATTTATAGTAATAAGGAGTAAAAGTGTTTGCACATAAGTACATCGGACCCCCTCAGTCTGTGCAGGGGGTAATCACATGCAGATTAGAACGTAAAAATTCAAAACGGTGATGTTGGGATATATTATCCCGGCCGACTACTGTTCAGAGGTCCAAGACATCACCGCGGTATGAAGCTCAGTCGGCGAGACCCATTTAGACCTACCCGGGCCATTTCAGCCCATTAAGACCTTTCCGGCCCATTAGGGTAGAAAGGCTCCCCCCTCTTCTATAAATAGGAAGCACGGCTTCCATTTCAAGGGGGCTTTTGGGCTCTTCTCTCCTGGGAGCTAGTCTCTCTTCCTCCCCCAACTTTGTATCTATGTAGATTAGTTGTAAAACCTCCATAAGTGCTTTTGAACTTTTTAAAGTGATTTTGGAATAAGGATTTAATAGTAAAAGTTGGTAGTGTTTGAGAAAAAATTGATTTTGAAAAGTTAAAATTGGTAGTATTTGCTTAAATAAGTGCTTTTTGTGTGATAAAAAAAGTAAAAAACGCATTCTACCTTTTAGCTTTTAAGTATTAATTTATGTAGAAATTGTCACATAAAAACACTCTTTTAACTTGTTCAAAAACACTACTCATAATGTTTGCAAACGAAGTCTAAATTATCAAATTACAGCTTCGAGCCTTCGAGCCTCTCATTGCACTACTACATGCGTTCTAACTGAGACATGAAGTAGTGCGTGATTTTTATTTGTAATTAATTAATAAATAATAATTGTAGTTATCTTTGGTGTACTTGTATATTAGATTATTAGCTATTCCTAACCCAATGTTTTCTCGACAGACTCACCCTTCTTTGTAACTAAATATAGTTGATTACTAGTTATGAGAATAGCAACTACCTTGCATTGAGTAATTGATGATATATTTACAAGAGAAACCGTACAACTAGGATAATCACAATGCATGGGCCTGCAATCACGACTTGACTAATTCTTTTCCTTTCCCTCCTATTGTTTACAACCCAATAACTCTTTTGAAAGTCTTTATTAAACTAGAACAAGAATGGGTAAATATTATGTCTTATTGCCTTGATCATCTGGACGATCCGTCCATATATACATGATGTACGCATGAGTATTTTACACGTACAAGGACTCCCATGCGTTGGTCAATCAGAAAAGAAAGGAAAGAAAATAAATGAGAGAATCATTCCTATTATAATCTAACCTCTAGGTACGTACAAAGAAAATGTTACAAGAAAACATTTGTACAATTAATTAGTAATAATATTAACGGCTAACACCCCCCCCTCAAGATGGAGCATGGGGGTCGCAAATGCCCATCTTGCCAAGTAGATAGGAAAATTGATGTGCTCCAAGGGCTTTAGTAAGTAAGTCCGCGGGTTGGTCCGTAGTGGGTGTGTAAGAGGGCAGAATAGTTACGGCCTGAATGTGATCTCGTATAAAATGGCAATCGAGCTCAATATGCTTTGTTAGCCGTTAATATTATTACTAATTAATTGTACAAATGTTTTCTTGTAACATTTTCTTTGTACGTACCTAGAGGTTAGATTATAATAGGAATGATTCTCTCATTTATTTTCTTTCCTTTCTTTTCTGATTGACCAACGCATGGGAGTCCTTGTACGTGTAAAATACTCATGCGTACATCATGTATATATGGACGGATCGTCCAGATGATCAAGGCAATAAGACATAATATTTACCCATTCTTGTTCTAGTTTAATATGGTATCAGAGCGCTGATCCAGGGCCGACCGATCACGCAATTCTGTGACGAAGATGGCCGGCGAGACAGGGAACGCCGGTGATAGAAATCGTGACCATCGTGAGAGACGGAAAATAAACGACCCATCTTCACCATACTACCTGTCGAGTTCGGATTTTCCTGGACTACAAATATGCGCCGTTGTTCTCAAGGGTGAGAGCAATTATCGAGAATGGGCAACGGCGATGAAGAATGCGTTCCGCGCAAAGCGGAAATTGGGGTTTCTAGACGGAACCATCAAACAGCCCGTGCACAGTGAAAGAGACCTTGAGGACTGGCACACCGTCAACTCCATGGCGGTGGGTTGGATTATGACTTCGGTGGATCCGGTACTCCGATCCAATTTGGCCTATATGGACAGTGTCTGTGATCTATGGAATGACTTGGAGGCACGTTTTGCCGTCGGTGACGCGATGAGAACTTATGAATTAAAGGAATTAATTCGGGGTTGCCGTCAACAAGGGCAGACGATTACCACCTATTTTGGGAAGCTCAAGGGGCTTTGGGACGATTACGATGGACTCAGAAACATACCACAATGCACGTGTGATGGGTGTACTTGTGGACTCAAAAAATTATTCCTCAAGCATATTGAAACCGAGAAAACACACGATTTCTTGATGGGCCTTGATATCGAGGCTTATGGAACTTTACGTTCTAATGTTCTTAGTACGGATGATCTGCCGCCCTTGACTAAGGTGTACAACATGATGGTACAGGAATAAAGGCTGCGGAACATGACACGTGGGCGAGAGGAAAACCATGATGCCATGGCGTTTGCCGCACGCACCGGCATTACTCCTGGGAAGGAGGAACGAATGAAGTGCTCTTATTGTCAGAAATCTGGACATGATTATGATAACTGTTTCAGGAGAACCGGGAATTACCCAGGCTGGTGGCATGAGAATCTGGGTCGTGCTCGAGGAGGAAAAGGATGTGGAGGTTCCAATCGCGGAGGGACTAGACGAGGAAGCTCAGGCAGAAGTTATGGACGAGGAATTGCTCATGTCATGCATATGGGCGAGGTCCAGGGAGATGCCGCACCTGTACAAGGAACAAGAAAACATTTGTACAATTAATTAGTAATAATATTAACGTGTGAACTAATTTGGTTACAGAATTTGCTTTGTTCCCTGGGAGTCACACATTCTGGTGCAGTTCGACTGCCGCACCTGTACAAGGAACAAGAAAACATTTGTACAATTAATTAGTAATAATATTAACGGCTAACAGTCTTCACCTTGGAAAAATGATTTAAAAAAATAAAGCGGACCAATCGAACCGGGATAGGAAATACCGGGTCGTTGACTAGACAGATTGGGGCAGGATCGCCCGGTCATCATCTGAATCGGACTGAGACCGCATGGTAATTGACCTGGTCGGAACCGAAATCGGAGCGGGATGGAGTTCACCACTATACATAAATAGGTAAAATCATTGCAGCAATATTCACCTAGGCACAAGAAAACTGGCATCATATGAAAAACTTAGCGTAAGATCGTCCATTGACCAAACTAACCTTGAATAGTATGCGCGCATATCAAATTTGAAAAACTAGTAAAATTCATTTTCTAATTCCTTAAAGAAAACCAAGATATAACTCTTTTTTGTTGGAAAATGATTTAGTATTCCTATTCTCCTTTTTACAGTTTTCAACAATTTCTTTCAATGAACATGTTTTCAATTTTCTATTGTTTTCAATTCAGTTTATTTGAAAAATTAGAAAATACCTCCTACTAGTATCTCTTAAAAGAGCACATCAGTTTCTCCTCCATCACTCTTTCGAATACCATTTGTTAATACATTTGGTCCAAGAGGTGGAATCTCCCACCCCAGGAACCCCCCATACCCCGATCCGACAGGATTTTTGGGAGGATGTTAATCACGGTGACTCAGTCGGCCCAATGATGGTAGGCCTTTTTCCCGTGCGCACCAGAGGCCCAGTCTTATTTCAGGTTCTGTGACCTCCACACGGCCACTGCGGGTTTCGAACCTTGGTCACTTGGTCCAAATTTCTCACCACTGAACCAACTGAGCTACCCGTGCGGGTAACCATTTGTTAATACAGACATCACTCTCTATATGTCAATTATAGTCCAACTTACATTCTCCCGACGTATCGTCCGGTCGGGATTGGGAGACCCTCAGGGTCGAAATCTGTCGACCTGCTTCGTTGCAGTCTCGAAATTTTACAGTGCCTCTACCTACCTTAGCTTCTGCACAACTCATATATCCACATACATGATGGATGGCATGAAAAGTCCCGTTATATCCTTCAGATTTTTAGTCGAATCAATTGCAAATTTTAAAGTCAAAACTTTTACCCATATTAACCTTTAAAATACGTAGTAAAAAATAAAATAAAATAGATGATCTTATTTTTTAACATACAAATTTATGGATCAGGATCCTCTGTCATAAGGCAGAGTGCCTTGCGGCATCCGACGGCAAGGAAGCGACGAGGACGATCTCGAGATTGGCAAAGGGGTGGAGCCCAAGATTTTCGGCCGTCGAATTTCCGATTGAGCGGTCCGGAAGAGCCAGACACCCTGTCTTGCTTTAAAGCAAGACAGAGGCTCCGGATCCCAAATTTATCGGTAAACTTTTCATTAACCATCACGTGATTTTTGATTTCGTATACTGAGTTGTGTAATATTCAAAATAAGTAAAGTTGAAATTATTTTTCTGAGTAGATTAACTGAAATTAATATAGAAGATTATTTTAGTTATTTTTTCATATAATATTTTTCTTATTTTATTAGTAAAATATAGTTCAAATATAATTTTTGAACAATTTAATAGAATCAATCATTCATATCACTTTAAAACTAAATGAAAGTATAGTGGCTGAAGCCTGAAGGGAGATAATATAGATAACTTCTACTCCGTATATGACAACTTTTGTAGACTAATATTTGACTTTTATCATTATTACTCCGTATTAAAATAAGTAACCATAATGAAGCTCACATAAATCAGACGACTCCATAATATGACTCCATATAATTACTTTAATCTATACATTTTCATGATGTTATCCTGTGCAATATTATCATAATCTCGTGATAACGCTGATGATAATTAAAGAGTATTTAAACTTTAAACTCCTGTTGTTACAATTATCCTTTTATTTACTCTTAGTTAGGTAAATCTCCCTTTATTTAATGACTTGAGGATTTTTACAGACGCATACATCATGAGTCTCTAATGTGTGTTTGATATCATGAGTAAATCATGATACGTTTTAAGCAGTTTCATTTCCGAATTCATTTTTATTTTATCATATTAATCTGTTTACACTTACAATTTAATTACGGAGTAAGAGTTGGTACTAATTCATCATTAAAAACAGATTTTTAGAATTCGGGAATTCAATTTTTTAAACGATGCAACTATTAAAAAGAGTTTTTGCCAATTTTAGTCCTCCGACTATTATGTCATTGACACTTTTAGTACTCGACTTTGATTTTTTCCACTTTTAGTCCTTGACTATTTTGCTAAAGACACTTTTGGTACATGTCTTTGAAAATTTCCATATTTAGTCCTCCGACTTTCATAAAAGTGACATTTTTTGTCCTTCAACTATTATAATAATAACATTTTTAGTCCTTCATTTATTGTATCAAAATCATAGTAGAAGGACTAAAAGTGTCAATTTGATAATACTCAGAGGACTAAATGTGAGAAACCTTGAGGTCAAGGACTAAAAATGTCTCTAACACAATAGTCAAAGATTAGAATTGGAAAAATTAAAAGTCAAGTACCAAAAGTCTCAATGACACTATACTTGGGGACCAAAAATGGAAAAAACTCTATTAAAAATTAATACGTGAAGTTGATGCATGACTCATGAGTAAAATTTGAACGATTAAACCATAGGTCGACTAAAAAGAAACGGCGTTTAACAAGAATCCCTGGAGATGCCGTAGTAAAATACACATTGTGCCAATATAACAGTATTCTTGTACAATTACTTTCTGAAAAATGATCAATTTAAATCCCTCATGACTCATGAGACATATAATGAAATAGAGAGTAGTATTTGAAATACGTACTCGAGGCCGTTAGGTTTGGTGACTCTGTTTTCGCATTATCAGGTTTATCAACCATTTTTTTAACCAAACACGTAACTAGTGCTTTCGCGCGCTGAATTGTGTAATAATAAGAAAAAGTAAGGTTGTGATTATTTTTCTGACAATATTGGCTGAAGTTATTGTAGATGACCATTTTAGCTATTTTTCTTTAATTTTTTTTCTTTATTTTATTAAAAAAATATTTTAAAAACATTTTTTCATAATACAGTCACTTGAACCAGAATTTCAAAATTTCTGCAGAAACAACCGATTACAGTGTTACCAAACGGGCTCTTAGCGTTTTGTACTATGGTCCCTGGTCAATGGTCATACTTAGGGGTGGATTTGGTCCGGTCAGTTGTTTAAGGGAAATTTATGAAAACCACAATCAAGACAGTATTTTAAATAGTTCTGAGGCGGGTTTTTAGATAATTTTAAATCTTCACCACCTTTTCACCCCTCTTCAGCTTTTAAATAAACGGATTTAGGTCCTCTTAAAATGTTCCAAAGTTGAAAGTGTAAAAAATTGGATTGAATCGTGACCGAACTGGCCCGTCTCGGCCCGAAAAATTACAACTTGGTACCACTGCCCGTCTAGGCCGGTCTCCGAATTGAACCGTTAATAATCGACCCGGTCCAGTCCCAAGAACCGGCCTGTTCCTGTTTGAACCCATCCTCGAACCAGAACTGGGTACACCTCTAGTCATACTATACCCTACGTTATCCAACCATGAAGCCAGTTGGAACCCGTAAGAGAAGTACTTCGCTATTACGTAATTTTTTATTGTTGAACGTTAATTCTATATTTGATAATTATTATAATTTATAAACGGAGTTAGTACATATTTGAAATAAAGGAAGTCTCAGTTAGAAGTCATTCTTTAATTATGATCACATCTATTATCATTAAATAGTACTGTTTCCACTTAATTTGTTGTGTTCTTTATTAAGAATAAACAAGCCATAAAGGAGTTGGGGGGTGTGTCTTGTTGTTTTGTAGTTAGGAAGGTTCATAAAAGGGCAAGATTCCGCATTTCATAGCTTAGTTTGGGTAACTGAAAATATGCATTTCAAGACGTTGTAAAAGGACCCTTGACAGTTTAGTTCTAGGGTTTGTTGCATTCCAAAGATGGGGTATGTATGTATGTGTGATGGTCCCCCGCGGGCATGCATGCACATCATGATGCCCGGCCCCACCAAGATATGTCATCATCCAAGTCATACCCAACGTACGTATGTAGCTACACCATATTTTGGGGCAATGAAATAAGTTTGAGTATGGTTAAAGTGTAAAATCTTACCATTTTAAAAATTAGAAAATTATTTGACTTTTGTCATTATTACTCATGTAAAGAAAACTGGTCCGAAATATACATATAACACGCAGTTTTCTTTCAAAAATCATTTGACGATCTTCCCGATTGAATTTTTTGCTCAAATTTGGTATGGATCAACTAGACTTTATGAGGAACATACACAAAACATTTCAGCCAAAAATACCACCGATTCTCAAGAGTTCTCACGGGTTCTCATTTAAGAGGGTTCTCATTAGAACCCTCCCCAATATATATATATATATATATATATATATATATATATATATATATATATATATATATATGTGTGTGTGTGTGTGTGTGTGTATGTATGTATGTATGTATGTATGTATGTATGTATGTATGTATGTATGTATATACATATACATATATATAGGAGGGTTCTAGTGAGAACACCTCCTAAAATGAGAACTCTTTAATCTTTATAATGAGAACTATAAATCACAACCTTTTATTTTATTCAATCATTGATAGGATGCACATGGGATTCTTTGTGTAATTATTCAAAATTCAAACGGGGTACTTTTTGTAATTATCATAAAATTATTACAAAAAGGACCCCATATGCATTGTAGCCCTTGATTTGATTTATCAAAGGTGGAGATTAAGATTTCTCATTTACAAATGAGTTCTCAGAAGAGTTCTCACTAGAACCCTCCCCATACATACATATATACTCCCTCCGTTACTTAATGAAGTTTACACTTTGACTTCACACACATTAAGGAAATAAATTTGACATTACTGTAGAGTACACTGTTTGACAATGTTTGACACTGTTTGACATTGTTTGACACTGTTTGGTGTAGATTTGTTTGTCAAATAAGGCAAATAAGGAAGTGTAGAGTTTAATATGGGACGACTCAAAAAAGGAAAGTGTAAAGTTAATTAAGGACCGGAGGGAGTATATAGCTAGATAAATTTGAAATGTCAATTTGAAATGATTGGACTTATGGAGATTTAATTACAAATGAATTTCAATTTACAAGACACCACTTTATTACGGAGTAGTATTAAAAATAGCTAGATACATTGCTTCTATGGAATTGAATTGGATGGTGAACACCCATATATGTATATACTTCGTACAAGATATCTAATAATTATAAAAAAAAAAGTCATCAATTATGTACTAGTATATGCGAAGGAAATCAGGAAAGTACGATCACGACAACTGAGGCAGGATTAATTTAACAGTTTTAATAATAGTAAAAACATACTTCGTATAATATTAAAAATGTTTCAAAATTTATAATGAGAATGAAAAAAAAACATAAAGTGCAAAAAAAGTGGTGCCGCCTCAGCTCCCCACCACCGATTACCAGAAAAAATAGCATTTGTAGCATAAAAAGTCTCATTTCTCTGAAAATAACATTTTTATTTTGCTATCGATCGGAGGCGGTGGTGTTGGAAGGTGTTTGAGGCGGCGACTATAGTCTGCCTTTTTTAATAGTGTTTTAAAGTATTTTTTAAAAAAATTCTATTTTATTATTACAAATATAATAAAATCCTGTTAAAGCATGCCTGAGAAGCTAGGGTGATAGGAAGATTTACTCATATTTTGGCTGAGAATTGAAAACATATATTCATATTTTTGGAATTTAACTATTCTTGACTTCTATTTACGGAATTACCCCTTATTTTATTTTCAAAAAAGACCTTTTGGCTCTTAAAGAAGAAGTTTTTGCCACTTTTATTCTTTTAGTAATACTACGTAATATTAAATGATTTATACTTTTAAAACAAAATAGTAGTACTCCTATGTTAAAATTAAACATTTATCCCACACCAGAATGATACGGAGTATTAAACAATAAAACACTAATACGGACTATTCCTACTACAAGATTGATCCTTTAGAATGGAATCTTAAGTTTAAACAATAAATCAATATATTTCTCCTTTTATAAGGTTACCTTTTAGGATGAAACCCTGATTCTTAATGAACGTCCTATTTATGTACAATACTAATTCTTTACATCTATTTAGAGCAACTAGTATTTCACTCATGCGTTGCACGGGATGTAATATGCATCTATTATAAATGTTAATTATAAATTATTTGCAAACCATATTATTATTTATCACACGAATAGAGACATTGTAAATAAATAATAACAAATACAAAGTATTAGAAGTTTATAAGCACACAAATTACAAATTGTTGAAGACCTCATATACAAAGTTTTTTGTAGTTTTTTTTTTAATTTCTTTCATGGTCACATATTACGATTTTAGTCAAACGTATTGTCACACTCGCTCGCAACATACAACTGTACTTGCATAAAAATGGGGCGTGAGAAAAAATCTGAACGGTTTCCCATAATTGCCCTTGATTCTTGTCTTTCTGACTAGTAATAAGTAATAGACTAAAAAACCCATAACAACTCTTCTTATAACAGGCAGCGATGAAGCTTTTGCATCCCCAGAATAGGTAGTAACGTTCAACTGGTTTCTTTTACTTGCACGAAACATACGGAGTATATGCTAAATTAATCATAAAGTGCTATTGTTATTACTTAATACGTGGTAATTAATTATTAACCGATTGGTATACATGTATATATGTGCTTAAAAAACAATCTTATAATACGTCTTTCCCGATCAAACACTATAATTGGACGTGCTCAGTTGCTCACATGCATGTAAAAGCATGCTAATTAATGAAGATATGTAAATACTTTCTCCGTCTCACAATCAACTTCACAGTTAAACTTACACACATATTAAGGAAATAAAGTTACCATGGGGTAAATTTTACTGTTTTGACACTGTTTCGACATTGTTTGGCACTATTTTGCACTATTTTGGCACTGTTTTGCACTGTTTGACACTGTTTTGATGTAGGTTAATTTGCCATTCAAGGAAATGAGAACTTATTTTGGGACATCCAAAAAAGTAAAGTGGAAAATTCATTGTGGATGGAGTATTACGTAAATTAAAATGAATAGAAAGAAGACGTAACTAAATGTAACCAAATTAAAGAAGCTACAATGGTATTAATTAGACGTAGTATATATTAATATATATTGATATATCATAAATATATAATACGGAGTATATTAATTGTAAAAAAATAGAGTGAGTGAAAGCAAAATAATATTGCTCACGTCCAATTATGTTAATATATATTGTTGTCCTTGACGATAGCTAAACAATAAAAAGACCCGTTTCCCTGAAAAGGTAATTAAATAAATAAAGAACTGTAGTCTGTAGATCAATATACTTCCTCCGTTCTTAAATAAGTGCAACAGTCAACATTTCACACTTACCGAGACACAACTTTGACCATTAATATATATAATTCTCTATTAGTAAAAAAATTTAATAAAAAGTTTTTGAAAATTTACAATGAGACAAATCTAATAATATATTTTTCAAAAAAATATATTAGTACATCAATAAATAAAATGTAGTCAAAGTAGAACATGTGAATAATGTAAAATTTTACATGTTGCACTTATTTAAAAAGTGAGGTAGTAAAAATGCCCCTAATTTCTACTCGGACTTGCTGGCAAACCAGAGCATCTCATCTTTGTTTGGGGACATCTAGGACGACCTATGATCACTAGTTTTTTAAGAGCCCTAACTACAATCATAAAGATGACATTCATAAAAAAAGAATTAATGCACTATAATAGTAAAAGAAGAAAACATTCACACTGTGACTGAGGCGTTTAAGCTAATATCACTTTATAATTTTCCCAAATTCAATTTACTTTATATGATTTTGATAAATGAGTTATTAAACAAGAATTAGATAGACCCATTAGGCACAACACATTAGATAGGAAACAACTAAACCCACCGGACCACCGTACTATTTTAATTACTTCATATTAGTAATCACATATTTGCGACTAAAATGAATACTGTTTACAAAATTTGACTATTGTCTAGAGTAGTAATGAAATTATAGTAACTTATGTTCAATTTTTAAACTTAGGTTACTATGATACTACATTGTAGTAACTAATAGTCATATTTCTGTAAAATAGATTTTATTTTAGTAATATTTTTGTAAAAAACCCTTATTATTATTAGTATTATTATTGTGATTATTATTATTAATTATTAATATGTGTATATATATACGGGGGACGAGGCGGGGGCGGTGCAGGGGGTGCATAACCCATCACCCGCCTCATATTTAAGCGGGGAGGAAATAATTCCCACATCCCCATACCCGCTCCGCCCCACCACCCGCCCCAACTCCCCCCCACGGGGCGGTTTCCCACGGGCCCCGCCCGCATTGCCATCCTTATTTTTGTCTGACCTTGTACTGTCCTCTTGAAGAACAAATATGTGTGTTTTCATATACCACACCTTTTCTCTTTTAATTACAACATTGCACTTTTTACACTACTCACAGTTTCTACTTTGACTATATTTTATTTATTGACAAGTTCGTATTTAGACACGCATTTAATGCATGTTTAGATCGGCTTTTGATGTTTTCCCTAATTATTTTGTGTCACGAGTCTCATTTTTAGCTCAAGTCATAGTTACCGGGTGTTAATTCGAGTTTTGTATTGTTTGAAGTCAAAATCAGAAATTAGAGTCCGGCATTGGCACTTGAGAAGCAATCGGGATGAGTTGATGATGCATTCGAGAGAGAATTGAGGGCTTTGGAGATCACCGGGAGGTTCACGATGAAGATTCGATGATAAAAGAGCTCTAGGATTGACTACGGGATCAAACTAAGACGAATAAAGCTTTAAAATGGTAATCAGGATGACCTTCTGTCAATCATTCAAGCTTATCGTTTTATAGAAACATCCAAAGAACATGATTCAAGTTCCATATGAAAGCCAACTTCAAGGGATACAAGTCACATGAAGACACCATTGCGAGAATCTGAGAGGAGAAAGGTGAAAACAAACGAAGAAATCAGATGATCGCTGTTGCAATTTAAGAATGCGACCTTCCACCATTTTATTCATATATTCTGATTAGATGATTTAAATCACGTTTTGCAAGTTGTGGTGGATAGAGGACTTCATTGTCTAAAACTTTCATGAAGGAAGTATCTTCAAATTCGGAAAAGAGGGGCGCGCTCCATGGCCTGAAGTCGGGAACGTCGTGCTCGCTGAAGGAAATCACGGGGAAGCTGCTGTCGTCCACGCTCGCCGAGCGTGGCAGGGACGCTCGTCGAGCGTGGCCCCGGAACGCGGAATTATGCTCCGGACGCTCAGGTCCACGCTCGGTGAGCGTGGGTGCCGAGCGTGACCCCCAGAAGTCCCGATTTCACCCTGATTTGACTGTTTTCTATATATATCGGCCTTAAACCCCTATTTTGAGAAGGGGGCTTAGAGAGATGGCCTAGCACGAAATTTTGAGATTTTCAGCCTTGTTCTTCAATTCTTTGAGATTCTTTGTAAGTTCCTACTTTTTAATTAATGACAAACATCATTTATTAATGTATTACTCCGTATAAATTAAATTTCTTCTTCTCATTATAAATTTTCAAAATTTGAATTTGATACCAAGTCCCAAGTACTATTAGCAATGAGCACATTAAGTTCTTCTGTCATGATTGTACGCCAAATTAAATTTTTGTTTGCCTTGTAAAAAACAAGTGGGATCATTTGAGAGAGCTAGAGTATTTCAAATAAAAATAGTTTAGGTTTAAAATTTTCTTTTGTAGCTCTACTGCGCATGGGATGAATATTAGGAGCCATCCGGGCAGGTGAAGGCGGTGAGGGTGTTGATGTCATAGAGGAAGGCAGTGGGCTAGAGATTGCCGGCGGACTGGATGATAAGGACGGTGTAGGGGAACGGCCGACGGACTGGTCGATGGCGGGTGTGGCAGTAGGTGAAAAGGGATATGATCATGAGAGTGGATGATGAGGAGAATTCTGGGAAGGGCTGGCTGGGACGGAATCTGGCTAGGAGGATGACAGCAGTACGTCGGCACTGACTGGGATAACTGGCCGAAGATAGTGGACTGCCGGAGGTGATGTCGACGGTGTATCACTCATGTGGGTGGGAGACCAAGGCTGGAGGTAAAGGAAGGTAGAGAGTTTTGGGATGGTTGTGTAGGCACAGTAGGATAGGAAAAACAGTTTCATAAAAAATAACATCTCTGCTTATGTAAACACGATCTGTCTGGTGATCAAGACAACGATAGTCTTTGTATCCCAGTGCATAACTTAGAAAAACACAAAGACTGAATCGAGGGGAAAGTTTATTTGAGGAACCAGCAATAATGTTACGAAAACAAACATAACCAAAAACACGTTGAAACCCACAACGAGGAGATTTATGAAAAAGTTTTTAAAAGGAGACAATCCAAAAAAGGAGAAAGATGAGCATCATCAACATTGTACGAGTTAATTCCAGTAAATGTTTGTATCTACGGACTCACCACCTCCATCACTCTGAAAATACTTGATTTTACAATTAAATAAATTCTCTACTAATTTTTGAAAAATGCAAAAATGGAGAAACACTTCAGATTTCATGTGCATGAGATAAACCCAAGTGAAGCGAGAAAAATAATCAATAAACAAGACACAATATTTAAAACGTAAATTAGAAAGCACAAATGATTGTCAAACATCAACGTGAATGAGTTGTAAAGGAGTAGTAAATTCATGAACAACATCGTGAAAAGGAAGACGATGAGACTTGCCCAGTGTACACAAAACACAATCATGAGAAAACATGCTAGAAGGGTTGGTGGGTGTAGTCCAATGGATGACCATCCACCCCCTAGTCTCTCTTTTGCAGGGTCGATCCTAAGAGTTTTTTGGTCTGAGTCAAGCCGTAAGAAAAGGCCCTCAAGATTTTTTGGGGAGGAAAGTTCATGTCCGGAATTCCGGAGAGGAACCGCCATCCGGACGGCGGCGTTTGGGCGCCTTCCCGATGAAATTTTTTGATGAAATTTTTATTTCATGTTTTTCATCAAGTCTAGTTTATACACAAAAAATGTCAGCTAAAAATTCGATCGGGAAGGCAGTCAAATAGTTTTTTAAAGAACTGGGCCAAAATATACACATAAAACGCAGTTAACTTCCAAAAATTATTTGACGGTCTTCCCGGTTGAGTTTTAAGCTGAATTTGTTTGTGGATAAACTAGACTTGATAAGGAACATGCTATAAAAATTTCATCAAAAAATTTCACAGAAAAGGCGGCCAAAGACGGTATTTCATGTCCGGAGTTCCGGACATGAACTTTCCTCTATATAAAGATAACTAATAAATTTTTGGGGCCCTAATTTTTTCCCCAAATTTGTGGGCCTGAGGCAGTTGCCTCTTTGCCTCACGTAGAGGTTCGGCCCTGCTCTTTTGTGAGAGGTCTTGGGTTCAATTCCCACCAAGGGGAGATGAGGGAGGTTTTGCTCCCAATGATTCTTCCTACCTTCACGGAGTTGCTTAGCGGCTGAGAAGGAAGAGGATGATAATGAAGGTAGCGGATTCGTGTGGTGGTAGGAGCAGCCTAAAAGGTGATGTAAATCCTGCTAGATTCGTCCTTTGGAGCTAGTACTGACGAGGCTGACTGTGATCAGATTTGGATTTAACTGTCTAGGGACTTTGGAGGGTAGTTCATAGACTCCCGGATTATGGGAGCGTAAGTCCCGACACCTGGATTATCAAAAAAAGAGAGAAAACATGCTAGAACTAGTTATTGATATGTTTTTTTCCTAAGAAAAGACAAAATACAATCCCCACAATGACCAAGAAGTTTGTACCAGACTAGACCAGGAACAAGTGTTGTCTTCAAAGCAAAAGATGAGGGTTGCTGATGAGTTGTTGTAAAATGGTAGATACAGTCTTTATTGGAGGCTCGGAGTAGGATGACCCTGTGTGGTTGTCTTAACACAAAAAAGTCACTTTGCTCGAACAATTTGTTTGAACCAACCTGGTCCTTGGAGGAAAATTATGGGACTCGGGACCTATATTTCCAATTTCATATCTGATCCAATCTCAATGAAAGTCCTGGTTTCTAAAGTTTTTTGTAGTAGTATTTTTTAAATCTGCATCCCCCTCTCATCCCTTTTAATCTTTTAAATGTAGTTCTACCCATTTAAAAATGCTCCGCAATAGGTCGAATAAAAAAAATTGAGATCCAAAAAGTCAGGCCCAGGACCGAGACCACACAGGGTAATATCGATCTCAAATATTCAGGCCCAAGATAGAGATCTCTTTTCACTCGTTCGATTTCAATCCCCACAAGAACTGCAATCCCAATTCAGACCGGGATCTTGTGCACCTCTACTCACAACAGAAATAAAATGGCCTGCACTCAATTGTTGTGCACATCAAACATGTTGATTTGTAAGCATCATAATAACCGTCGGTCACACTTTCAAAAGTTATAAGAAATAATTGCAAAAGTATTACTAGTGGAGTTTTGATTGACAAAAATATGACCATTTTGGATCTGGACACAAAACTAGTCATTTTTATTCCGTCTTTTCTCTCTCATTTCCGCATCTCCCTGCGCATCTCTTCCCAGGCTCCCAGCTCATCTCTTCACAGCACACTATTCTGGCTGTGCCAAATCGCCGGCATCTCGAATGTGGCCTGCATCTCCATCTCGAGCAGTCGCCGCCTCTGTTGAAGAGATTCGCCAACGCCGACTCATCGCAGGTCGGAAAAATCGTCCCGCACCGCCACCGGATGTTCACACCTTCGCCCTATGCCGCCATCGCAGGTCCACAACATCGCCACGCGCCACGCCATAGAAGCTCTGACGCTCGCCTTCGTTTTCATCCCTTTCTGTCTCACGTCGGGGATGGAGAATCAGAGGAGATAGGCTAGATTATTGAAGATCTGGATGGATTACCAGATCTGAGATGGAGATTAGCAAACCACCAAACCAGATCTCAAGATGGTGGTGACTAGGATGAGGTGGCGGTGATCAGAGCTGGGTTGGGCTGTCAAAGGTAGGGTTGGGAAGGGGTGGGTTGGAGCTGGGCTGTTCGTAACCAGAGCCGGGGGTGGGGTAGGGGAGCAGGACAGTGGAGCAGGGGAGGGGTGCTGGGGAACTGGTGCTTAGGGCTAGGTGCAGGTCAAGGGCGGTGGTGAGGTTTCCAGGGCGGTGGTGGTGGGTTAGGCTGTGGCTGGGGGAGGGGGCTGAGAGCTGTGGACTGGAGGGGAGAAGGAGAGGGGCTGGGGGGTATGGGGCGTAGGCTGTTTTGCCCACAAAGGCGGTGTCTTGTGACGGGTGGCGATTTGGATGTATAAATTTTCACCGGGAAAATCGCCGGAAAGTTTTTCCGGTGAGCAAAGTGACATGTTTTACCGATAGTGACATCTGTTAAGTGACACGAAATTGATAGTGACATCTCTTAAGTGACACGAAAATTGGCAGTGATTTCATGTTTTCCAAAAATATGACCTTCTTAGTCACTTTTTTGTCCTCATACAAAGATGGTCACATTTTTGGAAATTGGTTAAAATTTAGTAATATCCAAGGCAAAACCCCAAGTTATAAATATAGATTTACTATAAAATATATTTACTCCCTCCATCCCATGATAAATATTTTGCTTTCTTGTTTAATTGTCCCAAAAATACATGTTTTATCTCCATTTTAGAAAAAATGTGTTCATATATATTTTACTCATATCAATCACAATATTTACTTCTCAATCATCTTGAAAAAGTAACTGTCAATTTCAAGCAAGATAATATTAACAAGATAATTGAAAATTGCTTTACTCCCTTATCAGTTGTCTATGTTCTTTATTAGTTGTCTCGTACTTATTGTTGGATGTTTTTTATTTTAGTATGTTTTTTCAATCCAAATACCTTTTAACCCCTCACTTTTATTACCGTTACTTTTTTTATTTTTACAAATTACTTTTTTTCCTTACTTTTTCATTACTTTATAATATATTTTCTTTTCTACTTTTTCATTTACCCTTTATCCTCTATATATTACTTCTAGTTTCTTCTTAAGACTAGCAAGAAATCTGAGGGGGCAATTAATAAAGAACAGAGATGGTATATATGTTAAGTGCAATTAATCATAACTTGCTCAAGTGAATTTGCATTTTAAATGTATTATTACATTGCATGCCACAAAACGAGTTGTCAATTTGACGAATATAAGGTGATAATGACCTACATGGCTACATGCATTTTTCACTAGCAAAAAAAAAAACTCAAAACAGATGTGCATTTTGAAGTTCAACGTATCTTGCAGGTCACAATTAAAGAATACCATGATTTGTAGAGTGCTTTATTTACAAGATCTACAGAACGGGATGGTTTAAAAGTAATATAGAATGAATATTTTGCACTGGGCTTATGAAATAAAAATATAACTTGGCATTATAAGTCGAGTCTTTCATTCTACATTGAGCGACTTGCAGATGGAACGACTTCTTGAGAAGAGATGTCAGCGGGTGCAGAAAGAGGCTGGAAATTTGTGTTTCCTACAAACCAATAGAGCACCCATTTCAGGTTACAGAGGGTGTACTTGAGAGCTTTGGTCCAATTCTCCTGTTTGTTAAAGCTTTGGGTGATTGAGCAATTTTCTACTTTGTCACTCTCAATCCTGCACGAGAACAATGAGATACACAGGACAATTAATCCCCCACAAATATTGGCATGTCTTGCAAGGAATGGAACCCCAACAGTTTTTTAGCATTTAATGGGACACAAAATAATGATGTTTTGCAACCAAGTGCAATTCATAAGTGAAAATACACACACTGACAATGCCACTCCTTAAAGAAGAAAATGAAACAAATTTAAGGCGGAGAATGTGATGATGTAATATAATTAGTAGTAACCATATATTTAATATTTCTAGTATTTATTATATGAAAACACATATCTTTGTACTTCGAGATCTTATAGAAACTTACTTGTAGGGAAGCTTAAAACATTTGTCAGAAGGAATATTGTTCTCTCTATCTTTCCCATTTGCAAAATCAGCGAAGTCCTTGAGGCAATTCAAAAACAAGGTCATAGCTTTGTCATAGCGCGTACTCCAGAACAAGTTTACAGGACCAAAGCTTCAAAAAAGTGGGAAAGTCGTTAGTTTGTTAGAATCAATGCAAACAATATATATATCAAAACGTCAAAATCTGGAACAAGCCGGAGGTTTCCAGAAAAGTATGGGAAAGGGTTGCCAATTCAATATAATTACACGAAAAATCAGTAATATAAAACCAAAGGAAAGCGTACTAAAAATTATATCAGGTGCAAAAGAATTCAAATGGAATTCAAACAAACACAACTTGTTACAGGTTTATGATGACAACATTTCTAAGACAATCTTTGCCAAAAACAGGCATGATCAAAAACATAATTGTTATTTGTTGGAAATGCAATAAATAAAAATAAAAACCTCTGTAGACCTTTTCTACAATAGTATTCTTGTAATCCAGTTATCTTTATTTATTTTTACTTACAGCTCATAAGTATTGTTGCTGGTATCCATGATCCGAGGATAGCTTCCCATTGGAAGAATTTTTATCCGATATCTAAGTACAAATGGTTAATAAGATTATATTTTCTTAAAAAGGATACACTTGCAGAAATGCTAACCAACAGAAACAATGCATGATTCAGAAAAAAAATATACGGAAACTTAGGTCGGAAATATTGAGCCATGGTATGGAGAAGTAAACAAGCTTGGCCCCATGCAGCATTTATCTCATCCCACTCAACCTAGTCATTTTCATTAAAAACGAAAAATGATCAATAAATATAAATCCAGTGGAATGAAAAAAATCATTTAGACATTGAGCACTTGTCATTAAGTCCACCTTTTCCAAGAAATTAGACAAGCAGTTAGACATAAAAAAATGCAGAGCACCAAATATACCAAACAATATAATTTCATCCAAGGTTTCATGGGTCAAATATTTTGCAATACATATCCAGATTAATTCAAACATAAGTGAGATTTTTCTAAAAGACAGCATTTAATTGAGTCTGGAAAAGATAAATTAGTCATTAAACTAATCTACCAGAGAAAACTTGAAAAATTCCATGCAAGTCTTGAAGAGCATACTGGAATTTTAGGAAGTCTTCCCAAGCGGAAGTTGTTAATTGTTCCGAATTCCCCATCATGTCCAATCGGGAAGGCATCATTAAGTACATTTGTCCGCTTCAACAACTCCAAATGAGCTTGTGAGACTTCAGTTTTAGCCAAAATTGCATCTCTCTCTTCCTGTTGACAAAATTGTAATTCTTAAAACGTACACAACGGCAATATGGAAAGCAGTTTCTTAAATTATTTAGTCTAGTTACTAGTGGCATTAATGGATTTAACAGCAAGTACACATGTGTCAGGATTTTAACCATCACCTAATTACTAAAATATGTGAAACACTATATCCACTAATATTAGGTACTATATTAAGAATATGGAAAACAATGAGTTAAGGACGAGTTATAACTAGTACTTGGTTAGTTACTTATTAGAGAAACCTGATGGGAAATCAATTGAAACTGAAAGTTGTTGAATTCTTGCCAATACCTGAGATGACAAGATTATGTGAAACATAAGTCTAACAGATTCAAAACAAATGAAAAGTCATACCTAAACCAATAAAGAAAAATATAAGCAAAATAGCAAATTAACCAAATTATATCTAGTCAAAAGAATATCTAAATAAAGCTTTTAAAAGATTACTTTTCCTCCAATTCCTTAAAGCGTCCAGATTTGAGTTCAAGTTCCTTTAGCTCAGCTGTAACATCAGTACATTGCTTCTCTGTTTCTTCTATTGCAGCTTCAAGTTGTTGTTCTTCCTCTTCTATCTTGAGCAGCATCAAAGCATAATTTTATTTAATCTATACACACAAACACATATACATATACATATACACATACATATAAAGGAAAAAGGGGCAAATAAACCCATGTACTAACTCAAAAAGGTCAAATAAGCCCTTATATAGGAGGCTCTGTCCGGCCGTCGCCATTTGGGGCAGTTCCCGGTGGAGTTTTTTGATGATTTTTTTTGAGAATCTTATTCATCAAGTCTAGTTTACTCATACCAAATTTCAGCTAAAACTTCAATTGGGAAGGCATTCAAATGAATTCTTGAAGATAACTGCGCAGTTATCTTCAAGAATTTATTTGAATGCCTTCCCAATTGAATTGTTAGCTGAAATTTGGTATGAGTAAACTAGACTTAATGGATAATATGCTCAAAAAATTGCATCAAAAATTTCCACCGGGAACCGCCCCAAATGAAGAAGGCCGAACATAGCCTCCTATATAAGGGCTTATTTGACCTTTTTTTGTTAGTTAGTGGGCTTATTTGCCCCTTTTTCCTACATATAAATACACACTTATATACTTGTATGTATATCAAGCTTAATGAAAATTTTAGCACAATATGACCAAATCGTGTTTTCACCACATACTTCTATAGTCAGTGTGGTGGACAAAGGTGTGTTCATGCAAATATAGCAAAATCTGTCCCATTGAAAATGTTTCCATACCATTTGTATTTCCTATGACTTACCTAATGAGTTCTCATTTTATATGATATTATTTGGACAAAGTCCTCCAGTAATCAAGAAAAAGTGAAAAAATAAAGTGTTGTGTGTGCTAAAAGATGTTCTTTAGGTTGCATTAAATTTGCATAGTTATGTGAAAACATATATATAAGTACTACGTATTAGAAAAAGCAATCCGATTGAATATCTTTCCATTCCCTGCAATTCATGATTCTCATGATTTAGCTCATCCGTTTTTCTCATTTTAGTGATACAATTTTGACAAAATCCTACAGTTACCATAAGAGAAAAAATGATAATGATGTGCATGCTAAAACATGTACTTCAGGTTGCACTGCACTTGATTTTTTTGTTAAAAAGAGTATAAAACTACGGAGACAGAGAAAAAGGGCTGAAGGATTGTTATGGATCAAGCACCTTAATCTTCTCCTTCAAAAAATCTGCCTCAGTAAGAACATTTCTTGCCTCACCCTCCACTCTCTGAAGACATGCTTCATATGCTTTTATGTCCCTGTTAACATCTTCAACCTCCTTATCAAGTTTATCAGATAATACCCTCATGCATTCAAGACATAAAGGCTGTTCAATCTGTGTTTGTTTGGTGGCAATATCAAATGCACGCTTAAGAAGCGTGATAGTTGAATGGAAGCCCGAATTGTTTTGGTGTAAAATGGTGGGATCATCGTCTTCTTCTGGGGAATGATGATTAGTCCCATTTCCTCCATCTGATGATGCAATTGCATACTGATGATAAACTGAAGCTGCTGGTGGAGGCAAGACTACAAAAGACTCCTCCATGGCTGCCTTCCCACCAAACTGGCTTGAATCAGGGGGGTGATTGGCAGTTATACCTCGAGTGGGAGGAGGAAACGCCTGTCCATGATGATTCCTTTGCTTGGGTAACACAACAAATGAATTCTCCATACGTACAGAAGTACCCTGCATAGCTGCCACGAGACCAATTCAAAGTAGAGCATCAATTTCAGTTTAAAACATGATGAAGTAGAAACTGTTATGAAAGGAAAGAGGCACTAAGCAACTCAAAGGCCAAAGGGGTCTCATGTATCATATGAGGCAGGGAAATATAAACAATAGTATATGTGTATTACAAGGCTAATAGCAAAAAAACATAAACAATGTTCATTAAGTGCAAGCAAATGTGAAACTATTATTAAGATCGGTCATCTAACAAGGGTTTACCGGAGCGGGATGGGGAGAATGAGGAGTCACTGGCAAAGAACTTGTCGGCATAAGAATCAACCCCAACTATGCAAAGGGAATTATGGCAGTTCTGACAGAGGTACCGGGGAAGATTAGGGTCAACGGGCAAAGTTCGACTCTTATCCGCACCGAAGGAGTTGTTGCTGTTTTTCTTCATTGCCGTGATACCTTCTTGAGATATTGAAGAATCCGGGGAATTTTAAGCGCTTTCAGTTTAATAACTGGACACAATCACAGGTGGTATCACATCTGAGTATGAAACAAATATCAAAGAAATGGGGTGGGTAGCATAACCAGACCTGAACCAATCACATAATCTCAAAGAAATGGGTGGAGATTATGGGATTCACAGTATCAAGATACAGTTGATTTTGTTTAAGTGATGTTCTACAAATTTTATTTAATCAATATTACATACCTGACCGTGAAGGGCATGAACCTGAGACTTGTCCTTCACTCGTTCGATGGCCGTGTTTTCAAATGAACTGTGGATTTGTCCACTTCATCGACCAGGAATCAGGATACCAGGAGAGGTAAGGAGCTGACTGTTAAAAGAAGATTAGGGAGCAAGGGCTTAGCCAGGATGACAGTTCATGGAGGGGCGGTTATGAATTAAAAACAATACGTAAAAAATGTAACTGAGTAAACAGTTCAAACATAATGATTAAAATGCAGTAAATTTATAATAACATTTTGAAGCAGCACATACAATATATGAAACTAAAACGTTAGGTGGATGCTTTTTCCCATCTTCCTAGATCCCACTCAATTTTAATTGCATTCGAAATGAATCCCTCTAGAAAGGATGAAATATTTGGAGTATCAATCAAGCCTTTAAACTATTGTAAGTTTGATGTACTTGTAGCAGGCTTAAAAAGAAAAATGCAAAGTTGTTTTTGAGTTCTAAGAAGCAGATTGTGCAGTCATACGACTCATACCTACTTAAATTGAAAAAATTTAATGAAACAATCAACATTTTATGTTCGATCACATGATTCGTATTAATATTTATATGTTAACAAATTTATAATCCCTAATTTTCACTTCCACAAATGAAATCACACAATTAATCCACCTATTCAAAAAATCATACAACAAATTCACATTTTACAAAATCATATTAGTAACACAAAACATTCAAAGATATAATAGATGAATGTGATGAATATATTATAAATTAAAAAGATTGTAATACTTAAATTGAAATTTAAAAAAAATAAGCAACTTACCTACGGCAGTACGACTGGCAGACCAGAGAGCCTGAGACCGCCGACTGGAAGTGGCGCAGCCACGCAGGCGAGTGGACGGAGTGGGCGACGCAGTTATCCGGTCAGCTGGACGAGTAGGCGGGCAGCAGGGCACTCGGGGCAGACGCAGGCGTTCTATGTGACCTTGCCCAGTTCAGGAAGAAAAAGCACTAACGAATGTTTTCTTCTTGTTGCCTTGTTGGTTTTGGCCGTTTGGCACTTCTATCTGATTTTTTCAAGATTTAGTCTGAATTTCTTCATAACTATAAAATATGGTTTGAAATGGTTGAATTGACCGATTTTATTGATTTGTTCAAAAATTAAATTAGTATTTTAAAAAAATTATTAATAAAATAAAGAAAAATTATATGTAAAACAGCTAAAAGGGGCTAGAATGATCTTCTAGAGTAACTTCAGTCAATATAGCCAGAAAAGTAACTTCAATCTTACTATTTCTTATTGTTACACAATGCAGCACATAAAACCAAAAGTTCTGTATTTAGTGCAAAAACTGGTCGATAATATTTATGATCTGATTTTAATCATTTTTAATTAATCTGAATTTTTTGGTAAACAATTAATCTGAATTTTCTAATCTGATTTGATTTAAATATTTTTGATATGAGTGTTTATTTTTGTTGACGAAATTTAAATTCAACTACGAAAGCTAATCTACGAGAAATAAGGTATTTAGGAGGGATATCTGTATACACAACTTTTATGGTAAGTGACGTAAGTCAAGGACAAACTTGTGACAATAATAAACCATTGTCGAATTAACTATTTTTCCGTATCTGTGAGTGAAAATGCTCTTTCTAAGTAAAAAAAAAAAGTTTTCATCACATCTTTAATAACTCATCACGTTAAGTGAATTCAACAAATTAATTCATTTAAGCATGTAAAGTAACTTTTGTTAATCTCCGTAGTCAAATCAAAATGAAAATAAATGTAACTTCAGGTATACTCCCTCCGTTTCTGAAACAAGTTCCATCTTTCTTTTTCGGGCAGATTCAAAATTAAGTTCCACTTTCAAACATTTCCTTATTTGGCAAATTATCTACATCAAAACAGTGTCAAACAGTGTTCAAACAGTGCCAAACAGTGCACTCCACAGTAAAGTCAAATTTATTTTCTTAATATGTGTGAAGTCAGATGTGGAACCTGTTTCAGAAACGGAGGGAGTAGTACGTATTAGCTATTAGAATTTGACACGATAATTAAAGGAATAAGAGTAATTGAGTAGTTTGTATTTCTAAAGGAACGATTTATCAAAACGGTAAAGTGTAAAAAAACTTAATTATGATTATTATTTTTCTGCACTATTCATTATTTTTATTATCTTTCCCCTGCTCTCTAAAATATTGCGTAAAAACTTACTCCGTATTATAACAAGTATTTCTAAAGTTACTTTCAATTTTACATTTATTATTAAAATAAAATTTATTTATAAAATATGATTAATAGTTAATACTTCGTAGTGTCACAATAACTTAAGTTTTAATATTGAACACAACAAGTTACTATAATTTCTCTATAAAAAAATCACTATAATTTCATTGTTGCTCTAATCACGTTTTTGTAAATAATTTTTATTTTAGTAATATACTTCGTAGGTAATTAATTAGAATTTGAAAATGAATATCTCATTCAAACTGGCAGGCGTAGTCCAAGTGATAACGAGGGAGTGACACAAGGGTTAGGTTCCAGATTCAAATCCCACAAACTGTGATGATAGGCGACTATGCTAAATGGGATATTCATTTTAGTATCGGGGAGTGACACAAGGGTTAGGCCTCTGCAAGTATCGGGGACAAAGTCTCACTCTCTATCTGTCAGATTGAATTATAGTCCAATTTACCTCTTCTAAATGTACCGTCCAGTCAGGATTGAGATTATAATCCAATTTACCTCAATCTCAATGTACCGTCAGATCGGGGTTGAGGTTTATTATTGGGGTCTGATGGAGTATATGGCCCGAGAACCCCCGGCCCACAGACTCCTACTACTCCAGCAAAGGTCCAACAGGCCCAGAAGGCTCAACAGGCCCAAATCACAGCGCCCAGAGTACCAAGCAGCCCGCACTACGCGCCAGGGGTGCCTTCGGCCACCTGGCCGAAGGCTCTAAACTCTTACAGAACGGGGTCTTCAAGCGAACTAAGAAACTGAGAGAAAACGGCAAAAACAGTAGCCCTCGGCATCAGGAGCCCTCGGTACCAGGGTGCCATCAGTTTGAGGAGCCCTCGGCTGCTGCCCTATAGCCGAAGGCACCTCTCCCGACATGATATCCGCCTCACATGCGTACAGATCACCGTACCATGTACAGACGTCCCATCCAACAGCCGCATTAAATGCGGCCACATGCGGCTGCCTACGCCAACCAGTTGAGGTGACCTATCGGCCAATGGGCGCTTGACACATGTCCCTGTCCGACATTTATTGCTACTATAAATAGCACCCCATTTCCCCATTTGTAACCACGACATTCAGACTGAATACACTCTCTCTCTTACTTACTTTTGCTCTGACTTCTCTCTAAGTTATTCCCAGCGATAACCATTCGGATATATACCCCCGGGTAGACTATCCATCAGGGTCTATGAGCTGTCATCTTTTTTTTTTTGAATATCCCATTCCATTCGGGGTAGCAAACTACGAAGCTTCGGCCTTCGGACTTGTAAATAAGTTACTGTACTACACCGTCTACACGTACGTAATACAGTAGTTAGTATTCATTAATCAATGATTCAGTCATACCAAAACGGGCTTAAAATCCGAGAGCAAATTGTTTATAGAGCTGTCGTTGATCAATCAATCCCTAATCAGTACACCTACCCGCCCCAACAAACGCTGGCAGCTACCTACCTACTTTGCCCCCTCCTTTGACATCTCCATTTGCTACTCCCTGTACTGCGCAAGAACAAGGAACGCACATATACATTCTTTCTCTATAAATAAAGCACCCCAGAATCATGTTTCCCTTTTCTCTTCTTCCTCCATTCTTCCTAGGAAACTCGCATTTTCTCCCCCCCGGCGATCTTGCCGGCTCTCCGACCGCCATTGTTGCAGGTAAGTCTTCCCTCATCTCCTATCTCAGCTCACTACCCGCCAAGGTCGCTCTTTTTTATTGGGATTGCCCAGTACTGATTTAGATCTGATTTAGGCACTTCATATGGGGCGATAAGATTTTCATAAACTCTTTGTTCTTGAATCTTTTATTTTTGGGTCAGAAGGTGTGCTTATTTATGACCTCCCTTCCTTTTCCCTCACTCTTTCGGATCTTGTAGTATTATCCTTCTGATTTACATTCTTTAAAGTTGAATACTTGTGCAGCTTATTTTGAACTTCGAAGCTTCAAAGATGGAAACTTTTTTATTCTCGGATTTTGTATGGGTTGTATTCCATTTTTAGATTTTATTTGCATTACCTTCTTCGTAAGCTTTAGTTGATCCAACAATCATGTCAAAAGCATTTTCAATTACTTATATCACGGATGATGATTGATTTTCTTAATATGGTATTATTATAATTGTGGTAGTTAAGTGATTTCTGTTTATCTTCGGATTAGACCACAAAGATGGAAGCTTTCCTTTCCTTTTACTGGTCGTCATTCTTATGAGTTCCCTACTGATGTTATCTCCGTACTACTTGTTATTATTGTTAAACCCATATATGGATTAAGCCATAAAGATTGAATCTTTCCTTGTCAAAGAGTTTCTCCATTCATTCTTGAACTTTCATGCTTCAAAGAAGAAAACTTTTTTATTCTCAAATTTTGTAAATGTTGTATTCCAATTTCTTATTTATTTGCATCACCTTCTTCATAACCTTCAGCTGAACCAATAATCCTGTCAAAATAATCAGTCAATTACTTGTATTGTGGATGGTAATTTATTTTGTAAATATGGGTATATATTACTGAGTATAATTATGGCAGTTTAATAATAACTGACTTCAGTTTATCTTCGGATTAGACCACAAAGACTGAAGCTTTCCTTTTTAACTGGACACTATCCTTATGATTCCTCCACTAATTCTTTCTAACTATTTATTTTTTTGTTAAAACCATGTTTGGATTAGGTCATAAAGATGGAATCTTTGCTCGTCAAAGACTCTGTCCACTGTTTCTTTCCCTTTATTACTATTTTTTGTTAGTACTTAATGATCTCAGCTCTGTCTATTAGTTTTATACTTTTATATATACATTACTAGTCGATTTGGATGATTTGGTTCAAACTATTTGGTCAACTCATAATACCCTTATATTTCATGCTGGGAGTTTGACTAAACATGTTTAGCACTTCTGTTCATTATTGTGTATAGCCCTTTGTTTTCTCTCTCATGAAGTGTTGCCGAAGTATTTCCACCTCAGCCAAATATAAAATAATAAATCATAGGATTGCAATTTGAGTTTCTATGTATTGTATAAAAATTATATTCCTAGGGGATAATGTTTTTTGCAATAATATTAGATTATCCGTAAGCATTGCACAAGCTCTCTCAGATGAATATGGATGGTCACATTACTAAAGAGTTTGGACTGAAGAATGTAAGCTCCCACTGCTCCATCTCAGAGATGGATGACTATGACCTCTCAAAGCTTCTTGACAAGCCAAGGCTGAACATAGAGAGGCAGAGATCCTTTGATGAGAGATCACTGAGTGAAATGTCCATTGGCCTTGCTAGAGGTTTGGATAACTATGAAATGTCTTATTCCCCCAGCAGGTCAGGCCTGGACACCCCAGTTTCATCAACCCGGAACTCATTTGAGCCTCATCCAATGGTTGCCGAGGCATGGGATTCTCTACGCCGATCATTGGTTTATTTTAGAGGCCAACCAGTTGGTACAATCGCTGCCAATGAGCATGGTGAAGAAGAAGTCCTAAATTATGATCAGGTCTGTTTTATTTGTTAGTCAATTAGATCTTATATAATTTGATGTTTTTCTATTTCAAATGTTGTATCCCTTCATGCCAATTTGAGAAAGTCGGTGTTTATTTACTTGTAGTCAACCCTATCAAGATACAAGCATTTTTTCAATTTATGAAAGGTCACTCTACCCCAAAATAGGTCTTGAAACTGGCCTCTTTTTATGTTTTATGGGGACAGGAAATGACTCGTTTAATGGGGGCAAAAGTACCTTGAAAAAGTGTTACTTTTAGAAAGAGTGCTGGAAACCCATTTTGAAGTGCGCCATTAATTTAAAGGCACTATTAGTTCCTCACTCATTATGCATCTGATTGGTAGAGCTCAAGTTTGGGTGGATGTTACTCGATTGGAGCAAACCATACTAAAATATTGAATCCAATCGGTGGGCACTTCAACCCAAAACCCTTCTATCTTTAATTTACAATAGGAAATTTTAACACTGCCCTCAATTGGACAGCCGGGCCCTAGCTAAAGACTCACAGGCCACAGGGAGGATTCTCCAGATCAACAACCAAACAAACAAAGTGAGCCAAAAACTGCTCTGGTACCATGATAGAATTCAGTATTCTGTTGAGGTTACTGATTTGGACCATAAAGCACTAGGGAAAAATCACACTAAAAACTAAATCCAATCTGTTAGCTAGTTCAACCTAAAGTCTTATTGACCTATAATTTTCTCTCTAATTTTGCAGCATGAAATTTTAACAAATATTGGATGTTTAGGGATTTTGCCTTGTGACAGTTAAAAATAGTGAATGGTGGTCCACAGGTTTTTGTTCGTGATTTTGTGCCTAGTGCACTTGCCTTCCTCATGAATGGTGAGCCTGAAATAGTTAAGAATTTCTTGCTGAAAACACTCCTGCTTCAAGGTTGGGAAAAGAAAGTGGACAGATTCAAGCTGGGTGAAGGAGTAATGCCAGCCAGTTTCAAAGTTCTTCATGATCCGATTCGTAAGATAGATACAGTCATAGCAGACTTTGGTGAGAGCGCAATTGGAAGAGTGGCTCCAGTTGACTCTGGATTTTGGTGGATCATTCTTCTCCGTGCCTATACAAAATCTACTGGAGATACCTCTCTTGCTGAAAGACCGGAGTGCCAAAAGGGGATGAGACTTATACTCACTCTCTGCTTGTCAGAAGGATTTGATACCTTTCCCACCTTGCTATGTGCTGATGGCTGTTCGATGATTGATAGAAGAATGGTACATTTGTCTTTTCGTTACATTGCATTGTCGCACACTCTTACAGTTGTTCTAGGTAGAATGCTGAATTGGTTAGATTATAATACACCCACCTGTGGAGCGAACATTAGGCTATGTTTGGTTTTACCTTGATGAGTGGAAGGGAAAGTAAAATTTGATTATCTTTTTTATGATTATATATATTTTGATGTCTTACTCTATAAAATTGAATTGTATAAATAAAAGGCTCATTATATATTTCTAGGCTGAACTTTCACAAAATTCACAAATCTATGCTGACTTTTAACTTTATCCAATTCAGTTATACTACTTATATACTTTGATATTTGTAACAAATCTAGTTTGTGTCAACCACATTCATTAATGTGTTCCAAATGGACCTTTAATGTGTTCCTATTGTGGTTATCAGGGAGTTTATGGTTATCCTATTGAAATCCAAGCACTCTTTTTCATGGCATTGAGATGTGCTTTGACGATGTTAAAGCATGATGGAGAAGGAGAAGAATGTATTGAGAGGATAGTAAAGCGTCTACATGCCTTGAGTTACCACATGAGAAGTTATTTCTGGCTTGACTTCCAACAACTCAATGACATATACCGTTTTAAAACTGAAGAATATTCTCATACAGCAGTCAACAAGTTCAATGTTATTCCGGATTCTATCCCGGATTGGGTGTTTGATTTCATGCCCACACGCGGCGGTTACTTTATTGGAAATGTCAGTCCAGCAAGGATGGACTTTAGATGGTTTGCATTGGGGAATTGTGTTGCGATCTTGGCATCTCTCGCCACTCCTGAGCAAGCCACTGCGATCATGGATCTCATTGAAGCGCGCTGGGAGGAGCTTGTTGGGGAGATGCCTTTAAAAATATCTTATCCCGCACTTGAAAATCATGAGTGGAGGATAGTGACTGGTTGTGATCCGAAAAACACTAGATGGAGTTACCATAACGGAGGGTCCTGGCCAGGTTCTCCTTCTATCTTTATTCCTTGCTAATTCACCTATGGTCTCATATTTTTCTGGGCTAGTTCAAGTGTATGACTGCGTGTAATGAAAGATATGTTTATTTCGGCAATGTTTCACTTTTTCTGGAAACAAAAATAAGAAAATGTGTTTGACAATAGGTTTTTGCTGTTTTCAGTTTCTTAAAACAAAATGCAATTCTGAAAATTATTGGACGTGTGAATTTATTATCTTCATTGTTTTTGCTTATGGAATCATGTTTCACACCATAATTTGGTGCGTTTATGATTTTTATTATTAAAGAGCAAACACTTTTATACTCCACAATAATTGCTATCTCCGTCCCGAAAGACTTTGTCAATATTACAAGGGCTTACTGATGGTAACATCAATTTTCCCCTTACAATATTGATTTAGTTAATATTTAAAATGTTCATATTTAGTTTTTACACCAAAATTTCTATCGAAGCTCTAAAAACAAATTTTACACCAAAATCATGTGTACAATACGGACTCATCATCGATGTTTTATATTTAGGAATTCGGGGAAACAATAGCTGCAATGTTTAGAAACATAAAAACAGGAAACATTACCAAACAAACCCTTTAGAGCATGTTGAGACCTCTTAGAAACTAGATATAAGCTGTCTTTTAGATTATGATATCAACTAAATTATCAGTTTAACCTTATAAGCTATAAATTGCGAGTACTAATGAACGCATCAACTTGTTATGCCAAACAAAGCGGTACATGTTATTTTCAAAACAAGTTATGTGTTTAAATCACAATCAGCTTATTTAAACAAAAAAAACTATTTTCGTGAATCTGAAAATTACTTTTTTCATATAATGATATGCTAATTTTTCAACAACTGAAGTTGTTCTTTCACTTATTTTCATACACTTGTGACTTGTAAAAGCCAATTCTTTGGTACATCCAAATAAAACTATTTTTTTTAACTACTTTTCAACAAACTTCTGAAACAAGAATTGGTTCAAACGATGACCAATTAACATGAACATGTGCAGTGCTGTTGTGGATGTTGACTGCGGCGTGCATCAAGACTGGACGGCCACAAATTGCGAAAAGGGCAATTGATCTAGCAGAGAGCCGCTTGCTGAAGGATGGGTGGCCCGAATATTATGATGGAAAGGTTGGAAGATTTGTCGGCAAACAGGCCAGGAAGCAGCAGACATGGTCAATCGCTGGGTATCTGGTGGCGAAGATGATGCTCGAAGATCCTTCACATTTGGGGATGATATCCTTGGAAGAGGACAAGCAAATGAAGCCTGTAATGAAGAGATCATCTTCCTGGACTTGTTAAATAAGTTAAAAAAAAGATTAAGGTTAAAGTGATTCTTTTAACAATATTCATTTGTGTCTATGTCTGTAGTTCTTACTCACAGAGAGGAACTTGGTAAGCATATTTTTTGACTAGCCCCTTGCTTGTCAAAACTAAACTCTTATGCTTGATGATTGTGTTCCATTGGTAAACATACTTTAAATGCATCATGTTCCATTGGTCAAGACTCAAGAGTCAAGACAGTGACTCTGCCTGCATTGGCTTTTATAATCAGCTTTCATCAGTTCAAATTCAGCATCTCGTCTTTGCTATAATAATACGATTTAAAAGGCATTTTGATCCATGTTAATGACCTCGTTAGAGCCCTTTTGATGGCTGATGGGGTGGTAAATCAAGTGAATCTGTACCCATTCTGCACAAAGGTGCTCAATGAAGTGCATTGTCTATATTTATAATAACTAGACGAAGTACCCGTGCGATGCACGGGGTGTGTCTAAAATAGAATAACAACGTATTTAAATTTTTATTTTATCAAATTCTACGTAATGTATATTTTTTCCAAATAAAAGAGAATAGAGTTTGAGGAAGTGGTCTAGCTCACTTGATCCCGGTTTACTCTAGGCTCCCCAACCCCCCAACCCCGACCACCCTTGGGGTAAAAGAATAATTTTTGTGTTGTAGTTTTAATTATACTTCTTTTCGTTTTTAAATAAATGCAAACGGTCAACTTTTCACATATATCGGTGCTCAACTTTGACCATTAATATATATAATTCTCTATTGGTAAAAAAATTTAAAAAATCAGTTTTTGAAAATTTACAATGAGATACATTTAATAATATTGTTTAAAAAATTATTAATATATTAATAAATAAAATATTGTCAAAGTAGAAGATGTGAATAGTACAAATTCAGCATGTTTCACTTATTTAAGAACAAATGTAGAATAAGATAGCTGAAGGGAAATAAAACTTGGTGTGTATGAAAAAGTGGAAGTAAAAATTAAAATAAATAATAAGGTGTAATAATAAACTCTATGTATATGGTGAAGAAATTGAGCATAATATAATTATTACCCGTAGTATATTTTTTTCTAACATTTCCTTTTCAATATCAACCGCATAAACTCACTTCTCTTAATAACCGCGACACTTTCTCATGTCTCAACTATAGTAAGACGGAGGTAGTAAGAGCTAATACGGAGTATTACATTATTTTAGGCCCCATTATGAGCCTATGATCGAGGCAGTAATATTGGAGAGAAAAAATAGTAACACTTTTGTACTTTATATCATTATTGCATGCATATAAAAACAAATATAACACCTCAAAAAAAGGCTTTTTACCAAATGTGGATTATTATTAGTATTATCTTTTATTTAAAAAAATACTTTTAATAATGACCATATATGAAGTAGAACTTATCTTTAATTTAAGCGGGAATTTCTAGTCAATATTTGTAGTCACTCTGTTATTTTTGTTATGTAAAGATTATCAATATATATAGATAAAAAATTAAAATTCCACGTGAAAGTTAAGGATAATTTCTTACTTGATTAGAACTTTGACTTATCTATTTTAGGGTGTCAATTATTATAGATAGATCACACTTGGGGCATGAATATTGGAGACGCAAACTATTACAATTTTATTACTTCATAGTTACAATATTCTTTATATATCTTCTTTTATTTTTTTCAAAAATAGTTCTGAAATAACAACAACAAAATTAGAGTCCAAATTTAGTTATTTTTACATAAGAATGTGTGAGTTTTTAAATCATAATTATATTCATAAACAGTTATTTACAAAATTGATGTATTATAAAAACAAAACTAAGGATTTAGTTATAAAATATGTAATGGTGAAATATTGACGGTGTTGAATTGTAGAGAAAAAATAAATTGATAGAGTCAATACAAAATTTACATATAAACTAATTGAAAATTTGATTTGTTAATTAACGAAAGTAGTAGAAGTATATTGTATTATTGTTTCCATTATGGTCACCGTTGATTTTATTACTTTGTAGTGATTTGAAGGCACGTAATTAGTATTCCTAGAACATCTTTAATGTACACGGTGCATATTTGCATGAGGGAGACACATAAGAAAACATTTGTGACATTTCTCTCTTCTTATTTCCACAGTCTAATGAGCTTTTGCTAAGTTTTTTTAACAATGACAAACACAATGTCTATATCTACACATTGTGAAGAAATTTCTTATCAAAATCATATATGACCGTTCAAATAAGGAGAAATATATTCTACTTATTAATTTTTATGTATCTATATCTTTCTTGCCACGTGTGCACCATTCACTTTTTTGCATTAGCTAGAGATGCTTTAAGTGATTCACCAAGCTAATTGTGAAATTATGGTAAGCATATATTATTAAAATCATGTCATTTCAACTACTGTTGTTTATTTCAGCTAAGAAATAAAAGCATTATTGCTTTAGGATTAAGGGAAAATAAGAGAGTAATAACAGGTATTAGCCCTTAATATGACTAAAATAAGTCCAAAATTCAACAATAGGAGTTCAATCCTTTTATTCCCAAAATAGCACTAATATATGATAGTATGACTCTTCTTCCCATTCTACCCCCTTCCTATAGTTTCCAATAGATTTATTTTATTAATAAGAAAATCATATTTTTATTTATAATAAAAATATATAAACAATAAAATATTTATAAATTAATGATAAAAACGTGAACAAATAAAATAAAAATAAAAAAACAGAAAAAATAAACAAAATATTTAAAAAACTTTAAAAAAGTCTAAAAATAAAATAAAGTACCTAAAAAATATTTAAAATATATGTAGGTCACTGCCAACGCGTCCTCTACCTCCCAGCACCACCAGCTCTGGTCACTGGAAAAAATGCCTATCATGTATACAAATGCCACATTTCTCTGAAAATGTCATGAAGATGACATTTTTACTCTTTGAAAATATCCATCTTTCTCTTCAAAATTGTCATCATGATGACATTTTCTTCCCAACTTTGCAATCTTTTTCAGCGATCGGAGGTGGCGGTGCTGGAAGGTGGCTGAGGTGGTGGTTGAGGTCTGTATATTTTTTAATTATTTTTTACGTTTTTTTTTTATTTTTTATATTTTATAATGATTGTATAAAAAATCCTATTAGGAAGGACAAAGGAAAGAGTAGAATAAGAAGAGTCAGTCCTATTTTGGGAATTTAAACTTTAAAGTCCTATTGTTACAATTATCCTTTTATTTAGTCCTATTTAGGTAAATCTCCCGAGTAATAACGTTTATTATATACTTATAAATCATGTAAATTAGTTACAAATAAGTACTAATTAAGTTAAAAATATATATATGGTAATATGAAGCAAGCAATAATTGTGATCTTAATTACTACCTCCGTCCCATTAGAAGGTTCTCGTCCACTATTCACATGGTCTAACTTAAATCATTTTTAATCTTTTACTTCATAAATCAAATTTCAAATTTACATTTGCTTATCAGGATTTGTAATGATTTTAATGTATTTTCTGAATATGTAAATTTTATTTACTAAAAATAATCAGAGTGTGAACATGGATTAAGTTACTTTATCAGTCAAGCATCGTAAACCACCAACGGGAACCTTGGATGGAAATTTACTAAACATAGTATGCACATTAGTTAAATAGGTATAAAAGCACATTAATTATTCTACCGAGAGTTTCTTATTTGATGCAAAGTATTGAATGCTTGGATTTTGCTCTATTCAAGGAAAACTATTACAACATTTTGAATAATACTCCGTATTGTAGTAGTGATTACTTATTGTTATTGCTGTTGAGTTAACCATACTCAAGATCCTTATATACACTTCTATGGTGTCTCCCCATAGAACTGTTAGTCATCACCACAACTTACAGCCAAGATTTATAAATAGAAATCGGTTGTCCTATGGGCCTACACCTCAATCTGGAACTACCCAGAACTGGACCCAGTAGACCCAGTAGTACTGGTTCCGGTTAAGGTTCTATTTTTGGGAACCCCAGAACCAGCCCCTATCCAACTCACACAAATTATTTATAAAGAAAATCAACTTGTCTGTATAAATTCAAGTAAAGCACAAAGTCAAAACATGTAGCAAAATAGAACCCGAGTTATAAAAAAATGAGTGGAGAAATAAGCAACGTAGGGAGCAAAGGACAGCTGATATCTCATGGTGTCCAGGCACACTGCTTTACTCCAGCCCTTGTACTAAAAAATGTATCATGTGAACACACTTACTTTGAAATAGTAAAAGGGTGCCTATATGAAGCTTTTTTTAGTGCAAGGAGTGGAGTGAAGGATTTGAAAAAGTGAAAGGGTGTACTTGGGGAAGGACTTGAGAAGTATTTATGTTTCTACTAGTCTGTAGTTCTAATGCTTTCACTAGTAAGCCATAGTTTCTTTTGAATGACAAACACTACGGCATCATCTCCCTCCTGATCCTGGTCTGATGTTGAATCACTGCCAGTTCCAACAGCTTCCCAGTGCAATGCTTGCATATACCTCTTCACAAAGTCAATAACATGCTGTTTATCCCGGATGATAATAAAGCCGGTAGGCCTCAAGATACGATCCATCTCAAGCAACAGATCCTCACAGCTACAACCTTTCTTCTCAATGTCAGAAATTATGGTCCATGCATGCAGCAGATCATACGTCCTAGGATACGTTGAAAAGGCTTCGCACCTGCAAGCATGACAAAGGGACAACGAACAAAAAATCTTAACCTTATTGAACATTAACCAGGACATGTCTAGGCCTGGCTTGGCAGCAATTAGCTGTTTAGATTAGTTTTTACCGGTTCATGTTAGCGGTTTTTATGCAGTTACGTTTTACGGAAGAGAGATTTGGTAGGGGTAGTGATTAGTGATTAGAATGTGTCAAATGATACATAATAATAAAGATAGAGTTTTGTTATTATTATAGTATTATTATTTGTTTGTATCTCTATTTTTTTCCTCAGGTATAAATGTATGTAGTATAATACGTAGTATACTACACAGTGTTTCACATTACTATATTTCAACAAACGATGAGAATCAGATTTCCTTTCACATATTTTTAAATTCATAAAGAAATATTTGTTTTTTAAATTGTCATATCCAACACTCCGTATAGGCGTATAGTAAGGATGTTTTTACTTGGACTGTAATTTGCTGGTCTGGTCTAGTCTGAACTGGTCTAGTTTCTTCGTATTTTTATAAATTATAACTATCCAAGTCTGGTCTGAACTGGTCTAGTCTGGGAGGAATTACAGTCCAAGTAAAAACGTCCTAACTGCTATGGAGTATTAATCATTTTTTATCTTTTTATTTGAAAAATAGATTTAATAGAAGAGATAGAGATTGGAGAGCCACTTTTCTCTTTACTTTATACTTAATAACTAATCAATCCATTATTCCAAAAAGCTCTCTTGCAAAACTGTTCTTTGTACTCCTCTTACAGGTTCTATAACAAACACTAAAATTAGCTATAATTTGGACTGAAAATGCTAAAGACTCTCCGATGAGCCGTTCACTGATCAAAACTTTGGCCAAGATTTAGTTAGCCATCAAAACCAAAAGGAAAAAGTGCAAAACCCAAAGAGCAAAATTGTTAGTTTTAGAAATATGAGGAGGGAAAAAAATTATAAAAATATTTTTATCACCATACATACCAGTTGTGGATTGTGCCAATGAGGCCTCGATCATATACAATCTTGAGTGTGTTGGGTCCATCTTCAGACACAGCATTCATTACCCATACATTCTTGTCCTTGAGAGCAGCTGCAAACGAACCCATGTTTGCCTTCATGTCCATAATATTCCTAACAGTGTCTGATGAAATTCTGGGACTCAGAATCCTCAAGTAACCATCAACTCTCCGCTGCCACAGTTTCTGTTTCGAAGAAGGCCACAACTCAATTTTCTTTCTTGTAATTGGACATGTATATGAGCAGTCGGTCAGAATTACACTGTTATAGGTAAGAATATTACCGTATCCTTTTCAAACATTTCCTTTGAATACCCAAAATCAGCAAGCCGGGGAGGAGGTGTGGTTAATCGAGCTGGCCAAGGTGCCAATCCACTTCCCTTGGTTTTGTGGTCATCTGGTGTAAAAACGGAAAATAAACACTTCAAATAGGTACATCTCATTTCACTAATATTACATATAGGTCTCTACGAAAAGACATTGGAGTAAATGCACACCACCAAGCAAAACAGAAAAAAACAGGGGGAGGGGAGACGCTTGACCATGACTCCATGAGTTGGTAAAAAAAATTGGAAATGGCATCAAGGAATCAACAATCAATCAATATGGATGCAATCAAACAAATGAGTAAAAACGGGACAAATGTGTCGAGGCTTCATTCTCCTTTTATGACATGTTCTCTTTGTCATAAGAGATCTAATCTCATTTTTTTTTTAAATTTTGTATGAATTTTATGGTCTGGTCTGATATGGTGATGTGTGCTCTTTCACGTCTGGTTTCTAAATGTTTAAAATCTCGTCTATTTGTCTAATATAACATCTAGCCAGCTTTTTCATGATATTGCATAGTCTGATCTAGTTAGAATAAGAATGAATAATAAACAAAAAAAACAAGTCAAAGAGGAAACCACTTGAATCACTACAAGAATAAGATACAGGTGAGCAACAGAATAGCTCTTTCCATCTAGTTAAAGGGATGCCCAAGCTTATAAATGTTAATAACAGACTTCTTTATTAGATGCAAAAGATGATCATTCTCCACAATAATGTCAAATGCAGATATAAGAATATATACTTACGATCAGAATAAGGTGTTATGCATGCCTCCATTGTAACCCCCCACACTGCATCAGGATCATCATCAGGGCGACATAGAGGTGGCCTGGTGTTTGGTTCTCTTTCTTTGTAACAGTCATTATTTAGAGGCTTAACCCAAATGACAGTTTGGTTCCTCTTGGCAGCTATCTTCCAACACATGCGTTCTACAAGTGCACTCATTTGTCTCCATATTCTAAGATCATCTTCATCCTGTGCGTATGCCTCCGGAGAGGAGTAGGCAAAATAGCCTCCTGGTCTAAGAACTCTGTCTAACTCGAGAAGAAGAATCCCATCCCTTTGCAACCAATCAATCCTACAACGAGAACAATGAGCAAACTCAAATGAACGGCTTGGATAAGGAAGTCTCTTTGTTCCAAGAACACCGAGAGATGCCGGAATTCCTCTTTCCAAGGCAAACTGGATCTGATTCTGATGTACATCATTTGGTGCCAAGGACATTGCTATTATATCAGATGAAAGAAGATAGCCTCCAAAGCTCGCAACACCACAACCGACATCAAAAACTGTGCGTACATTTCCCTCATTGTTCAAGATATTTTTTGAAAAATTCAACATCTGTAAATTCGGACACCGCATAAAAAGCTGTGAACATTTGTACATGTTTAATTTGCTTTCAATGGATGCTTTCCTAAAAGAAAGGATTGAAATCTCTTACGTTAGCAATTGAAGCAATGTATTTGTCAGCTCCGTAGTGGAAATGAGTGCCTCCTCCTGGAAATACAATCCTTTCACCCTTGACAACCATCCAGTTCTGGTCTGATTTCTCTTGAGCAAGGTGGGTATGAGGTATGTTTGCTTTCCACACCTCATCTCTACTTTTAGGCCACTTAATAGGTATCTATTATTGTACCAAATGATAAAAAAGATGGCTTATTTACACAAGATATTTACGAGAATTCTGAAATGAGAAGAACCCAAGACCCTTTTGCTACCACGTTAGCATATCCTGTCTAACCTTGTATCCGGGGGGAGGAGGAATCATGCAATTGTACCGCCTTTCTTGCAAGGGACAATGCCTTTCATAGTGTTCCATCAAGGATAAGTCCAACTTTAATCGCATTTGGTATATGAGATGTCTGTCTAGACAGGGTATTAGTTCTGAATGCCTATCATCACAGACCTTAAAATCCCAAAAAGATAAAATGCATCAAGCATCAAAATGTTTGTCACAAAACAAGAGACGTGATATTGTTTATATGACACTTCTTAGATGACTTACAGGAAAGCTTTTCAGAAAAATGCCATCATTGCCATCATTCAGTCCAATTTTTTCATCTTGCTTAGTAGTATCACCTTCATCATCTCCACCCAAGTAAGAAGACCCTAGTTTCCTCAAAGACCAGCTTCCGTACTCTAGAGCAGACTCACCACTGCTCTTAGAGCCAAATACCACATAAAGAAAAACAAGGAAGATTCCAATAACAGCTACAGAAGTTAGCAACCGCTTTCTCTGCAATCCATCTGATCTCACTCTCATCTTTTAATTAGCTTTAGTACTGTACCAACAAAAGCTTCACCCCCCTCTTCAGTTCTTACAAATACTGAAATTGTCTCATAACTATGAGCTTACTGCCCAGATCAACAATGACTTGATTGTTGCAGTATTCACTGTTGGACTTTGAGACCTGTTTAGTCAAATACTAACGAATAGAACAACTAGAAAATTATTGATAAAAAATGATTGTAATTAAAATCAAAATCATCATCAACGCAAGAAAAGATGAAAAAATGAATACACGTTGAAGCATAACATCATTTAACTCACCCACATGTTCTACATTAGAATCACAATACGGTATCAATGCAAATTCGAATGGCAATACAAAGTTATATATACATTCTTAATTCTTATATAGTTTAAGGTTCATGGGGTTAAAAGATTTGAGCGAATATGTACCAATGCATGCGAAGAAAGATGACACTTGATATAGTGTTTGACAATGGAAAGGTTAGATTTGCATACATCACATTTATTAATTCCATATTAGTTCATTAACGTGTACAACTTAAGCGTTTGATTGATGTTGTTCATTCAAAAAATACATGTAAGGCGAATCCATGGTCAGGTCAAAAGCCCCAATTTAGGAGTTGTAGATCCAAGATTTTTGAATTTCGTGTTTATGCATGCCAACTATAAATATTGGTTTGGGATACCAAATGTATCAATATTTTGGAGCCAGCAATAACTCAATAAGTACACTTAGTTACTACACTATTTTTAGGCTCAACAATGGTATTAACCTCCTAAAATACCATTTCTGACTGTGGCTCTGAAAGAAATCCATTCAAAGGTTGATATTTTATTTTCATACATAATATATACTACAACCTTTGAAAGGATTTCTAACACTCTATTAATAAAAACCCATAGTTCATGAATAATAGAATGGGACTCATAGTTTAAAAGCTGGCAACAATACAACAACAACAACATCCAAGCCTTAATTCCAAAAGAATTTGGGGTCGGCTAATATGAATCGATCTATGATGTCGATGCCAAACAGAAAGGGAAAAAAATAAGATAAAACGAATAATATAAAGATAAAATAAACATAAGATAACAATAACATAAGAATATAAGAAAGATAAAAGATAAAAAATAAAAGAGAATAAAAAAGCTAGAAGATAAAAATAATATAAAGAATATAAAAAGATAAAGAAGATAAACGATAAAAGAGGGGAAAGATAGAAAAGACATCAAGGATAATAGTCCTTTAAATAAACAAGTCAAAACTAATTTTGTGTTACCAGAATGTATAATTGGTTTCAAAAATAGCGTTTATACATACTCAAGGATGTCTATCGTATGAGCTCAAATTGTTTCTTGACGTTATAAGATGTGAGAGTATATGAGGTTGTAGGACATTAATATTTTTTTTTCAAAAGTAATTCCATCAATTTGACTGAAAATTAAACAAAGATTGTTGACCTTGGAACTATCCCTGAATTGAAACATAAGTTCCTCTGATTCCTCTTTCCACAATCATGTTTTATTCGAATGAATCGTGTTTGACATTTTAGTAGAACAGATTGGGACTTCTCACCTCCTTCCATTTTTGGATCATCAATGGTTTCTCTTTTTTCATTTTCGAAACAATTTTGTGCAATATTCATGTCAGGCGTCTCCGATATCAACACTAAAGATTACCAATGCTTTTTTAATGCAATATAGTACATAAAAGTATTAGGTAAGCTACCAATCACAAGTGTCCGAGAAGGATGTAAAAAAGTATATTTTATATTTATAAGAAAAAAAATTAGTAAAAAAGTTCTACATGTGTGTGTATTACACAAACATACATATAGAGAATAAAAACACATAAACCCATTATATATAAATGGATTTGTAACTTTTGTTCTTATATACAGTTTGATGGAAAATATGCCTCCAATTTTAGAAAAGTGCTCGTTTTGGGGATGTAATGAATGAAGAGTCTAAGAGTGAACTTCACTTCAGATCTCATGTCATGGTCCAGAGGGGGAAAAGTCCTATTATGGAAATAATCTAGAAAGCGATAGGAGAAGAATATATGAAGATCCAAGAATTGCCTAAATCGCCATCCCCATTCCAGTAATTCAGTAAAGCTTCAAAAAGAAACATAACGTTGAAGCAAATGACAGATTCATGCACAAAAAAAAAGATAATACCTTTCAACTGGAGGCGAAGGTGGTGTCCAGCTTCAAGCAAGAAAGTTAGATCAAATTGTGAGTGTGCAGTCGTCGATAAGATCTTATGTAGTGCAGGAAAATGGGCAATGTCGGTGGTTCGATGTTACATTTAATCAAGACGGTTAAAGATTAATCATTACATTTACTTTTTGACGATAAAATACACGGTACGGCCGGCTGTACCGTGCGCACGGTACAACCGGTCTTGTTTTGAGCTATGGGCTTCTTCGTTCTGCATCAGAAGAAGATCCGACTTCGCATCAACCTTCGCACCAGTTTCTCCGATCTAACTTGGTTCTTCGATCTCGCTTTGCCACTGGCTGACTGTCGTCAATGAACCACTGGTTTCTTTTGCTCGTCGCCGCCGCTCACGGCTCATCCCCTTCTCCTCTAGCACGGAAGCAGCAGATCCATGTGCGCAATTACTTCTCCTTCATCTGTCTTTCTTTTCACTATTTTTCGTTTTTTTCTTTTTCTTATTCAGTTTTGCTGTTTGAGATTTGATTTTGGAAGACAAAGAGAGTCAACTGCAGACAAAGGAATCCTTATTGCTATTGATCTCAAATGAGTTTTTTATCAAACTCAAATGAGTAGACACATAAAAGAAATGAACATACACAACTGAATACTAAGCACGTGAAAAATGAGTTTTATATTAAATTCAAATGAGTATACGCATAAAAGAAATGAACATACACAACTGAATATTAAACACATTAAAATGAGTTTTATTTTAAACTGAAATGAGTATAACGCCTGAAATCAATGAGCATACACAAATGACCTTTTGAATTTTTTGATACTCATTTTGTAAATGATGTATGCTCATTTGGTACTGCTTTATGCTCATTTTAAAATGTTTCACATATCAAACATATCATACTACATTAAATTCATATATTGAAATTGATTATAAACATCATTTAATATTTTTTTATAAACGAAAAAATAATAAAAAGAAACTGAATTAGAAGATATGAAGCAGAGATCACCGGTGCTCATTATTAGGCTCTCAATACTCAAAAGAACAGACTCGATGCTCATGAAAATTGCATCAATGCTCATTTAAGAGAAATCGTGATTTTCACCAAAATTACAAGTTTGCCATCGGCTGTACGGCCGGCACCGTACAGCCGGCTGTACCATATACGCTTCCCTTTTTGACGAAATTTATAGAAATAAAATCACATATACAGCAATTCAACCCGACCCGATGGATACCCTCACCGAACCGAACCGATCAAAATGGGGAAAATCGTTTTGACTGGATAACGGGTACAGGGCGTAGAATATCCGATTTATGTAAACGGGTAATGAGGCGGTTATGGGGTTATATCTACCCGTCCCGTTACCCGTCCCGTTTAATTTGGATACGGTTACCCGCATCATTACCCGATCCGCATAATTAACTTACATATTTTAATAGTTTACTAGTATAGTACCCGTGCATACGCACGGGAAAAGCAGTTGGTGCATACATTTTTACTCATAATCTAATTAAATATTTAAATAAAAATAATTGTTTAGGAATTTACATTTTCGAAAAATAAGAGTGCAATAATCTAATATCATAAAGAGCATATTAGGAAAAATTAAGGGGAATTTTGAGTATGCATCTCACTTTTTGGGTGATATTGGACTTTGCACCCCATTTTCAAAACTTTTAGACATTGCACTCTATCTACAACATTTTGTGAAGAAAAATTCCTGAATGAGGTTCAAAGGCAAAGACATTTTAGGGAAAATATGGTGCAAAGTCTAAGAGTTTTAAAAATGGAATGCAATGTCTAATATCACCCAAAAAGTGGGGTGCAAAGTCCAAATATCCCATTATTAATTAGAATTGGCAACCTATTTATTTTCATGATTAAATTAATTTAAAATAAAATACTATTCTAAAAAAGTGAATACAATAAGTGAATGACATAAATTCTAAGTGAATAATATTAAAATTAATGAATATCACTTGAATGCAATTATATAACACCCTAGAGGAAAGCTTGTGCTTTGTAAATGGTTCCCAGCAATCCAGGTGAACTAATCTGAATATCAAAGATAATAGAGCAAAAGAAACGTCAAAATAAAAGCAACTTTCTTACAATGTCTAGAGCAAATTTGTAATCTTTGGGACTATTCATAGAACTCATGTCAGGCTTTCAAGTTCTCAGATAATGAAGGTGTTTGGATGGCAGCGTTTTACTCCAAAATGCCAACTTTTTATAATTACAAACGCTGCAAAATGCAGTGTTTTTGCACCCAAATACCGAAAAACAAACACGACCAATGTTTAGAAAGTATAACTAAATTAGCTTAAAGAAAACTCAAACTATTAAGACATTTTAATTTGTTAATGGCGCCTACATCACAACATGAATACATCCATACAATATCAGTATAGCATTCTATAAATTACTATCATATTTTTAAAAAATGAAAGAGAATTCCCGCTCAATTGTTGGTGTAGGCTTATCTTATCTTATATACTAAACAAAACAACATATGAAATAGAAATTTATCCCGCTCAATTGTTAGCAAGCATATCTTCTAATACCTAAAAGCACTACATATGAGAGAAAAAATTCTCCCACTTAGTTATTAGCAAGCTTATCTTCTTATATCTAAAATCACAACATATGAGAGAGAAATTTATCTCATTGAATTGTTAGTCGACTTACCTTATACCGAAAAGCACTACATATTGCATAGAGAGGGAGTTCTCCCGTTCAATTGTTAGGTGACTTATCTTGTACCTAATAGCATTATATTGTTCTCCGTTCTTTTTTAGTTGCAACCTTTCCTTTTTCACGTTACCTAATGCATAACTTTGACCATTATTATATTTAAAAATAAATAAAAATCAAATTATGAAACTTTGTAATGAGATGAATTCAACAATATTTTTCAAAAAAATAATTCACATACAATAATAAATAAAATGTAGTCAAAGTAGTGTACATGAATAGTGTGTAAATTCCAATGTGACAACTAATATGATACGGAGGGAGTATATGATAGAGGAAATTATCTCACGCAATTGTTAGCCTTGTTAATTATGACCTAATCTTCTTATACCTGAAATTTTATTTTATACACAAAAGCATTATATATGTGATAGAAAATTATCTCACTCAATTGTGAGATGACTTATCATATACCTCAAAGCATTACATATAAGAGAGAATATTTGGACGCTCAATTGTAAACCGACTTATTTTATACTTCAAAGCACTCCATATGAGAGAGAAAAATAGTTCGCTTAATTGTTAGCCGACTTATCTTCCATCTAAAAATACTATATATGAGAGAGAAAATTATACTACATCTTTCACAAATGTGTAATGATTCACCCAATACCAATTTTATTTCTTTGTCTTCTACATCTTCATTACTTAATTACATAATTCCTTTTTAATTTACTTTCTCTCATTAGATTGTTAGCGTTTTAAGTATTTTTTTCATATCGAGTATATCTCTTCAATTGCAAGAGCTTATGTTATGCAGGTTTATTATTATGAATAGTGTGAGCTTTTGATTCACCAGTTTATTTTTTCATTTTTCTAAATTCAGTTTGATTATTTGACTACTAATTCTAGTTGGTAGTCTAATATAATGCTTCTTTCAGGTAAATTCGCTTAGTAAAGCAAATAACAAAAAATCAAAAGATAAAAAAGAAGTAAATAGACCAACTTGAATTTTTATTTTATGAGAACTAATTAGATTTTCATTTGCTAATTTTTTATATAGCAAACCAGTGCACTTCAAATCATAAAATAATTTAAGAAAGTTTTCTCAAATAAATTTATTATTTTTTGATTTTCTTCTTTCATGGCCTGATTTTGATTTTAGAGACGGTTTAGTAGCAGTGAAATTAGTTGAATCTGTTCAAATGGATAAAGTTCTAAGAGAAGTAGTTAAATTAGTTGAATCTATTGATTTATGGATAAATTTAATTATTTAAAATATATTGTATTAATGAAATAAAGAAAAGAATCATATGAAAAGTAGTTTAAAATGTTTAAAACAAACCAAAAATGTTTAATCAATTTTTTCATATTAACAATTTTTTCAAAAGTGTTTAATTCCACTTTTGGTCCCATGACTATTATACCACTTCCACATTTAGTCCCTTACTTTCAGATTGTCCACATTTAGTCCGTGACCATTATCCCCTCACCACTCCTCGTCCTTCCGGCCAACATTCCGGCAAATTTAATGCAGATTTTAGGTATGAAAACCCAAATTTAATGCAAAGACTAATATGAAAAACCCAAATTGATACAAAATTAAATGTAAAGACTGATTCTGAGGCTGAGAAGTGGACTAAATTTGCCGGAATTTTGGCCGGAAGGACCGAGGGTGGTGAGGGGATAATGGTCACGACTAATTGTGGACAATCTGAAAGTAAGGGATTAAATGTGGAAGTCGTATAATAGTCATGGGACCAAAAGCGGATTTTTTTCAAAGAAAGAATACCATACTTTTAAATTGAATTAAATTTAGAATTTTTATTTATTAGCAGTTTAGCAGTCGATGTGGTTATCATTTTCATTTGCTAATTTTTGAATTTCGAATGACATTATAATAAGGAAGGGATAAGGTTTATAACACTTTAATAATGAGAGTATACTGTTATATTTTTATTAAAAGTAAGACTATGTTATTAGGAATCATCTGAAACTCTTGCGTTAGTCTATCTCGTTTGCATGTACATAATTGGAAGTACTGCTATAAAAAATGGATCATAATTAACAATTTATTTATTAGTAGTGAAAGAAACTAATATTTATCTATTTCAATCAGATGTAACGTATTCAACTATTTTTTTTTGGAAGACATTGTTCTAATATATGACCAAGATAGGGATAGTGGATACACGTATTTTTTCACTGCTAATTTCTCTTCAAATGGATCCACAATAATAACCAAATTCAAATATATTTATATTTTTGAGTCACTTACATATTATAAAAAAATTATTTCAACATGTTGATTTTTTAATGAGATGTAATATTTTTGAAAGATTATCATTCTTTTTGTACTTTTATAGGTGATTCGAATCTCTGTAAATAATAATAATAATAATGATGATGATGATGATGATGATGATGATGATGATTATGATAATGATGATGATGATGATGATGATGATGATAATAAATGTGAGACATTCGGATCAGATCAGATCAGAAATATTCAAATCAGATCAGATCAGAAAGATTCAGATCAGAAAAATTCAGATGAGATCAAATCTTAAAACATTCAGATTAGAAACATTTAGATCAGATGAAGAGAACAGCTTCTAATTCATACGTTTATCCACTATCCCTATCTTGGTCATATATTAGAATTTTTTTCTTTATTTAGTACAGAATAATTCGTGTTGACGCTATAAAATTAGAAGATTGTTTAATAAGTGTTCAGATTTTTTTTTTGAATTTTATATAAGCAAAATTGATGTCATATGAAAGAACATAAAAAATTACGAAATTTGATATGATTTTTGTAAACATTGGATTAAAAATAAAAAAGTTATAACACTTTAAAAATAAAAGAATTTTTTCATATAATGGGACCCACCAATTACCTTCTTCCTTTGATGTTTTTGGCGTTCTAATTGTAATTAGAATTTGGAATTGAAGAAAGAGTTATATACGTTGCCACTTGACAGAAATATAGAAAAGAAGTAGAATATGGAGAGATAGCCACGTGTCAATTTTTGAGGACAAAATGGTAATTGGAAGAGCTATCTCTTTTCTTATATATAAATAGATTGATGTTTTTGGCGTTCTAATTGTAATTAGAATTTGGAATTGAAGAAAGAGTTATATACGTTGCCACTTGGCAGAAATATAGAAAAGAAGTAGAATATGGAGAGATAGCCACGTGTCAATTTTTGAGGACAAAATGGTAATTGGAAGAGCTATCTCTTTTCTTATATATAAATAGATGTATTTATTATTATTTAATATATTAAGTATATATGAATATTAGTACATTTGTATATGACACTTATTCCCTCTATTTTTTTGAAAAATAATCAACTAATCGGCTATCCTTTGCATTTCAAAGTTCACTATTTTAGATTTTAATTTTGAATTTCATTCATCATCCGCCCTTCCTTTGTTAACTTCTACAAAATTTATTTTCTTCACATATTGATGATTTGATTTTCGTGATTTTCTGTACACAATTTTCACATTGTGACTCTCTTAACTTTTCACCCAATAACTTTCAAAAAGCTCACATATGAGTTTAAAGTGCAAATATTGGGAAACATTACTCTAGATTGCTTTAATTTATGTAATTGCTAATAATTTTGTAGAGGTGTATTTGATGATTAGATTAATTTTGATTGGTTGCTCTAATTTATATCAAGATTTAAATTTAAATTATGAGGTTTCTAAAACAGTAACTACGAGAATACCTAAATCATAGTATTACAAGTACATTCTTTAGAAATAATTCCAAATCTATAATCAAAATAAAAGTTGTGGACAAAAATGCGACCCTAGTAACTTTAGTGTTTATAATTTTATTCAAGTATTATATCGTAGTGACTATAAAACTTACTCATGATAACTTATAGTCACATTTATGTCCATATATTTTTTATTAGTAATATTTTAGGAAAAAAATTTCTCGTTTTCATTATGTTACTTGTATACATTACTGTTCTTAAATCTAGATATTGAATGCTAGTGGGTATGATTATTGAATTTTTGGAAGTTAAATGTTTTTGTGATTCATATTTAGATTTTACTAATGAGACAAGACTTAATCTTTTGATGTTGATGTGGTAAGAGATTCATAATTTTGAATCTAGACATATATAATTTGTGAATATTAGGTTCAAAAGATTGTAATTTTTTGTGATGTTTTAAAAAACTTTATCTTTGGTGCTATTTAATTTTGATTTTTTTAATTTAGGTGGTCAATTATAAGTAGTTAATCATCATTTTAGGATTTATACTAATTTTGGAAAAAAAATATCTTTTAATAAAACAAGTGGTGCTATTTAATTTTGATTTTTTTAATTTAGGTGGTCAATTATAACTTTATAAGTAGTTAATCATCGATTTATACTAATTTTGAAGAAAAAAATTACCTTTTAATAAAATGGTTACCCGCGGGAAAAACCGTTACCCGCGGATAAAAAATACCCGACGGGTAACAACGCAATTTCGGGGTTATTATCAAACGGGGCGGGTACGGGTAATGGTATACCCGACCCCGAAGCGCCCCATTGCCATCCCTACATATACCATACATCTATCACACTATATCAAACTTGATTAGACTTGAACAGAACACGGAAATTATAATCCAATTTAAAACATCTTAATTACAATTTTTAATTAATACTTTTCATAATCTCATGTTCTTAAATAAGTTCTTAATTACATATCATGAGTATTGAACTAGTGAATAGTGTAGTAGTTATGGGCATATCAGTTTTCGATTCGGTGCTATTGGTTTTCGGTTCGGTTCAGTTTGGGAGGGATTGAAAGAATGATTATCAAACAAAAACCATGTTATCTTTCAATTTGATTTGGTTTAGTTTGGTTTTGGTTCCATTCTTTATTTTTTGGTACTACATGAAGGTTTTTGTTGAATTGAATTTATTTAGTTCAGTTTGGTTTTTCTTGGTTTTGCTTCGGTTCGATTCGATTTAGTACGTTTTGGAAGAAAAGCTACCACTCAAACTAAATTGCATATGCATGATTGGATTTCGCTTCAGTTTATAATTAATTCGGTTTGGTACGGTTCAGTTCAGTTTAATCAAATTGATTTGTCCACCCCTAGTGAAGAGTATTAGATATACGAACAACGGGGCAGAACAAAGGTTGGAGACTTGGGCAAAAGAAATAGTTTTCGTAGAAGACGGCTGGAGTACCTGCACAAGTTCTTGAATGCGAGGCACCTGAGGGTTTTTGAGAATTTATTCTGGAGGTTTAAACGAGAGTATTTGAACCTGCTTGAACAGGAGATTTTATTCTGGAAACAGAGGGCAAAGAAGTATTGGTTCAAGTGAGGTGATCTTAATACCCGACTTTTTCAAAATTCTGTGAAACAACGATGTATGAAGAACATGATTAAGGGGTTTAGATTGGATGGAGGCGGCAGGGAGACTGACAGAGAGGAGATCGACCGACTAATAGGCATTTATTTCATTGATATTTTTTCCTCTGTGCAGAGTGCATGTAACTTTGTGCTCCATTGTGTGTCTAGGAAGTTGGAAGCATCATATAATAGTGCTTTTTAAAACCCATCCGAGGAGAAGAGGTTAAGGTGACGGTTTTTGACATGCTTCCGGATAAATCCCCTGACGCAGATGGATTGAGTTCAGGGTTTTTTCAGCACTATTGGGATGTGATGGGTCCGTATGTGATGAGGTTTTGCCTATAGGTTTTCCAATCAGGTAAGCTCCCGGATAAGATTAATCATACAAATTTAGTTTTAATTCATAGAAAGGAAAATGTGGAGGTTATTGGAGATTAGAGACGTATAGCTCTTTGCGTGTTCTCTATAAAATTTTCTCCAAGGTCCTGGCCAATAGATTGAAAGAGGTTCTGCATTTGAATATTTATGAGCAACGGAGTGCATTTATTCTGGGTAGATCCATTATTGATAATATCATGATTGCTTTTGAGTCTCAACATTATTTGAAACGAAAAATCAAGGGCACACATGATTTGTCAGTCTACAATCTGATATGAGCAAGGCGTATGACACGGTTGAGTGGTCTTTTTTGAAGGGCATGCTTCATCACATGGGGTTTAATGATCGATGGGTTCGTTTGATTATGGAGTGTGTGTCATCGGTTTCTTATTCTATTCCTTTTGATGATACTGAGCTAAGACCCATTACTCCTACTCGAAGACTGGGACAGGGTGACCCTTTATCCCCATATTTATTTATTTTAGTTGTAGAGGAGTTGAGTGCTCTATTGAAGGGGCATGAGGCGGTTGGTCGCTTGCATGGAGTCACGGTTGCTCGTGGAGCTCCTTGGATCTCCCACTGACAAGTCGAGCATCCTCTCGATCTTGTTGCTAGATCGTGCCACAAGTGGGCCTTGGTGGTTCTCTTTCTGAGGGGTTATTGGGTCGTTCCTGTTATCGGGCCAATTAACCCAACAACTTTTGTGTACTTTCCAATCATATCCGTGTCCATTCAATTCAGATAAGATTATTAATTAATATGTGTGATACTATTTTATTTTAATTAACCAATAATTATATATAGGCTTTTGTTCAAATACGAACTTATCCTTTCCATCAAAAGTAAGAATAAATTTATTGCATAAATCAGATTTATGATCTAATGGATCTAAATATGTCAACGATGTAATAAATTTGGTGAAAAACGGGTGGCATATTTGTAATCAAGTGAAAAAACCGTCATTTAAAAAAGAACATCGTTTAAAGGCAATTATGAACAATTCATGACAATAAGTGTAGTCATTCGCACTTTACACGTGAGTACCATTTTTTATTGAAACCAAACCATATAGCTAAAGTACAAAAAGTCAATCGAGAATAGTTGATTATTTGCCCCAACGAGTGAAACTAAGCATATGTAGTAAAGTACATAATATTTATGTAGGTTGGAACCATTTGCAGAAGTTTTGGAGGGTTTCCCCATCAGCTCTGTAATGGTTTTGGATGAAAAGGAACATATCTGACAACCTGAAGTTCGGGTACAATCTGACCACCTGAATTTCTATCGAAGCTCTAAAAACAAATTTTACACCAAAATCATATGTACAATACAGACTCATCATCGATGTTTTATATTTAGGAATTCGGGGAAACAATAACTGCAATGTTTAGAAACATAAAAACAGGAAACATTACCAAACAAACCCTTTAGAGCATGTTGAGACCTCTTAGAAACTAGATATAAGCTGTCTTTTAGATTATGATATCAACTAAATTATCAGTTTAACCTTATAAGCTATAAATTGTGAGTACTAATGAACGCATCAACTTGTTATGCCAAACAAAGCCATACATGTTATTTTCAAAACAAGTTATGTGTTTAAATCACAATCAGCTTATTTAAACAAAAAAAAAACTATTTTCGTGAATCTGAAAATTACTTTTTTCATATAATGATATGCTAATTTTTCAACAACTGAAGTTGTTCTTTCACTTATTTTCATACACTTGTGACTTGTAAAAGCCAATTCTTTGGTACATCCAAATAAAACTATTTTTTTAACTACTTTTCAACAAACTTCTGAAACAAGAATTGGTTCAAACGATGACCAATTAACATGAACATGTGCAGTGCTGTTGTGGATGTTGACTGCGGCGTGCATCAAGACTGGACGGCCACAAATTGCGAAAAGGGCAATTGATCGAGCAGAGAGCCGCTTGCTGAAGGATGGGTGGCCCGAATATTATGATGGAAAGGTTGGAAGATTTGTCGGCAAACAGGCCAGGAAGCAGCAGACATGGTCAATCGCTGGGTATCTGGTGGCGAAGATGATGCTAGAAGATCCTTCACATTTGGGGATGATATCCTTGGAAGAGGACAAGCAAATGAAGCCTGTAATGAAGAGATCATCTTCCTGGACTTGTTAAATAAGTCAAAAAAAAAGATTAAGGTTAAAGTGATTCTTTTAACAATATTCATTTGTGTCTGTCTGTAGTTCTTACTCACAGAGGAACTTGGTGAGCATATTTTTTGACTAGTCCCTTGCTTGTCAAAACTAAACTCTTATGCTTGATGATTGTGTTCCATTGGTAAACATACTTCAAACGCATCATGTTCCATTGGTCAAGACTCAAGAGTCAAGACAGTGACTCTGCCTGCATTGGCTTTTATAATCAGCTTTCATCAGTTCAAATTCAGCATCTCGTCTTTGCTATAATAATACGATTTAAAAGGCATTTTGATCCATGTTAATGACCTCGTTAGAGCCCTTTTGATGGCTGATGGGGTGGTAAATCAAGTGAATCTGTACCAATTCTGCACAAAGGTGCTCAATGAAGTGCATTGTCTATATTTATAATAATCCGCAAGGAAAACTATTACAACAACATTTTGAATAATACTCCGTATTGTAGTAGTGATTACTTATTGTTATTGCTGTTGAGTTAACCATACTCAAGATCCTTATGTACACTTCCATGGTGTCTCCCCATACAACTGTTAGTCATCAACACAACTTACAGCCAAGATTTATAAATAGAAATCGGTTGTCCTATGGGCCTACACTGATAAAATGACCAGAGAAGTTCAAGTCGCGGTTCTGTTATTTTTTTTTAACTCAGTTTTTTCAATCTGGAACTACCCAGAACTGGACCCAGTAGTACTGGTTCCGGTTAAGGTTTTATTTTTGGGAACCCCAGAACCAGCCCCTATCCAACTCACACAAATCATTTATAAAGAAAATCAACTTGTCTGTATAAATTCAAGTAAAGCACAAAGTCAAAACATGTAGCAAAATAGAACCCGAGTTATAAAAAAATGAGTGGAGAAATAAGCAACGTAGGGAGCAAAGGACAGCTGATATCTCATGGTGTCCAGGCACACTGCTTTACTCCAGCCCTTGTACTAAAAAATGTATCATGTGAACACACTTACTTTGAAATAGTAAAAGGGTGCCTATATGAAGCTTTTTTTAGTGCAAGGAGTGGAGTGAAGGATTTGAAAAAGTGAAAGGGTGTACTTGGGGAAGGACTTGAGAAGTATTTATGTTTCTACTAGTCTGTAGTTCTAATGCTTTCACTAGTAAGCCATAGTTTCTTTTGAATGACAAACACTACAGCATCATCTCCCTCCTGATCCTGGTCTGATGTTGAATCACTGCCAGTTCCAACAGCTTCCCAGTGCAATGCTTGCATATACCTCTTCACAAAGTCAATAACATGTTGTTTATCCCGGATGATAATAAAGCCGGTAGGCCTCAAGATACGATCCATCTCAAGCAACAGATCCTCACAGCTACAACCTTTCTTCTCAATGTCAGAAATTATGGTCCAAGCATGCAGCAAATCATACGTCCTAGGATACGTTGAAAAGGCTTCGCACCTGCAAGCATGGCAAAGGGACAACGAACAAAAAATCTTAACCTTATTGAACATTAACCAGGACATGTCTAGGTCTGGCTTGGCAGCAATTAGCTGTTTAGATTAGTTTTTACCGGTTCATGTTAGCGGTTTTTATGCAGTTACGTTTTACGGAAGAGAGATTTGGTAGGGGTAGTGATTAGTTATTAGAATGTGTCAAATGATACATAATAATAAAGATACAGTTTTGTTATTATTATAGTATTATTATTTGTTTGTATCTCCATTTTTTTCCTCAGGTATAAATGTACGTAGTATAAAACGTAGTATACTACACAGTGTTTCACATTACTATATTTCAACAAACGATGAGAATCAGATTTCCTTTCAAATATTTTTAAATTCATAAAGAAATATTTGTTTTTTTAAATTTTCATATCCAACACTCTGTATAGGCGTATAGTAAGGATGTTTTTAGTTGGACTGTAATTTGCTGGTCTGGTCTGGTTTCTTTGTATTTTTATAACTATCCAAGTCTGGTCTGGTCTAGTCTGGGAGAAATTACAGTCCAAGTAAAAATGTCCTAACTGCTACGGAGTATTATTCATTTTTTATCTTTTTATTTGAAAAATAGATTTAATAGAAGAGAGAGAGATTGGAGAGCCACTTTTCTCTTTACTTTTTACTTAATAACTATTCAATCCATTATTCCAAAAAGCTCTCTTTCAAAACTGTCCTTTGTACTCCTCTTACAGGTTCTATAACAAACACTAAAATTAGCTATAATTTGGACTGAAAATGCTAAAGACTCTCCCATGAGCCGTTCACTGATCAAAACTTTGGCCAAGATTTAGTTAGCCATCAAAACCAAAAGGCAAAAGTGCAAAACCCAAAGAGCAAAATTGTTAGTGTTAGAAATATGAGGAGGGAAAATGATTATAAAAATATTTTTATCACCATACATACCAGTTGTGGATTGTGCCAATGAGGCCTCGATCATATACAATCTTGAGTGTGTTGGGTCCATCTTCAGATACAGCATTCATTACCCATACATCCTTGTCCTTGAGAGCAGCTGCAAACGAACCCATGTTTGCCTTCATGTCCATAATATTCCTAACAGTGTCTGATGAAATTCTGGGACTCAGAATCCTCAAGTAACCATCAACTCTCCGCTGCCACAGTTTCTGTTTCGAAGAAGGCCACAACTCAATGTTCTTTCTTGTAATTGGACATGTATATGAGCAGTCGGTCAGAATTACACTGTTATAGGTAAGAATATTACCGTATCCTTTTCAAACATTTCGTTTGAATACCCAAAATCAGCAAGCCGGGGAGGAGGTGTGGTTAATCGAGCTGGCCAAGGTGCCAATCCACTTCCCTTGGTTTTGTGGTCATCTGGTGTAAAAACGGAAAATAAACACTTAAAATAGGTACATCTCATTTCACTAATATTACATATAGGTCTCTACGAAAACACATTGGAGTAAATGCACACCACCAAGCAAAACAGAAAAAAACAGGGGGAGGGGAGAGGCTTGACCATGACTCCATGAGTTGGTAAAAAAATTGGAAATGCCATCAAGGAATCAACAATCAATCAATATGGATGCAATCAAACAAATGAGTAAAAACGGGACAAATTTGTCATAAGAGATCTGATCTCATTTGATTTTTTTTTAAATCTTTTATGAATTTTATGTTCTGGTCTGATATGGTGATGTGTCCTCTTTCACGTCTGGTTTCTAAATGTTTAAAATCTTGTCTATTTGTCTAATATAACATCTAGCCAGCTTTTTCATGATATTGCATAGTCTGATCCAGTTACAATAAGAATGAATATTAAACAAAAAAACAAGTCAAAGAGGAAACCACTTGAATCACTACAAGAATAAGATACAGGTGAGCATCAGAATAGCTCTTTCCATCTAGTTAAAGGGATGCCCAAGCTTATAAATGTTAATAACAGACTTCTTTATTAAATGCAAAAGATGATCATTCTCCACAATAATGTCAAATGCAGATATACTTACGATCAGAATAAGGTGTTATGCATGCCTCCATTGGAACCCCCCACACTGCATCAGGATCATCATCAGGGCGACATAGAGGTGGCCTGGTGTTTGGTTCTCTTTCTTTGTAACAGTCATTATTTAGAGGCTTAACCCAAATGACAGTTTGGTTCCTCTTGGCAGCTATCTTCCAACACATGCGTTCTACAAGTGCACTCATTTGTCTCCATATTCTAAGATCATCTTCATCCTGTGCGTATGCCTCCGGAGAGGAGTAGGCAAAATAGCCTCCTGGTCTAAGAACTCTGTCTAACTCGAGAAGAAGAATCCCATCCCTTTGCAACCAATCAATCCTACAACGTGAACAATGAGCAAACTCAAATGAACGGCTTGGATAAGGAAGTCTCTTTGTTCCAAGAACACCGAGAGATGCTGGAATTCCTCTTTCCAAGGCAAACTGGATCTGATTCTGATGTACATCATTTGGTGCCAAGGACATTGCTATTATATCAGATGAAAGAAGATAGCCTCCAAAGCTCGCAACACCACAACCGACATCAAAAACTGTGCGTACATTTCCCTCATTGTTCAAGATATTTTTTGAAAAATTCAACATCTGTAAATTCAGACACCGCATAAAAAGCTGTGAACATTTGTACATGTTTAATTTGCTTTCAATGGATGCTTTCCTAAAAGAAAGGATTGAAATCTCTTACGTTAGCAATTGAAGCAATGTATTTGTCAGCTCCGTAGTGGAAATGAGTGCCTCCTCCTGGAAATATAATCCTTTCACCCTTGACAACCATCCAGTTCTGGTCTGATTTCTCTTGAGCAAGGTGGGTATGAGGTATGTTTGCTTTCCACACCTCATCTCTACTTTTAGGCCACTTAATAGGTATCTATTATTTTCCCAAATGATAAAAAAGATGGCTTATTTACACAAGATATTTACGAGAATTCTGAAATGAGAAGAACCCAAGACCCTTTTGCTACCACGTTAGCATATCCTGTCTAACCTTGTATCCGGGGGGAGGAGGAATCATGCAATTGTACCGCCTTTCTTGCAAGGGACAATGTCTTTCATAGTGTTCCATCAAGGATAAGTCCAACTTTAATCGCATTTGGTATATGAGATGTCTGTCTAGACAGGGTATTAGTTCTGAATGCCGATCATCACAAACCTTAAAATCCCAAAAAGATAAAATGCATCAAGCATCAAAATGTTTGTCACAAAACAAGAGACGTGATATTGTTTATATGACACTTCTTAGATGACTTACAGGAAAGCTCTTCAGAAAAATGCCATCATTGCCATCATTCAGTCCAATTTTTCCATCTTGCTTAGTAGTATCACCTTCATCATCTCCACCCAAGTAAGAAGACCCTAGTTTCCTCAAAGACCAGCTTCCGTACTCTAGAGCAGACTCACCACTGCTCTTAGAGCCAAATACCACATAAAGAAAAACAAGGAAGATTCCAATAACAGCTACAGAAGTTAGCAACCGCTTTCTCTGCAATCCATCTGATCTCACTCTCATCTTTTAATTAGCTTTAGTACTGTACCAACAAAAGCTTCACCCCTCTCTTCAGTTCTTACAAATACTGAAATGGTCTCATAACTATGAGCTTACTGCCCAGATCAACAATGACTTGATTGTTGCAGTATTCACTGTTGGACTTTGAGACGTGTTTAGTCAAATACTAACCAATAGAACAACTAGAAAATTATTGATAAAAAATGATTGTTAATTAAAATCAAAATCATCATCAACGCAAGAAAAGATGAAAAAATGAATACACATTGAAGCGTAACATCACTTAACTCACCCACATGTTCTACATTAGAATCACAATATGGTATCAATGCAAATTCGAATGGCAATACAAAGTTATATATACATTCTTAATTCTTATATAGTTTAAGGTTCATGGGGTTAAAAGATTTGAGCGAATATGTACCAATGCATGCGAAGAAAGATGACACTTGATATAGTGTTTGACAATGGAAGGGTTAGATTTCCATACATCACATTTATCAATTCCATATTAGTTCATAAAAGTGTACAACTTAAGCGTTTGATTGATGTTGTTCATTCAAAAAATACATGTAAGGCAAATCCATGGTCAGGTCAAAAGCCCCAATTTAGGAGTTGTAGATCCAAGATTTTGGAATTTCGTGTTTATGCATGTCAACTATAAATATTGATTTGGGATAACAAATGTATCAATATTTTGGAGCCAGCAATAACTCAGTGAGTACACTTAGTTACTACAATTTTTTTAGACTCAACAATGGTATTAAACTCCTAAAATACCATTTCTGATTGTGGCTCTGAAAGAAATCCATTCAAAGGTTGATATTTTATTTTCATACATAATATATACTACAAGTCTACAACCTTTGAATGGATTTCTAACACTCTATTTATAAAAACCCATAGTTCATGAATAATAGAATGGGACATTGGGACTCATAGTCTAAAAGCTGACAACGATTCAACAACAACAACATCCAAGCCTTAATCCCAAAATAATTTGGGGTCGGCTAACATGAATCGATTTATGATGTCGATGCCAAACAGAGAAGACGGACAAGGGGAAAAAAATAAGACAAAACGAATAAAATAAAGATAAAATAAATATAAGATAACAATAACACAAGAATATAAGAAAGATAAAAGATAAAAAATAAAAGAGAATAAAAAAGCTAGAAGATAAAAATAACATAAGAATATAAAAATATAAAGAACATAAACGATAAAAGCAAAAAGAGAGGAAAAGTAGAAAAGACATCAAGGATAATAGTCCTTTAAATAAACAAGTCAAAACTAATTTTGTGTTACCAGAATGTATAATTGGTTTCAAAAATAACGTTTATACATACTCAAGGATGTCTATCGTATGAGCTCAAATTGTTTCTTGAAGTTATAAGATGTGAGAGTATATGAGGTTGTAGGACATTAATATTTTTTTTTCAAAAGTAATTCCATCAATTTGACTGAAAATTAAACAAAGATTGTTGAGCATGGAAACTATCCCTGAATTGAAACATAAGTTCCTCTGATTCCTCTTTCCACGATCATGTTTTATTCGAATGAATCGTGTTTGACATTTTAGTAGAACAGATTGGGACTTCTCACCTCCTTCCATTTTTGGATCATCAATGGTTTCTCTTTTTTCATTTTCGAAACAATTTTGTGCAATATTCATGTCAGGCGTCTCCAATATCAACATTAAAGATTACCAATGCTTTTTTAATGCAATATAGTACATAAAAGTATTAGGTAAGCTACCAATCACAAGTGTCCGAGAAGGATGTAAAAAAGTATATTTTATATTTATTAGAAAAACATTTAGTAAAAATGTTCTACATGTGTGTGTATTACACAAACATACATATAGAGAATAAAAACACATAAACCCATTATATATAAATGGATTTGTAACTTTTGTTCTTATATACAGTTTGATGGAAATTATGCCTCCAATTTTAGAAAAGTGCTCGTTTTGGGGATGTAATGAATGAAGAGTCTAAGAGTGAACTTCACTCCAGATCTCATGTCATGGTCCAGAGGGGAAAAGTCCTATTACGGAAATAATCTAGAAAGCGATAGGAGAAGAATATATGAAGATCCAAGAATTGCCTAAATCGCCATCCCCATTCCAGTAATTCAGTAAAGCTTCAAAAAGAAACATAACGTTGAAGCAAATGACAGATTCATGCACAAAAAAAAAAGATAATACCTTTCAACTGGAGACGAAGGTGGTGTCCAGCTTCAAGTAAGAAAGTTAGATCAAATTGTGAGTGTGCAGTCGTCGATAAGATCTTATGTAGTACAGGAAAATTGTGAAGGTGGTTAGATGTTGCATTTAAATAAGAGGGTGAAAGATTTTTTTGGTTAATCAAACTCCAAACATTCTTATTACTCCCGACAATCCTTAGACAAAAGGCTAGCAATACAACCTTGTGCTACATCAAAGGTACTATACTGATCTGGGAGATTTACTTGTTTTCTTGATATTGTATTAGCTACGCTATTCGCATATCTATTACAATAAGAGAGAAAAAAATTACTCTTAATTTCTAACACCTCTCTAATATCTCAATAATAATTTGTAAGTACGAGTACCCTTCCCCTGATTTTATATTCTTGACCACCGACAAGGCATGTGACTTGAACTCAACCGGATCTCATCTTTCCCGGATAGCTCCCTTAATAGCCTCTTGCAGCCCATAAGCTTCTGTCTCTGCCACTGTCCAATTAATCGCTGCCGACCCCCCTTGAGCTTTCAGAAAATTTCCTTCGTCATCCCTTGCCACCCAGCCTCATGCTCTTACGCCCCCCGTATCATTAACCGCACCATCAACATTAATTTTTATATAATCTTTTCTCGGTCTCCTCCATTTTTCCTTCTCCTTATTTTGTTGAATTCCCTTTGACCTCCCTACTCTTGAGCCTCCTTCCAGCTTGCTAGCGTACCTGCGGCTCCATTGATAACACTAGTGGTGTCCTGCTTTTGATCCTTCCATACCGCATTGTTTCTCCTTTTCCAAAGGCTCCAGAGAATTGCCATGAATTTACCCTTCCTCCCCTCATCTCCTAATTCGATACCCCTCCTCAGCCAAGTCCTCTTCCGGCCTGTCCTCCTCAGCATTTATGCCAGCTTCTTGCCAAACCGGTCGAGTCCAATTGCAGCTCCGAAAAACATGCTCTAGGGATTCCGCCGGATTATCACATAGTTTACACCTGTTCGGTATAACTATACCTCTCTGGTGCAATTTATCCACCGTAGGGATCGTCCCATCCAAAACCTGCCAAATAAAAAAATTAAATTTGGGAGGAACTCTGGCAGACCAGAGTTGTGACCAAACAACCTAGGGCTGTACCATTGCATCTTCCGAGTCTTTTGTTGTCTATGTATGGTTTTATTTTGTGTTGTATTATTAATTAATAAAACAATTAGATTTTTCATTTTCATTAAGGGTATTGTTGTCCACTCATACACTTTTTACTCCTATGCGTGACTAACGAAACTTGGACTCCTATTTATGCACAAATGCATTGTTTTACTCCTATTGAAGTAATTTTCCCAATATTTTTGTGTTATGTTACTTCTTGCGATATGGACACGACAATTGTAATTCAAAAGCTCCAAAACAAATCTGTGCAACAAATAACATAAATGCAGTACGCCGTTGATTCCAAGTCTAGACGTACTCTAGACTGGTAAGATGTATAGGCCGCCAATGGTTTCCGGGAAAAGGTTACGTCCAATATTCACCCCTACCTAGCTAGCTTCTTAACATTCCAATGATACGGGTGGGCTTAGCTCAACTGGAAGAAGGGAGTGCCACAAGGGTTAGGTCCCAGGTTCGAATCTCGACAACTGCGATGGGGGGTTATTATGCTAAAAATGCATAGGGTCTCTGCAAGTACCGGGGACAGAGCTTCACTCTCTATCTGTCAGATTGAGATTATAGTCCAATTTACATCCTTCTAACGTACCATCCGGTCGAGGTTAGGGGACCCTCAGGGATGGGGTGTCATCCTTTTCTTCGCAAATTATATCGTACATCCGGATGTACGGTCCTCACCGTACATCCGGATGTACGGTCCTCACCGTACATCCGGATGTACGGTCCTCACCGTACATCCGAGTATTTTTGGAATTAAACTCGTTGGGCGGGCTGCACACCAGCACCGACTTCAGGAGCGATGGAGATTGGTGATTGGTAGGCTGAACTTCGATCTCCTTGCCGTTTGGTGCTGCTACCAATCAGTTTGCTTATATGTAGAAGATATCTTCGTTGAATACAAAATCATCACAGAACCCACCCTACGGATAATCCTCTGCAATCTGTCAGAAGCTATATTTTTAACCATAAAGTGCTACCTCTCATCCATCATCCACATACTTATTTTCCACATACTTATATTCAAGAGTTTCAATTAAACCACAAAGTGCTACCTCTCATCCATCATCCACATACTTATATTCAAGAGTTCACATTAAAAATAAGTTTTATGTTAAATTCAATGAGTATAACGTCCAAAATGAATGAGCACACAAAATTGCGTTTTTAAATTTTTTGATACTCATTTCGTAAGTTATGTATGCTCATTTGGTACTAATGTTATGCTCATTTTTTGAATTGAAGCATGGATCGTGATATCATTGTTAGTCTCTTAAATACTCAATAAAACATGTCTGATGCTCAATAAAAGTACAATATTGCTCATTTAGTGGAAGACGTAATTTTTCGCTTAAATTACAAAAATGCCACCGAATTATTTTTGATCTGTATTGGTTATTGGGCTGTCTACCTTGGTTGGGCCGGGTGTACGTACACCCGGATGTACCATATAAGCACTGCCTTTTCTTAACATTCCAATGATTGCTATATTCTTTTTAATTACACTAATAAACTATCAGGGGCGGAATGACGGGATCGTGGTATACAAGAAATATTTTTTGAAGAAAAAAATTACACATAAAATATTTTACCTTAAAATTTAAAGCATTTTTTAGACCAGGGTCTAAGTTGACCCCCTCCCATAGATCCGCTAATGAAACTACGCAGGGGCGGAGTCAAGGGCCGGGGGTCGGGGTGGTCATCCGATCCCTCTGAAAGTTTGAGAGTATAGAGATCAAAAATTTCTCCGATTTGATATATTATGGCCCCCGTAACTCATTACGAGTAAAAAGTTATGACTTCCGAAAAATCAACACTATCTAAACGTGAAATCAGCAAAATTTGATGCATGCTATAGATTATTTTCCCAAATTTTAAAAAGAATATAATTCAATCAATACTTACGTGACACGACTCAGAAATAGAGCAAAAACAATCTGTCTTATTGTTACAAGTGCATATATATATATATATATATATATATATATATATATATATATATATATATATATCTAAACTGCATATGAAATATTCAACTTGAACAATATAATGTTTAAAAACGATCCACCATTTTCGCTCTGTATATAGGTTGAGTTTCGACCCCGAGCCATTTTTCTGGTTCCGCCACTTAAACTAAGTAGAATGGTAGAATTAAGTAGGACTGCTATCGGGAAAATTCCAAATTAGTAGTGCTATGTTAGGATCGGGGTAGGCATGGCAATGGGTCGGGGCGGGGCGGGTATTGCAAGACCCGGACCCGCCCTGTGACTTGGCAGGGCGGGTCCGCCCCGCCCCGTGACCTGCACGGGTCCAAATTTGTTGACCCATGACCCGACCCATGCGGGGCGGGGCGGGTCCGCCCCGCCCCACCGTAACCTAATTAGCTAGTATGTATTTTTTGTGGGAAGTTGTTACCAATTGAATCTACATAATGTTTATCTCTAAATAATAATTAAAAATCAATATATTAAATCAAATTCATGATACGCTAAAACTTTCAAAAATTAAGGAAAAATTACTCAAACTTGAATAGTTAATCTTATTAGTTATATTAATAATTGAATATATGTATTAAAATTCTATATATAAAGAAGACATTGATAATCCGTCGTGCATCTCATTATAATATATACTCCGTATTCATATATTATAAGATCAAAGAATTTATGATTTATTGTATATAGACATATGTATGTTGAAGTATATTTGTAGTACTATAATTTAAGAAAAAGTATGTATACTTATATATTCAGCGGGTCGGGTCGGGGCGGGTCGGGGCGGCACGGGTCAATTCTAATACTCGAACCCGCCCCATTGTATAGGCGGGGCGGGGCGGACCCGCCCATTTGCAAGACGGGGCGGGACGGACCCGCCTCAAATGTCTCGGGCCAGAGCGGGTCATTGCGGGTCGGGTTTTTTTGACATCCCTAGATCGGGGATGTATTTGTGATTTGTTGTAAAGGGGGAGCGAAAATTTTGGCTAATATAGGACTCTTCTACCTATTTTTTTTTATTCAAAATAATACTTTTATGAGCATATACATCCACTACATTTAAATTAAATGTATCACACTCTGATGTTAATCTACATAAGGAGAAAACAGCTTAGATTTCATAATTAAGGTCCTTTAAAACAAAAGTATTGATAAATTAAAGTCTTAGTAACGTCAAATCAAAATGAAATTATTTGATAATAAAAAAGTATTGGTAAATTAAAGTGTAAGGGTCTAACAAATACACATATGGCTACATTTTCTAAATGGCTTTTGTGTTATTCAACTAAATGAACGAATCTTATTATTAAAATAAAGAATCTAATTCATAGATTAAACTTTTTCCTTTACTATGTGTACGTGTTTGTAAGTCACGAGAAGTCTTTTAATATCGTAATACAGAGTATTTATGGATGGTGTTAGGTTGTTAGTTATATAGTTGGTGCATATTATATTTGATTATGACTAGAAATTAAATTTTATTGTTTACAAAAGGATTATTAGTTAAATATATCTCCAACTATCATCAAACTCACAAATATATCCCATACTTTCATTTTTATTACAAAAGGACTCAAAGTTCAACTTTTCTCACAATTATTCTTTCAATGGATGAATTAGCAAAAATTAAAAAGAAAATTATATTTATATTTTATATTTTTCACATCTTTCTAGTTTTAAGTTTACAAACTTGTATTAATTATATCATATTGGTATTGATAAAAATGTGTAATTTTGAAACAATAAAAAAGAAAAGCATAATTGTTGAAAAAGACGATCACTACTAGAAAACTGGTCTATAGTGACTTTAAATAAGTGTCACTAAAAGATTCTGTGACACTTGACATAAGTCAAAGTAGGTCGAAAATTGTGAAACTTGATATGAGTCACTAAAATGTGTCGGTAAAATCATGACATTACAGTGTTGTAAAATATTATGATTTATTTTTTAACAATAAATTCTGAAATACAAATATGTCATACAAATTAATGACACACTAGCATCATAAAACTTGTATATAATATAATATAATTTAGGGAAAATGGAAATTAATAATCCAACCTTTTAGCGGTATTCATTCGTTGGTCCCACTTTATCGTTATTCATGAATAATCCAACATTTGCACCTCATCTTCATTCGTTGTTCCCTGACCCGTTGATGACCTACTATTCAAGATTTTTTCATTTTCTTTGCAAATCATTCAACCATAAATCCCACCTTTCATAAATCTTCACCAAGCGGTCCCACATGCCATTTTTCTTTTTTCTTCCTAAAACTTTTCCTTTTTTATTTTTATCGTCTTGACTCTTTTATTCCCCCCTTTTGTCTTCTTATTTTTATTTTTATTACTTTTTATTTTTTATTTTTTTTTCAATGTTTGTGTATTCCATTTTTCCTTCTTTTTCTTCTTCCCGTTTATTATTTCATTTTCATTTATATATATATTTTCGGATTACTTTCCTTATAAAAGATCTTTTTCTCACCGTACTAACTTTTTACTTTATTTTCTTTTTACTTACACTTATTTATTTCCTTTTTCCTTTTCTTACCTTTATTCTACCACTAGTATATATTTGAGAAAATAGTCCCAAAATAGGGCTAAATTAATCCCTAATGCACAAATAGGACTATATTATTTGGAGTAGTTTTAGGAAGAAGACAAAAAACGAGAATAAAAGAGTCAAGACGATAAAAATAAAAAGGGAAAAGTTTTAGGAAAAAAAAAGAAAAATGATATGCGGGACCGTTTGGAGTAGGGATGGACTCTGTTCAGGCCGGGCCCGGTTCGGGACTTGAACCGGCCGGGCCTCGGTTCAAGGTATGGGAGGCCCGGAACCGGCCCGGGTAACCCCCGGGTCCAGGCCGGGCCGGGCCTCGGTTATATTTTTTTTTTTGTTTTGGGCTTTTCCTATTTAACCCACAACCCTCCCCCTCACCCCAAACCAACCCTAACCACCTCAAATGGCCCAAAATACCTAGCCCAACCAAAAAACTTAAAAAAAAGTCAAAAAAAAATAAAAATAAAAATTGGCCCGGCCCGGGCCCGAACCGGTCGGGCCGGTTCACCTTTTGAAGGGCCCGAGCCCGAACCGAGAATCCACCGGGCCGGGTGGCCCGAACCGACCAACCAACCGGTTCACCGTGTTGGAAGTATGTCCTAGGACAATCATACTTTATGATTTATCAATGAATAATTAATGCTCATTAATTAATAAAGTCACAAACTCATTTTATGTTAATTATTATTGTGAGTTTTCTTTATTAATTTTTAGTCCCTGAATATTATGTTTAATAGCTAATTAAGTATGTGACTTAATTTTGGAATGCTAGACTTTAAAATAAGCATAATATTCTAATTGTCCATGGTCTAATATTATTAATCTGGGACATTAATAATTAATAGACCATTATGTGGATTAACTGATGGCTATATTCCACTAGTCATGGGTATAGAGATATCAAGTTAATAACATAGATGCTTGTTAGTGAACAAGTTCATTGGACAGACCCAACTTGAGGATACTGCTAGGTTATATGTCATCAGTGTTGTCCTCAATAATGATGAGGTGCTATATTCTTGTACTTGAGATAATCATGGTTACTTGCATGCGAATTAATATGTATTAACACCATTAAATATTATTTTTAAATGGGTAATTATAAAGGTGATGATTGTACATATTATGAACCATGTAGTGGTATGTGAATTATCAAGATAGTTTTTGTCACTCTCGTATAGCGAGAGAAAGATATTTATTGGACCCCTTGACAAGTAAGATTAATTAGCATGGCCATGCTCAAATGAGGTGTCATTTGTTCAAAATTAATCTTACTTGGTAATCAAGAAATATTAATTGAGAATAACAAGGATGACATGACCTAACCTTGTCTCAATTAAGATATCGTTTGACAAAAGAGAATTATTAGCACAAATTAATCATTAAAAGGTTATGTCAGATTTAATTGACATTTATATATTTTGGATAGTCATAATGCCTTGCTAGAGGCCGCTTATGATTTGTGAGGCTTGAATTAATTTTTTAAGCCCACTGCCAATAATATATAAACCTACAGGGTCACACACCTAAGTGATTTGGATCATTAATGTTCGTTAATAACATTAAAATAACCTGATTAGCCCAATTCGAAATAGGGTTTCGAATGGTATTGGGCTAGGGCCTCTTGGACTGTTCGTTTATAGTAAGAACCTCAAATCCGGTTGTTTACTTTTGGGCAGTATTTTTTGTTTTGTTTATTCCGCTGCGTTTTTCTGCCCGAAACCCAACAGTGGTATCAGAGCCTACGGTTCTTTATTATATTCGAGTTACCTGATTTAATATATAATCATTAATTTGATTATTTTGGGATTTTTTGGAAATAATTTTTATTAATTTCGGAATTAGTTTTTTTTATTAATTTCGGAATTTATGTGTATTTATATTCCGAATTTTTTGGTAAGGATGTTGTTGAGGGTAAGTCCCGTAGATCCGAAAGCCCAACACGAACTTTGGATATATCAGGAATGGCCCAGAATCAAAGCGTAAAAGAAAATATAAGATCTGAACTAACTAAAACTCGAAAGCTCACTTGTATTAATTAACCAATGTGATTACAAGGGATTTCTCGATCGATAAGTCGGAAATTATGCCTTAATACAAGAAATAAGAGCAAATGATGCTATTCTAGAGCTTGAGTATTGAAATGCTAACCCTTACAATGACTTGAAACCTTCTATTTATACTAATGGAGAGCATGGGCTGCCTCTTGCTGATTGGCCGTTGTTCCACCGACTTGGTCATCCATGCTTCCACTTGTTGATGTCATAGTCTGGCATTAACTGCACCTGGCCACTTGCTGGTTGGCCGTTGCTCGAACGGGATGTTGGTCCATACTGAAGATGCTGTCAAATTGGCCCAAGTATGATATATAGCCCGAACCTCGTTCGGTATGTCTTCTTATTGGGCCAACCTTTATTTGGGCTGAACCCCGTTCGGTATGTCTCTTCACTGGATCTTTTCATCATAGAGTGATGGGCCTGTTACTTGGGCCGGACACCTTGGGCCTTCCCGAACTGGGTATTGGGCCTCTAGGCCAATATCCCAACACAAGTCCCCCACTTCCGATGTCTCGAACGAAGTGAGTGCATCAGGAAGTATACCAATGTCATAATACCCCGAATGGCGATCGGGGTACAGAAGTAACTAGTTCCCCATGCTGCGATTTGACGGCTGCCGCTTCATTTCCCCATATTCATCATGATAACCGTCGTTTAGTCTTTTCATTAGACGCGTGTCTAGCTTAAATGCCCCTAGTGATGTGTTGCTCTCTGATTGGTTCTTGACACGGCGGTTTCAAGGCTTATAAATTAGCCCTTAACTCCTCAATTCCGGGTTTCGACTCTGCAATTCCTTGGCCTTCGTTGTTTCCTCTGCAAATTTCCCCCTGCTTCCCCTGCTCAGGTAATTTCCCAACCTTGGATTTCCCATCTTCATTTCTGGCTTCGATCGAGATGAGCCCCACAGATCATTCTTCTGATTCGGAGATGGCCTCTCATGGAGATGACCGTGACACCGCCATTGTAGATGCCATCCCAGTTCCGTTTGCCGGTGTTTCTACTGAGACGGCGACGAATACCAGGGCTGAGGCGGAGGACCTCCCTAGCACTTCTTCTTCCTCCAGTGAGGATTCTGATGACACCAAATCCGAGGACGAAATAGCCTCCATGGCGGCCGGACGTCCCAACGATGTTCCTCGCCATACTCTTGACCTAAAATTGATTAGGGAGAGGAGGCAAAAATTGACTTCTCACAATAGGGCCGAAATTCCGGCCCTTATCCCTGATCCGGTGGATTTCCGTTTGCAAGCCGGGCTTCACCCAATGCGTCATAGGCCCGGAATGACCATAGTCCACTTTGACTCGATTAGGGCCGGCCTTAGATTTCCGCTACACCCCTTTTTCATTTCTTTCTTCAATTTCTACGAAGTTGTACCGGCCCAGATTATGCCGAACTCCTATCGGGCAATGGCGGGGTTCATTTGTCGTTGCAAAGACGCCGGTGCCCGACCAACCCTAGATCTCTTCCATCAATTCTTCAAAGTAGCCCCCCAACAAACCCACGGTTATCTGGCCACCAGTGCCCGATCGGGACACATCCTGTTCAAAGGAAATCCAACTTCAAATAAAGGGTGGAAAGACCGTTTTTTCTTCGTGTCTGTCCCGGACGGCCTAATTCCCCGCAAATGGAATGTCTTTCCTCGCAAGACTCCTGATCCTGTCCTTACTGAAGAAATTTACAAGGACGTACTTGCCGTGGAGAAGGATAAATGCATGGACATCATGAGTTATCTGACTCCTGAACGACTTATTACTGCCGGGATAGGTACTGCCCGTTCTCTTGGGTTTACTTGTTTTGAGAAACCAAGTGCCATGGTCCGGGCGGTCCTTCCCGTGCGAGAAACGTTCTTTTGTTCTTTTTTCTAGTTTCTCACACGCTAAGGTCGCTCGATACTAACATTGTTCTTTTGCCTTTTTTCAGCACAAAACCCAGATCTACCTATGGACAACAGCAGAGTTATGGCAGCTGGTGGGGTCGGTAAGCGGAAAAAGGCCAGGAAGAACCCCCACCTACTCCCTCTACTGTTCCTGCCCAGGATGCTGGGTCTTCTCAACCGCTTCCAGAGCCACAGCCGATACAGCAGGTCCATCAGGATCAAATCGATGCCATGCTGATCGATGATCGGTTTGGCTCTGATCAACTGCAGCAATTTTCCGAGCATTTTCAAGCTGCTCCAGAAGCCGGCCAGGGTACGGGTGAAACTCCCACCGTTCAGTTATCTGGCCAGGTTGACCGGATTTCCCTGGCGGATCCGGTTCATGATGTTGTGGAAAGAGGTGGCTGTTCGGCAAGTCAGATCTGGTCTACCTCCGCCTTCTTCAACAATTTCACCATCCCTAAGTTATCGATCGAGCAGTCCGAGGAATGCCTTGCCTTGGCAGCTCTGAAGGTATCTTGCCATTCCATAGTTTAAATCTTTCTTAATCTACAATTTCTCTTCCCCATTTCATTCCCTGAATGTCATTCCGCAGGTTGGGCTTTATAGCCTGCAGCTGAAGGAAGCTCGGTTGGCCAAGGAGCGGGAGCTGATCGTTGCTCAGAGTTCCGCGGAGCAGAATGCAGCAGCTGCTTTTGCTGCCCTGGAGGCCGAGCGGAAGGCCCATACTGAGGAGAAGAAACGTCTTGAATCGGAGCTTGGCGAGCTTCGGGTTCAACTCGGAGTTTCTCAGTCCAAGGTCCATGCTGCAGAAGCTGCCTTGGTTAAATTCGAAGAGCATGCCCCTCGCATCCCGGACGGCCCTGCTGAAATACAGGTTGACCTGTCCGCCGTTCGGGAGTCATTTAAAGGGTCTGATGAGTTTGCTATTTTGAAGAAAGATTTCGCACAGCAGCAACTCCCAGTCACCTTTGGTGATTATCTTGACCATTTTTCCACGGGTGACGCCCGTCGGAGCGAGGGGGTCAAATTGCTCGATCAGGACCCCAGGGGGAAAAAATTTAATGATTCCCTGGCTCGATCTCTGTACGTCATGGGCTGTCAGCACATCATGGCTCCCTTTATCGCCAAATTCCAAGAATTGCTAGGGAGGCCGGTCGAGCTTACTGATCTCCCTCAGGCGCCCATAGTCGAAGCTCAATATGAGAAATATCAAAGAGACTTACAACGGGCTGCTGATCGGGAGGCGGGAAAGGAGCCTGATCCCCTTACTGATTCGAATGAGGAGGGTGATGAAGAAGACAACGGGGCAGGGCAGTAGAGTAGTATCTTAGTAACTGTAACCCCTTTTTGTTCTTCCCTTACAAAAAACCTTAACTGTATTTCCCGGTCAGTAGAGCCGATGAATATATATCTCTTTTTTGCATGAAGTTTTGTGTACTATCTTTTCTGTCTTTAATGCATGATTTACTCGCCATTCGGGATTCGGCCTGTTTCGTAGGACTTAACCAATTTCCTAACTCATTTATTGCTCAAATAATCTTAACGCCGTTGATCGCAGTTCGGGCATTAGAAAGTTCTGATAATTTACTTAATGAAAAAACCCCTTCCCCCTGGTACTCAGCCGTTCGGGCTTCATACCGAATTTTAGGACTTAGCACATTCTTGCTTCAGATAATCTCTTACAACTTGATAGCCGGTCGGGCTCCAGTTCACTCCTAGGCTATCTTTTTATGACGTTGATAACCGGTCGGGCTTCAGGTCAACTTTTAGGACTTAGCAGTTTTCTTCCAGATAACCTTTTACTATACTGTTGGCCGGTCGGGCTTCAGGCTGACATTTAGGACTTAGCATTTTCTTCCTGACTTTTAGCATTTTCTAAACAGCAAGCCCCTGTGATCTTTGCTAATCCTCTGTAAGCCCGTCCGGGGTACGGGCATAAAAAGTGAATCATAAATGCCCCAAATTAATCGTAACCACCCAATGCCACGTGTTGCTCCTGGATTAGGGATTTGTGCGGTACTTTCCCTATTTATAGGGAGGTGCTTCCCCTAATTTCTCCTGCTGTTTTCTCACTTTTCTTTCGAGCTTTTTCTCTCTAGAATTCCTTTGCATACTCTCAAGCCTTCTCTCTCTAGAGTTCCCAAATTTCCTCCAACGTTTTTATGTACTACTCCTCTAGCTCAGAATCTGAAGAGATGCCTTTGATTCGTAAGAGCAAAACATCCGCTGGTAATCAGGCCGAAGGCTCTTCGTCCCAAACACCCAAACCTGCCAATACTCAGGTCAGCAAACCTATCGAACAGTCGCAGGAGGACGGATGTCTGTCGGGAGATGACCTTCAGGTTTATAACAAGGGGATGCCCGAACGGCCACCCCGCATTGCCCTACACTTCAATCGCATACGCAAACACAAACAACGTCTCCCAGAAGACGTTGAACGGCAACTTAACCAGTTGTTGCCCCCACCAAGAGAATACTATGCCGGATTCATTCGGCATCCTATGAGGCACAGACCGGGGCACGTGCTAGTGCATCTCGATGCCCTGACTGCTGGACTTCGGTTCCCTCTCCACTCATTCATAGTGGAGTTCTTACGCCGGGTTGCTGTACTGCCCGCTCAGTTCGTGCCCAGCACCTACCGGATTCTGACAGGCTTCATTATCCGGTGCCACGAGTTGAGGATCACCCCGAGCGTCGATCTATTTCTTTATCATTACTGCTATCAGCCGTACTGGACGACCGGGTACTTGAAGCTGGTAGCCCGTTCTGACCGTCAGCTGTTCACAGAGAACGTTACCCCGCAGGCTGACTGGGAAGAGCGGTTTTTGTTCGTTCGGGTAGGTGATTCTTTGCCATTCCCGGACCGGTGGAACGCATATCCCGTCCGGGATTCCCTGCCCAGGGTGGATGCCGTTCTACGCTCCCAGGCTGAGTCTCTGCGAATGGGAGGGACCAGAAGTCTTCGCAGCTTTGTCACTGCCTCGAGCATGTTATCTGCTGGAATTGGTAAGCATAGTAGGGTTTTAACCCGATCATCCTTCGCTCTCGCAATTCAACTTTCTTATTTTTTATTTCTCTTTCTTGTAGGTGTGATCTCTCCCATACCCGTCCGGCGTTCCATCTCCTCTGCTAAAGGGAAAGAGAAGATGATAGCCGATCGTGATTCGGCGGGGCAAACCCGAAAAAAGCGCAAAGGAAATGATGGCGATCATCTGATCCCGATCGACCATGTGGTTGACTTGACCGGGCCGGAGGTTGAGCCCAAAGGTTCAGTTCCTGCCAACAGACCAACTCCGGTTCTTACTGCCACACCGATCGATGATCGGATGTTTGTTGAGTTCTCAAATATGGGGCCCAGATCGGAAGGGAGGTATCTGTTCGGGTTGATGCCATCTTCTATGTGGTGTCATACCGCGATCAAAGTTCCCCCGAGCTTCACTAACTTGACTCACTGGTCGGACCTTTTTGAAGCAGGTCACCAGGAAGCACTTAAGGTATATTTCAGTCTGTCCCATACCTTTCTGTTATTTATGTTCTACCTTTTCTGACCTTCATTGTAACCTTGTTTTCAGGCTGGCGTGTATTATCACAAAGCCTTTCTTGCCGCGGAGAAGGAGATGAAAGCCCTGGCCAGTGATCGGGATGACAGCCAGGTCCTCCTCTCCGCTGCTCGGAAGTTAGCGACCGACCTCCAAGAGCAGGCCAAAGAGGGAGAGAAGGCAAAAGCTGCTCTGGCCGAGATGCAGGAGATGTCCCGTCGTCGCGACCGGGAGCTCAAAGAACTCCGGGCCAAGGTGCGGGCTGCTGAATCTGCTGGCATTAAATTTGATAAGGCCGTCGGAGATCATCTGCCCGAACCCTACACGGTCAATACCTCTCAGATTGCTCAGCAATCGGTAGTGGATTTCCAACGGGGCAAGGCGCTGAACCTCGCTCTGGAGAATACGGCCCGGCAATTCCTAGGTCCTCACCTTGGCCAATTTTTGCGTGAGAGCTCAGATCCCATCAAGGCAGGGATCGACCTCCTGGATAGCACGCCGGAAGGGAAATCTTTCTTGGATGTCCTGACCGAGAAAACTGTTAAGCAAAGTCAGGACCTGCTTCTGGATAGGAATCTTGAACTGATCTTAGAGCGTTTCCCCAAGCCGTTCGATCCTGATGAACTAGGCTTCGATGATCTGTTCGGGAATACGTATGATCGCGTTATGGAGAAAAGATCCAAAGCAGCGCCTGACGATGCAGTGCAGGCAGGGAGCTCTCAGCCTACATCCTCCCCGAACGGCGATCATCCATTAGTGTAGCCTTTCCTTATCTGTTGTCTTCTTTCTTGTATATTTGTTTTTGTATATTCCGGCTAGTAACGCCGAAGAATAAACTGGACTTTTATCCTTTGTCTGTTGCACTTTTTCTGGCCCTTCGATTTTTTGTTCACAATCTTTTCTACATGGCCGAACCTCACTCGGCTTATGTATTTTTATATCTGACCTTTTCCGGACCCGTTTTGATCCCTTTTCCTGTTCGTGATGCACGGGTTCAAAACTCTCAGCTGAGGTGAATTCCTCCAAGCCGTTTTGATCGTGACCACAGGGTCAAACTCTCGGCTGGGATAGGGGCTCCCTCCAAACTGTTAATACGTTCGACATTCGGTTATCTGAAATGACTTCACGTGTTAACAAGCTGAGGTGAGACTCTTTTCATAATTGTTCTGACACCTTCCCGAACCCGTTTTGATCCCTTTTCCTGTTCGTGACGCACGGGTTCAAAACTCTTTAGCTGAGGTGAATTCTTCCAAGCCGTTTTGATCGTGATCACAGGGTCAAACTCTCGGCTGAGATAGGGGCTCCCTCCAAACTGTTAATACGTTCGACATTCGGTTATCTGAAATGACTCCACGTGTTAACAAGCTGAGGTGAGACTCTCTTCATAATTGTTCTGACACCTTCCCGAACCCGTTTTGATCCCTTTTCCTGTTCGTGACGCACGGGTTCAAAACTCTTTAGCTGAGGTGAATTCCTCCAAGCCGTTTTGATCGTGATCACAGGGTCAAACTCTCGGCTGAGATAGGGGCTCCCTCCAAACTGTTAACCCGTTCGTCATTCGGTCATCCAGAATGATTTCATGCGTTAACAAGCTGAGGTGAGACTCTCTCCTTTCAAACCCATAATTCCGATGCATTCCGAACTGTTTTCTCTGGCTCGTATCATCCATATTAGGGGTCTGAGGTAACCCTTTTTTGAACTGTAAGTAAGATCACCGAAGTTGGGTCATTTCTTACTTATAGTTAAAAGGGCGACTAGCTTCCAAGTCACGTTTTATGATTGAGGCGAGATTTTTCAAAACCATAGTTCCGATTCCCCGGACGACAATCCGTACCTTATCCGAACGTCGCTCGGTTAATCCATATCTTACAGTCTTGACACCATCTCCAAGCCGTTTTGATCCCTTTGCCCGTACGTAATTACAGGGTCGACTTTGGCTAAGTTGACAACTCAGCTCCCTCCAAGCTGTTAACCCGTTCGTCATTCGGTCGTCCAGAATGATTCTACGTGTTAACAAGCTGAGGTGAGAATCACTGTCCTTCGAACTCCAGGCCATTTTGATCCCTTCATCAATGCGTAATTACAGGGTCAAAACTCTTGCTGAAATGTATGGCTCCCTCCAAACTGCTAATATGTTCGTCATTCGGTTTTCCAGAATCGATTCTCATATTAACCGCTGAGGTGAGACTATCTGAGCGTCAAACTCCCAGTCGTTTGGCTGAGAATGACCTTCCTTCCATGGAATTAACCCGTTCGTCATTCGGTCATCCGGAATGATCGAGTTAACCATGGGCACCGATTTTCTGAGCCTCAATTCTTCAAGCCATTTTTGATCCCTTTATTCTTTGTAGGGTCAAAAACTCTCTAAACTGAGAATTGATTTTCCTTCCATGGAATTAACCCGTTCGTCATTCGGTCATCCGGAATGATCGAGTTAACCATGGGCACCGATTTTCTGAGCCTCAATTCTTCAAGCCGTTTTTGATCCCTTTATTCTTTCGTAATTCTAGGGTCAAAAACTCTCTAAACTGAGAATTGATTTTCCTTCCATGTTGTTAACCCGTTCGTCATCCGGTTATCCGGAATGATTGAGTTAACCATGGGCTGAGTTTGTGGAAGTTATGTCTCCCTCTCCCTATTTTTTTTTAGAGGTGGCAACAGCCGTTTTTACTGATAAAATCTCCTCAGATGCTCTACATTCCAGGTTCCTGCCGGTCGGCCTTCGGTATTCTGTAGGCCAAACGTTCCTGAAGCATACTTTTTACATACTTGGTAAGGGCCTTCCCAATTTTGTGCCATTTTGCCCCCTTCGAGCGGTTTGCTTTTCTCTCTCTTTCTTAGTACCAGGTCCCCTATCTCGATTGAACGAACTCTAACCTGCTTATCGAAGTATCTTCTTGTGGCTCTGTGATACTCTTCCATTCGTGCTGCTGCCAGATCCCTTCTCTCTTCTACGAAATGCAATTCGGCCCGTTAGTTATCTTCATTTTGTTCTGGACTGTAATGCACCGTTCGGTGTGTGGGAACTAGGATCTCTGTTGGTACTTTGGCTTGAAAACCATAGGTAAGGGCAAACGGAGTCTCTCCCGTGGCCGTTCGGGGTGTGGTCCTGTAAGTCCATAGAATGTAATTCAACTGATCAGGCCATGACGAGGAGTATTCTTCCAGCTTCTTCTTCATGCCATCCATGATGGTTCGGTTCATATTCTCTACCTGGCCATTTGCCTGAGGGTATGCGACGGATGCTCTGGAATGCTTGATCCCCCATTTGACCAGATAGTTCTCAAAATTCCGGCTCACGAACTGCCTTCCGTTGTCAGTTATAATCTGTTCAGGGATTCCGAACCGGCAAATGATATTTTTCCAGACAAACTTCTGGCATTTTACATCTGTGATGCTGGCCAGTGGCTCGGCCTCTACCCATTTAGTGAAATAATCTATCCCCACAATGATGTACTTGTTGTTTCCGGGTGCAGTAGGTAGAGGACCTAACAGGTCTATTCCCCATCTTGCAAATGGAAGGGCCACCGTCATTGGAGTGTAGAAAGTGGCAGGCCGTCCGGGAACCGGTGCGTATAATTGGCATACCTTACATTTCCTGGTATGCGCGAAGCAGTCCTGTTGGATAGTTGGCCAATAATATCCTTGCAAGATGATCTTTCTGGCCAGCGTCTTGGGCCCTTGGTGACTGGAACAGATACCTTCATGTATCTCTTCCATTACAGCTGCCGCCAGACCGGGTGGGAGGCATTTCAGATATGGTCCCCCAAATGTCTTTTTGTATAGCTGTCCGTCTATCAACTCGAACATGGAAGCCCTCCTCTGGATGCATTTTATTTGATAAGCAGGATTTTTATCTTGCGGGAGGGTTCCGTCTTTTAGGTAGTTGGTCATATCCACGACCCAGCTCGGGATGGCATAAGATACGGCCTCGATCTGGAGAACCATTATTGCTGGGGTTGCCAATGTTTCCCGATGGGCAAAACGTTGGATATGAGCCGGGATCTCCTGTGCCCGATCGTCGAACGCTGCATGTTCTAATTTGGATAGGATATCTGCTTCAGTATTTTCGATTCTGGATATCTGGTCGAGCACCACCTGTTCGAATTTATGTATCTGCTCCTCGACCATTTCCTTGTATGCCTTCATCCTTTCTTCTTTGGCCTCGGCCGTGCCGTTCACTTGATGTACCACCAGTTGACTGTCCGATCTCACTTTTAACCGATCGGCGCCCAGGGCCCTTGCATACTTTAAACCAGCAATGAGAGCCTCATATTCAGCCTCATTGTTGGTCACCTTAAAATCAAAATGAATGGAATAATACGCTTTGAACCCCTCGGGCGATGTGATCACAGCCCCAGCTCCACAACCTTTGGCACTAGATGCTCCATCTACGTACATTTCCCACCAGTTATCCAGCCCGTTGTTCTCTGAGTCTTTTTCTGAGGGCCGGGCGGTACATTCTGCAATGAAATCTGCCAGGGCCTGCCCTTTGATAGTAGGCCGGGGTTTGAAATCTACCTCGTACTGCCCGATCAGGAGACTCCACTTGGTAATGCGCCCACTTGCCATAGGATTTCTCAAGATGGTGGATAATTGTTGGGTAGTATATACAGTTACCGGGTGGGTTTGGAAATACGGGGCCAGGCGTTTAATGGCAGCTATCAGGGCCAGTATATTCTTTTCTAGCAAGGTGTACCTTGTTTCCGGGCCGTTCAACGCCTTGCTCACAAAATAGATTGGCCGTTGAACGCCATCTTCTTCTTTCAGCAGGACTGTGCTTACGGCCAAGTCGGCTACAGCCAGGTACATATACAGATGTTCCCCTGGTTCGGGCTTTGTCAAGACCAGGGGGAAGACAGATATGTCTTGAAATCCTCAAAGGCCGTTTGGCATTCGGCCGTCCACTCGAAAGGGTTGGCTTTCTTCATGATTTGGAAAAACGGGATAGCTCGATCAGCCAGTTTTGACAGGAATCTGCTCAGGGCTGCTAGCTGACCGGTCAATCTCTGTACTTCCTTGAGATTCCTCGGGGGCTCCATGTCTACAATGGCCTTTACTTTTTCTGGATTGGGCTCAATCCCCTTCTCGCTCATCATATACCCCAAAAATTTACCTCCTCTTACAGCAAACGCGCATTTCTTGGGATTGAGCCTCATGTTCGCCCTTTGCATTATCCCGAACACCTTTTTTATGTCCAGGACATGGTTTTCCTTCTTTTTGCTCTTGATCAGGATGTCATCAACGTAGGCTTCCATTGTGACACCCAGTACATCTTTAAACAGCATCCCGATCATCCTCTGGAAGGTTGCCATCGCGTTCTTTAATCCGAATGGCATGACGATGTAGCAGAACACGCCATCCGAAGTAACAAACGCCGTTTTCTCTGCATCGGCCGGATGCATGAATATCTGATGATAACCCCGGAAAGCATCCATGAAGCTCAGTAACTCGCACCCAGCAGTCTCATCCACTAGCAGATCGATCCTCGGCACTGGGTAGGGATCCATGGGGCATGCTTTATTGAGATCGGAGTAATCCACGCACATTCTCCAGGTAGATTGCTTTGGGGCTAGAACCACATTGGATAGCCATTCTACGTGGATGACCGGACGGATATGCTTTATCCTCAGCAAAGTGGCCACTTCCTTCTTGGTGAATTCCCGCCGTTCGGTCGCTTGGTATCGTTTCTTCTGTTGGACCGGTTTTGCATCAGACCGAACGGCAAGTTTGTGGCATATTATTTCTGGATCAATGCCGGGCATATCTTCTGGCCCCCGGGCAAATAGCACCTGAAACTTTTTGAGGACGGCAATCACGCCATCCCGGATATGTGTCTCCAGATCTACCCCGATAGCGACCTTACGGTTCGGGGGAAAGTCGAGGTCGATTTGTTCAAGAAGGGTGGCGGGCTCCGGATGTGCCTCGAACTCCGTTCGGTGGGTTTCCACCTCAATTGTATTCACCCGCATCCCATGAGTGTTCATCTGTTTCAGGGCCTCCCGATAACATGTCCGGGCTGTTGTTGGGTCAGTTCTGGCCACCCCTACCCCAGTGTCTGTGGGGAATTTGATGCATGAGTGGCGGACATAGGCTATTGCTTCCAGATCCTCTAATCCCGGTCGGCCCAAAATGGCATTATGGGCGCACTTTATGTCTACCACCACGAACGTCATTCGGAGTGACGCTCTGTGGGTTTCATCTCCAATTTCAACCATCAATTGGATGGTCCCTTCCGCCTCGATGCAGTTACCGGTAAAACTTGCCAGCGGAGTCCGCAGGTGGGTCAGGTTGCTCCTTTGCAGACCCATTTTCTCGAATGATTGTAGATACAATACATTCACACTGCTCCCAGTATCGACAAGCACTCGGTGGATTAAAGCATTGTCAATACACATGCTTACTACCAGTTCATCCCTGTGGGGGCTTGGAGAGTTGGGTAGATCAGCTGGCCCGAACGTGATCGGGTCTGTCCTTCATTTCTTCTGGGGGGGAGCGGAAACGGACCCCACATAAAGACTCCGCTCGAACCTTTTCCGTTCGGCATTCGAATCTCCGGTCTCTCCGCCCCCAAATATGACCCTGACCTCCATTCGAGGCTTCTTTCCGGGGCCTCCCGAGCCCTCTGGCTCCTCTCTGGGAGGAACATACACATCATTCTGAGGCTGGGTGTCACGTTGAGCATCCCGGCGCCAGCTGTTAGGTTTCCTGGCCGGTTTTAACGTGCCCATTGCATTCGGATCTTTGTTCACATATTTGCCCAGATGGCCCCTTCGGATCAGATCCTCAATTGCTGTTTGCAGGGCCCTACAGGCATTGGTGGCATGACCCTTTCTGTTGTGATATTTACAGAAAGCATTGTCATCCGTTCCCATGAATTGTCCAGAATCAGTCGGGATGGGAATATTGTCCCTCTCGTTCTGATAGATGGCCGCTATTGATAGGACCAGGGGTGTAAATCTCCCTTGTTTGGGAGGTAAAGTGGCCGCTGGGCTAGGACCCAACCGATCAGCCAGTCTGATCGGGGCAGCAGGCGTAATGACCTTATCCCTGATCATTATTTCTTCTTCTAGGGCGGCATGCTTGCGCGCCCTATCTAATACTTCGGCGTACGCTGTGCCCGGATTCTTCTTCAACTCTTTGTACAACTCCCCCGTTCAGAGAGCATTCGTGAACAGGGTGATGGCGGTATCATCCGTCATGCTCCCCACTGTTAAAGTTTCATCCCTCCACCTTTTCAGGAATTGGTTGAGGGTCTCCTTGGCGTTTTGCTTCACGCTGGTCAGATAGCTGAAGTGCCGTTTGGGATTGGCACTGGAGGCAAATTGAGCCAAGAATAACGTTGATAACTCGGTAAAGCTATTGATTGACCCGGGCTGTAATGTCCCGAACCATTCCTGGGCAGGCCCCCTGAGCGTGCTGAAGAACAAACGGCAAATGGCAGCCTCGGGTGCTCCTAGCAGCATAAGTCCGCCTTGGTAACTCCTCAGATGTACGTGGGGATCTCCCACCCCATCATATATTTGGCCGGTCGGGGGCTTGGCACCCCCTTGGATATCCGCGTACATGAGCTCCTTTGTAAACGGGGAAGTAATCCCCAGTTGGACTGGTGCAGGTTGTGCAGGTACCCTGTTCATGTGGTCCCGCATTTCGTTCATTTGCCTCCTCATCTCGGCCATCTCTTCTTCCTGAGCCGTCAAAGGGGGCGGTGGTGGAACCCTCATATCCGCACAGTCCCGGTCCCAATGTCGCTGAGGGGCCCTAGTATTTTCCCGCTCGACATATTGGAAATGATGACCGACGGGAGTTGGTCCTCTAGCTTGCGACCCGACCGGGGTTCGGTCACTGGGACTGGGATGCGCTGCTGGTGGGGCGCTACGTCGATTATCCCGATGGGTATGTGAGCGGGATGACGCTGTGGTCGTTTCTGTGCGTGGAGTTTCTCCTGTAAAGCTGGAACCTCCTTCTTCTTCGTTTGCCATGTGCTGCATGAATTGGGCCATGTCACGCATGGCCTGGGGATTTCTCCTCAGAGATTCGGGGATCACAAAATCCCCATTAATGCGAGGATAGGATCCTCGACTGGATTGTCCCTGGGGGTTTTGACTCCCCGGGGTGTGACTCCTCCCGTGACGGTGTGAACCGTCGTTCGTATGATAGGAATTGATTCTGACCATTTTAAAAAATAGAGGTTTTTTGGATGTTTAGAAAGTGAAACTTTTTGCAAGTTTCCCACAGACGGCGCCAATGTTGAGGGTAAGTCCCGTAGATCCGAAAGCCCAACACGAATTTTGGATATATCAGGAATGGCCCAGAATCAAAGCGTAAAAGAAAATATAAGATCTGAACTAACTAAAACTCGAAAGCTCACTTGTATTAATTAACCAATGTGATTACAAGGGATTTCCCGATCGATAAGTCGGAAATTATGCCTTAATACAAGAAATAAGAGCAAATGATGCTATTCTAGAGCTTGAGTATTGAAATGCTAACCCTTACAATGACTTGAAACCTTCTATTTATACTAATGGAGAGCATGGGCTGCCTCTTGCTGATTGGCCGTTGTTCCACCGACTTGGTCATCCATGCTTCCACTTGCTGATGTCATAGTCTGGCATTAACTGCACCTGGCCACTTGCTGGTTGGCCGTTGCTCGAACGGGATGTTGGTCCATACTGAAGATGCTGTCAAATTGGCCCAAGTATGATATATAGCCCGAACCTCGTTCGGTATGTCTTCTTATTGGGCCAACCTTTATTTGGGCCGAACCCCGTTCGGTATGTCTCTTCACTGGATCTTTTCATCATAGAGTGATGGGCCTGTTACTTGGGCCGGACACCTTGGGCCTTCCCGAACTGGGTATTGGGCCTCTAGGCCAATATCCCAACAGATGTGATATTCGAATATTTCGAATTTGATCCAATATATATTCACAATTATATTTGGAATATTTTGTGATATTATTTATTATTTTTCGGATCAGATCTGAATGGAATTAGAAATTGGATAAAATCCTACAGCCTAATTATTCGGAAGAGATCTGAATGGACATGAAAGTTCAATAGTTTGAATTGGATCCGAATTGATACTCATAATTTATGTTAAGAATATTTTATGATATTATTTATTATTTTTCAAATCAGATCTGAATGGAATTAGGAATTGGATAAAATCCTACAACCTAATTATTCGGAAGAGATCTGAATGGACATGAAAGTTCAATAGTTTGAATTGGATCCGAATTGATACTCATAATTTATGTTAAGAATATTTTATGATATTATTTATTATTTTTCGGATCAGATCTGAATGGAATTAGGAATTGGATAAAATCCTACAACCTAATTATTCGGAAGAGATCTGAATGGAGATGAAAGTTCAACAGTTTGAATTGGATCCGAATTGATACTCATAATTTATGTTAAGAATATTTTATGATATTATTTATTATTTTTCGGATCAGATCTGAATGGAATTAGGAATTGGATAAAATCCTACTGCCTAATTATTCGGAACAGATCTGAGTGGATATCAAAAATTCAGTTTTTTTTAATCAGATCTGGTTCAGAATATTATTTTAGTTTTAGGAGATTTGGTTTCTAATTTTTCGGATGAGATCCGAATTATTTTGGCAACCGTCGGCTAATGAGCTGTTTTTGTGGATCGGACAATCTTGTTTTGACCGTAATTTTTGACTCGTTAATCCGTTTCCGACCCATAAGTACTTTTCGGAAACGGGAAGACGAGCTCTACACAAATCAAGGCAAAGCCGTGACAAATCTCCCATATTATAATTCGAATGATTTGATCAAGTGTTCTGCCAAATTCAAATTTAAGTTCATTATATTTTATTCGTATTTATATATGTGTACTGATCTATATTACGGATATAATCTGTACATGTGAATATATAATACGAATTATTTTAGAATTCATTAATATGTATGTTTATTTTTCGGATGAGATCCAAATCAATTACATATTACTTGCGGATTTTAAAATTTAATTTTCAATCCGTGCATGCGCAATTATTTTGTTTCGTCACAGAACAGATTGAATTGGTGGTATAGCATGATCCGAATTTATGTTTTATATTATGTTGTTTTACGGCCTGCGTGTCGTTATTCCGAATATCCCCTGTAATGTTTTCAACCCCGTAGATATTTAGTAGTCTACTGCACAGGTTGAAGATGCCAAGGAGATATGAAGTATTAGGGGTCATGCTATATCACTACACTAGTTTTAAATTATTTATTTAAATCTATGATTGCTGCATGTGTTTAATAATTAGTCCCTATTAATTATAAGTCTAAATTGCTTTCCCAATATGACCACCATTTATACTATGCTAGTCGTGTTATGTGTCTGCCAAAGCAGAGCATTTCACACTATCTTAGGAAGATGTTTTGAATGATCGTCATTCTCGGGTCTTAATATTGGTTTGGACTTACAAGGCCATCAAAATGGTTTTGGGCCTTGAAGCAAGGAATGTTTGGATAATCATATGATGGTGACCAAACAAACCAAGAGTCATATAGGATATGATTAACAAGAGTTGTTTACCTAAATAACTAATGTTTAAGTGATAAGCCAAAGCTTACTTAAATTTTAGCGAAATATGGATCTTGGACCACTATATTTGGGACTTTCTATTTAATATAGTGGGAGTTATTTTGAGCATTATTTAAAATTCTTTGCATTATTTGTTGTAGTTAATATGGCCACCAACACAACTTTTTCACTGCGATCAATCCTTGAGAAGGAAAAACTTAATGGAATAAATTACATGGACTGGGATAAGAATCTGAGAATTGTTCTCAGGCAAGAGCGTAAAGAATATGTCCTTGACCAACCAATTCCTGCTGAACCAGCGGCCAATGCTCCTAGAGCCACCAGAGATGCTTATGAAAGGCATGTCCGTGATGAAGTTGATGTCACTTGTCTGATGTTAACCATCATGGAAGCTAATCTTCAGAAACATTTTCTGAATCGTCGTGCACATGACATCTCTAATGAACTCAAGAACTTGTTTCAGAAACAAGCACGGATCGAAAGGTTCGAGACAACCAAGGCTTTGTTTCACACAAGGCTTACTAATGGGAGCCCAGTTGGACCTCACGTACTCAAGATGATTGGGTATAGGGACCACTTGGAAAGACTTGGATCTCCAATCAGTCAAGAGTTGGCTACTGATGTGATTCTCGCATCACTCACCCCGGCATATGACCAGTTCATCCTGAACTATAATATGCATGGTCTTGAGAAGACCTTAACCGAATTGCATGGAATGCTCAACTCCACTGAGCAAAACATCAAGAAAAATCGGAGTGACGTTTTGATGATCAAAAAGGGAAAGGGATTCAAGAAGCCTGGAAAAGGCAAGGTTGGTGGAAACAAGAAATCCAAAACTCTGGTTATGAACTCGGGTAAAGGCAAATCTGTTGTCAGTTCTACTTCTAAAGAAGAGCAAAAATGTTTCCACTGCAACAAAACCGGTCATTGGAAGCGGAATTGCAAGGCGTATTTGGAAGAACTGAAAAGAAAGGAGCATGGTGATGCTTCCAATTCAGGTATCTATGTGATAGAAGTAAATGTTACTACTACTACTTCATGGGTATTAGATACCGGTTATGGTTCTCACATTTGTTCAAATGTGCAAGGACTGACAAGGAGTAGAAGGATGGCTAAAGGTGAAGTTGACTTACGAGTAGGCAACGGTGCAAAAGTTGCAGCATTAGCAATAGGAACATTTACTTTAAGTTTGCCCACAGGCTTAGTTTTAGAACTTGATAATTGTTATCATGTACCTGCCATTAGTAGGAATATAATTTCTATTTCTTGTTTGGACAAGAAAGGATTTCATTTTATAATAAAGGACAACACTTGTTCTATTCATTTTAATGAGATCTTTTATGGTAGTGCTAGTCTTATAAATGGACTTTATGTTCTAGACCTTGAAATGCCCATCTATCACATAAATACAAAAAAGTTTAAATCTAACGACTCAAACCCAACATACCTTTGGCATTGTAGACTAGGCCATATAAATGAGAAGCGCATTAAAAGACTCCATTCTAGTGGATTTCTTGACTCTTTTGATTTTGAATCAATCGAGGAGTGTGAATCTTATTTATTAGGTAAAATGGCCAAGTCACCATTTACTGGTAAAGGTGAAAGAGCTCACGGTTTATTGGACCTCATACACTCAGATGTTTGTGGCCCAATGTCAACAATGGCCAGGGGAGGTTTTCAGTACTTCATAACATTCGCTGATGACTTCAGTAGGTTTGGTTATGTGTACCTAATGAAGCATAAACATGAAGCTTTTGAAAAGTTCAAAGAATTCCAGAATGAAGTTCAGAATCAACTTGACAAAACAATAAAGGCCATTCGATCAGATCGAGGTGGTGAATATTTGAGTCAGGAATTTAGTGATCATCTAAGAGGTTGTGGAATTGTTTCACAACTCACTCCGCCAGGTACACCAAAATGGAATGGTGTGTCCGAACGGAGAAATCGGACCTTGTTAGACATGGTTCGTTCCATGATGAGTCTCGCTGAAATACCAATCTCTTTCTGGGGTTATGCTCTTGAAACCGCTGCATTCATACTCAATAGGGCTCTAACAAAGGCTACAGAAAGGACACCATATGAGATATGGACAGGAAAATTTCCTAGTCTAACCTTTGTGAAGATTTGGGGGTGTCAAGTTTATGTAAAACGTTTACTTTCAAATAAGCTTGAACCCAAATCAGATAAGTGTTTATTTGTGGGTTATCCTAAGGAAACAAAAGGATATTACTTTTACAACCCATCAGAGAACAAAGTGTTTGTTGCTTGTAATGGTATTTTCTTAGAAAGAGGATTTCTTTCTGAAAGAACCAGTGGGAGTAAAATACAGCTTGAAGAAATTCAAGAAGTTCTAGATAGTCAGACTATGCAAGCAGTCCCACAATCTCAGCCACAAGTTGTTGTGGATACACCTGAGGTAACACTCGCTTCAAGGAGGTCATCTAGGGTACGTAACGAGCCAGTTAGATACATGTTTATCTTAACTGAGCATCGTGACGTATTATTAATAGACGAAGATGAACCTTTGACCTACCAAGAAGCAATATCGAGCCCTCACTCCGATAAATGGCTAGAAGCCATGAAATCCGAAATGAGATCCATGGTCGACAATCAAGTCTGGGACTTAGTTGATCTACCTGATGGTTGTAGAACCATTGGGTGCAAATGGAGCTACAAAAAGAAATTAGACAAAGATGACAATGTAGATGTCTATAAAACATGTTTAGTGGCGAAAGGTTACAAACAAATTCATGGTATAGACTATGATGAAACATTCTCGCCAGCTGCCATGCTTAAATCAATTCGGATTCTCTTAGAAATTGTCGCTCATTTTGATTATGAGATTTAGCAAATGGATGTCAAAACTGCTTTCCTAAATGGAAATCTAGATGAGGACGTGTATATGATACAACCTGAGGGTTTTGAACATCCAATCAATGTTGGGAAGGTATGCAAGCTCAAAAGATCAATATATGGTCTGAAGCAAGCATCTCGGAGTTGAAATCTTCGTTTTGATGCTGCAATCAAAGAGTTTGGTTTCAATCAAAACGAAGAGGAACCTTGTGTTTACAAGAAATTGAGTGGAAGTGCAATCACTTTCCTAGTCCTATATGTAGATGACATACTTCTCTTTGGGAATGATGTTTCGATGCTTTCGTCTGTAAAGGCTTGGCTTGGAAAGTGTTTCTCAATGAAAGACTTGGGTGATGCATCCTATGTGTTAGGGATCAAGATCTATAGAGATAGATCTAGAAAGCTAATAGGACTAAGTCAAAGTAACTACATTGACAAGGTCCTACATAGGTTCAATATGCAAGATTCCAAGAGAGGGTTCTTGCCTATGTCACATGGCACACATCTCAGCAAGACTCAGTGTCCACAAACACAAGATGAGCGAGATCGAATAAATAGAGCCCCTTATGCTTCTGCTATAGGTTCTATCATGTATGCTATGTTATGTACTCGCCCTGATATAGCTTGCGTTCTAAGCATGACTAGTAGATACCAGTCAGATCCAGGTGATAGTCACTAGATAATGGTCAAGAATATTATAAAGTACTTGAGAAGAACTAAGGATGTATTCTTGGTCTATGGCGGTGAAGATAAGCTCATTGTAAATGGTTACACAGATGCTGGGTTCCAATCCGATAAGGATGATTTTAGATCGCAGTCAGGATTTGTGTTTTGCCTCAATGGCGGAGCAGTGAGCTGGAAGAGTTCTAAACAAGACACGGTGGCTGATTCTACAACAGAAGCTGAGTACATTGCTGCTTCAGAAGCAGCAAAAGAAGCAGTATGGATAAGGAAATTCATTATTGAGCTCGGTGTCGTTCCTAGTATTGTTGGACCAATGGACTTATATTGTGATAACAATGGAGCCATTGCACAAGCCAAGGAACCTAGATCACACCAGAAATCAAAGCATGTACTCAGGCGATATCATCTCATTCGAGAGATAGTCAATAGAGGTGACGTCAAGATATGCAAAGTACCAACAGATGCAAATGTGGCTGACCCGCTCACCAAGCCACTACCACAAGCAAAGCATGAACGTCATACTAGTGCATTAGACATTCGTTTTGTTCACGATTGGTCCTAGTGCAAGTGGGAGACTGTTGAAAGTATGCCCTAGGACAATCATACTTTATGATTTATCAATGAATAATTAATGCTCATTATTTAATAAAGTCACAAACTCATTTTATGTTAATTATTATTGTGAGTTTTCTTTATTAATTTTTAGTCCCTGAATATTATGTTTAGTAGCTAATTAAGTACGTGACTTAATTTTGGAATGCTACACTTTAAAATAAGCATAATATTCTAATTGTCCATGGTTTAATATTATTAATCTGGGACATTAATAATTAATAGACCATTATGTGGATTAACTGATGGCTATATTCCACTAGTCATGGGTATAGAGATATCAAGTTAATAACATAGATGCTTGTTAGTGAACAAGTTCATTGGACAAACCCAACTTGAGGATACTGCTAGGTTATATGTCATCAGTGTTGTCCTCAATAATGATGAGGTGCTATATTCTTGTACTTGAGATAATCATGGTTACTTGCATGCGAATTAATATGTATTAACAACATTAAATATTATTTTTAAATGGATAATTATAAAGGTGGTGATTGTACATATTATGAACCATGTAGTGGTATGTGAATTATCAAGATAGTTTTTGTCACTCTCGTATAGCGAGAGAAAGATATCTATTGGGCCCCTTGACAAGTAAGATTAATTAGCATGTCCATGCTCAAATGAGGTGTCATTCGTTCAAAATTAATCTTACTTGGTAATCAAGAAATATTAATTGAGAATAACAAGGATGACATGACCTAACCTTGTCTCAATTAAGATATCGTTTGACAAAAGAGAATTATTAGCACAAATTAATCATTAAAAGGTTATGTCAGATTTAATTGACATTTATATATTTTGGATAGTCATAATGCCTTGCTAGAGATCGTTTATGATTTGTGAGGCTTGAATTAATTTTTTAAGCCCACTGCCAATAATATATAAACCTACAGGGTCACACACCTAAGTGATTCAGATCATTAATGTTCATTAATAACATTAAAATAGCCTGATTAGCCCAATTCGAAATAGGGTTTCGAATGGTATTGGGCTAGGGCCTCTTGGAGGGTTTTATTAGCTATAAAACCCCTTCTTTCCTCCTCTTATAAATAGGGCTATATAGACCCACGAATTTTAAGAGTTAAAATTCACTTCTAAAACCTAGAGTAGAGAGGAAGAAAGAAGAGAACGCTAGCACGTTCCCAGCGATCGATCCAATCACGTGCGTGTGGATACCGGTAGAGCTCGGGATCGTTTTGTCGGACTGTCTCACATCCTTGATTAAGATTGCTATGTAAGTCCCTCTTATATCTTGTAATTTCGTTTATAATAAGAACCTCAGATCCGGTTGTTTACTTTTGGGCAGTATTTTTTTTTGTTTATTCCGCTGCGTTTTTCTGCCCGAAACCCAACACACCGGGCCGGTCCGGTCCGCACAGTGGCGGGCCGGTCCGGTTCCGGGCCGGTTGGCCTGGCCCGAGTCCACCCCTAGTTTGGAGAAGATTTGTGAAAAGTCGTATTTATGGTTGAATGATTTGTAAAGAAAATGAAAAACCGGGAATAGCAGGTCATCAACCGGTCATGGACCAACGGATGAAGATGAGGTGCAAAGATTGGATTATTCATTAATAACGATAAAGTGCGGTCAACGAATGAATACCGCTAAAAGATTGAATTATTAATTTTCATTTTCCATATAATTTACACCCAAATTTATCAATATTCATATTTAAATGAAATACGTTTCAACAAGTAATCAAGACCATCAATTTTATTTATTACTCAAATTGTTATACAAGATATTCAAAGAGTTGATGCCAATAATATAATGTAAACTCCTAGCTACATGATACAAAACTACATACTCCGTATGATTCATTTACAATCCAAATATTCATAGAAATTTTCTAGGACTTAATAAGCTCCGTATGATATTAGTTGACAACTTGACATGCATAGAAAGGGTATCATCTTGCTTCTATTTTGTTACCGGCTTTTATCTGAAAAACAAAGGAAGAAGAAAACAAAACAGAAAATAAATTAGAATGACTTATATATTTTCATAATTTTAAATATGTGATCTATGATTATTTGTTTCAAACTAAACACCACCCTACCAAGTTTAGATCACAGGCCCCGCCCGGCCTTTCACAGTTTTTTTTTTGTTTCGTTGCACATCATGGAACTTCACCAACATCGGTATACCGCATTTAAACACTTCACTAACAAGCAACATGAGTTGAACAAGATAATCACTTGTGAAAAATTTAAATACGGAATTATACAAGGAGTATATTCTCCAATAATTCAATGCCTAAATCATTTAAATTCAAATATAGGGCAATTGAGCATTGGGACATTTCAAATGGAGCACCTGCACATGAACAAATATTAAGGGAAAGATAAAAATAGAAAATTTGGAATGACAACAAATTTAGGGGGGGAATTTTAAAAAGGTCAAACTGGATGTTTTATCAAATTTGATTTCTTCCAAGAAAATCCAAACATGTCGACAAATTGCAGAGACAATCTGGGTTTTTTCACATAATAAAAATATTGAAAACTATTAATGACTCACAGTCCAATAACTAAACCATCTGGATAACATGTGACCAAGGACCAACTACAAGGATAAACAACGTTAGCATCCCAATGATCAGGAAAACCAAGAGGATCTTTCAGACATGCTTTTATATCAATTAAAGCTTTTATATCAATTAAAAGCCACTGTGTTTTTTGAAAACTATACTTAAATTGCAAATTTATACTTGGACATACATAAATAAGAGAACAAAGCATGCAAAACCTTGAAAAAAGGGAAATATCAGGAGGCGGTCTATTATTCATTGAGAGAATAGTGCAAAAGCGATCTATTTGCATTTAAAAGAATGGATTAACCCATGATTGTGTCGGTTTAAAAATAGGTGCTTAATAAGAGATGAATGTGTTATGTCTAACACAAATAAACACCTGACTATGATAAAACAGGAAATAAGAAAAGACTAGGTAAATCATTTACTTCACAATCGGCAACCAAGAGAAATTTTTTATGTGTTTAGAATTTTCTGAAACAAGAACACTAATAAGCATGACCTGCAATGACGCAAAGCAAAAAAAAGACAAATATAGCTATAAATACTCATGAAAGGAGCACATTTTGAACCAAAATCACAGGAATAACAAAGCAAAATCAGAGCCTCTTCTGAATAGATGCCTCTTACCAATCTTTTGATCGACCTGATATGAAAAAAAATGGCATAAAACAAGCATAAATCACTGCATAATTAATGAAAATACACGCTAAAAAAACATTTTAGACAAATCCTAAGAGAACTTTGGGGGATTAGCACATAAAACGACTTGGGGGTGAGGGACATAGCCTCATGTCCCCTCCAAAGATTTTCTAGAGCTAAGTAAACCTTTAAATTGAAACCTTGTTCTGCACCTGCATTAATGTATAAACAAAAATGTATATAAAAGAAGTCTCCCACACATTCTAAGGAGAGTAATTCAGTAAGAGCAAAGAGAAACATTTATCGCACGAATAGGAGACCAAATTAAAACACCACTCTCATCAGCTTTCACCTACTTCAGCGTCATAAAAATAAAAATTAAATGAAAGTTAAGCAGTGAGACAGTGTGTTATCAGTATAATAAAAAAAGTTGGTGCAAACCTAACTAAACTCAAGTATGAATGAGAAAATAGTTGGTGCGAACCTAATTAGAAGCAAATAGATGAAGGATTATCTCTAAAATAAATAAATTTGAAGAAAAAACGGGATAGGCAATTTCAAGATAAGTTTGGGCGTAAAAAGCAATATATAAAACACAAAGATGATTCCTAAATCTTAACCTTGAGATAACGATACCAGCGCCACATAATCTTGGAGAAGATGAGGTGAGAGCAAGGATTCGAATCCAATCACATGGACATTTTTAAGTGGCAAATCTAAGGAGCTGCAAAGTGACGATGAGTAGAGGATAATCTTGAACTAAATTCTCCAGTAACTGCTATGCATTGTCTTCATTTTAAACATTTATCATTTTCATTTATTACCTTCCCTTGCGCTGCAACCCACGAGAGAAAGTTCAACGGTTGAATCAAAGTTAAACACATAGATCAAACACCTAATAAAGCATAGGTTATTATTTATGATCTTCTCCTAAGCCATCAACATATTACTTTGAAGTTATAATAAAGACGTATGAAACTAACGAAAAAGATTAGAAAATAGAGGTAGTATGAGAAGATTGCCTCTCAGACATACTCACAAACACCTTCAAGGCATCATTCTTGAAAGCCCTTCTTCAAGAGAGGAGATGTCACTGCAAATGGTTTCTTCGTTTCCGTCTTTTTCTTCCAAACCTAAAATATGGCACTTAAAAATATGGAAACATACATAATAGTTAGGAAACCAAATATGTGAACAAATCTGAGCTTAAACTAGAAAAAATCTATCTTCATCTGGCAAGGTACTCTAGCTTATAGTGAAAACCTAACACTTCATCACAATACCTTCTAAGCACCCATACTACTTTTCTCCACTGCTAATTAGAAACACAACATCTTCTACTCCTCATTCAGTACATAGGTTTAAATGATCTTAAACCTATTGTTGTTGTTGCCGTTATTATTATTATTATTACTGTTGTTGTTATTATTGTTAAACTTGGAGAATCTATTCGTTATAGGATTCTTGATCTTGTTAAATAGCTGAAGAAATTAGGATATTGAAGAATGTTAAAATAATTATGACATGTGTAGTTGTGTTCATATTTTTTTTTGAATCGTAAATCCAAAATGATATAGTAGTTGCACTAATAAATAAACAAATAAATAAGTGATGTTCTTAAGAGTCATTTAACAAGTTATCAGCTGATCGTAAACAACTATTTAACCAAACACAATTTCACAAACTGCTAATACTATCAGTTAATCAAAACAACCAACAGAATACACTGTCATCAACCAGCCAACCGTCAACAACCATTTGAGAAGCACCCTCATTGTAGCATTGAACTTTTCGGTAATGTGTTTTTTCAACTAAGAATTATTGTTATGTTTTTGTGTGTTTCATATTTAGGCATATTGATTTTAAGACACCTTTTTGTATTATTTTTCGCATAACGGTATTACTTTATGTGTAGCTTATGATTTTAAGGTAATGGTATTACTTTATTTAACTTTATTTCAATTTTCAGTCGAGTAGACTTGTATAGTTGTATTCTTACATCCTCTCAGAATTCTCTAGAACTCTACACCATCTTTTCGTTCGTCCAGTTAAAGGTTGGAAGCATATAGTTTGTTAAGCGGAAGGGTAGGGGCGGCGCTTCGTCCGCAGGTTTGCAGTGCTGCTTCTCTCGTCGGGCAAAGTGGCAAAGCAGGTTGGCTAAGGGCTTCGGCCGAATTGATTCCTCAGTCGGCAACAACACGCAAGGCGTGGTGATGAAAGGCAACCAAAGGAAGGCGATAGAGGTTTTGACTCAAGTTTATGGAAGGATGGAGATGAATGAACATGATGAAGTCAAGGACAATCCGCGGGACTATGATCGGTTGGACTCGAAGGTAGATGTCGAAAGGTTATTGGTTCGTCCCCCTCCAGAACCGCCGCCAGAGAAGGAACGAACGGCAAGGGTTTGGAGGCTTCTTTTGATTAGTACTTTTGCTTGTTTCGTTTGTTATTTCATTATCCAGGACGTACGGAATAATTCTTGCTTTGTGGACATTAAGCGTAGGTCCTTTGGTTATTTTTTCATTATTCAGGTTAGGTTTGTGCGTGGAAGCGATAAGGCTTGTACGGTCGCTAAAAGCTTCGAAACTCTCACATGGTCAGCGAATAGTCTCGCTCTTTTTATGGTGGTCTATTCTGTGTCTAGTCAGAGAGTGGGAGAGACGTTTGACTATGCGGAGCCTCATAGGAAGGTTTGGCGTTTCTTGATTGTGGGGTTGTTGTTATCATTGATTACTACGGAGTATAATATAATTAGTTTCCTTTATACTCCCTCCATTTCTGAAACAAGTTCCACATTTGACTTCACACATACTAAGAAAATAAATTTGACTTTACTGTGGAGTGCACTGTTTGGCACTGTTTGACATTGTTTGAACAATGTTTGACACTGTTTTAATGTAGATAATTTGCCAAATAAGGAAATGTTTGAAAGTGGAACTTAATTTTGAATATGCCCGAAAAGGAAAAGTGGAACTTGTTTCAAAAACAAAGGGAGTAAAAAAAGACTTATTCTTTTTGCGTAGCTTATATGTGGTGAACTCGCGGCCCATATATATACCGTGATACCCTAATGAGTGGTTGAGTAATTGTTCCATGAAGTATCACAAGCTCACAACTTGCTGATATGTTTGAGTTTGGGAATGTTTTTGCAAATTATATCAACTCATTTAATAGCAAAAAAACAAGTGATTATAATAATTACTTCTATGAATGTATTAGAACTTGAGAAAAAATATTTAGTTGGAATGGTTGTGATCTTCATACTAATTAAGAGCCCATTTGGTAGCCATGATTTTTGGCTTTTCAGGCTTATCAGCCAACCTTTTCACCAAACACGTAGCTTCTGATTTTACGCGCTGAATTATGTAATAATAAGACTAAGTAAGGTTGGAGTTACTTTTCTGACTGTATTAGCTGAAGTTACCGTGTAGAGGATCATTTTAGCTATTTTTTCATATAATTTTTTCTTTAATTAATTAATAAAATATATTTTAAATATTTTTTTCCACAAATAATCAAAATCAGTCAATAACTCCGCCATGATATAATTTTTTTGGTATCATACCTGTCCCAAGCCAGGATAAAGGAGGAGGGTGTTGTGGTAGGCGTGTGACGGCCAACAGTATCACCTAGTCACATCACATGACATGAATCGAAATATGAAAATCGATAATGCTAGGTCGTCACCGGTAAGTGACGCGTCATCCCTCCGCCTGGGGGTGGTGTCAAATATGCAAGGGCGCGCTACACTTGATAGACCTGGGTGTGGTGATAAGAATGCTAAGGTTGCTAGGTCGCCGCCCAGAAGCGGCGCGTCATCCCATTGCCCGAGGATGATGTCAAATATGCAAGGGCATGGTGGGGTCCGAGATAGGGCTAAGAACAGAAGGTGGAATGCTAGATTGCGTTTTGGGTAATGGAATGTTGGGTCTCTTACAGGGAAATCTTCCGAGGTAGTCGAGGTTATGAGGAGAAGGAATATCAGCATTATGTGTGTGCAAGAAACTAAATGGGTTGGAGAGAGAGCACGTGAGATTAATCCCGGAGGTTTTAAGTTGTGGTATTCGGGGAGAGATAAGACTAGAAATGGGGTAGGCATTATTGTGGAGCGTGACTATGTTGAGGATGTGGTAGAAGTCTTCAGGAAGAACGATCGCATCATGAGCATTAAATTGGTGATAAGAGGTGAGATTGTGTCTGTGGTAAGTGCCTATGCACCACAAGTGGGATTGGATGCATCTACAACTCAACAGTTCTGGGAAGATCTTGAAGACGTGGCGCGACGAGTGCCAAGGGGAGAGAAGTTGATCATAGGAGGTGACCTCAACGGGCATGTGGGCTCGAGTCGTGATGGCTTTGAGAATATTCATGGCGGACATGGTTTTGGCACTAGGAATATCCTATGTTTAACTTGGTTTAAGAAAAGAGACTCTCACCTTGTAACCTATAAAAGTGGAGCTAATAGTACCCAAATCGACTACTTCTTAGTACGGACCACTGGGAGAACTAGCTACACTGATTGTAAGGTTATTCCAGGTGAGAGTGTTGTCACTCAGCATAGGATGCTTGTGCTTGACTTTCGAGGTAAGAACCATGAAAGACAAGTTAAACAACAAGTGGAGCCAAAGATAAAGTGGTGGAGGCTAGAGGGAGATCTTCAACAAAGCTTTACACACAAAATGGTCGGTGAAGATGTATGGCGTATTGATAATGAAACACAGGTGGATGATGTGTGGTTATCAATGGAGTTGACCATTAACAAAGTGGCAAAGGAGGTACTTGGAGAATCTAAAGGATGTCGACCACCTAAAAAGGACACATCTTGGTGGAATGATGAGGTGAAACAAGCCATAAGGAACAAAAGAGATTGCTACAAAAAGTTGGGGACAAATTGGAGTGATGAGAACATAGAAGCATACAGGGAGGCTAAAAGACAAGCAAAGAAAGCCGTAAGGGAAGCACGGGGGAAAGTGAACAAGGAGTTGTATGAAAAGTTGGACTCTAAGGAAGGAGAACTAGATACTTATAGACTTGCTCGTCTTCGTGATCGCAGAACTCAAGATATTGCAAAAGTTAAGTGTGTGAAGGATGTTGATCAGAGGATATTAATGGACGACGGAGAGATAAAAGAGAGGTGGAGGTCATACTTTGATACACTATTCAACGAGAACAAAACGCAAGATATCGGTGATTTGTCCATACCAGATTGTATGGTAAACCGTGATTTTGTGAGAAGGATCCAAACAACGGAAGTTAAATAAGCTCTGAGGAAGATGGGACGGAAAAGAGCAATGGGGCCAGATGGCATACCGATCGAGGCTTGGAGAAGTTTGGGAGAGAGAGGCGTCGAGTGATTAACAAGTTTCTTCAACATGATTTGGAGAAACAACAAGATGCCAACGAGTTGGAGGAAGAGTACTCTTATCCCTTTATTTAAGAATAAAGGTGATGTACAAGAATGTGCCAACTATCGAGGGATTAAGCTTATGAGTCACACCATGAAACTTTGGGAGCGAGTGATTGAGCAAAGACTTCGAAGGACTGTGAAGATTTCAGAGAATCAATTCGGTTTTATGCCTGGTCGCTCAACAACTGAGGTTATTCACCTTCTTCGTCAACTTATAGAGAAGTATAGAGATGCTCATAAGGATCTGCATTTGGTGTTCATTGACTTAGAAAAGGCATATGATAGGGTACCTCGAGAAGTTCTTTGGTGGGCCTTAACTAGGAAAGACATATCACACAAGTATATCAGCATCATCATGGATATGTATGAGGATTGTACTACAAGTGTTCGTACTAGTGTAGGGAGGACTGAAGAGTTCCCTATTACTATCGGAGTGCACCAAGGATCGGCCTTGAGTCCTTTCTTATTTGCCATAGTCATGGATGAACTTACGAAGTCAATTCAAGACGATATACCGTGGTGCATGATGTTTGCCGACGATATTGTATTGATTGATGAGACGCAATCAGGTCTTAAAGAAAAGTTGGAAGTATGGTGACAAACATTGGAGAATAAGGGTTTCAAACTAAGTCGGAGCAAGACAGAGTACATGGAGTGCAAGTTTGGTGGAGGTAGAAGTAGTGGTAATAACGGAATTACTCTGGATGGTAAGGAGATACCAGTCAGCGATATGTTCCGTTACTTGGGCTCCATAATTCAGAAGGACGGTGAGTTAGATGGAGATGTATCCCATAGAATCAGAACAGGGTGGATGAAGTGGAAGAGTGCGTCAGGATTTTTGTGCGACCGAGGTATGCCGACTAGACTGAAGGGTAAATTTTATAGGACAGCAATTAGGCCTGCATTACTGTATGGCGTAGAGTGTTGGGCGGTGAAACAATGTCACATTCAAAAGATGAGTGTGGCAGAGATGCGCATGCTGCGTTGTATGTGTGGGCATACTAGGAAGGACCGCGTGAGGAATGAGACAATCAGACAAAGGGTGGGAGTAGCACCTATTGAAGACAAGATGCGGGAGTCGCGCCTACGGTGGTTTGGTCATGTGCGTAGAAGACCGAGTGATGCACCTGTTAGGCGAGTTGAGATGTATGGAGAAGAGACAGGGAAGAGAGGGAGAGGAAGACCCAAACAGACGTGGGTTAGGGGAGTTCGAAGTGATATGCTTCTTCTGGGGTTGGATGAGGGCATGACTTTGGAGAGAACTAAGTGGAGGGCGGGTATTCACGTGAAGGAGTGATTTTGATAATCTTTTTCCCTCATCTTTTTTTTTCCTAGTTTTTTTTTATCCTTGTATATATATATGCATTATTTGCAGCCTTTTTATTTTATCATTTTTATATATAGTCATCTTTTTTATATTATCTTATCATAATAGCTTATCTTTTTATCTTTATTCCTTCTTTTCCTTTTGGTTGTGATATCATGTATCGATTCATGTTAGCCGACCCCAATATCTTTTGGGACTAAGGCTTGGATGTTGTTGTTGTTGTTGTAATCAAAATCAGTCAATACAACCACTTCCACCAGAACTTCGTAAATTTCAGCACAACCAGCCAACACAACAAATTTGGGTCTTACCAAACGGGCCATAAATTTTGTCTTCAAAAAGTAGCTAGGAAGACTACATTATCAGAATATTCATGTACTTTTGGATAGTTTTGGAAATTTTGCATTTAAAGTTGGGAAAAATAATAAAAATACCTCAAACTTTGAAGGCGTGTGAGATAAATAACCCAAACTTGTATATGTAATTTAAATACCCCAAACTTTATATAAAAAGTTATTTTCGCACCATTATCATGATTTATTTCTTTCAAAAATATAAATTTTTTGGGTTAATTGCATAATTTAAAATAGCAAATTAAAAGTGTTGCAATTATATAGATTTGGGATTACATTATTTATTTCGCAATAGAAATTTAGAATGTTAATTGTGTTTTCATGAATTCTAAAATATACTCCGTATTAAATTATGCAATTAACACCATAAACTTACAATTTAAAAAGAAATAATACTTGACTATGGTGCTAAAATAACTTTTTATATAAAGTTTGGGGTATTTAAATCACATATGCAAGTTTGGGGTGTTCATCTCACACCCCTTCAAAGTTTGGGGTATTTTATTTATTTTTCCCTTTAAAGTTTTATTCACTTCATATTCATAATATGTGGTGCATTTGTATGTACTTCAATCCATTTGATGTCATACTTTTTTAAATGTATTTTGTTAAATAAAACACAATCAAAAGCCATGTCAAAACTAAATTTCATTTCCTCATATCTTTCCTCTTCTTCACAAGTACTCCGTATATAAGAGTATATTTTTATATGCTTGTACTTCAAGGAATAGTGTTTATTATATACTCCTTTCGTTCCATTAGAAGGTTCTCACTTTCAATTTTTGGACGTCCCATATAAAGATTCTCATTTGCATTTTAGGAAAGAATTAACAATCTTAAGTGACAAATTAATCATTAAATATTAAAAATAATACATTTACAACATCACGGTTATCAATACTAACTACATTATAATATATACGATAGAACTTATTAAAATTATTTCTCAAAATATACTCGAAATACTTTATATAATTATTGCCTAAATAACTGTGTCGTTTTGCTATGGGAACCTTCCAACGGGACGAAGGTAGTATGTACTTAAAGAGTGCATCTTTAAATAGGTGTGATTAAATGTAAATGAAACATATAGTATAAGTTCATGAATTAGAAAATAATTCTACGTAACAAAGAAAGAATTTTACTCCATAAAATCTGCTAATATCTACTTCTTAATTATGACATTTCTGTATGTTATGCACTTCTATGAAATGGATTATTATATTTGAAAAGGTTAGAGTCAGCTTATGAAGATCATACTTCAGGCAAGGACGGATAGTATTAGCTAATAATATACTCCAAACATGGGAGAACCCCAAAACAAATTATTCATAAAAACTTACTTACAATGTGAGTTGAAGTAATAAATCGTATCTTTATCATTTCCAATAATAAAAAAGGAATACCGAGCATGGGAGATTTTAACAAAAACAAAACCTTCACGGCATGCAGGTTAGTCGATGGTATATTTGTGAACAAAATTTGCAAAATTTTTGTTCTAGAGTTGGTATAAACTATACACAAATAATGTGTACATTTGGAGCAAAGCAATACTCCGTATTCGAGAACGGATATTGAACGTAAATATTCAAGGGAAACGTACCTTGGCACACATTTATTGGATAATGAAAAGTTATATATGCAACACCATCAAATGTGTGCCTATAGAAACAGCTTTTAGGATGTCAATATTTGTCATGTTATCTTTAATCCTAAAATTGCCTTCAGAGGATGTTCATGGATGAAGCAATGCCTCTTAGCTCCTTTGCAATGTCCGAGAAAGCCGGTCTTGCTTTTGGATCAGAACACCAACACCTCTCCATCAGATGTCTCCATGCAGGGTGACACCAATATGGAATTTCAGGTCTTAGACAGCCTTTGATTATACCACCTGCAGTGAAGTGGAAGCAGCAAATTAGGACTAAAACCATAGAGGTATGGAAACTCGATTTCGACTCCACTCTTCAAAACTATGCATATACGCTACGCTTCGCGTTGCTGAGTACTATTTTCCCAAATTGATCCTTCCAAAACTCTGTCTTAACCTGACCAGAGTCATGCCCCACCGAGATCACGCCGTTCCACTAGTCTGGTACCAAACAGTTTTTTAAGAAAGATGGCTTACAATGCTTCCAAATAAAAAAGTGAGTTGTGATCATCAAAATGACTAGCGAGGATAAGTGTTTATTTTCAAAACTGATGTAAAACGGATTTCAATTTGCAAATACATGAAGAGGATGTCTAAGTATTTGGACTTGATGTTAACCTAAAACTTCAACCGGATAGAAGGAGCAGCACAACATCTAACTACGTATATTTTGGTTTCTATCTTTATACTTGACCAGTTTGGATGACTTAACACTGATTACAACCCCCTCCATATACTCCTGAACTCTGAAACATACATATGATTTCCTCCGTTCGCATATTTGAATAAGGTTCTGCTCCAGTCAAGAGTTCCCACATGACAATTCCAAAAGAGTATACATCAACCTGAACAACGGAAAAGCGAGATGAAATGACATGTGAAATTAGTTGGTAGCAAGGTTAACCGAAACGTTCGAAAATGTTATTGAAAAACATCAAACCTTCTCTGACACCATGCTCTCGCAACTCAGTAGTTCTGGAGCCATCCATGGTATAGTTCCACGCACTCCTCCAGAAACAAGTGTACTTTGTTTAATCTTTGACAGTCCTAGATCGCCAATCTATAGATACGAGGAGAACAAGGACTGTGTGACATGACATACAGTTTAGGAGAGAGTTTATGTTACCCGTAAGGTTAGTGCCTGCATGGGCTCGAAAGCCTTCTGATGCACTCACCTAGTCAGAGAGTGGTCTATAACTTGGAAGCCATGTGGGCATTAACCTTACGGCTAACATGAACTCTCCCACAATTTAGTAACACAAAAAAATTATAAATTAAATTAACTGACATTCTAAAATTCGAGCTTCTAACCTCAGGATTAAGGGGCTAGTAATTATGATAATAAGAAAGAAGCCCTTCCAATACTGAGATTAGAATTCATTACCTTGCATATTGGGCGCAGAGGATCCCTCATATTGACAAGGATGTTGTGTGACTTTAGATCGAAGTGGATAACGTTCTTTTGGTGCAAATACTCCATACCAAACGCAGCATCCAATGCTATTATTAACCGCTTGCGATAATCGATGGTTCTGCACATCATATCATCACCTTATTCCCTATTATACGTTGGGAGTGTGACATGCAACTTATAAGATCAAATATGTGTTGCTTACAATGTAAATTAATGGTTCTATACATGATATGCGTTACACGGAAAAAGGATTAAAGGATATGATATACACCATATATAGCTCAGGATTTATGACAAAATAATATGATTGATCAACCTGCCTGACTTAAAAGATACACTAAGAAAAGGAGTTGATTCAAATAATTAACTTCATGGAGTTGAGGAAAAAGCTAATGATAAAGTTCTCTATTTTCCAAATTCAGAAAGATCGTAAAGTAAAGCGTATCGTGTTTTCCGCTATAAGTTTTCAATTTTTCAGAAACTGGTGAACTTTTCATGTTTGGTAAAGAAACACTAATTAATCCCATGTGGGAGGACAACAAAAGCATTCAACAGGGACAACAAATGCTAGAAATGGTTGAATATGTGTCCATACAACTTGTGACCACAGAAAATAGGAATAAAAGTTTTACCCATCTCTCTTTCGTAAAACTTGTTTAAGAGAGCCATTCACCATGTACTCGGATACTGTTTCCAAATTGTTCATGGGACCATCTGTAACTACACCATACAATGCCACTATGTTAGGATGATGAAGACCACCTAATATGTGAGCTTCCTTCCAAAAGTCGGCAACCTATATATACAACAAACATGATCAAATTCTAGATAAAATAAATATGCATCCCTAATAAATTCAAGAAGAAAGCTTCCCCTTGAGAATCTTTTTTTTACTACTTCTCAAAAACATAAAATAGGTAAACAACATGTTAGCATATCATAACAAAGTCTAAATCTATTATTTCGAAAAATATGGAACAGTGAAACTTACCAATCGATCCTCCATTGTATCATCAATGAAGCAGCTTGGCTTTAGCCTTTTAATTGCAACATCGGAACCCTTCCATTTTCCATAGTAAACTGTTCCATAAGTTCCTGATCCAAGCTCTTTGACATATTCAAGTTCATACTTATTTATCCTCTGCAACTATTCGGAATCTCATAAGAGATGAACATAAATCAACTGCAACCTATATATAGTAAGATACATAAAATCAATTCTCATATGGCTTTCCCTTACCTGAAGCCCACCATTACCCATATGAGCACAATATAGAAGAACATCAGCTAGAATTGTACCATTTTTCTTTGCACGTGTATTTGCCTCCATATTTGCACCCTCAAAGACAAAAACAAAATTTCATCAGTCAAAACTGGTCTTCTAACCTCAACTTTTTGAAGGAGAATATATGTACATACTAAGTATTTGGTAAGATACCTTTTCATCACAGCTTAAAACGGAAGGGGATTTGTCCATTATCTCATCCATTAGCTTTTGATGAGCATTCTCGACCAACAAAGTAGAAGAAGCTTGAGTTGATGTTTCAAGCTGATCCTCCTCCATTGTTGCAAGGGAAGAGGTCTTCTGGTCCACATTTGCAGATGATGAAGACAATGACATATTCTGGAGAGCCACCTCGACCGTTGATGAAACTGTCTCATCTAAAGTGTCTTTTTTGAAGATCTCATTCTCAATATTTTTGCACCCAATACGACCATTTATCATTCCAACATATGGTCTTCCATAGTCCCCTCTAAAATTGTGAATTTTATCCATTCCATATAGCATATCTTGAGGATCTTTAGCTTGATGATGAGGATGAACACTTATGATTGTCGTCTCTCTCAGGTTCATGGATCCAAATTGATCATAACATAAACATTGAATTGATGAATTACAACCAGAATATCCTTTTCCAAAATTCAAGTGAACATGCCCCAATAAATCATCACACGAATATTCCTCTGAGACATTTTTGAAATTATCAGCCCTCTCTACAGAATGGGCATTCTTATTACGTTCATACTCTAACTTATTCTTCACATCATAGAATTCACTAACACTCAAAGAGCTTTCACCTTCAGAGCTTAAATCTATAACTGGGAATCCCATCTCTGTGTGCCTAATTTCGCCCTTCAAGAGCTTTACGCCATCAAATCTCTTCCCTAACAATTGTTGCTTCAACACAAGTTTTCTCAGACTATTATCACTGAGTTTCTTTCCCTTTTCACCTCCAAAACTCTGACTTTTCCCAAACCCGTTGTTTTTCCCATTCAAGGGTTTCTTGTGGGGAACTCCATTGATTTCAGGGGAGAAATTACTACCATTATCAAAGCACACAAAAACCCAGAGCCTAGTGGGCTTACCCATTTTCTCGAGCCGGATGAACTCTTTGATCATGGAAGAAACGTCGTCGTCCGATGAAAGCTGAACCAGAGGCCTCTCTTCTTGAGAGCCTGAGAGGTGGTACCTGAGAGAGAACGGCGGAAATTGGACGGCGATGACGCCGTTTGCTTGCATGATAAGGTCTGTCACTCTGGATTTCAGTACAGAAAAGTTGACTCCCTGATCAACGGATATGATCTTAGACTCTCCCCCTGAGTACCGGAGCCTTCCCGCCGGCGGCTGGCGCCGGAATGTTCCGTTGAAGCTGACAACGATCTTGATCTTGTTGTTTAGGCGGACAGAATCTGGGTCTTTCATGGGGGTCCTACAAATTCTTACAGATGAAGATTTAAGAGTTTTATTCTAGAGTGAACTGAGTAGCAGAGAGTGAAGGAAAGTTTATAGAGACGAAGAACAGGGGTTAAGGTGTCTCAGGTCGGTGATACTTAGTATTTAACATATGTGGAGGTGTCATTCATAGATTTGTTGTGAAATACGGAGTACTTTTATTCTTTTGTGTTGAGAGTTTGTGGGCCAAGAAACGTACAAAGTTGGTTAATCGGTTAGTTAAATAAAACACTCCTCATTCCTCATTCAGGAAAATAATTTAAATTACTCAAATTCCGATAGAGTGTGAAATAAGTACTTTAAACTTGCACATGTAATATATATATTCCAAACTTTATATAAAATGTTATATTAACATCATGATCACATATTAACATAATTTTAAATACACAAAATATTTATGAGGATGCAATTAAAATAAAATCCAACGAATGTAATATTATTTGTTTCAAAAATTGAATTGTAGGATGTTAATTGCATTCTAACAAGCCTTGAGGTATTTTAAATTCTATTACTATTCCAATAAATTTGTATTTGTAAAAAACACATAATCCTAGTGCAAAAATAATTTTTTATATAAAGTTCAGAGTATATATTACATATACAAGTTTAGGGTACACATTTCACACACTATTAAAGTTTTGGGTATTTAAATTACATTCCCCTTACTAATACGTTATTCTTGTCTTTGATATTTTTTTAATTTGGACATTTTTTGTGGACATATTTAAAAATAAGATCGTATATTTATATAAAATAGATCACATCAAACTAAATTTCACTAGAAGTAAAATAGATACAATGACATATCTTATCAAATCAAAGACCATAGCAACCATCATATTTAAATCGATACTCATTCAATCATACTCCCTCCGTCCCTTAAAACTTTGCCAAGTTTGACCGGCACGAGGATTAATAAAGTAAAAACTGTGTGGTTGAGATTTGTGCAGAGGATAGAGAATTAACTGGAACCACAAATTCTTTATTTAAAAGGGAAAATTACAAAGTTAGTGAGATATCTAAAAAATGAAAGTTGCCAAAATTTTAAGGGACAAAGGAGTATTAGACAAACTTAAATAAATTTGATATCGAACCTTGTCATAATATACTTAAATGAATTTTAACAAATTAGTTTAAATCAAATTAAATTAGACTAGACCAATTCTAATCAAAAAATGAAAATTTTAATCAAAACGAAGCATAAAGTATCTCTAACAGTTCATTTTAAAAACTTGCTTGCAATTTTAATAGTAATAACTTGCTATTTGAGCAGTATATTAGACAAATATTAACTTTTGCTCGAAAAAGTTAATTAGCCAAGTTAATTAGCCAAAATGAATCGCTAACGAAATATTAGATTTATTATATTTAATTGGATATATGGATACGTCTATAAGCTACGGAGTATTACACAACTACAGATCAGTGAAATTAAGATTAATAGGTCACACCAAATGTTCCCTCATTTATTAATAGTATAATATATACAACTGTACCTGCCGAAAGAGTTAAAATATAACTATAAATAGGAAGTCAAATTTTCATAATTTCAGTAAAAGGGAATTTTGGCAGTTATACCAAGGGAGCAGCCCACGGTGAGCATGCTCTCCCACAAAAAAAACGTGTTACTGTTCACGCACGTGAACAATAACTTTTTTTTTGTTTTGCATTGTCCCAGTAACGGAATGAGTGTAACTCGCGTGTAACAAAATGTAACTCACGTTAATAAAAAAATGTAACAGCCAGCAAGTCAAAATGTAACTTATCTAATATGAATTATAAGAAATAAAACATTGATTTTAATGAAAACAAGGAGTCTAATTGTTCAATTACTTTACTTAAATAGTTTATATGTTTTGTTTTTAATATTAAGGACATAATTTTTTTTAATCTTTTTTTGCCAAAAAATCTTTTTTTTGGCAAAAAACTCATTTTGCTTTTGCAAAAAAAGTAATTTTTTATTCAATAGCAGGGGTTAGCATAAATGGTGAATATTTTTTTTTAATATTAAGCCCATAAAAATGTTTTTGAAAATATATTTTTTGCCAAAACACATATTTTTTTGGAAAACAATTTTTTTTTGCATAACAATGATTCTTTTCTTTCAATAGTAGTAGGCTTTATGTTGTGATGTAATTCGTATTACAGAAAATGTAACCCGCGTTGATTGAAAATCTAATTTTAGTGTATGCAAAATGTAACTTGTTGAGGCAAACTCAAATGTAACTCGCGTATAGAAAGATGTAACTCACGCACAAGAAGATGTAAATCATGCATAAGAAGATGTAACTCCATATAATATCAAATGTAATTATAGAAATTGTCTATAAACATAACTCACACATACAAAAAATGCATTATTCTCATGTCTTTTTCAAATTTAAATTGAAATAAACAGCCTTAATGACTATAAAACACAAAAAACATATAAAAGAAATAAGAAATATATTATAGAAAAAAGTATAAGAATATAAAAAATATTTTACAAAAAAAGTATAATAAATATAAAAAAAATATAAAAAGTAAGAAATAGTGTATGAATATGAAATACAATATACTTATTGGGGAAAATAATAAAAATACCCCAAACTTTGAAGGGGTGTGAGATTAACACCCCAAACTTGCATATGTAATTTAAATACCCCAAACTTTATACAAAGAGTTATTTTAGCACCATAGTAACTATTATTTCTTTCAAAATGTAAAATTTATGGTGTTATTTGCATAATTTAAAATATTTTAGAATTCATGAAGACACAATTAACATTTTAAGCTTGCATTAGAAAATAAATAATGTTACCCTCAATCTATATAATTGCAACACTTTTAATTTTCTATTTTTAAATTATGCAATTAACCCCATAAATTTACATTTTTGAAAGAAATAATACATGACAATGGTGCAAAAATAACTTTTTATTTAAAGTTTAGGGTATTTAAATTACATATGCAACTTTGGGGTATTTACCTCACACCCCTTCAAAGTCTGGGGTATTTTTATTATTTTTCCCATACTTATTTTATGTGGATTAATAAAAATTTGTATTAAATTGGTAATGAAACAAATTAATTCAGTTCTTCCAAAAAAATTAATTCAGTTATAATTTAATTACGTCAAGATAAAGATAAGTAAAAAATCACAAATAATTAGATATAACTCACACATAATTACATGTAACTCGCGCATAAAAGTATGTAACTCGCGTATAAGAAGATGTAACTCACACATCACAAGATGTAACTCACGCATAATAACTTGTAACTGGAGTATAAGATGATGTAACTTCATATATTATGAAATGTAACTCCAAGCTAGAATCAAAATAAACAAACTCAATATCTTAAAAACCTCTAAAAAAAATTAAAAGTGATAAAAAAAATATTATAGAAAAAGTGTGTGCATATAAAAAATATTACAAAAAAGTACATGAATATAAAAAGTATATTACAAAAAAGTATATGAATACAAAAATATTACAGAAACAAAAATAGTGTATAAATATGAAATGCAATATACTTATTTTATTTAGATTGATAAACTTTATGATACTAATATTGACACTTTCAGAATTTAATTTTACTAACCTATTCCTTTATGGAGCAAGAAAAAAATAAAAAAAATTTCTTTATATGGTAAATCATACTACGTAATTTATATGGTAATAGGAAAAAGAAAAGGTCAAAAGGAGATCAAAGTAACTAGTGGTTGGAATATTCAGGAAGAAGTTGAATTGAAAATAAACAAAAAAAAAAAAATTGGATGGGAAGTGGGAATGAACGTGAAAGCAACGGAAAAAGAAATCAAAGCCTAAAGTGGGATCGGCACACCATGCGGAAGGTGGGCCGATCCCACAGTATAATTTGCATAGAGCCGTATATGCTTTACCAACACGATCAGATTCGGGGAGATATTTTTATTTGGACTGTTCCAGTCTCAGACAAAACCAGATCAGACTAGACCAGACCAATTTAGATCAGATCAGATAAGACTAGACCAGACTTGAATAGTTGTAAAATACACAGGGACTAGACATTTATCAGATCAGGCCAAACCAAACCAATAAATTTTTGTCCAAGTAAAAACATCCTAATGATACGTTGACCCGTTTAATAACTCAAATTTATTTATTTATTTATTTATTTATTTAGTTAGTGATTATTTATTTATTTATTTATTTATTTATTTATTTTGTCAATCATTTTTATAAATCACTATTTTCACTCCTCAAAAGTTCAATTACATGTTAATCAAAATAAGGGATTAAGAATGTTTTCTTTTGGACTGAAATTTGCTAGTCTGGTCCGATCTGATCTGGTCTGCTTTGTTTAAGTGTGGTCTGATATGTACTAGTCTGGTTTGATAAATGTATGATCTCTATGTATTTTATAATTGTCCAAGTTTGGTCTGATCTGCCCTGTTTAAGTCTGATCTGATGTGATATATTTACATCTGATCTTGTCTGGTTTGGGACCGTAAACAGTCTTAAAGAAAACATCTAAGTACAACACAAGTTTCATCATACTTCAAGTTTTTTTTAATGATATTTGTTCACTATTGGTTCAGAATTTTAATTTGAGAGTGATATTTTGTGATGATATTCAAATCGTGTTTTTTATTTGATATCTAGGGCATCCGTTTTAACAGGGGTGGACCCATGAAAGTCATCTTGGGGGTGAAAATATTTTGGAGAAGGGTTGAAAATACTTTTTGGGAGAGCAAAAATTATTTTTCGTATACATATACACTAAAAAAAATTGTTTGGAGGTGGTAACCCCTTGGGTCTCTACTACGGTCCGCCCCTGCTTTTTAATATCAGATTGTGAGAACTTTTTTATTGGTCTCCAAACATTATTGTAAGGTTTAGATTTTTAATGTATTAGAAATTAGAAATCGTTCCAATCATGTACAACTTGTATGAATTCATTTTTTATCCTAAAAGAGCGTCCATTATATTAAAATCAAAAACACATCAAAGATAATGTTCAAACAGAATTTACAGATTCAATCGTGAACCCTAGGAGTAGACTTAGAGTCAGCCACCTCATACAAATTAACATAACTCGCAAAAACTGAAACGGTCAAATTTAGGTTTAAAATGATCGGAACCGAAACCCTACCTATTAAAAAAACTCCAAAAATCCAAACATTCAAACCGAATCTACTCGTAGAATAAAGACAATTGCTACTAAAGATAAAATAATACGAGTACTAAAATAAAATCTTTCCACAAAGTTCATACACCCTCCGATTCGGACATTCCAATGGAGGTGGTTCCAGAGGATGAGAGGAGGACGGGCTCTTGCAATATGGGTGAATACCAACTCCACCACCATTGGAATGGCCGACCAAGACTTCACGATCAAGCCTTGATATAACCTCCCAACCGTGCCTCATTCATCCGCCAACGCTATCTCCTCCGACGTAGTTGCAATCGCAAGCGTTAAAACACTTAAAATCAGTATAATCTGTCGCTTCAACCCTATATTGATAGGGGCGGCGAAAATCTAAACCCCTACAAAGAGGGAATACTGACGCTCCTATATATTCATTAGATTCAGCCAATTTTAACATTATTCAACTGATTTTATATTTTGGAAGACAAATCAAGTATTAATCTATCGTCATTGCAACATATATCCTAAACATAAATTAATATATTACATAGAATGATACACACAAAAAAGGATGACACTCCATCTCTGAGAGTGCACCAAAACCGACCGGGCAGTTATCCGGAGGATGTAAGTCGAATTTTGATCTCACTTTGATGGAAAGAGAGTGAGGTGTTATCTCAAATCATTGTTTTGGGTTGAACCCGAGACATATCTCGTGTGACACTCCCTTCCCATCAGGTAAGCTATGATATGTATAAAATGATATAGAAAATTTTATGGAATGGTGGTAGTATTTCGTTTTTACAAACACAAACTTTAAAATATAAGTTTTTATGGTTTTTTTTTGCACCACAATACAATCGACTATGAGCTAACATCCAACCGTTAATTGTGAAACAGCATACACGTAAATATGAATGTGGTTTAATTAATTAATAGTCTAAACGCATTTTTTGACCTATATCATAAAGAAGATATAGTGGCAATACTATATTAGGATGTTCTATCCATCTTAAGAGATGAGAATTTCAAGGGCGGTTGATTCCACTTTATATATCGGACATTTGGACGGCTCCCACCTTATTTTGTGGCATATTCGCATTTTATGGGAATTAATTAATTAAGCACTTATGTGTGAATGTGATGCAAAGTACGTATTCATCGATGCTGTTTCTTTATTCTTGGTCAAAGTTAACGATATTATATTAGACCTTAAATTCTTTCTTGGATTGGAGGGTTAATAATGAAGTTCTTTTTGTTGAAGTATTTGTCGATTTTAATAAACTAATATATAAAGGACTAAATTATTTCTCTCATAATTAATGAAACTTCAAATTTTAATATAAACAATCACTACTGAAACTACAGATGGAGTGATGAACTACACATTTCCTTATTATAGAAAACGAAACAAAATAAATGATTATATTTTTGGTGCCCCATGGCCCATACGTTATAACTGTCAAATCAATTTAGAACAAAAATAATATTGTGTTTGGTGCTGATCAAGTTTAGCTCAATTAGGATTCAACTCAAGGATGAATAAATGTAATACTAGCTGATTAAGGGGCGTAATCAGAAGTAAAAGATGGGGAGGATCACGCCTCGAAATGCAACCCTTTAATTTAGTAAACGTCAGAGTAGTTTCCTCCATCCACAAAAAGTTATGTTTCTTAAATTGTCACCTATGTTATAAGAATCGGATCAGTAAATGACCCGGATAAATGATTGAGTCACAGGTCAACCCGAACCCAACGGGTCAACTCGGTCAACGACCGACAAACGCGATCAACGCGGATGCATATAATTATATAAATAATTAAATTCATAAATAGAAAACATATATCCCTCCATAATTTAATATTTATATTACGATGCAAGTATTGTAAAAAAACTATTGCATTAAAGTACATTGATTTTAACACACAATTTAAAATACATTTGTGTATAGGTGGATGATAAATACTACCTCCGTCCTAAAAAGAGATGCAAATTTGACTTTTCTTAGTCAAACAGTCTCGTTTTGTTCACTTAATTTGGATGTCAATTTTTAATTATGTTCTAATTTGGAGTTTGTAACTTTGAAGATATTTTAATGTAGTTTATGAATATGTAAATTTTAATTATTAAAAATTGAATTAATTATCAATACGGAAGGTTGACTTTTATTATTAGTTGACCAAAAAATGTTGACTTTGCAAAACAAATTGAGATGGAGGGAGTATGAAACATTATACCAATTATTAAAAAAAAATAAAAAAATAAAGATGGCATACATAATGAGGATTGAGGAATTATATAAATAGCATTTGTTTGTATGTATTATAAATTGTACTCCGTATTATAAATTAGTTCATTAGCAAACTAATCAATTAAGGCTATTATAATGTGCCAATTATAATGGTACAGATTAAGAATGTATAACAATAGCTCATTGGTTGGGAACACATGTGCTACGGTTGGCGTGAGTTCGAATCCCGTAGGCCGTAGCCTACGTGTTTCTCCAATTTTTGGCATTTCTCCAGTTTTTGGCATTTTCCGAGTTCGGAAGTTGGAACAGGTTAGGTCCGTCGCAGGTCTCACCAGTTCACTGGTTAAATCCGGTTTTGATGACATTTACGGTTTGATGCCCAACCGGACCGTATAATTGGCCAGTTGACCAGGTTCCGGGTCAGACCTGCCGGTCCGATTCGAGTCTTACAACATAGGTTGTCACTAATTCTAAATAAACTTACAAAATTACCCAGCCAGCCCAACATATCCTCAAAGTGCTGTGAGTGATCTGGGTGTGGGTCACTCCATAATTGCTTAGATGTTTTAATGGTCAACCCCACCACCTCATTATGTATAACACATCCCAAATAGCAGATTAGATGTACATGCTCAACCCAAGTCTTGCTACAGATAAGAATGTCATCAAAGATTACAAGGACAAATTTATGGAGGAATGACAGACATATCTCGTTCATGAGACTGGAATGGGGAAGGGGTATTGGTCAATCTGAACGACTGAACAGCATAACAAGGAATTCAAAAAGACCACGGTGTGATGGGTGTGTTATGAATGTTGTTTTTGCAACATCCTCAGCTGAAATGTCTCATGATAACCAGAGCGAAGATTCAAATCGGTAAAAGAATTGGATCCATGCAACTCGTCCAAAAGTTTGGCAATTACACAAATTGGATATTTATCCTTAACCGTCTTGGAGTTAAGTTCTCAGTAATGTACATAAAAGCATCAAGAGCTGTCATGCTTTCATAAAAGCGTCAAGAGCAGTCATGCTTTGTGACCAAGAGCACAAGAGATGATAATGCAGAATGACTAGGCTGAATCATTCCCTGGTGGAGCATATGAGTGCACTGCCGCTCTATCTTAACGGTATGCCTGTTGGGGGCTGAAAAAGGTCCAAAAATTGTAGTAATAGATCATCCAGAAAAGTTCATTCTTTTGTCATGCCGAGTGCCATTTGGAAGAACTTGGGACTGCCTGTTGACAGCATCATTCCACTATGGAGCCTTGCCAGAGTAGGGATACGATCACCAAATGTAGGGATGCCTTGGTGTGGTAGACATGGAACCTGTTTGGCCAAATGTTTCATAAACAAAGTTGTGAGTGCTGCCTGAATTGATCAATACTTTAACATTCATACCGTTAAGAGCAGGCCGAATTTGCGCTGTGGACGTGATCCAGGCCCTATCATGGCATGAAGTGCAAGTGCAGGCTGAGGTTCTAGGATTTCCTCCAATTCCTGTGTCCTTTTTTTCTCATCAATATTTGTCATATTCAGTCTTATTGTTCTCATTATAATAAATATTTCAAAGTAGTTTTGTAATACTATATTAAATGTTAGTACAAAGTTAATGATAATTATTTTTAATTTAGTCAAATATTACAATTTTATATCCCTTGATCTAGAATAAATGTGATACTGATTTATTATACAAATCTTTACATGTTTATGTAAGACATTTTCATAACACATGTGGCATCATACACGCATTCATCTAAAGAAATAGAGCATTCATCCTACAAGTGCTTGCTACACAAGGCCAAACCCCAAGCAGTTAAGACACTTTTGAACCCTGCAAACAAAACAAGTAGGCATTTTTAGATGGCAGACACCAAAGCAATTAATCTCAAATTAATTGAGGAAAAACAATATAGGGGCGATGGAAAATAATTTTACTTGTTTCCCTCACAGGTTGGACAAACACATGGGTTAATCACCACTGGATCATAGAGTGGTGACCATTCTATTGTACCCTTTGATTTGCATAACTTGCACTTATAATATCCACTCCCTTTGCATACCCCACAGAGCTTTCCATGTTTTTCCTAGTTGGCCATTTTGGAGATTCAACAAGATTAGCAAAAAAAACTTCCCCAGAATAAATTAGTCATAGGCTTATAGTTTGAAATTCTAAAAATTATACTATGAACAATATTTTCTCTGTTTCATTTTATTTGTTTTGAATCATTTAGTATTACTTTGTTTAATATGGATGTGTTCAATCAGATTTCTCTACTCTTATTTTCTATAATATATTCTGACATTTTTTAGATTCTTTTTTTTTTGTGTGCTTAATGAAGTTTTAATGTAAATTTTCAACATATTCATTTCATTTATCAAATCTGAGTTCATTATTTCAAATACAAGTTGAAAGTAACTTGTCAAGCTGCTAAAATGGGATAGGTGGAATATTTCCCAAAATAGGGCTCATTGACTCCTAAAACATGAAGTTTTACTGTTTTTATTCTTTTATTAAGAATATTTAAGTACCTTACTATGGGAATAAAACATACTAGTAGTTAGTTATACTTTTAAACTTTGTCAATGTTTCAATTCTATTCTGGGCAATTTCTTAAGAAGGGACCACTTATGGTTTGTACTCAACAGGGATATACCGATATAGTAAAAAGAACATTGAAATAATATAAACAAAACCCATTTGGAAATTCCATTGGCCGACAACTGAAAAAGATCTTGTGGAGGAACTGCAGAATATGAAACGAGATTTAGAAAACATGCTTACTCTTTTGAGGGCAGAGTTGCGGCGAAGAATGGAACCAGCGACTGATCCAACAGTAAAGAGAGCGCCTGCAAATACTGAGGCGCCAACGAGTAACGTCCGCCCTAGTTGATGCACTCCAGTTCCGGCCATCTCACTGGTCTCCAAGCTGAAGCTGCTGAACTTGGGTGTTTTACCTTTAATTCTTGATTCTTGATAATGTCTTCTAGTAAGCTCTTTTTAAAATCTTTAATTAAAAATGGAGTATAATACGATAATTAGAAATTGCTGTGTTTAATGCAAAACTATATAGCTAAAATAATTTCCTTCTTCTCAAAAACAAATTCCTTCTTCTACTCAAAAGTGCGGATAGTTAATAATAAAAGGAACCTTTATTTCCAAAAGTAATGCTACGTACTAACTTAAGATCAATTACATAGAAGCCCAACTATGGTTTGCAATAGCAGAACTCTCACAAATCACATGATTTGACCCATGAAAATCTATATATGTTTCTTGACCTCGATGTTGAAACAAAACCCGATTGAAGGAAAAATCGCTACACAAACGAACCCTTGCTGCCAAAGGTTTTGCTCTTAAGTAAAACAAATGGTCAAATGTCTAAAACTTGAAATGGGACTAGGTGAAAATTTTAGAAGGTTAGGTCACCCTTTCAGTCTTTCAGACAATAGGGAACCAGAAAATAAGTTCATAGGTTTTATCCCTGAAAACTTCACTTAGACTGTTACACAACTCACCACAATTTCTAAGAAAAAAAATTGGCATTTAAGGTGGGAAGGTCAATAATACAGCTGGTTTTTTAAAGAAGTTCTAAACATAAAATAATTGCTATTTCGGGATGCAAGGGCCAATGTTTAACATGAAATGATACTACTGCCAGAAACTTAGAATACAATCCAATTTAGAACCAAACAAATCAACTTCTATAATGTAAAACAAAACTTACGCACACCCTGAAAATGAAACCATAAGCTACCCTCTATTCTAATCAATTAAGAAGCTGGTATGAAAGGAAAGAAACGTAGCATCTCTAGTTTTTTTTTTGAAAGGGCAACTCTGAGGTTTAAAAATCTGTCGTTTTCTTTTGGGGAAAAATGAAAATAATCGAAGAATGTCAAATTAACTTACAAGTTTGAGCTGTTGATTTAAACCGCGTCCGAGAGAAAAAAAATCTATGAGAAGGACCGAAGGAGAAGAGAAATTCTTTGGAGAGAAAGCAAAGAGGATGTATGATGCCCATTATAACAGTGAATGTGAGTTATGAGCATAAGATGTTGTACATTTTTATTAAATCATTGTACTTCTTTTTCCCACTTTTTTAAGGATGATTTATTTTGGACTGTAATTTGTCGGTCTGGTCCGGGCTGTTCTGCTCTCATCTGGTCTGTTTAAGTCTGGTCCGGTCTGTTTAAGTCTGGTCTGAACTTGTCTAGTCTGAACTGGTCTGGTTTGATCTGGTAAATGTTTGGTCTCTGTGTATTTTATAACTGTCCAAGTCCGGTCTAGTCTAGACTAGTCTGTTTAAGTCTGATCTGGTCTGTTTAATATTTTCATAAAAGTATAAAATTTATAAATTATACTAGTTATACCTACACGCGATGCGCGAGGGCAGGGGCGGAGCCAGGGGGTTAGGGTGGCCAGCCGACCCCGTTGAAAGTTTTAGAGTACAGAGCTTTGAAATATCTTCGATTTGATATATTATGACTATGACTAGGGGTGGACTCGGGTCCGGGCCGGGTCCGGGTCGGGCCTAGGGACCCGGGACCGGCGCGGGTAACCACTGGGTTCGGGCCGGGCCGGGCCCATTATCAATTTTTTTTTCCTCTTCCTAATTAACCCCCCTCCCACCCCCAACCCCCCAAACCACCCCAAATGGCCCAAAAAAAAGAAATCAATTTTGGCCCGAACCGGGCCCGGGCCCGGCCGGGTCGGGCCTTGTTTTGGGTGACCCGAGCCCGGACCGGTCAGTGACTGGCCTACCCGGACCGGTCACTGACCGGGCCACCGGGTCGGGCCGGGCCGGAACAGTACCGGTCCCGGGCCGGTTCCGGGTCGGGCCACCCGGCCTGGGTCCATCCATAATTATGACCCTCGTAACTCATTACGAATAAAAAGTTATGACTTCGAGAAAATCAACACTATCTAAACGTAAAATCGGCAAAATTTGATGCATACTATAGATTATTTTCCCAAATTTTAAAAATAGGGTATAATTCACTCGATACTTAAAAACAGAGCAAAGACAGATTATCTTATTGCTATGAGTGCCTATTTATCTAAACTGCATATGAAATATTCAACTCGGACATTGTTTAAAAACGATCCACCACCATTTTCATTCTGTATATAGGTTGAGTTTCCACCCCCTGAGCCGTTTTTCTGGCTCCGCCACTGCACGAGGGGGTAATGCCCAATTATAATTTCTGTGTAGTCATTAATTTTAGTAATGCATTAGAAGAGTAGTCAGTATGTTACAACGCTAAATGTAAGAGTGAGGATTTAGTGAAATGTAGTATGGTTTATAAAATAGTGGGGAAAGTCATGTTAAGAATTATGATTTAAGGGTGGAATGAACATGCTAAGCAAGATAGAAATTTGAAGATTCAGAAGTGGTTCAACTTGAATGAAGTGGTATTGAAGGGAAATGCTATGGAGGGATTAGTCTCTATAAATTAATGAATAGAAAACACACACACACACACACATACTTGCATATATCGTAGATATTTTAAAATACAGACTTAGTGCTCAGGAGCACTCCATCCAAACTGATCCTAAAGAAAGAACTTTGTCAGTAAGCATTCATTGTCTATCACATTTTACTACCGTACTTGTTACCCTCGTTTAGATACCCTGTCTAAATGAATATGATTTCTTCTTATATTATGATTTTTAAGGAAAATTATGTATGTACATGATTCATTGTTGTCCGTCCAAGTTTCACTCTTTTTCTGTATGCTGATTCTTCCCATGCAATTTGGCTTACAAAATACAAACCCACTTAACAAACAACATAGTATTGACATGGTTAGATAACAAGTTTGAGTCCTACAGACTATGTACTTTAAAATTGTAATAGGGTCAAGTTCTTTTTGGATTGTTTCCAACTTGCTATTATTTAAAAAAAATCAGATTAAGGTGAACAACTTGCTCTTACCATTAGACTTACCGTTGGACTATCTTTACCTTTAAATAAAAGTTTACTATGAGCCTTAAGAGAACAGATTTGCCTCGCAAAAAAAAAAAACAGATTTGCCTCACAAAAAAAAGAACAGATTTGGAAGAACACATATTAAAGGATCTTTCATATAAATTAAGAGGAAAAAAGAATGCATTGTAGTTTCAAAATTGGTGAAGGACCTGCATAATCCAACACTCAGGTTTCAGCTTTTAGCAATTACCTCCAATATTTGCTTAGTTTTTATACTTCAACTAAGTTAATCATACGAAGTTTCACACGCTTGTTGTAACTAGCCTGGTTTTGTTGTATAAATTGTTGAATTTGTTTAGCGTACTTAGAAAGGTATTGCCGAGCTGCTACAAAATCCTCTAAAAAAAAGAGGCCACCTATTTGATTTTCTCATCCCCTTGCCACATAGATATATATGAACCGTGAACATTAAGATACGTTTTTAAGGGAGGTACCGAATTGTATAGTTGTGTATAGAAGTGCTAAATGGCAGTTAGTCCACTTCGCATTTTATACAGGAAAACATATATGACCTAAAATTCTCATATTTTAACTGCTACCCTATGTAGCACGGAAACTCTCGGGAAAGAGTATGTTTCCCATTTCGGAAACTTTGGGAAACTCTTTGGAAACTCTCCAAATAAGCGTTTTTTGAGCAAAAGTTGACGTTTCCCGTTTCCCGTTTCCTCATGATTTTCGCGTTTCCGTGCGCTTAGCTGCTACCTAATCCCTTTTACTTGAGAGATAGAATAAAATATTAATTATTCACAGTTCCAACACCCATTTTGAGAGGACTTTAAGTCCATGCTTCAAGGGCTTCCTCTTATTTGCATCCTCTAAAGAAATGGGCTCATAATGATAGATTTGCATAAGCATCAAATTCTGCTTTCAATGGCATTTAGTGGCTTTGTAGGATGTAACTTATAAGATCAAGCTAAACATGCTTTCAATGGCATAATGAGAGTAATAAACATATTTAATTAACTCTTTCATAACTGAAATTTTATCCAGCGAGTTTCTGAAGGCACAAGTAGACAAGTAAAAACAAAATCAAACTCCATTTCTGTGCAGTTTTTTTGGATTGATATCATGGATTAGAAACTGTTTTATCAACATGACTTAGAATTTCATTGTGACATGCAGTGTTGTATAGATGATTAGGGTGATGATGAAACAGTACAATGACAATCAGGGCCGGCCCAGGGGAGCGGTGGGCAGCCCAACCGCACAGGGCCCAAAAATTTGGATGGTTCAAAAAAAATTGTCTATAGAAAATATAATGGATATTTTCAATATACTGTAGCATCACTAATGGGTGAGAGTGTGAGACCTTATCTCATTCCCCAACCTATGACTGCAGCTTATATCACCTAAACTAGAACTCCAATAAGAGAGAAAGATGAATAGAAGGAGGGAGTCGAAGAGAGAGAGTCCATTGTCAAGCAGAAAAGGAAAGAAAGGTCTGCAACGGTCCATCAGTCTATGGTGATGTTGATCATGGAAAGTGTTCAACATGGACTTGGCTTTGTCATGTCTACGATACTGAACTTTCACTTGATTCTATTAACTAACCTATAAGCTTGTAACATTAAGGTTGGCCATTAAATCCACCCAGTTATCTTTTATGGAATCCTACACATAATATTTTAATGTATTGTTCACATTTTACTTGTCAAGAAGTTAATAAAAACATATTTGGTTATAGATGCCAATAGAAGAAATAAGTGCAGGATAAAAATTTCACAAATACAAAATCAATATAGCCCAAGTATTGTCCAAATTAAAGACTCACATATTTCCTACGTGCAGTGGTCTATCATTTGGAAACAGAATGATGAAACTTAGACAACCAGAAGATAATGGCAGTGTCTACTGGTATTACATTGAAAAACTATATCTTTACTAAAATGTAAACTTTAAAGAAACAAGAACTCACCTTATATCTAATGGCCTCAACAGTGCCCCAGACAACACCTGCAAAAAAAAATACTATCCTCCGTTCTTTAGTAGTTGAAACAGTTTGACTTTCACGTTTGCCAACGCACAACTTTGACTGTAATTATATTTAATTACGTATTACTAAAAATTATAAAAAATTAATATTTAGAAAATTAACATGAATAGAATATTAATAAGATTTTATACATAATTATTTGATTATAAATATTAGTAGAAAATCGTTGTTAAAGTGAGATGTGCGAATAGTGCAAAAATTCTAATGTTGCAACTTTTAAGAAACGGAGGAAGTATAAAATTATGGATCGATGTTCTGCAAAAATAATTAAGAATGAGTTTAAACAACTCAAGATGAAGTGTCATTGGAGGGCCACTATCATTGGTAAAAAACATGATAAGAAAGGTCGGCGGTTGCTTGATTTGGAAACACACTCAGAACGGAGGATATAAGTCCAGTAAGATAATAGGATTTGGGGCATAATATTATTAGAAAACATCAATACAAAACCCCTTGTTCATATCGCCTAGGATATGAAAACAAAGCTTACTTCTCTCGTAACAAAGTCAGGCCCAGGATATGAAAAGGTGTGGAATCACATTTAAGTAAAGTGTAGAATCACATTCGATATGTGCCCAACATGCAAATCATTTGCGCAAAGTATCTAGTTCTTATAGACATAAAGAAGTACCCTGTATGTATGAAGATAGTTTGTTGAACCTGTCCTGAAACATGGAAGTAAGCAAAAACGATATCCAAGCTTTTCAGAAAGAATGGAACATAGACTTTTTTTATTAAATTCTTAACATATTCTCATAGATATTGTACAATAATAATATTTAGAGATTATGAAGCAGTAATTCAAAGTTGACCCAGTACAGTTTCAGGGACCAAACGTCTCTTTCTCTCTTTTTAACTCCAGAGTTGGATCTTTGAGCAGCTATTGATAAACCTAACAATAATAAAATAGTTTTGCACAGAGAATTAACATTAATTACTTATTTTTAAGAAAAGATACGAACTTTAAGAATTTTATGATCTTAATGATAACAAGTCTGTAAAATATTTCAGTTTAATAATTTCATGTATCACTGGAGCTAAAACAAATTTAGATGTAAACATATACATGTCGAAACAAATATTTCCCTTGCAAACTTTATTAACAAATTATGTTGACTTCTAAAGTTTAGAGACTTTAAGGAAAATATAATCTAAAATTACTCATATCAGAAAGTGTTGTTTCTGAATGCTATTTGTAATGTTTTCGTCTTGCTAACACTAGTTTTAGGAGACTTCTATATAGACTGGCCAGTGTCCAGGGAACTATAACTCACTTGTGTGATGCCCTTTCTATTTAGCATGTTCAAAAACTAATTTATTTCTTGATGCCCTTTCTATTTAGCTTGTCCAACTTTAGGAGATAAGTTTGAGTCAGATTTGAAATCTCATGGTATTGATGAAAATCGATACCTAGAAAAGCAAAAATCTACTTACAAGCTCCGAACAAATCACCCCATATTGTATATGAGACATGCTAGAGTCAAAGTAATATATGGAAAACCAAACTAACTATTTCACTAAATGATTGAAATAATATATCAGGTGTAGAAGAAGATAAATACATGACAAAATACTGTAGAGAATTTGATCTGAAGATGTTTCTCAGCATATGAATTGCAGAGTTAGGACCCTTAACTTGAAAATGTGATTAATATATGCAGAGTTATTTTGCATAAGTACTGTCTCGACTTAATCAAAACATGCCTTTCAACTTTATCACCCAAATACTCTTGTGAGGAAGGAGATGAGCATAGCAGAGCAAAACCCGGAGAAACAGTATGGAAAGAGGGAAACGACGGGAGCTAGAGCGGTGTGGTTAGGGGCGCTAGAAATTCGAAACCACCCGGAGCTCTAAAGTAATGGAACTTCAAGTTCCCTAGCTTGCGATGACATTTCATTAATCCCCGAGTCCGTTCGAAATCAGGGTTCAAGACCGGGAGCTATTAACTAAATACATCCAAACTTTTAAGATTCACGGACTTTTAAAAATTTGTCACTAATTACTTATACACTACGCTCCTGTTTTCAAAAGTATATTTTTTGTGCTATCACAAATTCACAAGACATGAAGCATTTGATTTTTGATGCAATGGATTGTGTATGTCTATGCTTCATTAAATAGATACAAACTTTTTTCTTCAGCTTGCTAATAATAAATACATGTAATGAAAGTACAATGTATATTTCATTACCTAAATTTTATTTAAAACATTAACATGTTGGAGGAAACTGGCCGGATAAACCTGCATAAAAGCGTTAGAAAAATAATATAGCTCGAGTCGCGTATACGCTGTCCTCAAGAAAGTATTTCCGACTAGCGAAAATCTTTCCCCAAGATAAAACGAGCTCTTCGGCTTATGCCGGTAACAGAACAACGAGATTAAAATAAAATTAATCCAACAGAGTTGTAATATATATATTAGGGGATGTTCAACTCAAAAGTAATTTTTGTCCGACTACTAAGTACGAAAGAGTAATATTTTCCTTGAGAGCAAAAACGATTGAAATCTGAACGCTAAAAAAACACAGCTTTTTCTCTACGCACACATGCATATATATAATATGCTAGCCAAGGCAACTTAATAATATGTAGTAAAAGCTAGAGCTCACAAAACGGTTTTGACATAAGCTCAATTGAATTTGTTCATTAATGCAATGTTAATTAATATTCAACAAATGATCAAAAAATGTAACGTACCATCATTATTTTGGAAAATTGATTAAGCTTAAAATGCTAACCAAAAGGAATAGAATAAATGCATGTGCAAAAGTTTTATTTGTAAAATCTAATTAAATTAAAAAGTGAACAAAACATTTAAAACAAAAAAAACTTTATTCATTTGAAATACTCTCAATTTTTCCAACAATCCCCCACATATTTCAAATGAATGTTTTGAAAATAGTTTAGAAAATTTCTGCTGGATTAAAGGAATGAGACTTTAAGTTTGGTGTCCGTAGACTATGAACCAAACCGAGACGATTAAGTCTTAATAAACCGAGCTTTTGGTGAAACATATAGTTTCTTGAACCAACAAGCTACTATTGGTAAATCAGGGTCTTAACGGTCGTGTCTCATCCTGCACAATTTCTCGTTATTACGCCGTTGTGCGCCGTAAGGCCATGCGCGTGCTTGGTGTTCATGAGTGCTCTAGAAGTTTTGTCATGCTTCATAGAGGCGGCCCTACCTCACACTCATATAGGTGATATCATCAAGTGTGTACCGCTTTTGCACACCACCATAAAATTAAGGGCTATGATAATCATTAAGAGTTTTTAGCTCACCCTCTCAAAGAATGCGGTTTCTAGCCTATATCACACATCATGGAAATGGGCAATTTTAGTTAGGCTGGCAGAACTAAATGGAAGACTTGTTATTACCCATATGAACTTGCTTCATGGGATCTCCAATCACACAAGTTGGGTTCCCATCCCCATTTGTTTCAAGGTGACACTAGTCCCATTTCCTTCGATGTTTCGGTTATCATTTTTTTTCGTCCTAGGGATTCTGTCAAAGGAGTAGCTAATTCCTTCTGACCTCACAAATTAATGGAAATAATTCCATTCTCAAACATCACTACACCACTTTTAAGGGTGAATGGATATTCACTATTTTAACATATCTGATATGTTAAAATACAACAGATGTCATCCTTGTATCCCGATAATACAACGGATAATTCTCAATAAGAAATAACATCGATGTGACCCCTCAATACATCGGATAATTCTCAATAAAATATATACCATCATTGTATTATTATAATACAATGGATAATTCTCATATAATATCATTGTACCGCTCTAGGACAATGGATATTTCTCAATAAAACATATCATCGTTGTATTAATAGATTACAACGGATACTCTCAATAAAAAATACCATAATTAATGGTACATCTCAAATATCTCAATAACTGCCTCAACGCAGTCCAATGATCCTCACTTGTGTTATTAGTATATTGGCTCAATCTTCCGACAGCATAAGCTATGTCGAGCATCGTATAATCCATCAAGTGTAATAAACATCCAATAATTTGGGAATACTCATATTGAGCCTCACGATCACCTCTATTTTTTTTAAGTGCATATGAAAGTCATAAAGGATACTCACGGGTGTGACATTAAAATGTCCAAACCTCTTTAGAAGTCTATCAACATAATGTTCTTGAGAATAACATCATCATCTTTCCTTGTGACTTTCATATATACCCAAAATCATTTTTGTTAAACCCAAGTCTTTCACACTAAAAATTAACATATCATCAACATACAAGCAAATTATAATGCACACACCGTTTTTACATTTAGTGTATTCACACTTATATCTACTTCTCATAAGTGAATAACACTTCATCAAAATTTTCACATTTGTGTTCCTAATCAGTAACTACATGACCTTCTGGTTGCACCATATAAATTTCTTCCTCTAGTTCACCATTTAAAAATGCAATTTTAATATCCATTTGATGAATAAAAAGTTTGTGAATAAGTCAAAAGTTCATCATTAATAAGATTAATAAGGTATGAATAAAAATCATTTCTAAAGGATTTCTCTATCCTTGGCCTCTTACTTCTTCTCAAAGGAGAAGGTTCATCATTAAAAGAATAATTTTCTTTTAATGGATCACTATCACTAGAGGGTTCATCATTAAAGGTTTTATTTCTTTGTAATGGGTCACAATCACTATATGGCGCAATGATCTTGTATTCAATTTTCAAGGAAACACATTGTCTTAAAATTCAGCATTTTTTGTTACAACAACGTATAAACAAATAATCACACATGCATCATTTAGTGTGTACACATTCTCCAAAAACGGTCACATTAATAACATCAATAATATAGCATAAAGCATCATCATGCAACATTTTGGAAATACTAAGCACAAAAAGTCCATTCTTACAATGGCCAATTCCCACAAAAACGTCATTTTTGGTCATAACAGAATTGTCACAACCAAAAGAAACTTTAACCCCAACTTTTCCCAAGAGAGAAACGGAAATCAAATTAGTCCGAATCTTGGGCACATGAAGCATATCATTTAGTGATAAAGATTTCCCTGATGTGAGCTTCAGAAGAACTTTTCCTTTTCCATGCACCTTAACGATTTTAGAGTCCGCTAGGTACACGAGTTCTTCACCATCTCCTATAATAGTATAGGAGGTAAGAGCATTTTTGTTTCTACAAATATGCTTGGTAGCCCCGGAGTCTACCACTCATTCACATCATTAGTTTTACAACTTTTGAGAAACAACCGCAATAAAATAATCATCACTACAAACCAAGTTTAAACTTGATTTTGGTGGGTTGTTGTTTTCCATAGTTGTCATTTTACCACTAAATAAAAGAATAACATTTTTCTTAAAAATTGGTGTTAAAGTATGGCTTATAGTAAGAAAAAATGTGAAGAGAGTAAGACTTACACGTAGAAGACTTTTGTGTGCGTTTATCTGATTAATACGGCTCCCCATGCGGGTGTATCACAACCTACTTCGCATCACATATGTAGATATAACATAGCCCCGACGAGTGCGGCGGCAACGCTTTGTGAGATCATATGTGCAGGCATATCCGACGCAAAATACTTTCTTGAGATTGTTGGAGGAAACTGGCCGGATAAACCTGCATAAAAGCGTTAGAAAAATAATATAGCTCGAGTCGTGTATACGCTGTCCTCAAGAAAGTATTTCCGACTAGCGAAAATTTTTCCCCAAGATAAAATGAGCTCTTCGACTTATGCCGGTAACAGAACAACGAGATTAAAATAAAATTAATCCAACAGAGTTGTAATATATATATTAGGGGATGTTCAACTCAAAAGTAATTTTTGTCCGACTACTAAGTACGAAGAGTAATATTTTCCTTGAGAGCAAAAACGATTGAAATCTGAACGCTAAAAAAACACAGCTTTTTCTCTACGCACACATGCATATATATAATATGCTAGCCAAGGCAACTTAATAATATGTAGTAAAAGCTAGAGCTCACAAAACGGTTTTGACATAAGCTCAATTGAATTTGTTCATTAATGCAATGTTAATTAGTATTCAACAAATGATCAAAAAATGTAACGTACCATCATTAATTTGGAAAATTGATTAAGCTTAAAATGCTAACCAAAAGGAATAGAATAAATGCATGTGCAAAAGTTTTATTTGTAAAATCTAATTAAATTAAAAAGTGAACAAAATATTTAAAACAAAAAAAACTTTATTCATTTGAAATACTCTCAATTTTTCCAACATAACATAAATATCAATTCAGGTGTATAAAACTATTAAATCACTCTTTGCATCCATCATTAGCTATATAAATGATATACTATCTATGCAAAACACATTTATTAAAAAAATTATCAACATAAATATTAAGTTTTATTGGACATTTTTTAAAAAGCACATGCTAATGATCAAATTAGATGAGCCAACTTACCATTTTGAATATTCCAAATTACACCAAGTGCATTGAACTCATTAATTGAATTAAAGGTTGTTTTTCAACTAACTATATACGAATGATTTTATTCGTTACTCATTAAAGATAAAATAAGATAGTAATTTAGGTGAAACGGCGTCCATTATAAATATGTACAAGATCGTTGAGACCAAGAGCATTAAGATACAACACGTTCCCATTTGTTATTTAGTATAGTTAATTTACATATTACCAATGGCTAAAGGATCAACCATCAATCTTGCCTGCATTTTTTTATTTGTTCTCATAGCAACGGGTAATTTCTATGCTATTATGTTTCCTTTCTTTAAGGTTTATTTGGTGATCTATGCATGATTACCTAGTAATTTAAATAATCATTACTCTCTATAAGAGTTTTAGTTTGATGATCTTTAACTTTTTATATATATTGGGCATAAATTTTGTGTTAGTAATTAACTCCATATTTGTTAAACAATAAGTAAAATTTTGTTTCGTTAAAATGCACGGGTGGGTGGAACTTTATCAAGCACCGTATTGTGGGATGCATCATAACCTTATGAGCTTAGGCAATCTATAATTCCTTCATTTTTTTTTGCTTTTTCACTTGCTACAACATTAACATAACAAGTGGTGCTGTTTTAGAATGTTCTTATAGGGGCAGTGCAAGGGAAGAAATAAAAAGAAGAGGCACAATAGCACCAACAGGCTTTCGAATCAATGGCGATGGAGATTACCCTTGCAACGATGTTAGCGAATGCGATGATTATTGTGGTTCTGATGGTTTTGCCATGTGTGTCAACGGTGAATGCAAATGCAATTGTCCTAATTGATAAAATTCTAAGTCAAAAGTTTTAATAATAATGTAGAAAGGGGTGAACTTCAGGCCAAATTAATACAATTGATGATGGAGTTAGGACTAATCATTCCAAATCAATCTGTTCTCTTTTGCATTCCCATTTTTAGTATAATGTACGAGTTGTTCTATAACATAAGAAAAAATAATCATTTTCTTTCAAATGTGATAAAATACTTACAAATATTGTGTCATAAATATAGCAATAAGAAGTAAAGATAATCATTTAAATATAGATTGAGCATAATCATCATAATGAATATAATAAATCTTTGAAGTAAGCATTTAATACTTTCACATGGATTTTTTTTTAAATTTGTGACTCCTTGATATTCTTAATTTTGGACTCATGTATTTGAAAATAATTCTAAGCTATAGTCCATTACAAATGTTTGAAATCAACTTCACAAAAGAGATATTTTAGATTTCAGTCTAAGTGAATCTCAAACACAATCTCTAAGCGCACAAATATCTCCAATGTACTTTTACATTATTGTAACCATTAACATATATATTAAATCAATATGTTTTTAAAACTATAACTATAGTGGGACCACCACATTCCCAACAAGAGCCTACTTTCTTATCTTTCGGTTTCTTTTGAAACTTGGAACCTTTGGTGAATTTCCCGGGACGTTTTTTATTTTTCTTAGTCCCACTTGACTGTCCCTCCTCCATAACATTTATAGAGGAAATTGGAAGGCCGTTCTTTTTACCATTGTCACCCTCACACAACTTAATGCCTTCTTCGATTTGAATTCGGCGACCAAGTTGCTCCATTGACAAATCCTCCTTTTTGCGTTTGAGACTATTTTTCACTTCCTTCCATGAAGGGGATAAATTGTCGATTATTGAACCGACCGCAAAGGTTTCATTAACATGCATGTTATGAATCAAAAGTTGATCATACAAACGTTGAATCTCATGAAATTGCTCCATGACCGGACGAGAATCCACCATTTTGTAACTATTAAAGTTACTAATGAGAAATTTCTTACTTGAAATATCTTCAGTCATATATTTGGATTCTAGAGATTCCAACAACGTTTTAGCATATTCAACATTTTGATACACATCAAAAAGAGAATCGCACATACCGTTCAAAATGTGCCCACGACAAATGTAGTCGTCATTATCCCACTTTATGCGGCGGCGGCTTGTCTCCAACGACTCGTTTTCTTCTTCCTCGGGCGGCCTCGAAGTACTTAACACCTAGACCACTTTCAAAGTAGTGAGCAGAAAATGCATCTTTTTCTGCCACCTCCGAAACTCCACACCTTCAAACTTTTCCAATTTTTGAAAATTGGTGTTGATGATATCGCGTTGAGTAGCGGCCATATTTTCAGATTAGTAAACTTTTAGATTGTTAGAACCAGGGGTAATTAATAGTATAAATTATAAGGGTGTAGAAATATGGCAGGACCAGATATCACTTCTAGTCACGTATATAATACGCTTTCCTAAAAGTTTACTATCTACCCTTATCACAGTAACCGGGTTACAAGATAGAACTTTTGGGATAAAAAGAAGGTGTATGGTGTATTTTAGTTACCGATAAAATAACACTTAACAAGTGATTTGTATATAAAGTAATCTAAGTATTTTAGCACTATTACTTCAGTTAATAATGATAAAATAAGGCAAAATAAGTGAGCAAGTATTTTGTGCGTGTTCACCCGCTCAAATCCCTCTTACTCTATTTTATAGAGTAAAGATAATTATTCCAAATAGTCATGACTTTATGAAAGAGCATGTTGCTTTGATCGGTATTGAATTTTATAAAAGGTCAGGAGACTTCCCATAATGACTATTCGTAAAGTTGTGTTCTTTTAATAATAAAATTAAAAGATACGAACATATCATTTGAAGCCAATTCAAAATGCGTGCAACTTTAAAATGCCAAAAATCATTTTCATCTTTTAATAAGAAAACATAACATATGCATGACTATTCCAGAATTTATTTACTATTATTATCATTTCAATTATGTAAACTAAAACAATTTATTTAGTACCATAATTTCATAATAATAATTATAAATAATATTCTTTAGCATTATCTTTAATAAATAAAGCTAGGCAATAATCATTAAAGTAATATTTCAATTATCATGTTGAACATTTGAGCTCCATTTCTCAATAAATTTCCAACAAATCCTAGAGCTCTTTTTCCTTCAAATCTTTACCTTGAACCTCCCGGTGACCTCCAAAACTCTCAAATCACTCTCGAATGCTTCTCAACTCATCCTGATTTCTTCTCAAGCGCCGATGCCGAACTCTAAAATCCTCATTTTGACTCCAAATGACACAAAATTCGAACCAACGTCTGGTAAACATAACTTGAGCTAAAATTGAGGCTCGTAACACCTTAAAGCTAGGAAAAACCATCAAACTCGATCCCAACAAGCATCAAATGCATGTCTAAATACGGACTTATCAGATTCCCCACACTTAAGCTTTGTTTGTTCTCAAGCAAACTGAACATCGGGCCTTACGATAATCACCACACGAAATTAAAACAATTAGCATGCACAAGTAGTTACAGGGATACTCACAGAACAGACAGACTGAAACAAGAAAATTCTTCTCTAAACTACATCTTTGTACTCTGGCTAACTTCAATGAAAAAATTATTCACAACTCCTTTGAAGTAGTGGCAGCAAACACTAATGAACTAGCTATTGATCAGAAGGACTTGTGAAGACGGTGGTGAATAATGGATGGACAAGAATAAAAATCCCTTTCTTTGAGAGTTTTGGAATAATCTGACAAAAACTTAATGCATTCAAGAATTTCAGGGCTATTCTTAGGATCAGGGAGTTCAGCAGGACACAAATTAGGAACTATCATTTAAACATATGCAAAGAGTAGACATGGTGTACAACTAAGCTAAACCGTCGCCGCACATTTGTGCTTTGACGTATACTTGAAGTACGCGGAGGACTAAAGCTAATTTTTGAGATAGCCTCCAAGTTCATTCATTGCGTTTAGTTTTCCTTGTCATGTTGGCATGAGAACGTCATTTCTTTCGAAAGATACCCAAGTCTCATCTTACGCTTTTTGACCGGGGCTCCCATTCCCTTTTTCGCAAAGTAAGAGGTCTAGCTATATTATTTTTTCACCTTTCGGATTTTCACTAGACATTACCCTAGTCTAATCTCGGCCTCACCAATGAAAAATAGCAATTAAAGTTCATTAATTCAGTCGTGAATCCATGCCTACAATGCAATCCTCGAAAGTATCAAATTCCTAAAAAGTGACTGCTCTTACCCCACTTGGGGCAGAGAAACAGTGTCAAAATTGACTCCTACACAAATTACCTAAACTTAACAAATAAATCCCCTAGTTCCCTAAACACCAAGATTATGTCAGAAAAATTCACAGGTAAGGAAACACATGCCATTTGGCTATGCAGCTTAATTAATTGGGTAAACAATAAACGGTCAGGCTCAAAATGGCTTTTCCTAAAGGGCTTATTCAGGTCATGTGGATGATTTGTGAAACGATTCAATGGGTGACTAATGCATTCATCCTCTCAAAAACTAGATTACCGTGCAAGCAATTTAAGCCTAAACACTTTAAAGATGTTCTAAAAGCATAGTCAAAACGCTAGCCAGCTCACAAAGACACAGTTTAAAGAAAAAATTTCAAAAATTTTGACTTGACTTTTCTATGAATATACAACTAACACCTGCGCATGCTAACTCTAGTAATCCCATGTGACAACTACTGCCCGAATGCCCAATTCACTACCCCACACTTAAACATTGTCATCGCCCTCGATGACAAAAAATGTACTATGCACAAGGGGTAAAGAGGAAAGGGTCACGCGTGCTCAATCTCAACTCAAGTCAACATTACAAATAGGCGATTATAAGAGTCGCGGAAACTTTCCTAAGGCGTTGGCCGGTGTAGAACTAAACTAAGTCAAGTGATCCTTGGCACATCATCTCCAAAGCCAGACCCTGAGCTGCAAAAACAAAACACACAAACACAAAAACAGAAAACACCCCGGATTTTTTTTTTCTTTTTTTTCGGGGGTTTTCTTGAAAGCAAACAAACAAAGACAAAAGTGCAGAATTAAACTTGGGTTGCCTCCCAAGAATCCCTATTTTTAACGTTGTTTGTCCGACGATACCTCATATGCTCTCAAATAGCAAAGACTGCAGTGGTGCACTAATAATCAACGTCTCCAGCTTCCTCTCAACAAATGCCATTAAGTGGCGCATATTCTTAAATTCTTGAAAACACTTAGGAAGCACATGGTCTTCTTCATAACCCTCATCAGCACAGAAGTGAAGGATGAAACTTTCATCCTCTTGTTCAAATGTATCACAAACACCTCATTTCTTCGTTCGAATGTACTATGAAAATTCTGAGCACCTCCTCTTGACTCGCTATCACTCTCCATGAATGCATCCCAATTCGTTTCGTCACTCTTCTTATTAATATCCTCCAAGCAGTTGTGATCATTCTACACACAAAAAGAAATATCATTACCAAGGAATGGATCAAAGAAATCCAAACCTAGACTAACGTACGAGGAGTAATCTTGCATGTGTAGCGGGAATTCTTCATCATGGGGATCATCTACCTTGCTACCACTCTCTTGGAGCTCGTGATTATCTTTTCCCAACTCTTCTTCAATGTCATGACTCATCTGCTCCATTCCCTCCTCGTCAGAGGTTGAGACTAATGGTAAATCAAACGGATGGGGAGTTTCTATATGGAAATCACAATGATCTGTGACTTTGTCAGTTACAACTTGTACCGTTCGAAACTTTTGCCTGTATTCTTGGAAAAACAACTCGAGACTACTATAATTTTGATCAAGTTCAACCGTAGGTGGATCTTCAAAAGCATCTGGGAGGGTATCATCCATCATGTTCCCACCATCGCAGTCTGACTCAATCATATGATCATCCATATTGGTCTCCTCAGGTTGGGCTTCTACCAGATGGCTCCTTATGATATTTATATCCCGCATTATGTTTGAAGTGATATGCATCATTGCTAAAGTGCTCTCCCTCGTAATCTCTAGGTACTCAGACAGAGTCTCTGAAAGTGTCTTCTTACACTGATTTTGTGGCTTAGTACTTGGTGGAGACAGGGGAATGGCTGAAACATTTGTTTTTGCAAATTGCGGGGAGCAATAAGTGAGGTATGTCGTTGCCCAGTAAGGATGGTCATATGGAGGAATGGGGCAAAGACATGAATGGTGACCACTTTCACAGAAGGAACAAATGCTATTTTGTTTGAAAGCAATCAACCAATTCCTCAGGACTTTTAGTTCGAATGAGAAATTCCATAATGGAGCCTAGTTTTGTCCGAGAATATTGTGGATAAGGATAATGATTAGGAGAATGAGTTTGGCAGTATTGCGTATTTGGAAGAGGGTAAGAATAGGAAGGTGGAAAATTTTGTGGTGTGGAAGAATAATATTGGTGAGGTGTGTAGAATTGAGAAGGAGGAGGAGGAGGAGTGTAAGGAGGGTATGACGTATATGGTGAATATTCCATGGAGGTTTTAGGGTAAGGAATTCCTCCAGGAATTTCGTGAATGGGTTCATCACATGCCTCTTTGAAAATTACCTGAAAGGTTAGCACAGAAAAATCCTACGGAAAAACAAAAAGAAAACTAACTAGAAAAAATCTCGCTGAAGTTAATTAACCCTTAAAGCCGACACCGTCCCCGGCAACGGCGCCAAAAACTGATATGAGTTTTCTCGCACTTAAAATAGATTGTAGAATAGTGGTGTAAGTACGAGTATCGTCTCCACAGGGACTGACAAAAGGGAATTAAGAATTAAATAAATTTAGCGATTAAAAATAAATAAAATAAATGCGTCGTGCGAGATTTGATTGATTCGAAAAATTAACTTGCAATTAAACGAATACTAAAGCTAAGAGGTTCTTTCTAATTAACGATGAAGGGAATAAGGATTGATTCCGGGGTAACCAGATTTCTGGCAGATCAGGTCTAATTACATGAAATTAATTTAATTGAGCCTAGCTAGTCATTACTAAGTTCTTACCGCTCTCGCGGCGTAGAGTACAATAATTTAGGGGACCAGGCTGATCTCTCATGCGACAGGATCCTAAATTATTGCCAAGACGAGCGAGCTTACGGCCCCTTAATCGCTACTAATCTCTTAGCGAACGATTAAGTGTGTGTGAATGTGTCCTACAATAAATTAGATCTCTCTTAACTTATTCTACAAGCAATTGTAATTCTAGCGCGCGTTCTAGGTTACAAGAGATATCAATTAAATTATTCAGACACAAAATTAAACGGCATTCATGCAATTAATCATCAATCCTAAATCCCTAATTAAACTACTCACAATTCATAATTGAAGAATCAACAGAATTGGGCTGAATAGAATTAATTGTCATTAATTAAAAAGATGGAACTTACAAAGAATCCCAAAAGATTGATCAACAAGGCTGAAAAGCTCTCTAAATTTCGTGTTAGGCACTCTCTCTAAGCTCCCCCCAAAATAAGGGTTTACAGGCTGTTTAAATAGGAAAAACGGGTAAAATTTGAGGTGAATTGGGATTTCCGGAGGCAGGCACGGTGCCAGGCACGATCGTGCCTCCGGAGAAAAAACGCACATTTTGGTCGGGCACGATCGTGCCTCCCTCCAGGCACGATCGTGCTTGCCTGGTAGTAGCTCCGCGATGCTTTCTCTTCACGCACGATCGTGCCTGACTTTGAGGGCACGATCATGCCTTTTTAATTTTCGAATTTGGAAATGCTTCCTTCACGAAAGTTGTAGATAATGAAGTCCTCTATCCACACAAATTTGCCGAATTGTATTGGATTCATCCAATCAAGAGATATAATTAAAACGGTGGAAGGCATCATTCTGAAATCGCAGCAGAGATCATCTGACTTTATCATCTGTTTTAACCTTCTTTCTCTCTGATTCTAGCAAAGGTGTCTTCATATGATTTGTAGCTCCTGAAGTTAGCTTTCATATGGACTTTGAATAGTGTACATTGAATGTTTCTACAAATAGATATGCTTGAACGATTGGCAGAAGGTCATCCTGATCGCCGATTTCAAGCTCCATTCATCTTCTTTTGATCTGTAGTCAATCCTAGAGCTCTTTTTCCTTCAAATCTTCATCTTGAACCTCCCGGTGACCTCCAAAGCTCTCAAATAACTCTCGAATGCTACTCAACTCATCCTGATTTCTTCTCAAGCGCCGGTGCCGAACTCTAAAATCCTCATTTTGACTCCAAATGACACAACACAAGCCCGATAAACATAACTTGAGCTAAAATTGAGACTTGTAACACCTTAAAGCTAGGGAAAAACATCAAACCCGATCCCAATACGCATCAAATGCATGTCTAAATACGGACTTATCGGAGGATAAACCCGTTCCCATCAGCCACGTAGGCCTAGCTCAGCTCGGCTCCAAGGGCCTAAGCTAAAGAGCAGGTACGGCGAGTGGATGACAGAACGAAGAAAAGGGGAATCCCCAAGAGGATAAACCCGCTCCCATCAGCCACGTAGGCCTACCTCAACTCGGCTCCAAGGGCCTAAGCTAAAGAGCATGTACGACGAGCAGATGATGGAACAAAGAACATGGGAATCCCCAAGAGGATAAACCCGTTCCCAACAGCCACGTAAGCCTAGCTCAGCTCGGCTCCAAGGGCCTAAGCTAAAGAGAAAGTACGGCGAGCGGATGAAGAAACAAAGAACAGGGGAATCCCCAAGAGGATAAACCCGTTGCCATTAGTCGCGTAGGCCTAGCTCAGCTCTGCTCCAAGGGCCTAAGCTAAAGAGCTTGTACGGCGAGCGGATGACGGAATGAAGAACAGGGGAATCCCCAAGAGGATAAACTCGTTCCCCATCAGCCACGTAGGCCTAACTCAGCTCGGCTCCTATGGCCTAAGCTAAAGAACAGGGGAATCCTCAAGAGGATAAACCTGTTCCCATCATCCACGTAGGTCTAGCTCAACTCGGCTCCAAGGGCTTAAGCTAAAGAGCAGGTAAAACGAGCAGATGACGGGACGAAGAAGAGGGGAATCCCCAAGAGGATAAACCCGTTCCCATCAGCCACGTAGGCCTAGCTCAGCTCAGCTCCAAGGGCCGAAGCTAAAGAGCAGGTACGGCGAGCGGATGATGGAACGAAGAACAGGGGAATCCCCAAGAGGATAAACTCGTTCCCCATCAGCCACGTAGGCCTAGCTCAGCTTGGCTCCAAGGGCCTAAGCTAAAGAGCAGTGTAACACCCCCAAATTTCCCACCCAAAAACACTTTGAAATAATACTTTATTATTAATTTTATTTGAAAACATCATAGTTGTGCAGCGGAAAATTCAAAGGGAAATAGGGGCGTTACCGCCACACTCGGTTCTAACCTAACCGAGTGCACATGCTAATCACCTCCAAAACAATTTAAGCTCCAAACAATTATTCACTAAGGATCTTGAAAGTATAAGTTACAATGATTTACTAATTAGGTGTTCTAGCGGAATCTCTCTTGAATCAACATCGTCATCAAATAGATACTCAGGTCTTATCTCCTGCACAAATAAAGTATAGAAAGAAAAGAAAAGCAAAGAGACAAAAATTAGCCGGAAATGCTAAGTAAGTCCCACCCAACCCCGTAAAATAATCAGGTTTGGTAAATATATACGTTTTTGTAAAACCATTTGGGAGGAAAAATCTTTTCAAAACATTCATATCAACCATAAGTAAAACAATATTTATAATAAATTCTCATAACTTAATTCATAGGTAAAATAATAATATTCCAAATCATAATAATTCCAATCATTAGAAAATGTAATAAAAATTCTCATAAATATTCCAAAGCATATATCATATACACAACTCCAAATATCCATCTCAAAACTCGCTTAAGCACTTTATCACAATCCTAAAAAACACATAATCAATGTCCACAAATATGTTTTCCAAACCAATATCACAAATATTTGTTCTTTAGAAATTCACAATTAATAAAATGATTAAGTATTTAGTCAACTCTTTAACCCAACTCTTTAAGAGTAAAACACCAAAACATTTGATTTACCTCAAAATAGCTTTATAGCTAATTCTCCTAGTTCATTTAGAAGGGCGGTGCTCAAGCGTTATCTCGATTCTTGAGCCCAGTGATCCATTGTTTTGTACGGTCACTCCGATCTGCTCTCGGTACCACATCTCCTCATTAGAATCTAGACTTCTACCTTAAGTGTGCACACCCCCTAAAGGGATTCCAAGCCCTCCGAGTAGTATGAAGTCTAAGTAGTTCTGACGTCAACGTCTCCCTACTCCAAATGGGATATACTCCCTAAGTTCTAGGTTCAAAGACCCTTAAGAGAATAGGTACTACTACTGCTCTAATAAAAAGGGATTTGATGACCAGTTGTTCGGGGTGGTTACCGAACCCTCCAAAATTCATTTAATTTGTTTCACACCTCTCAATTCAAGTAGTAGTAGTCCTAACCCTCCCTCACCATTAACGGACGTGAAGGTGTCCCGACACCTGCGGATTTCTCCCGCGGTGCCCCAATTATGAAAACAGTCTTTTATCTTCTCTTTTCAAAACTCAATATTTATGTCTTATAGACATTAGTGTCACCATTAAAAATATTAACTTTTCTTTGTTTTCTCAAATTCCAATCAAAAGTTCATATCTTTCAAAATACGCTAAAATTCCCATATATTTTCTCAAAATCCAATTTACTCACAACACCACCAAAATATTCACCATTAGAAAAATCTCCCAAAATCATACTCCCTCCGTTTCTGAAACAAGTTCCACCTTTCCTTTTCGGCCAGATTCAAAATTAAGTTCCACTTTCAAACATTTCCTTATTATCTACATCAAAACAGTGTCAAACAGTGTTCAAACAGTGTCAAACAGTGTTCAAATAGTGTCAAACAGTGCACTCCACAGTAAAGTCAAATTTATTTTCTTAATATGTGTGAAGTCAAATGTGGAACTTGTTTAGGAATCGGAGGGAGTATACAATAACTTGTATCAAAATCCAATAATAACAAACCAATATATCAAGTACAAACAACTTCAATTTACTCAAATTTAATACACACAATACATTACTCGAATTAAAACATTCAAAATAATTACGAGGCAAAAGGTATAATTTTGGTTGCAATGAAACTTACCTCGAATCGCGATTAATTCTAACCGAAGCTTCTACCTTGATCTTCTCGAGATTCACCTTCTAGAATATGGAAATTTTTGAATTACTAATTGTTGTAGCCCTTTGCTAATTCTTATTCAATTTATGATTTACTTATCCCATTTATATTATTATTATTGTTATTATTATTATTATTATTATTATTATTTTTAGTATTAGTAATTTTCAGTCCAAATTTTGGTCAGCTCAACTATGTAGTTACCGGCCCAGCTAAATAGAAATCCAGCCCATTCATTAAAACTAGGAGCTGAGAAAGAAAAAAAAAATAGAAGGCGCAGGTCGTCTTCTTCGTGAAACGCCGGAAATGAGCAACACGCAGGGGGAACGTTTACCTCGATTGATGTCTGGAATGGAGGTGGTGCACTCTTTCTGGGACGGAGAAGGTCAGAGATGGACTGGTGGCGGCGGCAGCTCCTCCTTCTTTCTCGTTTTCCGTCGTTACGGTTAGCCCGACGAAACTCCGGCGAGCGATATCTCTCTCGTTTCACGACCGTTTTATATGATTCTTTCTCCGTTGGATTCCTCTCACCCGGCAGAAGATTTTGGTTGTGTTTTTAGCTCTGTGTTTTGGGTTTTCTGTAGGGTTCAAAAATCGTATATATATATATATATATTATATAGACGTACGTATTGTGAGAATAATGGAATGGCTTACCCCATATGGTAGCCTTGGGTGTATATTATATAGAGAAGTGTTTAGAGTACATTAGGAAACATAATATAAAAGGAATCCTAATATAAGGAAACTACTAAATAATAATTACTCTATTACACCCCCTCAATCTGTGCAGGGGAAACAACGCGCAGATTGTCTCTAAGAAAAATAAACTGCTGCGGAGAGAGACACTTGGTGAAGATAACCGCAAGCTGAAACTGTGTAGGAACGTGACAAACGATCAAATCTCCATGCGAAACACGTTCTCGAACAAAATGGTAGTCTATGCTGATGTGTTTGCTGCGTGCATGCTGAATCAGATTAGTGGATAAATAAGAGGCCGAAACATTGTCACACAGCAAATGAACTGGCGTGCGAATGGGTACTCCTAACTCAAACAAAATGGATCGGATATGTAGTGTATCCTGGACAGTGTAAGCAATAGCCATGTATTCAGCTTCAGTGGATGAGCGGGAAACAGTAGACTGCTTCAATGAATATCACGAGAGAGGGTAGCAAACAACCAAGAACAAACAGTCTGATCTAATTTCAGCCAATGATAATACTCAGGGTTCATGGTTCGTGTGCGATACAAATCATAGGTATATAATGGCGGAGCAAGTAAGGAACCATCAAGAATACCCAAAAGACCATTAGACACCAGGAAAGACTCAAACTGAGTACGCCAGGGTAAATAATCTTCAACAGCTAGCAATTTAATTGTCACAATAGTTGTGATAGAGGAAGCACCAAAACCCATACCTTGACTGAGAGATGCAAACGAGTTGGGAATCGGCGGGACTTCTCGACGTCCAACCGGGCCAGTGGGTGAAGGCGGAAGAAGACCTGGACTGCCGGATAAAGTTGGACCTCCATAGGTATGGCCTGCGTTGCTGCTGGATTCTCCGACGGCGAAGGAAGGTGGAGGTGGCAACGACGGCATGCTTGGAACAGATGGCGTCCAAGTGAAGATTGGCGGGACCCAAGACGACGGTGTGGAAGAAGAGGAAAACGCCGTTGTGAAACCCGAACGTGGCTGCTCGTTTGAGAGGGAAGACGGCGCCAGCGTGGTAGAGGAACCTACGCTCGGAATGGAAGATGACGTCACAGCGGTGGTGACGTGAAGGCTGGTGGCGGCGGCGGTTTCCTCGGTGGACATAGGATCGAAAAAAAAATTGAATTGTTTTAAAACCCTAGTGCTCTTGATACCATGTGAGAATAATGGAATGACTTACCCCATATGGTAGCCTTGGGTGTATATTATATAGAGAAGTGTTTAGAGTACATTAGTAAACATAATATAAAAGGAATCCTAATACAAGAAAACTACTAAATAATAATTACTCTATTACGTATACGTGTGTGTGTATGTATATCACTGCTACTTTGTGAATGGGAGGAAAATGCAGGTCTGGCTGCTATTTATACTATTAGTTCGAAGTTTCTAGGCTGCAGAATGTATCTTTTCATAATAATCTTTTCATAGTTGGCTTCCGCTAAATAACGTATGTATACGAGTGAATCTACGCATATAATGTAAGTTTCCTTCTTCGTTCTTAACTGAAACTGAGTGTACGCCTATTATTATTAAGAGGCTAATGTTTACATATATACTACTACCAGGCGTTAATATTGTACCGTTGAAATGAGTTAATATGGTATGTGCATGATGTAAGTACGTACATATATGTATAGTTATATTGGTTGAAAAGTCAATTTTTATATACTTGTCATTATTAGTTATATAATGTACATAGTATATCTGCATTCATAATTTAGTGGTGAGTTGAAATTGTACTACCTATTTTGTTACATAATTCTGACCGACATCCTTAGGAAGAAAGTGTCACTTTTGTCATTGAAGTTAAAATTATCTTATTAGCAAATATTATTTATTTTATTTATTCAAATTCTCGGAGTGTCACAAGCAGGTACGGTGATCGGATGACGGAACGAAGAACAGAGGAATCCCCAAGAGGATAAACCTGTTCCCATCAACCACGTAGGCCTAGCCCAGCTCAGCTCCAAGGGACTAAGCTAAAGAGCAGGTACGGCGAGCGGATGACGGAACGAAGAACAGGGGAATCCCCAAGAGGATAAACTCGTACCTCATCAGCCACGTAGGCCTAGCTCAGCTCGGCTCCAAGGGCCTAAGCTAAAGAGCAGGTACGGTGAGCGGATGACGGAACAAAGAACAGGGGAATCCCCAAATGGATAAACCCATTCCCCATCAACCACGTAGGCCTAGCGCAGCTCGGCCCCAATGGCCTAAGCTAAAGAGCAGGTACGACGAGCGGGTGACAGAACAAGGAATTGGGGAATCCCCAAGAGGATAAACATGTTCCTCATCAAGATCATCGGCCTCGCGCAGCATAAGACCAAAGGACAGCATGGTGGTTCGAGGATGAGATGGTTGAGCGAAAACGAAGACCCCTAAGAAACGAAGACCACTGTACGTACTCCATAGTGGCAACATACGGCTTCCATGCTCGGGGCACCTCGGGCGGCCAGCCAGCACATCTGGAACCCTTTGCCCGACAGGAGATTATTATCTTTCACGGTACGATCTGCCCCTCAGCGACATCGTATCCTGCCCACGAACGACTCGTCCATGCCCCCCAGGATGACGACCACCGTCTTATGTAGTACGATCGGACCCTCAGTGCCATCATATCTAGTTCACAGTCAGGCTCACTGTGCAGATAAAGGTCATGATCGGGACGACGGATAACGAAGGATGCTTAAAATGAATTTGGGGAGGAGTATCGTAGCAGAGACAAGCATCTCCACTTCAAAGGCCGAGGGTCTGGCGATAAGCATCATCCACGAAGAGCCTCACGGCTGAGGGCCGTGAGACGGCCAGCATATCCACAGACTAAGCCTGCCAAGGCTGAGTGTATCGAGGTCATGACATCCCAAGGAGAACCAGCCTGGCATCTGGAGTACGAACATCCCAGAGACAAACAACAGAGAATACCCTCCCTCTAGACGGGAAGACGTACGTCCCCAACGGCCGTTTACATAGACGACCGGGTACAAAGATCCAGTGAATAAAGCAAGACATTCAAAGATCCAGAATACAGCAGGCAATCTTCGCATCACGGTCGTCCCCTAAGCCCAAGCTTTCTGGTGTGACCCCTGGAAACAGCCCAATGAAGAGAAGAGGTTCGTCCCCATGGCACCAAACCCGGAAAGAAGATAACTGCATTCCAAGGCCCATCTAAGGGGACGTACGTCAGGAGACACGAAATGCTCATCGACTTGGGAGGCGCCAAGGGCATTAGCTGACGATGTACGTCGGATTCAATTCTACTTCCTTATGTCCCGTGCATGCTCAGAACATCAGAAGTGGGGGACTTGTGTTGGGTTAATGGCCCAATGAGGGTTGGCCCATAAAACCCCAAGGCCCGCCCTACGAACGTCCCCAGAAGGCACGAAACGACGAGCTACCTTTCTGCTTATCCTGGCGAGGTTCGTCTCCAACAGGGTCAGGCCTCAACATAAAGGCCCAGGAGACGTCCGTATTCTAGCATAGGCAGGTGCTTCGACCCAGGGGCAGCGGCTGACGCACGTCTCGCAGGGCCAGCAGGCCCAGCACGCCCAGCAGGAAACAAGAGGCAAGATCATGGGGACGAACGTCCCCACCCCTTGGTGGGAAGCCAAGATCCCAACAGGAAACATGAGGCAAGATCATGGGGACGGACGTGTTGGGCCTTATTCTCCATCTGTTTCACCTCATTCTCCATTCGAAACCCTTGGGTCGCGTGTTGGGTCTGCGGGTTGAAGGAATAAAACTCAACAATATATATATATATATATATATATATATATATATATATATATATATATATAATAAATCACAAAAGTGAATCAAAACATGAAATAAAATGTTCATAAATTAACTCATGAAGGCACTTTTACCAGTTATACACGCAATGCACTGGTGCAGTTTTTACCATAAACTATGCACATTAAAGTACGTATCCCTTAATTAAAATTTTGCTACGGCACCTTTTGATTAAAAAAAACTCATTTAATGCACCATCTAAAATATTACCGAGTACGTAGCAGATGAATTTTGTTTTTTAAAATCTTTTTACTTTTCAATTCCAGACGAGACAAGGTCAAATAGATTAGATAAGATTATGAGACTAGATCAGACTATACAATACCAAAATTCGATAGTTATACAAATACATGAAGACCAAACATTTATCAGAATTAACTAATTATAAACATCCTAAAAGTCAAATTTCGTTCCCGTTTTAATGAAATTATCAACTTTTACTCTATGTTTAGGTAGTGATTGCAAAAATTAAAAAAAAATCAACTTTTGTCTTTAAAAAGCTGAAATGAGTTTTTTTCAAGGTATACTTTCTGCTTAAATTATACACTTGAAAGCTAAAAGTTGAAAGCAAGTTGAAGGGTGCTTTAAACTATTTTTCACACTTTTTACTATACAAAAAACATTTACGTTACCAAACAGTACTAACTTTTATTTTTTCAGAAGCATCTTTTGCTCAAACACTATTAACTTTTACAATTAAGCATTTTTCCCAATATTAATTTAAGAGAAAATTCCCTAAATATGATTAAAAAAATTGAAATTCCAAATAGGAGTAATTTTTGTCAAATTTGACATTATCGCACTTTAAACATAACAGTTTTTTTTGAAATTTAGCAAAAATTATTCCTATTTAAGAAATAAAAACACGACGATCCTATTTTGGAATTCAAACCGTTTTTACTCCTATTATGGAAACTCCTATTCAAATGTTGGTCATGTTGCAAAGAACAGCCGTGGTATTGTGGATATCAGTTTTGTCCTTCACTTCCCAAAGGCCCAAACCACTGGCTATCTTTACTGTTGGAATCATTAAATAATTGGAGTTTCACGTTTTGCTCCCTATGCACCTAGAAAAAATGAATTAAAAAAGGCTATCCTGAAAAAAAAAAGGTAACTGACCAAAACAACCGGCCTACCCCACGGCAGAAAATAAGGGACCCCGACAATGGTAATCCTACAAAACCATCAAATGTTCGATCATTTATACGAAGTATATATATGGGTCTTTAGCCTCACCATATCTTTATCCAAACCTTCATTTTCAATTCTCTCCATTTAGATTACCTTTTCTTGAAAATTCATAGCATCATAATAATGGCTTCTCTAGACAAGTTGGCCATGGCCAAGCGTTGCTCTCATGGTATGTTTACCAGCTTTAATTTCTTCCGCCATTTTTTATGTGCTCTATCAAGTAGTAGACTTCAAGTTTGACTTCAGGATATCCCAATATTCCACAATCAAGTTCTCACTTCCATCTATTATTAATTTATTAGTAAGAATAATTTTTAGTATACACAAAATTTGCACACAAATTGTACACTTCTTGTCTTGTATACACGGGTATTTTGTATAAAATTCTACCATTTTTCAAACGAATTGCATGTGTACACATACTACTAGAAGGATTTTGTACAAATTGTGTACATTTTCGTGTACAACAAGAATTTTTGTATTAGTAATGCTTGAATGGTCAATAACTCGTTTACATACCTATATTTTTAACAAATATTCTTTAAAACAACATTTTTAGAGACATGATATATCGATGATTATCCTCCATCCGTCTCATTCTACCCGTCTCACTCTACTCGTCTCACTTTCCTTTTTGGAATGATCCAGGATGAGTGTCACATTTCCCTTTTGAGAAGAAATATAATATGTGGTATACGTATTGCATTTCATTTTGTTATACTTAAATTTTAACCACATTTTTTACCTTTTGAACCATTTTATTAATAATTGTGTGAAATCAAAGTGGAACACATTAAATACTTCTCACCCAAATAAATTTAGACAAATGGGCGTGGCACAAAAAAAACTGGAAATGTGATTTAAATATAGAATTTGAAAAAAGTACTCCTCCGTCCCGAAATTATCTTCATTCTTTCCATTTCGGTCCGTCCCAAAGTTATCTCCTCTTTTCTTTTTTGGCAAAGAATTTTTGGTTCACAATCATTCTTACACATTTCTCTTTCCTCTGCACAACTCTCTACCACACATTTTCCACTATATTAAAACCCGTGTCCAGTCAAATAAGGAGATAATTCCGGAAGTACATGATTATTGCCAAATATTATCTGTAACAAATATTTTAGAACAAACTAAATAAAATGAAATACATGAATAATTTAAAGACTGTTTTTAGACATACACAATAAGAACTTGGAGTCTTGGACTATAATTAGTTAATAAAGAGTGGTTGTGCAGAAGGGGTAGTTGCTGGGACAAAAGCAGCAGTGGTGGCAACAATTGCAACAGCTATTCCAACAATGGCCAGTGTGAGAATGCTGCCCTGGGCAAGAGCCCACCTGAACCCCACTGCCCAGGCACTCATAATCTCAACAGCTGCAGGCATGGCTTACTTCATCGTAGCCGACAAGACGGTTCTCGCCACCGCCCGCCGCAACTCCTTCGAGAGCCGCAATGTCTCGGGAAACATCGAAGCCTGAGCGCGCGCCCCCGGCCGCGGCTAGCTCGAGATATATATGCCCCAAGTAGCTAGCTATATAGGGTGCAAGAAAAAGTGAGTAGTGAGTGTATGTGGTGACCAACATGCATGCCTTGTAATATATAGTTGGTTTCCCATGGCCATAGACCATAGTGTTGTTGTTGGCTTTGTTTCTGTTTGATGTATCAAATGTGTTTTCGAGCATCTTAAATATGCTCTTGTTATAAAACAATCCATACTGATCTTCTTGTTCGACAGATCGATCGAGGAGAGATGCATGAGGATTTAAAATAATTCATGTAAAATAACTGTATCTTCGAATTAAACCATTGATGTCTGAAGTCTTTCATGATTCACCCGGTCATTGATGAGATGGGGAAGGATTTGGAGCAGGTGGGGCCCAAAAAAATTGATAATATATACATTGAAATGTGTAAATATTGACAAACTATAAAATAACAGTAACGTATGATGCATATAAATATATAAAGTTTTTGCCACTTTTAATCCCTCGACTATTATGTCAGTGACACTTTTGGTACTCGATTTTTAATTTTTCCATTTTTAGTCTTCGACTATAGTGCAAGAGACACTTTTGGTACCCGACTTTAAAAAATTTCATATTTAGTCCTTCGACTTTTGTAAAAGTGACATTTTTTTGTCCTTCAACTATTCAATTTTTGGTCCTTCAACTAAATGTGGGAAAATTGAAAGTCGAGGACTAAAATTGTCTCTCGCACAATAGTCGAGGACTAAAAATGGAAAAATTAAAAGTCGGATACCAAAAGTGTCACTGACACAATAGTCGGGGGACCAAAAGTGGCAAAAACTCTATTCACAAATGTTTCTGATTTCACTCCGAACTCGTGTACAATTTGATGCGATCACATCTCGCTCTATTTTGTGCCGTTGAAAGCGTTTAATATCTCGTTGGAAAGATCTTAACGAGTTCTAAAACATGTCTTCAGACGCTGGTTTCAAAATATCAAGGAATGATGGCCTAATCACTAAAATACAATGTATTTACGTTAAAAGTGCTCTATTTTCGCTGAAAACGCTAAATCTTAGAGATAAGGCTAAGTATTTGTGACACTCATATATTGCTGTGCGTTTATCTGTTTGGAGCGTATTATATCTCGTTGGGAAGATAGATCGGAGCTCTAAAGCTATTTTTCCAACTTCATTTGCCCAACAATATAAAATTGAGTTAATTCCCTATCTAGGAGTAAAATTTGTTATAATTGAACAAATAAGACTCATAAGTTCCGTAAGACTAAATGAACTAATCTTTATCAATAATAAACAAAATAAAATAATACGGAGTAATAAAAATGTGAGACATCCAGCACCATAACAGAACCACACACAATTATCCTTGTGCAACATCCACAACCACCACCGGCACCGCTGCCACCGTTGCCGCCGCCACCGCCGCTGTCGCCGCCACCATCACAGCCGCCACCACCACCAGAGGTGCCAACCCATCTGTGACCTCATCCAGCCTTGCTGGCAGTTGCCGTCATGTCCGACATCATCGCCGCCACATCCGACGATGCCGCTGCCTCATTCAACACCACGATGGCACCCTCTGGCACCGCTGCCTCCGGTGAGCTATCTTGCAGTTGTAATGTCATCTTAATGACATTAGCGTCATCCTGACAGAAATAAGATGACATTTTCGAATTAAAAACATGGCATTAATGTTTTTCAAAATGACTACTATTGCCATTTTCGTAATGTTGTGCCAAAAAATGTCACTTGAAGTGACATTTTCAGATTCAAAGTAACAACATATATTGTAAAGGTAATCTCATAAAAATTAAAATAGTTCTGAAATTAATTTTCAATAGATTATGTCAATTTCATATTAAAAAATTAAGAAAAAATCAAACAATAAATATCAAAATAAATAAAAAAATCACGAAAGAAAACAAAAAAATTGGTAGATAATAAAAACTGAGATGCTGGAAGAGGAGGATGAAGGAGGAGAGGGGGAAAGAGGGGGGGGGGGGAGGAGGAGGAGTTGTCGCCATCCACCAGTGGCCGCTCATCGTTCGCCGCCGCTCGCCGCTCACTGGTGGCCGGTGTTGGGTGTGTTCCGGAAAAAAAGGAAATTAATTAAAATAAATTAATTAAATAAAATGACTAGAGAAAACCAAGAAAGGAGATGAAGCAGAATTAGTCAAAGCTCGTGCTCCCACGGTGCTAGGAGCGTTGCAACAATCGTTTCCCAGGATACGATGACTACGAACTAATGTTTGAGCACACAAACAAGAGTTCTAGCGAACGAGAACCAAGTATGAACACGGAAGGAATTTGCAGAGTAGCTGGAGGTGTTTTTTTTTGGCTCAAGAAATTCGTGAGGAATGTATTGTGCGTTGTCAAACCGTGTGTTTGTTGCAAAGCACCTGCCAGCCTTTTATAGGAGAATTTGTTGTGTGTTAAATGGGGTGTAATGGACCTGAACGTTGGACATCAATGACCAGTCCGTTGGGCATTGATTCATCCATAAACTGTCTATTTAACGCTGCATTAAAAGATAAGAACGTTGGGCATTTAATGGCTTGGAGCAGTTCTGGTGCGCGATCAGAATATCTCCACTAGAGTTGGAGCAACTCTGATGCGAAGCCACCAGAGTTCGACCAGAGGTCCGCAGGTCGCCCGTGCACACGATTCACGATTTTTCTTCTCCGTTTCGGGATTTGATCGGCACCCCCTGCGCGTAAGGGAGAGCCTTTACCCTTAGGAATCTTAACTCCTTAAAAGAGGCTTCCATTTATAAGGGGGTGAAAATCCCTTCAGTTTTTCGGTGTGGGATAAAACACACTAGAAACCCATCATTTTCCCAGTTTTTCCATTTCAACGAGTGAACTTCGAGAATCAATTTCTCATTCACCCGTTATCCGTTTTGAGTGTACCACATATCGAATTGTAGCCCTTAACAAGGACAATCCGAAACCACTTTGACCCGACCCAAATCGGAAGTGGATCCACTCAAATAATTGCCCCAAAATGACCATTTAATGCAATTTTTAACACATTTTTCCAACAATCCCCCACATGAATGAAAATTGATTTTCGAGACTTAAAAAGACACGAATATAGGAGGACACGTTGTGTTCACCGGATGATCCTTGCATACGGAGAGGTAGGTTTTATCCTTTGAATTAATATTAATATTAATATGGTTTATTAAAAAATAAAGCTAGCAACGGTTCAAACATTTGTAGCAAGATAATACTATTATTAATATAGTATAGTAATAAATATGATTATAGCATCTTGCAACGGATGAAATTTGAACAGATTGTAACCTTTCATTAAATTGATCGATTTTAACATGTTGTAAAAGTTTAAAGATTTCGAGGACAATTTATTTGATTAAATAAATGATAGAATATGAATAAAAGAAATAAAATATTTATTCATTTGAAATACTCCTAATTTTCCAACAATCCCCCACATATTTCAAATGAATATTATTGAGATTTTGAAATTCAGTTTAGAAACTTTCTGCTGGATTAAAGGAATGAGACTTTAAGTTTGGTGTCCGTAGACTATGAACCAAACCGAGACGATTAAGTCTTAATAAACCGAGCTTTTGGTGAAACGTATAGTTTCTTGAACCAACAAGCTAGTATTGGCAAATCAGGGTCTTAACGGTCGTGTCTCACCCCGCACAATTTCTCGTTATTACGCCGTTGTGCGCCGTAAGGCCATGCGCGTGCTTGGTGTTCATGAGTGCTCTAGAAGTTTTGTCATGCTTCATGGAGGCGGCCCCACCTCACACTCATATAGGTGATATCATCAAGTGTGTACCGCTTTTGCACACCACCCTAAAATTAAGGGCTATGATAATCATTAAGAGCTTTTAGCTCACCCTCTCAAAGAATGCGGTTTCTAGCCTATATCTCACATCATGGAAATGGGGAATTTTAGTTAGGCTAGCAGAACTAAATGGAAGACTTGCTATTACCCATATGAACTTGCTTCATGGGATCTCCAATCACACAAGTTGGGTTCCCATCCCCATCTGTTTCAAAGTGACACTAGTCCCATTTCCTTCGATGTTTCGGTTATCATTTTTCGTCCTAGGGATTCTGTCAAAGGAGTAGCTAATTCCTTCTGACTTCACAAAATTAATGGAAATAATTCCATTCTCAAACATCATTGCACCACTTTTAAGGGTGAATGGATATCTAATATTTTAATTTATCTCATTTGAGTATACTCAGATGTCGTCGTTGTATCTCGGCAATACAACGGATAACTTTCAATAAAATATATACCATCATTGTATCATTATAGTACAATGGATAATTCTCATATAACATCATTGTACCGCTCTAGAACAATGAATATTTCTCAATAAAACGTATCATCGTTGTATCAATAGATTACAATGGATAATCTCAAAAAAGTACCATAATTAATGGTACCTCTCAAATATCTCAATAACCGCCTCAATGCAGTCCAATGATCCCTACTTGGGTCATGAGTATATCGGCTCAATCTTCCGACAACACAAACTATGTCGGGCCTAGTATAATTTATAAACTGTAATAAACATCCAATAATTTGAGAATACTCATATTGAGCCTCACGATCACCTCTATTTTTTTTAAGTGCATATGAAAGTCATAAGGGATACTCACGGGTGTGACACTAAAATATCCAAACCTCTTTAGAAGTCTATCAGCATAATGCTCTTGAGATAGTATAACATCATCATCCTTCCTTGTGACTTTCATATATACCCAAAATCATTTTTGTTAACCCCAAGTCTTTCACACTAAAATTAACAAATCATCTACATACAAGCAAATAATAATGCACACACCATTTTCACATTTAGCGTATTTACACTTATATCTACTTCTCATAAGCGAATAACACTTCATCAAAATTTTCACATTTGTGTTCCTAATGAGTAACTACATGACTTTCCGGTTGCACCATATAAATTTCTTCCTCTAGTTCACCATTTAAAAATTCAATTTTAATATCCACTTGATGTTTTTTTAATCTGCTTTTTGAAGAAATAGCTTGTGAATAAATCAAAATTCATCATCAACAAGATTAATAAGATATGAATAAAATCATTTCCGAAGGATTTCTCTATCATTGGCCTCTTACTTCTTCTCAAATGAGAAGGTTCATCATTAAAAGAATAATTTTCTTTTAATGGATCACTATCACTAGAGGGTTCATCATTAAAGGTTTCATTTCCTTGTAATGGATTATACTCACTATATGGTGCAACGGTCTTGTGTTCAAGTTTCAATGGAAACACATTTTCAAAGATTTAATATTTTTGTTTCAACAACATATAAACAAATAATCATGCATGCATCATTTAGTGTGTACACATTCTCCAAAAAAGGTCACATTAAAATCAACAATAACATAGCTTAAAGTATTGCACATTAGCACTTATTTCTTCAATTTAAGAAAATTATCATGTATGTGCTCCACTATTTCAGTTCATGCAAAAGTAGCCAAGAGTTATAAAGCTCATTTTCACTCAATGAGATAAGTAATAAAAATATAGCTAAGCACCCCCACAATCTTAAATATTTAAAAACAGGTGCATAACCTTTCTAGAATTCATAGAGAGATAATTTATATCTCAACTTTTATTTGTACACAATGATTTTATTGAAAAGAAACTCGACTTTTAAATTTAAATAAGATAAAATTTAGTTTATCTCTAAAAATCACCAATAAATGTGACAAAGAACTTTTACCACCTCTAATCACAGTGTAGATGTTCTAATAAAATTTATATAAATTCATCAAATATATCACAATTTTCTAGAGGTGCTCCCATATCACTAAATATCAATCTTAAGATATTTAGGAGTTTCATATATCAAACAAAAATAAAGATCAACTTAAAATGACATGTAAAACATCAAATCTATTGTATCACATAACACAGTAATTAACCAACCCTTAGTACGCAAAAAACATCATCATGCAACTTTCAAAAATTCTAAGCACAAAAAGTCCATTCTTACAATAGCCATTTCCCACAAGAACATCAATTTTGGTCATAACAAATTTGTCACAACTAAAAGAAACTTTAACCCCAACTTTTCCCAAGAGATAAACGGAAACTAAATTAGTCCGAATCTCGGGCACAAGAAACACATCATTTAGTGATAAAGTTTTCCCCGATGTGAGCTTAAGAAGAACTTTCCCTTTTCCATGCACCTTAACGGTTTTAGTCCGCTAGGTACACGAGCTCTTCAATATCTCCTATAATAGTATAGGAGGTAAAAGCATTTTTGTTTTTACAAATATGCTTGTTAGCCTCGGAGTCTACCACCCACTCAGTCACATCATTAGTTTTACAACTTTGAGAAACGACCGCAATAAAATTATCATCACTACAAACCAAGTTTAAACTTGATTTTAGTGGGTTGTTGTTTTCCATAGTTGTCATTTTACCACTGAATAAAAGAATAATATTTTCATTAAAAGGTGGTGTTAAAGTATGGCTTATTGTAAGTAAAAATGTGAAGAGAGTAAGACTTACACGTAGAAAACTTTTGTGTGCGTTTATCTGATTAATACGGTTCCCCATGCGGGTGTATCACAACCTACTTCGCATCGCATATGTAGATATAACATAGCCCCGACGAGTGCGGCTGCAACGCCTTGTGAGATCATATGTGCAGGCATATCCGACGCAAAATACTTTCTTGAGATTGTGGGTGGAAATCGACCGGATAAACCTGCAAAAAAGTGTTAGAAAAATAATATAGCTCGAGTCGCGTAAACGCTGTCCTCAAGAAAGTATTTCCGACTAGCGAAAACCTTTCCCCAAGATAAAACGAGCTCTTCGGCGTAAACCGGCAACAGAATAACGAGATCAAAATAAAATTAATCCAGCAGAGTAAGTGGGCAGAAAATATGTATGTGTTGCTAGCTACTAAACATCTAATCATATTTTTCATTAAGAACAAGAACGGGTGAAGTTTGAAGCTAAGACAAAATTACTCTATCATCTTAGGTCCATGTACGTAAACAAGTATTATATATATATACACACACACACACACACAAAACTCCAGCAAAACCAAAGGAACATACCTTGCTGGCAGATGAGTAACGTTTCTACCTTTATTAATATTAATATTAATATGGTTTATTAAAAAATAAAGCTAGCAACGGTTCAAACATTTGTAGCAAGATAATACTATTATTAATATAGTATAGTAATAAATATGATTATAGCATCTTGCAACGGATGAAATTTGAACAGTTGTAAATAAATGATTTTGATTCTTTCATTAAATTGATCGATTTTAACATGTTGTAAAAGTTTAAAAATTTTGAGGACAATTTATTTGATTAAATAAATGATAGAATATGAATAAAAGAAATAAAATATTTATTCATTTGAAATACTCCTAATTTTCCAACAGTTAGTTTGTAAAATTATGTCTTAGACTTAATTACTATTTTATTTCATGGACATAAGCAATTATGAATTATTCTTTTATGTAGTAATGTGATTTGCTACTTGAATATGTGTATACTTTTATTTCTTTTTACTATACATGTTATTTTGTAAAGCATATAATTTAAATGTTCAAAATAATACCCCGTATTTTTTGTCCGAATTTTTGACCGCCTTTTTAATTTATTACTGTTACCGAATAAAACGCGTACGTATTAAACCTCGTTTAATTCTCGTACTGTATTTTAACTAACTAGGCTTTTATTTCCCTTAAAGTTATATGCATCACTGCAAATAAAAATGGAGTGATTTTCCGTTTTAATTTCGCAACTTTCATCTTTTTCTGTTATTATTAGTCCTATAACTTACTCGCTTGCAGATCTGATCTGACACTACAAAAAAATTACGGGATTGACACAGAATTTGGTATGGATTTACCGATTTTTCATGCCAAATAGCACGTGCCAAAGTGTTTTTGGCACGGATTTGGCATATCCATGCCAAAATCGCTGTCCAATCCATGCCAAAATCTCTGTCAATCCCATGTTTTTTGTAGTGTGATAACTTATAAGTATGTTTGATTTATAGACATTTTCACAGGTTAGTGCGCTTTCAAATGTAAGGTTTAGATTTTATATGGTTTAGAGCAACTCCAATGGGTGGAGTGCATTGCTGCAGATGTGGCAATGAAATGGAGTGGGTCTAGAGCAAATAGAGAAGGTCTATTTGGAGTGTACTCCAATGCAGGAGGAAGAATAAATAAAAAAAAGATGATAATTGATGCAAGAGAAAAGAAATCATTCATGTACTTGCAGCAAAAAAAAAAATTGTTGTCAGGAGGTCAGACCGAAGGTCTAGATGTAGAACTGGTGCTGGACATGGTCTATCGCCACATCAGATTTTGGAGGTCCATTAATCTTTGCATTGGAGATTAAATTTGGTAAAACAAAGTGCAATTGATGACTTGGAACCCCGATTGACTCTACCATTGGAGATGCCCTTAGGGCACCAGTGTTATGATTTTTGTATGACTGGTTACGTTTAATCTTACACTCAAGAACCGTCACAGAAGAGGACTATATTCTTGAAGAGCATGGACTCACTCGATCCATATTTCTCCAATTTTTCATCAGACTTAGGTAATTAAGATGAAAATAGTATACACTTCAACTACCACATTAATTTATACTCATTTCACTTTGCATTTTAGTTAGTTTTGCATTTTATATTCCTTTCAAGGTAACAACTCCGGTACGCATTTAAAAAAATGGGGTACCATACCATAAGGTATGGTACCTTATGGGTACCATAGAATCTACCTTCCTTTCAATTGTATATAATCCACACTTCATTGCACTACTTTTTTTTGAAAGGAAACTAATTATATTATACTCCCTCCGGTCCTAAATAAACTTCACACTTTGACTTCACACAAATTAAGGAAATAAATTTGACTTTACTGTAGAGTACACTGTTGTGGTACTGTTTGGCACTGTTTTACACTGTTTTGCACTGTTTTGATGTAGATAATTTGCCAAATAAGGACGGGAGAAGAAGTGTGAAGTTTATTTTGGACCTACCCAAAAAGGAAAGTGTGAAGTTTATTTAAGACCGGAGGGAGTAGCAATCAATGATAACAACAATCCCACAATCAAGAAACGCCAAACCTCCCTATGAGGCTCCGCATAGCCAAACGGCCCTCCCACTCTCTGACTAGACACAGAATCAACCACCCTAAAAAGAGCGAGACTATTCGCTTATAACCATGTGAGAGCTTCGAAGTTTTTACCGGTCATACAAGCCTTATCGCTTCCACCCACAAACCTAACCTGAATAATGAAAAAATAAACAAAGAACCTACGGCTAATGTCCACAAGGCAAGAATTATTCCGTACGTCCTGAATATTGAAATAACAAACGGAACAAGCAAAAGTACTAATAAAAATAAGCCTCCAAACCCTTGCCGTTCGTTCCTTCTCTGGTGGTGGCTTTGGAGGGGGACAAACCAATAACTTTTCGCCCTCTGGCTTCAAGTCCAACCGATCATAGTCCCGCGGATTGTCTTTGACTTCATCTTGTTCCTTCGTCTCCATCCTTCCATGAGCTTGAGTCAAAATCTCCATCGCCTCCCTTTGGTTGCTTTTCTTCGCCACGCCTTGCAAGTTGTTGCCGACTGAGGTATCAATTCGGCCGAAACCGATTGTGATTGCTACTGCCTCTGATAGTCGTTCTCTAGCGTCGCTTGTTTGTTCCGTCGCAAACCTCCGCTACAAGTAGCGCCGCAGCAACTGTGCTTCTCGCTACCCTAGCCGATAAGCCTGCTTCGTACCCTCGTCCATTGCTACTGCTCTATACCTTCCGCGATAAACTGTCCAAACTCCACGCAAACCTTAGAGAGCTCCAGGGTGCGGTCGTCCGCTTCTTAAATGTATTAGAAGTTTAAAATGTTTTTTCCATTGCACTACTTATAATCAAACATTAGTATTGGTTATTAGTTAGTTTGAGTTCTACGCCTATCCTGAAGAATATAAATATGAATCGCCTCAGAAATTGGTGCAATGTTTGACTTTGTACCGTAGAGCTCATCTTGAATAGAACATTTACCCTGCATACATTTAAAGGGCGATTGAATTCCATCACAAATACAATAGAGACATGTCTATTCAGGCCGGTCTCCCCAGTAAACTAGTAAGCTCTGTAATCTTTTATTTTTAACTTCTGCCTCTTTTAATTTATTTCCCCAAATAGGCTTAATTTAGAGTTTTTAAGATTGACCGACGATAAACTTAAATCATACAGATAGTTAATTGAATTTCAATAATTCAGATTTCTATATTAAGAAAACATATTAAAAGTTCTATTAAGTTGAACCAAATTCAAATACAATAAAAATTTGATATCATAAATAAGTAAATAAAATCAAATTGCGCTGACAATAAAATTTTGCAGACCACTTTGAACAAAGGAAGTAATTTTTTACACACTAGTGGATTCGAAATAAAGTGAAGGTACCTATCAACATTTATAATATAAGTCTCTCATCAATGGTCCTTTCAAAATAAAGTTTAAAACTACTTAGTTAGTTATGTTATGTCTAAAATTGAAGTTGCTAGAATTGTTGAGTCATTCAAAGAAAAAAGAATCAATTTCACTTTTAATCCTACGTGTATTGAATCATTTACACAATAGGTCCACGTTTTTGACTTTGACCACTTTTGGTACATGATTATTGTATTTTTGGCTTTGTTAGTTCCATTTATTTTAGTTATTATATACGGAGTAGTAAACCCTAGTAGCGTTCTTGGTCGACGGAATTGAGCAGCTTCTCAAGGGAGATTCAGAACGGCGATTGCGACGGCTCTCTTAGGGTGATGTTGTGATTATTTCTCTGCTGCCAGATAAGTTTTGATACAGGTGTTTACAAATATGAGGTTGAGCACAGCGGACGGCGCCTAGGGTAAAAATCCTAGGCTTGAACATTTTTTTCCGGCGGCTTCACTTGAAGGCTAGCCTGACAGTTTTTCTAGTCTTTAGCTTTACGCAGAGGGTCGGCAAATCTGGTTGCGTAGGTTTCGCACAACAGCAGAGAAGGTAACACCTAAACCTTTCTAGGGTTGCGAGGCAGAGGTCGGTGAGGGGTGTGCTGGAGGAAGACACGGCAGATCCATAGGCGATGAGCTGGTGCGATGAGAGTTCTCAGTGGACTTAGAGAGGACTACGGACCAGTGGCGGCTAGGGTGGTGAGGCTTGATATTCTGATGTTGTGTTTGGCTATTCTGGCTTTGATGGTGTTTGAGATGAAAGCTACACCAGCAATGTTTGACCCGGGTGGAACATTGACGGTGTGGAGTCTGGCAGAAGGGGCGCTAGGGTCCAATTGTGTGGTAGAGGTTTTGGTGCGAGTGATTCGGCTGACTCAGGTGGTGGAGGAAGAAGACGACATGTGGATGATTCGTCCCCCTCCGGAACCGCCACCTCGTAGGAGCTTCATGATTAGGATAATATTCATATTTATTTACAATTATTATTTTTATGCTCTTTTCATTTGAGTCGATCAATTTCTTTTTGTTTTCAGTTTGAACTTTAGAGGTAGGTGGCTGTTTTGCCTTTTATTTTTTCCTCAAAACATTATGGTGGGTGGAAGCGATAAGGCTTGTTTGGCCGTTAAAAGCTTCGAAGTTCTCACATGGTTAGCGAATAGTCTCGCTCTCTTCAGGGTGCTCTATTCTACGTTTAGTCAGAGAGTGGGAGAGGCTTTTGGCTATGAAGAGCCTCATTGGGAGGTTTGACGTTGTACGGGTGAAAGAACCTTGTTCAGTTTGATTGCTATAATATAATGAGTTTTCTTTTTAAAAAAAATATACGGAGTAGTTAATATTCATTACTCCCTCCGTTCCTATTTTATCTTCCAAATAGGTTTTGCACACAATTTAAGATAGTGTGTATTGTGTGATGGAGAGTTGTGCAAAGGAGAGAGAAATGTGTAAGAAATGTTGTGAACCACAAATTCTTTACTAAAAAGGGAAAGTGGAAGTTTTAATTGGAAAGGACGAAAAAGGAAAGTTGGAAGTTTTAAAAGGAACGGAGGGAATACTAAATACTATCACAACTCATTTCACATTGCATTTGCGTTAGTATTAACTAGTTAATAAATCCCTCCTAACCAAAATTACCATTTCTAAAATATGAAAACTCTCATACCAAGTGCACTACATGTTTAGGCCTGTCAATGGGTCGGGTCTGGATCGAAACGTAGTTCCAGACCCGGACCCGTTAAGTTAATAATGGACCCGGACCCAACCCGTTTACTTATTAGTATATATGTCCTAGCGACAATCACTTTTTAGAGATATATGTACTTGATCACATTCAGTTTTATATATTTGATATATACGGTATTACATATTGATGATTAAGTATTTCGATTGTCAATATCTTATTCATAATTGTGTTCCCTTGGACTTATGTTGTCAATAAGTAAGTGGGAGCTTATATGATATAACATAAGGTCCTAAAATAGCCCAATCAATGATCATCAAGAATGGGATATTGATGATATGTGATAAGATTGGTATGTGGACTGCATCATACTTTTAGAAAGTATAGTTGATCTCACAACTATGAGTTCCTGTAATTCATGATGGTCACATAGATATTTTAGAGAATATTGGCATACCCACTGAGAAACCATTTGATAAGTTCTATTCATGTGTCTATGGGATTATCGGTGTATGGAGTAGTGTAATAGTCCTCCGACTTGAGGTCAATACGTACTACATGTGCGGAGTGATGTACTTTGACCATGACCAACGCTTGCACTCCAATCGGGGTAGATATGGCATGTGTTGGGTGCATCACGAAGCACATGGAGTAGTAGTTGAGCCAAGAAAGAATTCATTCCTCATAATAGATTAAGAGAGAACATTCTACTTCTCATATTTAGATGGATCATAAAGTCATTGACCAATGCAAAGATATATTCGTTTTGGATATCGAATATGATCGTTATGGATCATCTAGAAAGATTGAGAGATAGAAACTAAGTTATTGGAATAGACACAATATCATGTTCTATACTTAGTTGAATGTTCGTTGAATGAAAGGACCGTATCACTATGAACTCTATATTACAGGGAGTTTGAATAGTCCTCGCAAACGTCCTTATATATTAATTTTGTCTGAGAAATCGTCTAGGGATTCTACTAAGGCCTTAATTTGATTAGTGCTTAATATATAAGGCCCTATGGGTCACACAACAAGTGATTATACCTTCCGATTGAATTGTTAGAAGGAATTAAATATTATTAATTGGATTATATAATATTTAATTCATAATACTGAAAATGAATTAAATATTAGTTAGATTAGACATATTTAATTCATGAAGTTGAAGGAGAGTTCTATTTGATAGAATTAATTAAGTAAGATAAATTAGATTTATCATACTTAAATAAGATGTATTTTTTATTAAATAAAGTAGATATTTTCTTTTGCAATTTGGAATTAAAAGAAAAGTAAATAAAATAAATATTAATATATAATAATTAGAAAGTGGCGTGCAGCCACATCTCAATTATTATTATTATTATTATTTTATTTTATTTTATTTACTTATTTAATTAATTAGGATTATTGATCCTAGCAGGATTAGAACTCATTAATTAGAAAGACTTTCATTGTGATTGGGAAACTAGTTTAGAACTACTATAAATACATCCTTCTCCTTCATAATTCTATGACCAGTTTTCTAGATTCAGTATTATCAGTTTATTTCTCTGCGAAGAGATTTCCTAGCCTTTCTCTATGGGAGATCTAATCGTTCTTTCGGAAAGGAGAAATCACGTGGATACCTAACTCAGATCTACGTGATTATTATCACCGCTAGGCTGGAAGATCGGTAAGTTCTAACTCAGATCTACTATTATTGTCATATTCGTTGTTTTGTCATAATTAGAGAAGATCTGTTTGGGAAAATTTTAAACTTCCGCTGTTGTACTTTCGAGGTACGTTACATCAATTTTCTAACAGTGATATCAGAGCCAAACTGATTTTAATGGCATTATACGAATATTAATTGACAATTTCGTGGTCAATAATATGTGTTCTTCGGATTTAGAATTTTTGCTGCATTTTAATTTTCGAAATTAAATAAAAATCTTTCTGAAACGTGAATAATGTCTTTTGGAGCCGCAAAAGAATATTGTCGATTCTTTATCTGGTTGGTGTTGCATTTTCAGAACAGATTTGTTCTAATCCTATTTTTTTTTTCAAAATTGGGTATGCATTTGTTTTTTAAACAAATTGAATTACTTAATTTAAGAAATTAAAATCTCAAATCCAAGTATAAACGTAAAATTGAGCAACGCGTTGTCCAAGAAGATGGATGATCAAGTCGTGCTAGAGCGACCCTGTCTACAATAAGGTCTGGTGCAACCAGCGATTTACGATGAGAGTTGTTTCCGGTGAACTCCAATGGCAGCAGTTGCGCATCTGAACGACCTATCAAGGTAGAAAAGACACGAGAGGTCTGCGATAGATGAGTATTTTCGAGACAGCTTCTTCCGACGTATTCAACCGTGTTTGATGACGGCCAAAATTACCATTCACCGTTTTTCTTCTACCTTTAACTTTTTCAGCCCTTTTGTAATTGGGACATAATATTTCACAAAAGATTGAGATTTGAACTTAGTGGTGAATAATTTTAGTTTCCAGGATACGTTATAATATACTCACTCCGTATTAGATGGAGTTTTGGAACTAGGACTCTAGAAGTTCGAAACATAATTAATTCTAATTAGATTAGATTAAGTTTCTGTGAGTTTCGTTTATAATTACCACGTATTATATTATTGTTTTTAGCATGCGTATTTTGACTATTGCATTTGTTTATAAATTAGATTTATGTGGCATGCTTTAATTATCTGTTAACATATGATTTGATGATTAGATCTCGTTAACATATTATTTGATAATATGTTTCAGCATCTTGATTAAATAAAGTAATTTAATACCCCGCTAAATGTTCCCCATAAATTAAAATTTAAGTCTTATCTGGGATAACGACATCACCCATCATAATTAAATTAGTATAAATATTTTTTCGCTGAAGAATATTTCACCCAAGTGTTTATTCTATTCGACAAAATATATAACTAATTTATAGATACATATGTTTGTGATCGTGTGATGGTTTTGACTTACTTAAATTAGCTCGAGTCGCCCAAGCGTCAGTGTTAATTTAAGGGTGTCGATCAATTTAAAAATTGATCAACCAAGAGTTGTTTGGATGCAATTGGTCTAGGGACCTACCCATTAGATTAATGCAGTGATCAGCCCAAGCTGGGACTGTAATAATATGAATGAGGATCTTGGCCACTATGATTGTAAAACATTCCATGTTCTTTTTATTGGGGTCAAAGAGCATGTAAAAATAGCGGGAGCTAAATAATTAAAAGTCCGAATTATTTGGTTAACTAAATGTGATCATGGGAATTAATATATGATTTTAATTCCCGTTCTATTTGAACTTCTCTAGGATTTTAGGAAGTCGAATTTATCATTGAGAAGTATCTTGGATATAAATATTCTGACTCGACCAGACTTTCTAGACTTCAAACAAAATGTGTGTTTAGTGTTTTGGCAAGAAAATATTGAGAATGTGTTTGACACATGTGTACCTGCGGTTCCTAATGTCAACTCTTCTGAATTAGTTATGTTTGACATGAACATTCAGAAGAATAACATTGCTAACGTAAACTCTACTGCTGAATCTTTCCATACGAGAAGGAACAAGCAGAAGAAGAAAAGTATAGACCTAAGGCTCTAGCTTTGAAACCTAAAGGTATGATTCAAAAGAAATCTAAGGTACTAAAGGATGTATGCCTCTATGGCAAAGAGTGGACATTGGAAGTAAGGTTCTAAGCTATGTACGACTAATCCGGCCAAAGCACCGAGTGCTTTTAGCTTAGATATGTTTGTCATTAATATTAATATGTCTACAACTAACTCTCACTGTTGGGTATTAGATACAACGTGTGGCTCACACATTGGAATAATGTGTAAAGTCTAAGTGATAGTAAGCAGTTAGACTGGGTGATATTGGTCTACGTATAGAAAATGGAGCAATAGTTGTTGCTAGGTGTGTAGGCATTTATAAATCAGATTTACCCAGCGGTTATAGTTTAGAACAAAATAATTGTTAATTTGTTCCTTCTATAACAAAGAATATAATTTCCATTCATATGTTAGACATTAAAGGGGTTCCTTCAATTTTTCTGATGACACTTGTTGTTTTTGACAAAATGGCATTATGTATGGAAATTCCCCTCTTATCAATGGTTTATATATTCTTACTTGTAGGCATGACATATTAAATGTACAAAATAAGTGACCAAGGTTAAGTAATAAAAAAATACCACATATCTTTGACATTGCGACTTGGTCATATTAGTGAAACAAGAATAACAAGGTTAAGTAAATTAGATTACTTAACACCATTTGATTTTGAATCACATGGTAATTGTGATTCTTGTCTCTTAGCTAAAATGACCAATAAACCTTTTCTTGGAAAAAGATTGCGGGCCAAAGAAGTGCTTGAGTTGATTCACATAGATGTGTGTGGACAGTTCCCAACTCTAGCTAGATGAGGATTTTCTTACTTCATCATTTTACTGATGATTTCTCTAGGTTTGGATTTGTGTATCGTAATTATGAAACACAAATCAGAAGCTTTTGAGAAATTCATGGAGTATAAGGCTGAAGTAGAGAAACAACTTGTCAGAGTATCAAGACTCTACGATCTGATCATGGAGGGGAATACTTGAGTAAGGAGTTTCTTGATTACTTGAAAGGTCAAGGAATTCAGTCACAATGGACTCCTCCAAGAACACCTCAATTGAATTGGGTTTCTGAAAGGAGAAATAGAACCTTGTTGGACATAGTTAGGTCCATAATGAATTCCACGTCTCTTCCAACATCTCTTTGGGGGTACGCGTTCAAAACCTCAATATATGTTCTGAATAGAGTTCCATCTAAGTCAGTGCAAAAGACACCATATGAGTTATGGTGTAATAAGAAGCCTATTCTTACACATATTAAATAGTGAGGTTGCCTTACACATGTGAAGAAAATGGACATTGACTAGTTGGGACCTAGAAGTGAGAAATATTATTTTGTGGGGTATCCTAAGGAAACTAGGGATACTAATTTATCTTCCCGGAGGATATAAAATCATTATTTCCAGACAAGCGAGATTCCTAGTACAAGACTTGGTCTTTAAGGAATGTAATCGTGGGAGGATAAAACTTGATGAAGTTCAAGAATCACAAAATAACATAGAGGACAAAGACTTGTTAGATGGTCAAAACAAGGATTCGATGGGAGAATTGAGTGAAAGCATGTCTCTAGGAGGATGTCTTTCAGCTAGTGGGAGTAACATAGGAATCACCTCGCACAAGCAAGTGATTCTTATTAAAGAAAAGGATCACATGGTTATCATTGCTTCTGCACCCACTTCTCTTTCTCTGGAAACACTTAAGAGTGTAGCACCAGAAAACTCTCCGAGCATTGGATAGTCCAATGCAAGATAACCTCTTCACAATCAGAATGAACAGCCTGAACAAAATGCAAAACATTCAACTCTGTGGGTCTACAAGGATTCGTCATGAACTAACTAGGTTTGACTTTCTCATGGAGGATCATGATGATGTTGAGATTCCTGATAAGGATGAACCTAAGACCTACACTAAAGCAATATTAGATATTGATTTAGAGAGGTGGCGAGATGCCATGAAATCTAAAATGGACTTGATGTATATCAATCAAGTATGGAACTTGGTTGACTTGCCTGTTGGGTTAGACCCATTGGATGCAAAGGATTTTCAAGAAGAAAATTGATGCTGAAGGTAAGGTGCAAACATACAAAGCTAGGCTAGTGGCTAAAGGTTATAGTTAAAGAGAAGGAAATGACTATAGTGATACCTATTCGCCAGTTGCAAAACTCAAGTCCATTCGAATTTTGCTTGTGATAGCTTCATACTATGATTATGAGATTTGACAAATGGATGTAAAAATCCATTTCCTTAATGGAAACCTCAAGGAGGAGGTGTACATGGTACAACCTGAAGGTTTTTGCATCCAAGTCAAATTCTAAATCACTATGTTAATTAGAGAAATCTATTTATGGGCTAAAACAAGCCTCTAGGAGTTGAAATATTAATTTTGATGAAATAGTCAAATCATTTGACCTCATCAAATGAAATGAGGGTGCTTGCGTGTTTAGAGTGCGCAACAAGGATAACGTGGTCTTTTTAATCATATATGTTGATCATAGAGAATGATAACCCCTCATTGAAGTCAGTGAAAGAATGGTCACCCAAAATCTTCATGAATATCTTTTGTTTATGGTAGACAGAAAGAACTAGTAGAATTTAATTACTCTAGCACTAGTTTCATGTATGATAAGAAAGACTACGAGTCACAGTCAGTATATGTTTTTAGTCTCAATGTCATAGTAATGCTGCAAGAGTTGCAAGTAAGAAACTATTGTAAATTCGACAACTAGAGCCTAGTAAATTGTTACATTTCATGCAACATAGGTAAACGTCTAGATACCTTAGTTCCTTAAAGAAATAGGGGTAGTTCCTAGCGACAATTATCCAATAATTGTATTATGACTGTATCGGTGCATTTGCACAAGCTAAGGAACCAAGATGCAAAGTAAGGAAACTAGAAAATACAAGTATGCTATCGTGTTTTGATAACAAATAACAAGATGAGAAGTTGCAATAGAATGCCTTTCCGTAGAGGATAATTTGGCTGACCCATTCACCAAACCTTTGAGATGCGAGAAACATTCTAGGCTTTTGAGAGTCTAGGTGTTAGAAGCATTGGTGATCTGCACTAGGCCAAGTGGGAGATTGTTATTATATATGTCCTAGCGACAATCACTTTTTAGAGATATATGTACTTGATCACATTCAGTTTTATATATTTGATATATACGGTATTACATATTGATGATTAAGTATTTCGATTATCAATATCTTATTCATAATTATGTTCCCTTGGACTTATGTTGTCAATAAGTAAGTGGGAGCTTATATGATATAACATAAGGTCCTAAAATAGCCCCAATCAATGACCATCAAGAATGGGATATTGATGATATGTGATAAGATTGGTATGTGGACTGCATCATACTTTTAGAAAGTATAGTTGATCTCACAACTATGAGTTCCTGTAATTCATGATGGTCCCATTGATATTTTAGAGAATATTGGCATACCCACCAAGAAACCATTTGATAAGTTCTATTCATATGTCTATGGGATTATCGGCGTATAGAGTAGTGTAATAGTCCTCCGACTTGAGATCAATACGTACTACATGTGCGGAGTGATGTACTTTGACCATGACCAACGCTTGCACTCCAATCGGGGTAGATACAGCATGTGTTGGGTGCATCACGAAACACATGGAGTAGTAGTTGAGCCATGAAAGAATTCATTCCTCATAATAGATTAAGAGAGAACATTCTACTTCTCATATTTAGATGAATCATAAAGTCATTGGCCAATGCAAAGATATATTCGTTTTGGATATCGAATATGATCGTTATGGATCATCTAGAAAGATTGAGAGACAGAAACTAAGTTATTGGAATAGACACAATATCATGTTCTAGACTTAGTTGAATGTTCGTTGAATGAAAGGACCGCATCACTATGAACTCTATATTACAGGGAGTTTGAATAGTCCTCGCAAACGTCCTTATATATTAAGTTTGTCTGAGTAATCGTCTAGGGATTCTACTAAGACCTTAATTTGATTAGTGCTTAATATATAAGACCCTATGGGTCACACAACAAGTGATTATACCTTCCGATTGAATTGTTAGAAGGAATTAAATATTATTAATTGGATTAAATATTTAATTCATAATACTGAAAATGAATTAAATATTAATTAGATTAGACATATTTAATTCATGAAGTTGAAGAAGAGTTCTATTTGATAGAATTAATTAAGTAAGATAAATTAGATTTATCATACTTAAATAAGATGTATTTTTTATTAAATAAAGTAGATATTTTCTTTTGCAATTTGGAATTAAAAGAAAAGTAAATAAAAAAATATTAATATATAATAATTAGAAAGTGGCGTGCAGCCACATCTCAATTATTATTATTATTATTATTATTATTATTATTATTATTATTATTTTGTTTTATTTTATCTACTTATTTAATTAATTAGGAGTATTGGTCCTAGAACTCATTAATTAGAAAGACTTTCATTGTGATTGGGAAACTAGTTTAGAACTACTATAAATACATCCTTCTCCTTCATAATTCTATGACCAGTTTTCTAGATTCAGTATTATCAGTTTATTTCCCTGTGAAGAGATTTCCTAGCCTTTCTCTATGGGAGATCTAATCGTTCTTTCGGAAAGGAGAAATCACGTGGATACCTAATGTCAAGGATTATCACCGCTAGGCTGGAAGATCTGTAAGTTCTTACTCAGATCTACTATTATTGTCATATTCGTTGTTTTGTCATAATTAGGGAAGATCTGTTTGGGAAAATTTTAAACTTCCGCTGCTGTACTTTCGAGGTACGTTACATCAATTTTCTAGCAGTACCCGGCGGGTCTGGAAATTTGGACCCAGACCCAGACCCAACGGGTCTCAGAATCGGGTCGGGTAGACCCGTCCGCCAAGTATGATACGCACACCATAATAAACTTTGTGAAAATAACAAGACATGTATGTGAAATATAAAGCAAAGTGTACAAATTTAAAAGCGAAATATATCTTCACTTTTCAAAAAAAAATCAAGGTCTCTTATAGAAAATTAGTACTTTTACCTAATAAAGTATCGGTTCTTGTACAGGCATAAAGCTCCACACTTTGCGTCGCTTTCTCTCGCACAAAAAGCTCATAGAATAAACTAGAAATGAAGTCATAAAAAGGTCTCTTGGACTACTAAGAGTATAAAATCATATGTAGTATTATACGAGTACATGATAATGATATAATAATATTAATAATGATAGTAATAAATATTGTATTTTTCCTATCGAGCCCAATACACACTTTATCAGTATGTATTTACCGCCAAAATGAGCATTAGTTTTAGGGTACCTTACTATCTCGATCCGTATCACTTATATAGTAGTTATGTATTGATGTGTATATTTTTATTGAATAATCACAACTAATAACTTTATGTATTGTTATGTATATATGTATATTAGTTTCTATTTTATTTAAATTTTTATAACTAATCACTTTATGTATTAGTGTATGTGTATACAAATAAGAAATTTTAAACGGATCCGGGTCTTTAACGGGTCGAAATCATATGTACCATACCCGACCCATTTATTTAAAATACTAACAGGTCCGGATCCAGGTTCGGGTAAACGGAATAAAATATAGACTCGTACCCATTAAAAACAACCGGATATGGGTCGGGTCCGGGTCTAGACCCGACCCATTGACGGGCCTATACATGTTCACATCGATATCTCTTCCATGTTAATTAACACACGTTTTTGTCTTAGCAGGTTTTGAAAATCAACGATTGAACATTCGATCTCTTTGATGTCAACGTTCCTTCTCATACGCACGGGAAAAAACAGTTGGTGCATATATTTGTACTTATGATCTAATTACAAATTAATATATAAATATTTCTTGCTTAATCATTAGCAAGATTATCTTCTTATATCTAAAAGCACCACATATGAGAGAGATTACTCTCCCGCTCAATTGTTAACTTATATATCTACTTATACCTAAAAGAAGTACATATGGGAGAAAAATTTTCTTTCTCAATTGTTAGTTGGATTATCATACTTAAAAGAACTACATATGAGAAAGAAAGTTTGTCCGTTCAATTGTTTGCATGTTTATTTCTTATCTTCATATATCTAAAATCGCTACATATGAGAGAGAAAATTATTTTGTTCAATTTCCACGCTCAATTGTTAGCAAACTTATATTGTAATATGCAGAAGCACTACATGTGAGAGAAAATTCTCCCTCTCAATTATTAGAAAGCTTATTATTTTCAGTTACTCAGAAAATTTGAGAGATAAAGTTTGCACGCTCAATTTGAGAGAAAATTATACCTAAAATTTGATACATAAAAGCATTATATATGTGATAGAAAATTATCTCACTCGATTGTGAGATAGAAAATTCTCTACTATATCTTTCACAAATGTGTAATGATTCACCCAATGACAATTTTATTTCTTCTTCTTCTACATATTCATTACTTAATTACATAATTCCTTTTTAATTTACTTTCTCCCATTACATTGTTAGCGTTTTGAGTATTATTATGAAGGTTATGTTATGCATGTTTATTATTATGAATAGTGTGAGCTTTTGATCACAAGTTTTTTTTTTCATTTTTCTAAATTCAGTTTGATTTGACTACTAATTCTAGTTGGTAGTCTAATAGAGTGCTTCTTTCATGTAAATTCACTTAGTAAAGCAAATAACAAAAATGCAGAAGATGAAAAAGAAGTAAAAAGACCAACTCAAATTTTTATTTTATTAGAACTAATTAGATTTTCATTTGCTAATTTTTTTTATAGCAAACCAGTGCACTTCAAATCATAAAATAATTTAAGAAAGTTTTCTCAAATAAATTTATTATTTTTAGACTTTCTTCTTTCATGGCCTTATTTTGATTTTAGAGACTGTTTAGTAGCAGTGAAATTAGTTAAATCTGTTCAAATGAATAAAGTTCTGAGAGAAGTGGTTAAATTAGTTGAATCTATTGATTTATGGATAAATTTAATTTAAAATATATTATATTAATGAAATAAAGAAAAGAATTATATGAAAAGTAGTTTAAAATGATTACCTACAGTAACTTCAGTCAATTCAAACATAAAAAAACTTAAATCAAGAAAAACATAAATAGATCAAATCAGTTTAAAACAAACCAAAAATGTTTAATCAATTTTTTCATATTTGTCCCGTCTCTTAAAAAGAAAGAATATCATACTATTAAATTGAATTAAATTTAGAAGTTTTATTTATTAGCAGTTTAGCAACCAATGTGGTTATCATTTTCATTTGCTAATTTTTGAATTTTGAATGACATTATAATAAGGAAGGAATAAGGTTTATAACACTTTAATAATGGGAGTATATTGTTATATTTTTATTAAAAGGAAGACTATATTAAAGGCCGTGGTTTCGTTAAGATAGATGACGTATATTAGTTGGCCAAGTTTTTATATTTTCTATCTCCGTAATTCATTTTTTGTAAAGTAAATAACAAAAATGCAAAAGATGAAGCCACGTGACATAAGTAGAGCACTGCTCTCTACACATGTTACATAATAATTGAGGGTAAGACCATATTTTTAATAGCCTACTACTTTCTTATATGTAAATATATACTACCTCCGTCCCAATTTGATGGTCCTAGTTCATGTTCAAATTATTCTTAATCATTTACTTTTTATATCAAATTTTTATGAAATTCGATTGAGGTTATTGCGACTTTGTAAAACTTTTAATGTAGTTTCCGAATATGTAAATTTTATTTGCTACAAATAATTTGAGTGCGAACAAAAATTCATTTGCTTTATCTTCGATCAAGTATCATAAACCGCAATAGGACTATCAAATTGGGACGAAGGGAGTATAATTTTATTTTATATATAATTATAGAGACCATTAAAGGATTATAAGGGAGAACTATCAAATAAGCCATCGAACTTTCATAAAAAGTGCAAATAAGCCCTTTTGCAGGAGGCTTTGTCCGACTGTTGCCATTTGAGGCGGTTTCCGGTGGAACTTTTTGATGAATTTTTTTGAGCATCTTCTTCATTACGTCTAGTTTATCCATATCAAATTTCAGCTCAAAATACAATCGAGAAGGCAGTCAAATGATTTTCAGAAATATATTGCGCTGCCTAACTGCACAGTTATCTTCAAAAATTCATTTGACTGTCTTCCCGAATGAATGTTTAACTGAAATTTGGTATGAGTAAACTAGACTTAATAAATAAGACGTTCAAAAAATTTCATCAAAAAATTTCACCGTAAACCTTCCCAAATGGTGACGGCCGGATAGAGCCTCCTATAAAAGGGCTTATTTGCACTTTTTATGAAAGTTCGAGGGCTTATTTGATAGTTCCCCCAAGATTATAATTTTATATATTCAATATTGATCTGAAATGAAAGATCACAAAAATTATGAATTTTGATAAATATTTTATAAAAATTGGATCAAAAATGAAAAAGTTATAACACTTAAATAAAATTGGGGTTTTTTATAGTTTGGGCCCCATCAAATACATGTCCTCCGTCAACCCTTGCTTTCCTTAAAAATACATTTGGAGTGAAAAAAGCCACATGTCATTCTCACGTAAAAGGAGAGAATTAAGGAGAGCAAGACACATAAGCTTTATTAAGGGTAGAATTGTCTTTCAATAATGCTATATCCACCAACTTCCTCTTCTATTTATATATAAGAAATCCGACAACTTTCTCGTCACCCAACGTGCAATAATGCTATATCCACCTACGGGCGGATATGACTATATCCACCTACGGGCGCTGGACACACAGTTGTTTATTCATCGGGTAAAACATAGCCAACTTCAATCGGGTATGACTATATCCACCTACGGGCGGGCGAAGAGCGAGCTACCATAGTATGAAGATGAAGTGGGTGTGAAAGGGAGTACGAGGGATATCCAAAAGTGCAAAATATGGAGGAACATGCGCTCCTGTTCACCGAAAACCTAAAGAGATGGGATAAATCGGAATCCACAACTTCAATAGATCCAAATTTTCTTTCCCTGTGACGGTGGGTGTACAACGTTGGCAACAACGACACAATGCGTCCGACAGAGAGAAGCTTAGGTCAATTGCAACAGAGGAATTCCAACATAATCGACTGCTAGATCGGGCTTCCTACAGCGAACATACAGTGATATATATGGGCTCAGCCTTCCGGCAGAGCAACAACAATGGCGAAGGTGTGACCGAGCGCCCAACTACGACCAGATAGAAATGATGGCCAAACTGTAAAATTGACTACAGAGGCACATCTCTCAACTTCAGCCGGCATATCATTCATTACATATAATCTTGCCTAATAATCGACAAAACATAAAGCTATGCGGGTCCTACCAAGATTGGTGAGCATGAGGCGGTACTCAGCAACTTCCTGCCCAAGCCCATGGTCAGGTATCCTCTGGCGACAATTTAGACAAACTTTACGACTTAAAGAAGATATGTATCTTATTTGAAAGAAAAGCATTTGGATTCAATATTGTTGATAGCAATGCTATTAGTATATCTGAAATTAAGCATGGATTTATATCTGTGGGTTTGGAACACCACAAGAATCAATAATAACAACAAAAAAGAGAAATTAACAAAAATGGAAAAGAATAATGGAATCATCATCATCTTAGCTCTCTGTGTTAGCCCTTGCAGGTACCACTCACTATGTCCCCCAGAAGTTCAATGTAGAGGGAAATCTTAATTGTGATACTTGCACTCTAATGTATTTTTCTCCAGGTTTGGGGCATCTGGTGTCAATGTGTGGTCGAATCGGTATTGCTGTATTTTTTCATAAATATACTCTATATCATCAAAACATCCTTATAATGTAAGGGTTAATCTCATTTTCACACTCATCTTTAGTTTGATAGTTGTGTGTTTTTAATAATGGCTATGAGAAGCTCATTTGATAACCTATTTTAATTTGATTAGTCAAATTGATGAGTTTATTTTAAAGTTCAATTGATGATATTCCAGCTATTTAGTTTTTCGCTAATAATACTTTGAAAAATATATTTTGTTACAATTTTTATTTAACAAAATGCAATATACTACCAGGTGAACTGTTGGGAAGTTGTTATCTACCAGTAGTATTGCATATTTAAAATATTCTGGTCAGTTCCATTACTTCCACAGTATACTCCTCTTATTTTTCATTTCTATAAAACTCTTACAATCCATGGTCCAAGAGAACTACCGTTGCCTCTATCTTTTGATGACTTATTAAAATTACTTCATTTTTAGTGTCAATTTGAATTCATTTTAAATCCTACAAATGGTCAATTGGTTGAAATAACTTTTTTCAAAAATTTAATTTTACTTCCTTTAAGAAACTGTCAAAGAAATGTTTCTAAATAGAACCTCATGTTGTCTGTGTTTTTATTAAATGTGTCATTTTTATTTAAGGATGTATTTAAATTTTAACATTGTTGCATAAGATCTATAATGTGAAAGGGAGTGATGTCTATTTGCCTCCTGCGCTCTTCGATTTTTCTCCTAATAAACAAATTAGCGACGATGGGCAGTTGAGATATGGTGCCAGAATCAACGACGCGTAGTGGAAACCAACAAAATCAAGGGAATGGCGGTAGTTTCGGGAAGGAGGAGGCCGACAATAGTTTATGATGGCTGGAGCTTTCAACAAGATCAACTACTAACCTTGACAGGTTTGAACTTGTGGTTTGAATTATTTTTTAAAATTAAATCCTTCGATTAATGTTATTAACTTTTTTGAAATGAATATAGAATAATGCTTGCTATTGGTTTAATTTGATCTTGGGAAGAAAATTTGGGTGATGAGTAATATGTTCTAAGTGCTGCTGTGCTCACATGTTTTATTTTTGTCAAAGCTATTGTTATCTTCATAACTATTTATTGGTTTTGTATATAGTTATATATTTTTAAGATATTTAAAAATTTGGCAGTTTAATTAATCTATATATTCTATCAGTATGTGTGAATAACACAAAAGATGTAGTTTTATGCTAAAATATGCACCGATGGTAAAATGGGACGTAACGTACGTACCACTCATGTCCATCGGTTCAACCATCAAAACATCGTTCTTCTGCATACGTTTTTGCCGAATGATCTCTCTCAGCCCTGACGAATTAAATTGATCAAAATACTTATTTTGGTGAGCAGATGGTTCAATGCAATTTCAATTAGCTGCCTTACTTGCCTTCAATTGGTAAGTATAGTAATATAAGTATCGTAATATTAATAGTAGGACTTTATAAATGGTACTCTGAAATGCTTTGGTGCTCACTGAGATTTGAAATGTAGAGTGATTTGAAATGTAGAAAGACTACAACGCGAGAATGCTTATCATGGAATCAATTTCATCTCTTGGAGTTTCTGATGTGCATAGTCTTTATTTCTCTATTATTCATTGAGTTGCTGGTGTGCATCATCTGTATTTGTCTATTATTCTTATCTTCATGTGCCAAAGTAATTGTCCTTTTATCTAAACATTCCTCAAATAATTTGGTTTATGAATTCATTCAATACTTTGCATTGATCTCTCTTAACATTAAAATATGTGGTGTTTGGTTTCGATATTTGGCGAGTCATAACATTTTATGTGTATTTTGATTATCCTCCCGACAGTTGTGACTTTTTAGATCATTATTATTATTATATCCTTTTATCATTTACTTAATTTTGTTCCGTGCAACACACGGGTGAGAATCTAGTTCCAACAATGGCCAGTGTGAGAATGCTGCCCTGGGCAAGAGCCCACCTGAACCCCACTGCCTAGGCACTCATAATCTCAACAGCTGCAGGCATGGCTTACTTCATTGTAGCTGACAAGACGGTTCTCGCCACCGCCCGCCGCAACTCCTTCGAGAGCCTCTCTGTCTCGGGAAACATCGAAGCCTGAGCGCCCCCGACCGCGGCTAGCTCGAGATATGCCCCAAGTAGCTATATAGGGTGCAAGAAAAAGTGAGTAGTGAGTGTGGTGACTAACATGCATGCCTTTTACTCCCTCAGTCCCAAATTGTAATATACATTTACTATTCACTTGGTCAACTTAAATCACTCTTAATCTTTTACTTTATATATCAAAAGTTTATGAAATTTGAATTACTTTTTGCAGGTTTTGTAGCGGTTTTTATGTAGTTTCTGCATATGTAAATTTTATTTTCTAAATCTAATTTGAGTGTTTACAGGGATCAATTTGCTTTATCGTCGGTCAAACATCGTAAACTGTAAAATATGTTACAAAATAGGACGGAGGGAGTAATATATAGTTGGTTTCCCATGGCCATAGACCATAGTGTTGTTGTTGGATTTGTTTCTGTTTGATGTATCAAATGTGTTTTCAAGCATCTTAAATATGCTCTTGTTATAAAAGAATCCATACTGATCTTCTTGTTCGACAGATCGATCGAGGAGAGATGCATGAGGATTTAAAATAATTCATGTAAAATAACTATCATTCAACTCTATGTCTTCAAATTAAACCATTTGATGTTTGAACTTTGAAGTCTTTCATGATTCACCCGGTCATTGATGAGATGTGGAAGGATTGGAGGAGGTGGGGCCCCAAACAATTGATAGCATATACATTGAAATGTGTAAATATTGACAAGCTATAAAATAATACTACCTCCGTCCCACTAATATTGGGACAGAAGAATGTGACACAATTATTAAGAAAAGCGAGTTTATGTGATTGTTATTGAATTGATAAAGTATGAATGGTTAAGAAACACACAAACTTTACCAAATATGGTATGAGACAATTTTAGTGGGATTTATTGAATTTTATGAAATTCAAATAAAAAAAACAACTAGCACTCAAACCGTAAACAGTAGACATGTTCTTTTAGGGAAGTGTGAGGAACATAACTTAATTGGGACATTTTGAGAAGAGCAAAGAGGGAAATAAGCCTTCAAATTATTAGCAATTCTGCACCGAGGCCGTGAATAGATTTGGAAGTTTGTTTGGAAACATTAGTTAGGATAACCTCTTTAGATTGAATAGGGTACTTGCCCCATAGCTAAATGATTAAAATAAAAATAAAAAACGTAAATATAAGTAGGGCTGACATTTTGAACCGAAAAACCAAAAACCGAACTGAAAATAACCGAAACGCATTGAAAAAAACCGAACTGATCCGAACTTATAAATTTTGGGAGCCGAAAATTGGGACTCGAAAAAATATTGGTTCAAAATCGGTTTATATAGTGAAATTATCGGTTTGGATCGAACCGATTTTTCAATGATAATAATAATAAATATTATTAGTATTAATGACGTTTACAAATGATATAAGTTCCGTTCGAGAGAAGTACATACAGATTCGAAGTGTTAGCGTGTTGGTTATGCAGCGCATTGCCTTTCCCAGGTAGGAGTGCAAACGAGCCGAGCCCTAGTTTTTGTAGGCTCAAGCTCGAAATATATTGTATTGGCTCGAGCTCGAGCTTGGCTCGAACGAGCTTAAAAAATCCGGGCTCGAGCTCGACTCGCAAATATTGACATGGCTCGATTCGGCTCGACTCGGCTCGAAAAATTTGGTTCGTCAACTACTCAACTCAAATGTTACAAGTTCGATTAGCTCGAAAGTTCGGGTTCGAACTCGAGCTCAAGTATGAAACAATCTTTGAATATCTGTACTTAGTATTTGCAAATTGAAATTTACATGCCCGACAACTAAAAGTAGAGTAAATGTTGTCCAAAATAAATAAAAAAAGATCAAACCATAATGATTTAACTGAAACTGGAGTTACGGGAACGGAAAATATAATATCTCCCCGATCCTCATATACATTTACCAATCGGTATTTTATATAAATTAATATATATATATATATATATATATATATTAATTTATATTATATATACTAATTTATATTTTATATTAATTTATATTAATATTATATATATATACATATATTAAATATATAAATATACACACATAAAACTAGGCCCGCGAGCTAGCGAGCCTAAAATTAGTAGGCTTGTTTATGGCTCGACTGCTTAATGAGCCGACTCGAGCTTGGCTTGAGCTCGAGTTTGACCGAACTCGATCCGAGCTTTGACCGATTGGCTCACGAGCGGCTCACGAGCAACTCGGCTAATTTGCACCCCTATTCCCAGGTGTCACCGGTTCTAGTCCCCCTTGAAGCCCATTTTGTTTTATTATTTCTCTCCCTATTTTTTCCTCTCCTCCACAACTTACTCCTCCAAAAACATCTACTCCGTATATAAGAAGGGCTCTACTTGAAGTTAAAATGATGACTAGTAAGTCACCCAATCCCGTTATTTCGGATTTAAGTGGCCTTTAATGGGCTCAATATTTTAATAGCTAGATATATTGGGCTTAGTGGGCTCAATATTCTAAAGCTCAAATATATTCGGCTTAATGGGTCGAATGCAAGTTCAATTTTTTTGCTTTTTATTATATTAATCGTTTTTTTTGTTTCCGACAAACCGACCCGTAAAGGTGTTATTATTGTTATTGTTATTGTTATTGTCATTGTCATTGTCATTGTCATTGTCATTGTCATTGTCATTGTCATTGTCATTGTCATTGTCATTGTCATTGTCATTGTCATTGTCATTGTCATTGTCATTGTCATTGTCATTGTCATTGTCATTGTCATTGTCATTGTCATTGTCATTGTCATTGTCATTGTCATTGTCATTGTCATTGTCATTGTCATTGTCATTGTTATGGTCATTGTTATGGTCATTGTTATGGTTATTGTTATGGTTATTGTTATGGTTATTGTTATGGTTATTGTTATGGTTATTGTTATGGTTATTGTTATGGTTATTGTTATTGTTATTATTATTGTTATTGTTATTATTATTATTATTCTTATTCTTATTCTTATTCTTATTCTTATTCTTATTCTTATTCTTATTCTTATTATTATTATTATTGTTATTCTTATTGTTATTCTTATTGTTATTGTTATTGTTATTGTTATTGTTATTGTTATTGTTATTGTTATTGTTATTGTTGTTTTTATTGTTGTTATTATTGTTGTTATTATTATTATTCTTATTATTATTGTTATTGTTATTGTTATTTTTATTGTTGTTATTATTGTTGTTATTATTATTGTTATTCTTATTGTTATTGTTATTGTTATTGTTATTGTTATTGTTATTGTTATTGTTATTGTTATTGTTATTGTTATTTTTATTGTTGTTATTATTGTTGTTATTATTATTATTCTTATTCTTATTCTTATTCTTATTCTTATTCTTATTCTTATTCTTATTCTTATTGTTATTCTTATTGTTATTGTTATTGTTATTGTTATTGTTATTGTTATTGTTATTGTTATTGTTATTTTTATTGTTGTTATTATTGTTGTTATTATTATTATTATTCTTATTCTTATTCTTATTCTTATTCTTATTCTTATTCTTATTCTTATTCTTATTCTTATTCTTATTCTTATTCTTATTCTTATTCTTATTGTTATTGTTATTGTTATTGTTATTGTTATTGTTATTGTCATTGTCATTGTCATTGTCATTGTCATTGTCATTGTCATTGTCATTGTCATTGTCATTGTCATTGTCATTGTCATTGTCATTGTCATTGTCATTGTCATTGTCATTGTCATTGTCATTGTCATTGTCATTGTCATTGTCATTGTCATTGTCATTGTCATTGTCATTGTCATTGTCATTGTCATTGTCATTGTCATTGTCATTGTCATTGTCATTGTCATTGTCATTGTCATTGTCATTGTCATTGTCATTGTCATTGTCATTGTCATTGTCATTGTCATTGTCATTGTCATTGTCATTGTCATTGTCATTGTCATTGTCATTGTCATTGTCATTGTCATTGTCATTGTCATTGTCATTGTTATTGTTATTGTTATTGTTATTGTTATTGTTATTGTTATTGTTATTGTTATTGTTATTGTTATTGTTATTGTTATTGTTATTGTTATTGTTATTGTTATTGTTATTGTTATTGTTATTGTTATTGTTATTGTTATTGTTATTGTTATTGTTATTGTTATTGTTATTGTTATTGTTATGGTTATTGTTATGGTTATTGTTATGGTTATTGTTATCGTTATCGTTATCGTTATCGTTATCGTTATCGTTATCGTTATCGTTATCGTTATCGTTATCGTTATCGTTATCGTTATCGTTATCGTTATCGTTATCGTTATCGTTATCGTTATCGTTATCGTTATCGTTATCGTTATCGTTATCGTTATCGTTATCGTTATCGTTATCGTTATCGTTATTGTTATTACTATTATTATTACTATTACTATTACTATTACTATTACTATTATTATTACTATTACTATTACTATTATTATTAGTATTAGTATTATTATTATTATTGTTGTTGTTGTTGTTGTTGTTGTTATTATTATTATTGTTGTTATTATTATTATTATTATTATTATTATTATTATTATTATTATTATTATTCTTACCATGCTTGATTCATAATTTACTCAATTAGGACAATTACATTTGCATTCGCCGTTTACACACATAGCACAACCATCAGAACCACAATAATCATCACAATCGCTAACATCATTGCAAGGGTAATCACCATCGCCGTTGATTTGAAAACCTGTCGGTGCTATTGTGACACTTCTTTTTAATTCTTCTCTGGCACAACCCCTACAAGAAAATTCTGAAACAACGCTCCTTGTTAGTTTTTTTATGAAGTTGTAGCAAGTGAATAAGTTAAAAAACACATACACAAACGAATAAAAGGTTGTCTAAGCTTATAATGTTATAATGCATCCAACAATTTGGTACTTGAAAAAGTTTGATCCAGCCAAGCCTTTTAACCAAGCATAGGTTAAAAAGTCAAAGATTGGTCAAATCTCTACACATATATCAATCTAGCTTTTTTGAAAGAATATCAATCTAGCTAATATAGTTAAGTTGTACTCCGTACTTATTTTATTCGGATCATCAAAATAGAACTCTTAGAGATAGTAGGTAGTATTTATTTAAAATACTGGCTAAATATAAATTAACTAATAAAACCTAATAAAACAAATTAAAACATCATAGCAAATAGTTATTACCTGTTGTTATGAGAATGAATAAAAGAAAGCAAGCAAGATTAATGGATGAACCTTTAGCCATTGATAATATGTAAAGTGTATTAAAATAAAATTGATAAAGTGTCCTATCTGAATACTCTTGGTCTCTAGCGTCTTATGCATATTTATAATGGTATGTGACTTCACCTAATATACTACTACATATATAGTATCTTATTCACGTGTTTAATGAGCAACAATTTAAAATGATTCTTATTTGAAGGATCTTATATCCTTTTGGTAAGTTTTTCTTCACAATGTCAAGCACAATGTCTACATCTAGACATTGTGGTTGACATTGCAGGTAAAAACTTACCAAAGACACATAATACCGTGGAAAGACGGAGAGAGAAATGTCATAAAATCAATCTTTTGTATCTATCTCTCTCATGCCACATGTGCACCGTGCACATTGTAGCATTGGAGATGCTCTTCTATAGTTGGTTGATAAACAGCCTTTAATTCAATTAATGAATTTGATGCACTTGGTATAATTTTGAATCTTTAAAATGGTAAATTGGCTCATCTAATTTGATCATTAACATCCAAGTTGTCAACGACAGCTTAATCTTTTTTTTTTTGATAATTTTTTAACTAAACATGTTTTGTATAAATAGTATATTATTAACGGCTAATGAGGAATGCAATTAATGATTTAATAGTTTTCCAAACCTGAATTGATATTTAAGTAAATGTATTTAATAATCATTTCCGGAAATGAAAATTTTAATATAGACTAAAGGGTCAAATAGGTACATGAACTAACTTAAAGTGTTCAATTAGCTCCTTATATAGGAGGTTCTGCACGACCGTCGCCAATTGGGGCGGTTCCCGATAAAAATAATTGATGAAATTTTTTGAGCATCTTCTTCATTAAGACTAGTTTACCCATATCAAATTTCAGCTAAAACTTAAATCGGGAAGGCAATCAAATGACTTTCCGAAATGTACTGCGCTGTTTAACTGCGCAGTTATCTTCAAAAAATCATTTGACTGCCTTCCCGGTTGAATTTTTAGCTGATATTTGGTATAAGTAAACTAGACTTAATGAAGAAGATGCTCAAAAACGTTCATAAAAAAATTCCACCGCAAACTTCCCCAATTGGCGATGGACTGACAGAACCTCCTATATAAGGAGCTAATTGAACACTTTAAGTTAGTTCATATACCTATTTGACCTTTTAGCCTTTTAATATACAATCTACCTTCAAAGCGTTTAAATATTTTGGGCAAGGAAAAAGTGTGTATCAATTCAATGTACCTGTACGTTGCATCAAAAATCAAATGCTTCATGTCTTGTGAATTTGTGATAAGACATAGAGAGCCGGTTTGGTAATACCGAAATCGGTTGAATCGGTCGATTATGCTTAAATTTATGATGTTCTGGCTGAAGTGGCTGGATTGGCTGATTTTGCTGATTTATGAAAAAGTTATATTTAAAATATATTTCTTTAATAAAATAAACAAAAAAATATATGAAAAAATATATCTATAATAATTTCAGCTAATACTGCCAGAAAATTAGTTTCAACCTTACTTTTTTTTTTTTGCTAAAGGGTCAAATAGGTTCTTGTACCCTTTCGGATTGCTCAATTTGCCCCCTCAACCCAAAAAAGCTCCAATTGACACCCTAAACTCGATAAAATATTCAAATTTCACTTTTTGCAGGTTTAAATCCGGTCACCGCCACTTCATCCTGTAGGGTGCCAACTATGCATGTGACGTGGCAACTTAAGGGGTCAAATAAGCCCCTGAACCCAATCGAATCGTTCAATTTACCCCCTCAACCCTAAAAAATGTCAAAAAAATTTTGAGGGTTGAGGGGGTAAATTGAACATTTCAGTCGGGTTCAGGGGCTTATTTGACCCCCTAAGTTGCCATGTCACACGCACAGTTGACACCCTACCGGGTGATGTGGCGGTGACCGGCTTTTGACCTGCAAAAAATAAAATTTGAATATTTTTATGGAGTTCAGGGTGCCAATTGGAGCTTGTTTGAGTTCGGGGGCAAATTGAACAATCCGAAAAGGTACAAGGGCCTATTTGACCCTTTAGCCTTTTTTTTATTACATAATTCAGTGTGCGAACTGTTTTATTCCAATTTCACATGTTGTATTTATTTAAGAACGAGGATAGTATGTTTGATTCCCCAAAAGTATATAATCATGTTTTTGCTTGACACTATATGTATTTCATGGAGACTTGAGAAAACCAGCACGAGATAACGGGGTCATTTGCTTTTAAGCGGTTTCTACCCCAACCGCTGCAGTAAGCAGCATTACTCATAAAAATGGCATTTTGGGTTAAACACACCCAGCGATTAGAGTAGGAAAAGTATGAAAATGGGACAAAAGGTAGAAAGAGGATAAAAATGGGAAACAAGGGAATTAAAAGTCAGGGATTTGAGCCTAACATCGGCGGTGGAGATTCATTTGGGAAAATTTGGAACGCGTTTGAGAGTTGACAAGAGGCATCAGAGATCAGAGAGGTGATTAAGGAGCAATTTTATTGTCAAAAGTGGTCAAAGAATGAATGCGGGATCCATCAAGATCAATCGAGGAAGAAAAGAGCAAGAAAACGGTCCAAAGGAGATCCACAAGCTGTGCGCACGCCGTCCCCAAGCCGTGCAGATGAATCAGAGTGCTTGGAATTCGGAAAAATTTTCCCAATTCCAAAATGAATTTAAGGGAAAATTCCCTAAATATGAGTAAAAAAGTTGTTAAATTCGAAAATAAGACTGCCATGTTTTTATTCCCTGAATAGGAATAATTTCTGTCAAGTATGACATTACCACGCTTTAAATTAAACATATCAATTTTTTCTAAACTTAGCAGAAATTACTCCTATTTAGAGAATAAAAAGATGAATGTCACATTTAAGAATTTCCATACGTTTTTACTCCTATTTAAAGAATCACTTTTTGCGAAAGCTCTTCAAGTCAAATGTTGGTCATGTTGCAAAGAACATACGTGGTTTTCAGGAATCAGGATATCAGTTTTGTCCTTCACTTCCCAAAGGCCCAAACCATCGGCTATCTTTACTGTTGCAATCATTAAATAAATGGAGTTCACGTTTTGCATTAAACATGTCAATTTTTTCCAAACTTAGCAGAAATTACTCCTATTTAGAGAATAAAAAGATGAATGTCACATTTAAGAATTTCCATACGTCTAGTTTACTCATACCAAATTTCAGCTAAAACTTCAATCAGGAAGGCATTCAAATTAATTCTTGAAGATAACTGCGCAATTATCTTCAAGAATTCATTTGAATGTCTTCCCGATTGAATTGTAAGCCTAAATTTGGTATGAGTAAACTAGACTTAATGAATAAGATTCTCAAAAATTTTCATCAAAAAATTCCACCGGGAATTGCCCCAAATTGTGACGGCCGGACAAATCCTCCTATATAAGGGCTTATTTGACCCTTTTATGTAAGTTTGAGGGCCTATTTGACCCTTTTCCCATGTCTATTTAATGTCTACTATTACGTATTAGGGGACGTACGTCCCCAACTGGAGACGCTTCCCCCCTACTTCAGGGGACGTACGTCCCCAACTGGAGACGCTTTCTCCTACTTCAGGGGACGTACGTCCCCAACTGTCTATTTGTTGTCTACTTATTGTCTATTTATTATCTATTTAATGTCTACTATTACGTATTATTGTACAATTACGCAAAGGATATTATGGTCACATACATTCATCTTTGGTCCTACGGTGGTATGTGGTCCTACTTTTGGAAACTTATTAGCTTTTAGTCTTATTAGGGTAATTTCCTCTTCTGATCTACAAAACCATCAAATGTCCGATCACCCATTTATCATTTACTAGCATTGGCACGCGCCTTGCGTGAGGGTCAATGCCCAATGGCAGAAAACGGACAGAAAAAATGAGAAAAAACATCGAAGAATAAGGGCAAAAAAGCATCATGTTTAACATTGTTAACGTGATTTAACACATATATTTGAGAAGAAAGCAAGCAAATAGGCACAAAGAAGTATCATAATCTAATTAGTTTTTTTTGTTATTTATCAAACATCACATGAGTAGAATTAGAGAGTAACAATACTACAGAATATAAGTTTAGGTCCATAAAACAACATTTAATATAGCTTTTTATTTCTTTCAAAAGCAATATCAATCCATGATACATCTTCATGTTGTTTTATACATGCATATTTGAGAGGTTGAGTTCTCAATTAAAAACGACTCCTGGTATTAAAATATATCCAAAATCCGAAAACAGTTTCATATAGCAAACCTGGACGAATGCAGAAGTTGCCGTCGGGTAAGTGTCTTTTGTACCCACCTCACATGCTGAATTTGGGCTTCTCGCAGGCGGGATGTTAGCATAGAAAACTTCATCTCGAAGAAAGATTCATAAGAGTAAAATGTAGTGAAGCCCATGCATTTGAGAAGGATCCTCTCAAGCGAGGATAACCCGATTTATTCCAAATATTCATTTAGCGCAAGGGAACCGGGACAAAGCTGATGTAACCGTGGGTTGTTTTAAACTAAAAAAAGGATGATGGTTAGAGTGGTCCCCAAGAAAAGAAAAGGAGATATTGCATATGCACACATGCTGGATATTGCATTACAGAGAATGCTAGAGAACTGAATTTGTAAGACACTTATTGTCAAGTCTTGATCCTCACCCACCTCACAAATCTGTAGTAAAGGGAAAATACATATGAATAATGCCAACCATTAGCAATATCTCAATATTGGTCCCAAATATGCATAAGTACAAAAGAATCCAAAATTCATAGGCCGTTTTCCCAAGCTACCAGCAACTTGCTAAAGTAGTAAAAACAAAAATTAGCAAAAAAGATGTGAATAGTCAGGGCTTCTCACCGGTAGGGGTTTACATAGAAATGTTCATGTCAAAGAATCCTTCACACGTAGTATTAAGAAGAAATCATAGTGAAGCCGATTTAGTTGAGAATGAGCCTCTCAAGCCTCTCAATTTAGAATAACCCGAACACATTTGGTAGTGTCGGTGCAACCATGGTTGGTTTTAATTCTTTTCTGTCGAACATTCATTTGGCGCAAGGGAACTGGGATAGAATTGATATTTTCATGACATTCAGATTGACAATTCGCTTAGCCTTACTTTATAGGCTAATATTCATCTAAAATACAGATTCCAAAACATAAACACGTAAAAACAAAATTCAAAAACATCCAATGAAAAAATCTATGATATACCAACACAGTTTAGGCTGATTTATTCCATTAGAATAGTTGGTTACAGCCTTGTAGGGCGATTCACACCCAAAGAATCAATGTATTTCAGATCAAGGTTTAAATGAGTGTTGTAATTGAACTCGAGGTATAGCAGTACACCAAATTGTGCATGATAAGAATAGTAAATTGGCTAGTAGTATGTTTCTAAAATCAGTTTTGTTGCATTAGTGTGGTATTCTGTTAGGAATGTTTCTGGTTGCTTGAAGTGGCCATTTCAAGACTTATTTGAGGGCTGATGAGAAACCCAAATTGCAGGACTTAACATATTATATTAGTTCAGTTAGACATACAAGTTTCAGTATAAGCATGGGCTCATGAACAAAAACAAGTTGTAAAAATGTTAGGGACTAAAATCCTAAAACGCTGACCTAGAGCATAGAGGTGAATCGCGTAAGAGAGCCATTGAAAAGAGAGAAAACCGTTGAGCCTCTTCACTTGTCATAACTTCTGCTGGCAAAAATAGTGGATGGTTACAAATTCTCAATGTAGCTTCAATTGTCTAATGAATGACAATGAATTCTTTAAATGAAATCAGAACACTAAAAGATTAGAACACTTTAAAAATGAAAATCAATAACTCGACAGGGAGAAGACAAAGCGTAAAAGAAAAGAAGAACCAGTTCAAGTATATCTTTATAAACCAACCCCGTAATTAGAAGAGGATAAATTTGAAGTGCTTTAGATTTTACAAAACCCTGCACTCTCTATAGCAACTAAAACTCTAATACAAAGTGGATATATCCATCAATAATAGGCTTTTATGACAGAAATTGGTGGAATATTTTACAATCATGTATACACAGAGAAGTATGAGGTAAAATTCGTAAACAAATATTCAAACTTAAGTTAAGTACCATGGGAAGTGGAAAGAAGAAAATCACTCCATGCAAGACTCGAAGTGGTAAACAACTCAATAGTTAATTTCATTCTAATGACTATAATCATAATGAGTATTGTATGTTGTAATAAATGATCTGCATACATTCTCAGGCCCGATAACCATCTCAAAAATTAGTTTCATTCAAAATTTAGTTTCTCGCTCTTTCCATTTTCATAAATACCCAACACAATATCTGCTTAACTGCTACACACACACATTCACTGCGGAATAGAATGCAAGAAAAGATTAGCAGGCGGTACCAAAGATCATATTAAGGGACTTTGAACATGAAGGAATTACCTGCTCCGAAATAAATGTAATGCCATCATGATTCTCCATTTCATAAGTTTCACCAAGAATTGGGTTGGAAGGCTTCCACGTGCGTTGGTGGGCATAGTAAACAGATATTAGCCATGATGCTACAAAAATTTTCATTACTTCCTTATTTCTTGGGAAAAATACATCAAACATGACATGATAAACACCAAAAACTTTCTACACACTAAATTGAATTACTCACTTGCATAGGCCAACCGCATGTAGGGATCCTCACATTCATTAGCCTTGTCTAAAAGGTGAGAGTATTTGTCACGTCCCGGACCTATCCGGACACGTCAACAATCCGCCATACAATATGAATAGTCAACCGCAGTCTAACTCATCCATATTATACAAGGCGTCTCGAATATTATTCACACATTAGTCATCCATAAACAAACATAATGTAAAACATTCATTAAAGAAGCGGAAACATTAATACAAGTGTTCAAGCCACACTTGACAACTTAGGCATACAAGCCCTCAAATAATTATTCAAAAATAATATCCATGAGCATTATTCATATTATTTTCAAAACAGAAACGGAAGAAGCACGGACCAAGTCTTCTTCCTTTGATCTCCCCGAAGCAACGGGCGGTGGTAGCAACCTTCAAGTTCTACCTGAAATTGTGAGGTGGCCTCCCCCGTGAAGGGGAGGTCAGTACTTTGAAGCATTTAAAAAGTACAATGACAACTACACTGTATATAATAAATGTTTCAATTTCTAAGACCCTCAATCTAGGGTGATACTATATTATAGGCCGTAACCCTCGGTCACCCTATTCAAAACCTACTTACCTTATATATAAGGTCAAGTAGTCGGCCCGTGGGCCCATCCTTACCTTATTATGTCATTTCACCATAGTATAGTCACACTCACCGATATCATTCCGTCGTGCTAGAGGCTGACTCTAGTCACTCCAATTCGTGCTAGAGGCTTCATCTAGTCATTTCCCGTCGTGTTAGAGGCTTCCTCTAATCACTCTTCATTATGCTAGAGGCTGACTCTAGTCATCTTACGTTGTGCTAGAGGCTTCCTCTAGTCACCTTTCCATATGTTAGAGGCTTCCTCTAATCATATCATTAAGATTCCTAAGCAACTTCTATGCCTAGAATCACTTGATATTGAGTAGTCTTTGAGGCCTACTCCTAGCTAAACTTAGCATTTATACATTCCTACCTTAAGGTATCTCATAGGACTACTTAAGGTACATCTTTCATAATCCAAGCCCTTAGGATTTATTCTATCAATTTTCATGCTAACATTCCAACTAGTATTTCAATACTAGTCAAATAATCTTAGAACATCCAAGTTCGAATTTACGATCATATTGCTCATCTCAAGTGATTTTCCTTTTCAAATATGATAAAATAATCTTAATGTCACAATATAACATTTATCCATTCATGAAATTTATACATGAAGTAAAAGCATATCTTATCACAATATTTCACAATTTATTTCATTATCATGCCCTCATATTCATAATACACAAGCATACACAATTTCCTCCAAATTTGTATATCATGCTTCATTTACTCATATGAGATAGTATTTTCATTTAGGCATTATTAATCATTAATAATCCATGAAAATCACAATTAATACTTTAGGCAATTGACGTGCACTTGTCGTGAGGTGCACTCAAAATAATTACAATACAACACTAATACGTAGTATAGTGAAGTAAGGTTTGTATCCACAGGGAAAGGAATACTTTTCTTCTATATAAGTAGTAACAAGGGGGGTTGATAAGTACATATTACAACACGCATTTGATGCGTGTTGGGGTTGCATTTTGATAGTTTTCCTAGCTTTAAGGTGTTGCAAGTCTCAATTTTAACTCAAGTTATGTTTACCGGGCGTTGGTTCGAGTTTTGTGTCATTTGCAGTCAAAATCAGGATTTTAGACACCAACACCGGCGCTTGAGAAGCAATCGGGACGAGTTGAGAAACATTAGAGATTGATTTGAGAGCTTTGGAGTTCACCGGGAGGTTTACGATGAAGAGTCGAAGATAAAAGAGCTCTAGGATTGGCTACGGGGTCAAAAGAAGACAAATAGAGCTTGAAAATGACGATCAGGATGACCTTCTGTTAATCATTCAAGCATATCTCCTTGTAGAGACATCCAATGTACACGTTTCAAGTTCCATATGAACGCAACCTTCAAGGGCTACAAATCATGAGAAGACACCTTTCCGAGAATCTGATAGGAAGAATGTGAAAACAGACGACGAAGTCAGATGATCCCTGTTGCGATTTCAGAATGAGACATTCCACCATTTTATTCATATCTGTTGATTGGATGATTCAAATCCAATTCGGAAAATTGGGGTGGATATAGGACTTCATTATCTACAACTTTCAAGAAGGAAGTAAAGTCAAATTCGGACGTTTTACCCAAGCCGTGCGTGCCCCGTTTTTGTTTCCTAATTTAAGTGCGAATTTCCTTGTTTCCTAATTCAACCCGAATTGCTTTGTTTCCTATAAATTACACCTTTCTAACCCTAATTAAGGGAAGGGGGGGAGCTTAGAGAGAGCCCTAGGGACGAAATTTCTTCTACTTTTCCATCTTGTTCTTCAATTCCCTTGGATTATTTGTAAGTTCCATCTTTTTAATTAATGACAATTAATTCTATTCTTCGCAATTCTATTGATTCTTCAATTATGAGTTGTGAGTAGTTTTAATTAGGGATTTGGGGTTGATGAAGGGGTTAATCATGATGTATGGTTAGGTTCTTGATGGTGTAAATTGCATGAATGCCATTTAATTTGAGTTTGAATAATTTAATTGATATCTTTTGTAACCTAGAATGGCAACTAGAATTACAATTGCTTATAGAATAAATTAAGAGAGATCTAATTTGTTCTAGGACACATTCACACACACTTAATCGTTCGCTAAGAGATTAGTAGCGATTAAGAGGCCGTAAGCTCGTTCGTCTTGGCAATAATTTAGGATCCTGTCGCATGAGAGATCAGCCTGGTCCCCTAAATTATTGTACTCTACGCCGCGAGAGCGGTAAGAACTTAGTATTGATTAGCTAGGCTCAATTAAATTAAATTCATGTAATTAAGCCTGATCTGCCAGAAATCTGATTACCCCAGAATCAATCCCTGTTCCCTTCATTGTTAATTAAGAAGAACCCAATCATTTACTTTTAATCGTTTATTTGCAATTTTAGTTTTCTCAAGCAACCAAATCTCGCACGACCGCATTTATTTTATTTATTCTTTATCGCTGATTTTTAGTTAATTCTTAATTCCCTTTTACCGTCCCTGTGGAGACGATACTCGTACTTTCACTGCTATATTACAATCTTTTTAAGTGCGAGAAAACTCACATCAGGGGTTTAGATTTGTTTGATTTAAAAACACTAAGATGAACAACCTATATGAGTTTAATTTAATGAGATGAGGACTTGGTTTTGTTTTTATCCACTTAATGAAATGTTCGTCGATCCCGGTTATATCTTTAACTATCTTCCTCTCGAATACTCAATCGAGGAGTATATCCAGTTCATCGAGGGTAGTTATTAATAATGAGATGCGTTCATTAATAAAACTTACTATCGAGTCAATATAGAACAAGCGCCGTATATTAACTTGATAGTAGCAATAAACTTAAGATGAAAACGATTGAGATTGATAACCTCAACACAAGCGGTTTATTGGTTTAATCAATATAATTAATTCCCCTTGACATATTAACCATGAGATGCAAGCATTAATATTCCAAGTTTACTACCGTTGAAAGAACCGGATTAATAACAAGCGTATTAACCGATCAATTCTAGTAATAATTAATATGAGAAACAATACTAGTTGATACTTTAAGTAATGTTTAAAATATTAACATGAAATATGAATAGGAATTAATTAATACTCAAGGAAGAATATTAAAGAATATGAATCCTACTATGATTAATATCAAGATGTTAACTAATTGTCATCTTAGTAACACTCCCCAATATTAACATAGAGGAAGAAATAGCTATTACTATAACCAATGTCAAGATGTTAACTAATTGTCATCTTAGTAACACTCCCCAACTTTGATATAGAAATAGTATTTTAAAGGAAGAATTAATATTCAAGGAAGAAGATTAAAGAAAATAACTCACAACTTACAAATTCATTAAGCTTCAAAGTAGCAAAACCAAGATGGAAGAGTTTAGCTCCTCATTTGGAGACTAAACATGATGAAAAATATAAAGAAAGAACTATTCTATACTGAGCTTAGATGTACAAAGGAATTGTATATGTTTTTGTGAAGGAAAGGAGGTGTATTTATAGGCTTTTGGGATGGGATTCGGGTACTCGATCGGGTATATACATGGTACCCGATCGAGTATGTGTGTAATACTCGATTCGAGGTATACTCGATCGGTTTCAGGCTATTTTCCACAGGTATACCCGATCGGGTATATGTTTATACCCGGTCGAGTATGCTTAGAAAGTGGTATTCGGACCATACTCGACCGATCTTCGTTTAAAACTCAAAGGCATACCCGATCGGGTATGTCGGTCTACCCGATCGGGTATAGACATTAAATCGTGGCCGAAATCCTCCTGGCATGTTCCCTTGTCTTCGGATCTGATCCGATTTGAAGTTTCAACCTAATACCCGATCGAGTATAGTTAATACTCGACCGAGTATAGACCAAAATTCAGGATCCTTCTTTTGTCTTCAAATTTTGCACCTTCTTTCCACTCTTTGGGTTCACCAACTGTACTTTGAGTGATCAAGACCTGTTTGAGCTCAGAATATATCTAATCTAAACTATTTACAAGAATTTAACAAACTAATCTATTACACCAAAAGTGTGTAATTTCTATAGTAAAGATCAAGCAAAACTAATTAAAAACACAAACATGCATATGGAAATTACAAACGTATCAACTCCCCCACACTTAATCCTTTACTCGTCTCGAGTAAGATCAAATGTTCACAAGTGTCAAGTTTCTCCAAAGTTTCCACAATTTAACAAAAAAACATACAAACACAAAGACTACCAAGGATGACAAAAATGAGTTTTAAACTCAAATTACAAAGAACATCTTGGGTTATATGGACTTCTAGTGTTCATCTTCTCTTCTCCTCCTCTCTTCTTCTTTGTCTTTGTTTTCTGAATCTTCTTATTCTTCAAAGAGATACAATGAGTGCCTGCAAAAACAAACATTTCTCTCATATCTCTCATTTTGCCTAGGAGCCTTTTCAGGTTTTCATCCTAGCATCTCTTTTCATTTTCCATTCTCCCCAACTCACTCATTTTTTTTATATAAGCCTTTTTTGCTTAGATTGCTCATTTTGTTGGGCTTTCAACCTAACTAGCATTTATTTTCTTTTATTTATTCTCTTTTTTTTTGTGTGAATAGTTCAAAAGAATTACATGCATAGTACTAGGTGGAAATTAAAATTACATACCATCATGAGTCTCTCCCCCTCACTTGAATCAAGCACTGTCCCTAGTGCCCGCCTTCTCCGCCGTAGTAGCTCCCTCCGAAGCCGCTCCCCTGCCCACCATCTCCCATATATGTGTCCCCGCCATCTCCGCCGTCGTACCCTCCACCCCCGGAGCCAGATCCTCCAAAGTTACCCCAATGAGTGGGTTCATACCACGAGGGTGGTGGAGGGGGGTTTGCCATGGTATGAAAAGATCCCTGTTGTGCCATGTAAGAGTACATAGGTCCGTAGAACCTACGTTGGTCTTCTTCATACCGATGTCTATCGACTTCCCTGAGCTCCTCCAATCACTGAAAACCGGCCCTTTGCTCCTCCTGTATTTGGTTGAGCCGGTTGTCCATAGCCGTGTAGTTTGCGTTCATTTGGGCGTATCCCGTAAGCAATTGTTGTTGACCCTCCAAAAGTTGTTGAAAGAAGTCGGGTGGTGGAGGGTTTTGGTTTTGTTCGGGGATGTCCTGGCCCATGTCTTGATGGCTATGGAGTTGAGCATAGGGCTCGTAATCGGGTTGGTATTGGGGAGGTTCTTGCTCCGGTTCCTGGAGATGTGGTGGAAGGGCGTGTGGGAAGAGGTAATGGGGCTCCTCTACTGCTTCTTTGTAGTGGAGTTTGGGGAGTTCTGGGTTGGGTAAGAGGAAGTATTTGAGGGGTTTGAGGTGTATGAGCCAGTTGTACATATTCTTTGGTCTTTCTCCACCATAAACTGTGTGGGAAAAAGCTGTACATCCCGAGTGGCCCAACCAAGAAATGTTCATCAAACAGTAGTCGGGTATAGGAGAGTTATCCGTATACCCGAACTTGGTAGCTAAATGCATAATCACCCCACCCACCACAATAGCGCCCTTGGCTACGCTTTCTTTTTCAGATGTGCCCACATAAGATTACACAGGTTGAAATCCACGTGAACACGGAATAGGGCCACAGACATTAGGCATACATCCCCCATCCTAGTGTGATGGTTGTTGGGACGTCCAAGCAAGCAATTGGCAAGGAATTTCAAGAATAGGCGGAGGACGGGATGTTGGACATGACTAATATACAATTGGGAGGAGCTAAATTTAGTCTCCCCGGTCATCTTTGTCCATAGGGTATGGCTGAAAGCGGTATTATCGGATATGGATTTTTGGTAAGGGACCGGAATACCAAAATGTTCGGCGAACTCAAGTTTCGTTATGGAGTGGTTGTGGTTAAACAGACGAAACTTGAGTTTATCATCCCTAAAATCCGCTTCATCGGTCTCAAATTGCACCGAGCTTATGAATCCATAGATAATTTTTTCATTCGAGTGATATTGCATTTTGAATATCTTATCCATGCTCAATTCATGAAAAAAATTCTTAGTGCTTTTGTACACTCCTAACTCATTGAGGGCATCATGGCATAAAAAACGAGAGGGTTTTACTTGCCTTTCAATGGTGGACATGAAGCGGGTGCGGTGTTCGTTGTCGGTGAAGATGATGTTCTCGTAGCCTGGGATGGATGCCCTAGTGTTGGAGCCCTGACCTTTTTCCTTCCTTGGAGCCATTTTTTTGTGATTTTGGGCTTGAAATCCGAAAATTGAAGGTTGGGGTAGGGTTTTTTTCGGACCTCTTGAAACTGGGGGAAAATTGGATTGGTGTGTATGGGTGTGTAGAGGAAGATGAGGGGAGTATTTTGGTGTTGAAATGGGGTGATTTGGTGAAGAAATGGAGGAGATATGGTAGAGAGAAGTGTTAAAAAATGGAGGTTGGGGGAGAGGGGTTCGAATTTGGGTTTGGGGATTTGGGGAAGATGAAGTGTTTGGGGCGGATTTGGGGTTAAAACGCCCGTATACCCGATCGAGTATGTGTTATTACTCGATCGGGTATGGCTGGAAAGTGGGATTTTTGAGCAGCCTGCCTCCGGTACTCGATCGGGTATGTGTTGTTACCCGGTCGAGTATTGCTGGAAAATGAAATTGTTGAGTGGTTTGCCTCCGGTACCCGATCGGGTATCATTCCATACCCGATCGGGTATGTGTTCTTTTCTACGTTTTGAGGCATGTACTCGGTCGAGTGTGGGAATCAGTTTTCTTCAACGTTAGCCTTTCTGTACATACCCGACCGGGTGTATAGTGATACCCGATCGGGTATCCCTTGTTTTTCAATTTTCGAGCCCTGTACTCGATTGAATGTGGGCATCAGTTTCCCTGGTACTTCGACTTTCTGTACATACTCGACTGGGTATATAGTGATACCCGATCGAGTATGCCTATTTTCTTTCAAAAATTGAATGCTTCCTCGATCGAGTAATGCCCGGTTCCCCTTCTTTTGGCCATACCCGACTGAGTATAAGGTGCTACTCGATCGGGTATGTCCCTAGATGCTCCAAAACCTGCATTTTTTTTTCTTTTTCTCCAAAAACCCGTGATTAGTTCCCTCTCTCATTGATCTCTCAAATAATTAAACAAAAAAATGAATTATAAACACTCGAATTTATGAAAAAATAAACTTGGGTTGCCTCCCAAGAAGCGCCTTTGTTAACGTCGTGGCACGACGTTATTCATTTTTTTTAAGTGGGATCGTGAACATTCCTTGATTCATTTTTTGTGGCCTTATTTAGCCATTTTTCCAATTTATTTTTCGGTCTTTTCGGTCATTTTTTTATTTGGTTCACATTTTAACACATCCCTTCCTATCAAAGATGGCGTCTCGTGTTTATTTTTTCCTTCTTGAAAAAATCTGATTTTATCCGCTTCTTTGAAAAATACCGGTTCTTGTGGTTCAACAACATTTAAAGAACAAAGAGTTAGATTTTGCACTTGTTTTTTCGTAGAGTCCAAGATGTTGAATTCCACTTTTTGGTCATCGAACTCTAAAGTTAATGAACCACTATGTTAGTCCCTGTTTCTGTAACAGCAATGAATAATCGATCTAACAAAGGAAGATTAAACGTAAAGATGAAACAGAATGAATCACCGTAAAACCTTCTTTGATAAACCGTGGAACGTACAGCAGAATGATAAGCGTAAGGCTATGAAATAATAAGTACGACGTTCAACCTTTTCCTAAACCTCGGCTCCCTTTTTATAGGCGAGGTTTAGGTTAGGCGTAACATGCTTTTGGCCTGTTTAAATGGGCCTAACACTTGGCCTGATTTCTATCTAATTTATGCACTATTTAAATACAAGGATTAAATATAAAGCTAATCTATGACCAACTTGATTCACAATAAAATATCTCCAACAATCTCCCCCTTTGTGATCAAGTGTCATTCTCTTATTGCTTCTGTGATTTGAAGTAGTGCTTCCTTAATCCAAGTGCATGTTCATACTGTCTTAGCATATTTCTCTTTTCGAGGCGATCGTCAATGGCCTTTAAAATTGTCTCCATAGTAGAGTGTTCCTTTTGAACATAAGACGATGCCTCTTGAAGATTTTCTTCCAGCTTTGCCTTCATCTGTAGAATCTGCTCTCTGATTATCTTCAGTGTTCCGTCGCAGTATTTCTCGATTTCACTGACTACCATCAGACGCTTTTTGTTCTTGTGGTTCAGGTAGGTGACTGCTGGCGGTTTGAAGAAGATGTGATAGGCTGGGAAATCTTCAAGTTCTGGACCATACAGTTTTGGCTTTGTCAGATTTGTCTTCTTCAAATTGCATTCAATAGCCATTTGTAGGTCATGTGAGGAGTGTACTCGGATTTGTCTAAGCATGAATCTCTTGATAGCTGCGAGGCCTTCGCTGTATACTATGTTTTGCCTTACTGGAAGGTATCTGTAGGCCATGAGCATTTGATAGATGTCATCCGGTTTCAGCATGATGAAGTCGTTCTCTTGACAAGTGAATTCGCTCCCATCGGTGCGTTGAAGTCTGAAAGTGTAAAATGTTACTCCATGATAGTCTTCAGCTTTCACTTGCAGAATTTGATGAATCGGGAGAATATTTGACTTCAGATCTTGTTCCATCAGTTCTCTCTGTGTACCGGTTGACCTTTGCAGCAACATGTGCAGATGACCTCCAGCCTGATTTCCTTTTAAGTGTGTAAGGCCTCTTAGCTTCAGTTCGTTCAGTGGCTTGACTTTGTCTGGTCTACGCCAGATATGCTCTCTGATTTCTTCTTGGAAGGGGGCTTTGATTCGAACGTTGTCCCAGGGTTTCTCTGTCTTGGGAAGTCTTCCCGCTGATTGTCTTACGACTGATTCAAGAGCTTTCTGGGATTCCTTGTAGTTCTCCCCTTCCTTACGTTCATCGTCCTCGAGCCTAATGATATCTTCAGAGCATTTGTTTATAAGCTCTCGTAGCCACCAGTTCCTTTGCATGTCCTCTTGCTCGGCTTCAACCCGGAGATCATCCCATTCTGTCCATTTTCTCGGCCATTTGTCGTATGGAGTTCTTTGTTTAGGCGGTGATTGTTCCTGTGTAGCACTACCGGGTTCACTAGGATTGCCCGTTGACATCAGCTTAGAACTAGGTTCCAACTGATGGCCTGATGGAGAAGATGTACCAGTGGTATCATCATCAGGACTTCCATCTCCTCCTCGGTTGGTATCTCTAGGAGATACGCCTCGGGATGTTATTTCTAGCTCGACCACACTAGAGAGTTTGGCTGTGGGTGGTGGCTGTTGGTTTGTTGAGGTTTCAGGTTGAATTGGCTGTGGAGTTTGGCTTGGAAGAGTGATTTGCTCAAGTGATCGAGGTCGCTTGTTCTCCCCCTCATGAGGATCCGAATCATCGGGGTCCTCATGGGAACGTTTGCGACCACGAAGACTCTCCTTGCAAGTACTCTTGGTTTCGGGTGAGGAAAGAAGAGCTTCTAGTATGGCTTGCTGATGTAGAGTGAGGTCGTTTTCTGGGGTATTTAAAAGGTTATTCAGCAAAGCCGAAGCTAGGGTGTCAAAGGATAGGGAGGAGAGATCGATGGAGGGTGTGGTCGGGTGTGGGGAGAATACTGGTTCTGTATTCTGGGTTCCCCGAGAAATAGAAGGGATAGGGATTTGGTTGATGGATTGGTGGGATAGAGGGGTGGAGGATATGGGTTGTGTATGGGAGATGAACGGTTCAGGGGAAGGTTGGGGTGGTGTCTGTTCAGACCGAACCGCTTGGGTGGTCCTAAATTCCTGTGCTAGAGCGGTCATTGCATCTTGCACCCATGGTTTAATGGTGGAATCTAGGAAGCGATTTAGTAGAACATTTACGTCTTCAAGGGTAGGGTGACCAGTTACGGGGGTTGTAACTGTTGACACAGCATCAGTGAAGATTGCTGATGTGTGGCCTGCATTTAATGATGAAATCATTATGGGCGTAGCAGGGCTTCCAACCGTCATAGCTTGCGCTCTGGTTGTTGCGTTCAGGGTGAGTGCACCTGTATGTGCTGTGAATAGTGTAGGTGTCCTAGAAAAAGAAGAAAATGTGGGAAATGTGACACCTAGACTCGATGTGAGTGAAGAAGGGGTTTTGACCTTGGGAGATAGGTCAATTGTATGCTCAACTGATTCAGAAGGAACCAGCGAGGGGGTTGAGTCCCGTTCTTTTGAAACAATAACCTTTTGAGAGGCAATTGAGTGGCTGGGAGAGGGCTGTGCATGCGCAGTTGAGCCAGATGCTGCGACTTCTACTCGGGAACCGAAAAGATCGGCTCCTGTGCTTAGGGATTCAGCTCGGCTTATCTGGATAAAGGAGTCGCAGCCAGCAAAGATGTGCTCGTCTGCCTTATCAAACAGACTCTTTGTCGCTCGGGACTGGGGCCTGGCCTTAGCAACCTTGTCATTTTTGACTTTAGCCCTTGTTTCTCGAATGACAACTTCTTCCTGGTTGATTGATGTCTTGATGGAGTGAGCTGCCTCGTCGTAATCATCCTTTGAGCAATTTGTCTCGCTTGGATCAGCTCTTGGTTTAGCTGTTTCTTTAATAGTGAAGACTTGAGGTCGGCGAGCTAGGATTGGTGCTGCGTCTTCAGCAGTGATTCTTCTCTTCTTTGGAGATTCGACGGGCAGCTTCCCTTTTCTAATTAGTGCATATGTGAGCTCCATCTCAGCACTATCATTGTCATCACTGTCATCATCCGAGTCTGATTTGTCACTCTCCGTGCCCACGCTCTCGGAGGCCTTGTCGTCAGTGTTTGTTTGGGCTCCACTAGACGATTCACTGGCCGTTTCCTCAGCGTCTTCCTCGGTGCCCTCAGCCGCCTGACTCGTCTCTAGAGAGTCGTCAGACTTCCCTTCATTGGGCAAACCGGCCACTGGTTTCTGTGGCTTTTGGGCTCTCTTAGGACCCTTACTTTCACTCGGCTTTGTCCCTGGGGTAGGTCCAGCTGGGTTTTGCTGATCCATAGGGACAGTTCTCTCAGTGGCTTCCTTGTATTGCTGGACCGCTGGATTTGAAGATTTGACAAGCTTGAGCAGAAATCCAGGGATCCTTAGACCGAAGACAGGATTCTTGTCTGCTTTGAAATATTGCAGCTTCGGTGCATTGAAGTGTGGATCTGAGCTCCGTTTTGGTATTGAGGAGTGCTCTGCCATGGAGTCGTGAATGATTAGCCCGAGCCACCTTGCGTACGGGATGGTACCTGGCCTGTTCTTTTCTTTGGCTTTGACCAGGTCCATTAGCTCTGAGAAGAAGAGCTGTGCCAGGTCGTAGTTCTTGTTGAAAGCAATGCCATGAAAGATTAGCAGTATCTGCTTGTTGCACTTGTCGAAGCCGGCATGCTTAGGTGACAGGCACTTGTTCACCAGCCCGAAGAGATTCTTCCACGGATGGTGAAGATATGCTCCGTTGAAGTTGGAGAGCTGTGGCAGTAGAGATGTGTAGCCAAGGGATGCCACGTCTTTGAGCAGATCGGGGATGGTTGGCAGTGCATCATACGTATCGTGAACTGGCAGCGCTAGAGTTGTCCTTAGAGTGGATGGTGTAAGAATCACCCGCATGCCGTTCAGCTTGGTCTTTATTTTTGAACGATCCTTCAGCGAATCAGTATGCATATGCCCCCAGAACTGTTGTAGGTATATCTCTGGCACCGATTTTGAGTTGTGAAGTGCAGGCCAGAGATAGTGACCTTTCATGATGGCTGGCACTATGGGGTTCTAACACTTGAACACCGCAAGGTCTAGCTGGAAATTGTTGTCCAGCACCTTGATCCATTTTCCTTTGGGGTAGATGGCATCATCGATCTGCGTTTGAGTGTTTCCTGCCATTTTAAACTGTAGAAGCAGGGGGTCAGCATATGAAATTCAACTGATTGATTAGATTGAAAGAGTTTGATTTGAAGGTTTCAGATAAGTTTATTCAGGTGGAATTTTGGAAAAAAATTGCAAAGTTCAAATCTCGAGATCTGTATCTCGAGATCATGATTTCGAGATCCAAATCTCGAGATCTTGATTTCGAGATTCAAATCTCGAGATCAAGATGTCGAGATGCAGATCTCGAGATCTTGATTTCGAGATCCAAATCTCGAGATCAAGATGTCGAGATGCAGATCTCGAGATCTTGATTTCGAGATTCAAATCTCGAGATCAAGATGTCGAGATGCCCATCTCGAGATCTTGATTTCGAGATTCAAATCGCGAGATCAAGATGTCGAGATCCAGACCTCGAGATCTTGATTTCGAGATTCAAATCTCGAGATCAAGATGTCGAGATGCCCATCTCGAGATCTTGATTTCGAGAAGATGAACCGACGAATTTTGAAGAGCTTTTCCACCTGTAAAAACAAAGATATGACCAACAATAACAAGCGATTTCGACATTCATTCAAGCGAAAAAAAATTTAATTTGATTTTTGAGAAATTTCAAGGGTTTTCGCGAAATCATGCGTACGTTTTGGATGTCGAATACGAACAAAAGTTCGAGATCAATCGTTCGATGAAAGTGTTTTTTGACGATCGAAATCACTGGATGAACTACCTTAAAGGTTTTCGGGAAAGAGAATCGAAGAAGAAGAGAGTATGTGGAAGTTTGTTTTTGGGAAGAGCTCTGCTTTGCGAAATCAATCTTAGCCTTTGCGAAAAGTTTTTAGAAGTGAAGGGTTTTTCCGAGGCTTATATACGCGATTAAAAAAAATTTTGGACCTCCTCCTTAACAGTTGAGCCCGAATGATTGGGCTGGCACGCAGTGCCCTTTTAAAGTTTTCGAGGCCTAAACCAGTAAAAAAAAGAGCTCCCCCTTAATCAGTGAAAATTTTCTCCCCCTCAAAAAATGCAACGAACAATATGTACAAATGCAACGCACACACACTATTTTTGTTCTTTTTGATTTTTCACACACACTCAACTCATGCAACACACGCACACTATTTTTTGTTTTTTTTCTGGTTTTCTCCCCCTCAACGCATGCAACGCACACACACTATTTACAAATCCCACACACACACACTTTTTAGATCAGTGGAGACATAATTAAACGGGCTCGAGGTTCAACATGCCCAACTTGGAGACTAGGAACTGGAATCGTTTTTCATCCAATGCCTTAGTGAACAAGTCAGCCAGTTGAAGCTCTGAGCTTACAAAATACATGTCAATGTCTCCTTTCTCCACATGATCCTTGATGAAATGATAGCGCAGGTCGATGTGTTTGGTGCGGGAGTGATGAACTGGGTTGCTGGTGATGGCTATGGCGCTTTGAGAGTCACTGTAGATCGGGATATGGCGGAGTGTGTAACCGTAGTCCTTTAGCTGAGTCTTCATCCATAATATTTGTGAACAACAGCTAGCAGCCGCGACGTATTCTGCCTCGGCCGTAGATGTTGACACACAGTTCTGTTTCTTGGAAGACCAGCAGACTAACTTATCGCCCAAGAATTGGACAGCTCCCGATGTACTTTTGCGGTCCATCCGGCAACCAGCAAAGTCAGCATCCGAATATCCGACTAGGTCAAAACCTGAGTGCTTGGGATACCAAAGGCCTAGATTCACAGTGCCTTTGAGATATCTCAGAATTCTTCGTACAGCGGTCAGATGGGATTCCTTCAGATTTGCCTGAAAGCGTGCACATAAGCATGTGGAGAAGACAATGTCAGGCCTACTTGATGTGAGATATAGCAAAGATCCAATGATGGCCCTGTAGTTTGTAGCATCAACTGGCTTCCCGGAGGGATCTGAGTCCAGTTTGTTGTTGGGGGACATAGGGGTCGTCATGGAAGATTTGCCGTCAACGTTGAATCTCTTAAGCATTTCCAGGATGTACTTTGACTGATTGATGAAAATGCCATCAGAGTGTTGTCTTACTTGCAGGCCTAGAAAGAAATTCAGTTCTCCCATCATGCTCATCTCGAACTTGGTTTTCATCAGTTTCTCAAAGTGTTTGCACAGGCGTGGATTAGAGGAGGCGAAGATAATATCATCAACATAGATCTGAATCAGGATGATGTCAGACTTCTGTCGCTTGATGAAAAGTGTGGTATCAATCTTCCCTTTTGAGAAACCTGAGTCAATCAGAAATTCGGTTAATGCATCATACCAAGCTCTTGGTGCCTGTTTTAACCCATACAGAGCTTTCTTTAGCTTGTACACATGGTCGGGATATCTGGGATCTACGAATCCTTCGGGTTGAGCGACATAGACTTCTTCTTCCAAGACTCCATTTAGAAAGGCAGTCTTGACATCCATTTGAAAGACAGTAAAGTTCTTGTGGGCCGCGTACGCAAGAAAAAGGCGGATTGCTTCAATTCTTGCTACGGGTGCAAATGTTTCATCATAGTCTATGCCCTCTTGCTGATTATATCCTTTAGCGACCAGTCGTGCCTTGTTCCTTATCACTATGCCTTCTTCGTCCTTCTTGTTCTTGAACACCCATTTTGTGCCAATGATGGTTTTCTGAGGAGGTTTAGGCACGAGTGTCCATACATCTAGTCTGTCAAATTGATTGAGCTCATCTTGCATGGCAATCACCCAATCTGGATCAGTGAGTGCCTCTGAGACTTTGGATGGTTCATTCTTGCTTAGAAAGCATGCATAGTGACATTCATTTGTTGTTGCTGATCTCGTTCGCACACCTTGACTTGGATCACCTATTATTTGTTCAACAGGATGTGCTTTTGTCCACTTCCTCTCATGAGCTAGAGGAGTTGGAGTAATTATTGGTTGATCTGAGTCCTGATATGAATTTGAAGGCTCTGGGGCAGCTGTGGTGTGTAGTGGAGATGATTCCGGACTTATGGCAAAGCCGTGATCATCCACACCTCTAGGATTGGTTTGAGGGGTTGAGGGTGTGGATGGTACGTCATCTGGTCCTGTGAGGAGCGGAATCTCTGCTGTTGGAGTTGATGTTGACTCTGGAATGTATGCAGAAGGTGGAGTTTGTGAGTTCTCGTAAAAGTTTCTGAAGAGAGAGTCGAGAATCACATCGTCGTGTTCGGTGTTTGGTTCAGCTTTATCAGAAGCTATTGGCACAGCAGTGGATGGATCGGTCTGGAGATGTTCAATAGCGAAGTCTGCCATTTCATAGAATGTAACGTTTACACTCTCGATGACAGTCCGCTTGTCTCTAAGATAGACTCTGTAAGCTTTGGATTGCAATGAGTAGCCAATGAACACGCCTTCTCTGGCTTTGGGATCCAGCTTACTTCTCTCTGTCCGATCATTGAGTATGAAGCACTTGCAGCCAAAGACCTTGAGGAAAGAAATATCAGGAGTTTTGTTGAATAGGATCTCATATGGAGTCTTGTCGAAGCGCTTGTGGATGAAGGTTCTGTTCTGAGTGAAGCACGCGGTATTGATTGCCTCTGCCCACATGAAGTGAGACAGTCTTGATTGGATTAACATGGTGCGTGCTGCTTCAACAAGGGTTCTGTTCTTTCTCTCAACAACTCCGTTCTGCTGGGGAGTTTTAGCTGCTGCAAATTGCTGAGTGATACCGAGTGATTCATAGAACTCAGTGAGAGTCTGATTTTTGAACTCGGTACCATTGTCAGTTCTGACAATTCGAACACTGTGCTGTAGCAGTTTCTGGATCGTTCTGATAAAGGTCATAACGTTTTCTGCAGCTTCGTCTTTTGATCGGAGAAATTTCGTCCATGTATACCTAGAGAAGTCATCAACGATCACCAGAGTGTATTTGCGACCATTGATGCTTTGTACTCTCATAGGTCCACACAGATCCATGTGTATTAGCTGCAACTGATGAGTAGATGAAGGTTCAGTTTTTGACTTGTGGGAGCTTCGCGTCATTTTGCCCATCTTGCAGGCACTACAATGATTTTCAGCGGAAGACTTTAGCAGAGGAAGCCCCTTGACAAGTTTCTTGGAGGACAAGGTTGATAGATGTTTGAAGTTCATATGGGAGAGACGTCTGTGCCATAGGTTGTTTTGTTCAGTTGAAGCTTTGGACAGTAGACAGATGGAAGTGGTGGATTGGACGCTTTTCAGATCAATAGTGTACAGATTTGATGTTCTGTTACACGTTAATAATGTATTTCCTGTGCTGTCAAGAACACAACATTGTTTTGCAAAGAACCTCACTTCCATCCCGCTGTCACAGAATTGTCCAATGCTCAGTAAGTTGTGTTTGAGCCCTTTGACGAATGAAACATCTTTTATTGTGACACTGGCACATATGACGTCCCCATACCCAAGGATAGGAGATGAGGCGTCATTTCCGAATCTAACATTGCCTCCGTAGCAGTTGGTGTAGTTGCTCAAAAGGTGCTTTATGCCGGTCATGTGGGTTGAGCATCCTGAGTCTAAGTGCCACACATGCCCGTCCTGCAAAACAATCAAATAAGATCAGGTACCCAACTTGGAGTGGGTCCTTCCTTATTATCAAGAAACACCTTTTTAAAACTTGCTTTGAGCAGTGATCCAAGGTCAGCTGCTCTTTCAACAAAAGATCTATCTTCGATGGGCTTTCCAATTGCCAGATCTGCTTTTGCAGTGTGTCTGGTTTTTGGAGTCCACCTAGCACTTTCCATTTTGGTGGGTCTGATGTTGTGAACCCACCTTTCCATTTTAGTCCTTGTGGGTCTAAGTTTGGGGACCCACCTTTCAGTTGCAGTTCTGATGGGTCCTTGATTTGAACCCCACCTATCAGTTTTAGTTATGATGGGTCTACGATTGGGAACCCACCTATCAGTTTTAGTTATGATGGGTCTACGATTGGGAACCCACCTATCAGTTTTAGTTTGGATGAGTTTTTGTTTGTGGACCCACCTATTCGATTCGGGTTTGGTAGGTCTCATCTTGGGGACCCACTTTTTAGTTTCAGTTTTGACGGGTCTTATCTTGGGGACCCATCTTTTCGGTTTAAGTTCAGGAGAAGAGTAGACAGGAGCTGTGTGATTGAACGGTTGTTTCTTGAGTTTGGTTTTGAAAATCTCCTCCTTAGAAAGCCGATTAACATGTTTCCTAGAATGAACTCTAAGAGCATATTTCATATCTGGAATACAAAACGTTCCCTTAGAAGTTTCTTTCTTGGTTTCCTGTTCAGGTTTAAGCTTTCTAGAGGGCTTAGATTTAACAACATTCACATCACATTCATAATTATGGGGATCTGGAACAGAATAACCATAAGCATCACTTGTATTATAAATAGAGCGTTGTCTAGAGGATGTCTCAGAAATATTCAGCTTGGGACTCAAGACTGAACTACTAGAAGTTTGCTTAGTCGAAAAAGAATTACAATTAACTTTGGAATAAAAAATAGAACTAGATCTAGGGCTGGCACTTTTCTCAAAAACTTTCTTTTTGCCTTCTGCGATTTCCTTCCTCTTTTTCCTCCACTCATTCTTCTCTTCTCCTTCCTTATTCACTTCATTCCCTGTAAACAAAGGAGAAGAGAGATGAGTGGACGAACCTTTAAAAGCATTGTTTTTCTCATGTGAGGTGTGTGAGCTGTCAGGCTTGGTCGTAGAAAGATCTGTTTTAGCATGAAACTGTTCACTCAAATCATTAAATTTTTGGAGAAGTTCCTGCCAGTTGCGCTCAAAACCTTTCTTTTCAGTTTCAAATCTCTCTCTCTCGTTATCAAGGGTTTTCTGTAGGTTTTTGAGCTTTTGAGCCATGGGAAAAATACATGGTTCCTCGCCAGTTTTAGCAATACCTACTCTCGGGGGAGGGTCTAGAGGATGTCCTATGTGAGGAATATCTTTGGCATAAGGGTCTAGGCATTCACTAAAGCAGGAAGTAGGTTTTTCTTTTGAAAGTTGTTTTTCATTTACAGAGGGATAATCACAAGAAATCGCAGGTTTTGGTTTCTTTCTCTTTTCTTCTTCTGCTTCAGCATAATCTTCATCACTTCGAAAATACATTTTCTCACCAAACCCTAGTCCCATGTAATCTTTGTTATAGATTTGAAGGCAATTAACTTTCTTAAGATTACGTGGGTTAGTTATGCCCAGTCCTGTCTTAGCATTGTAGAATCGGTCATCCTTTTGTTTGTTGTTAAGCAGAAAAACAGTTTGTTCAGATTGACCTCTTCTAGTAGCTAGATATTCTAGTTCTTTTACTTTATTTAAAAGCGTTCTTCTTTTGTTATGCAAAAAATCGCATTCAGCCTTAGCTGTGCTTTTTTCCCGTTCGCTGTCTTCAAATTTCTTAGTTAATTCAGCTATCTTAAGTTCAAAGCTATCAAAATCTGAAGACACCTTTTTGACTTGATCTTTTGCGATTTCAAGTTGAATACTTAAGGAAGACTTTTGGTCTAGATTCTGTTTCAGAACTCTATGATTATTGTCTAGTCTCTCCTTTAGTTCTTTGATTTGATTGTCCTTTTCAAGTAAGGACTGCATTTGATTATTCAAAGAAGTATGAGCGGTACTTACAGAGCTTGTTGAGCAGTTGCCTTCGGGGATCGCAGCATCACCCTTTATTTCATCTCCCTCCACTCGTGCCATAAGAGCATAGTTGTCTTCCTCTTCCTCCTCCTCAGAAGAATCTTCTGCCCAGTTCTCATTTTCAGCAATCATGGCAGAGGTTTCTTCTTCTTTTTGCACCATTAGCATTTTCTGCTTATTCCATAGCATCTTCTGCTTGTAGAAGTTAGCGTCTTTCCTTTTTGGGAGGCGACAGTCTTTGATCACATGTCCAGGCTTGCCGCAATTATAGCATTTAGGAGCTTCTTCTGCCGATGATGCCTTCCTAGAAGATCCTTGATCATGGTTCTTCTGCTTGTAGTTTGAGGAGGAAGTTCTCAGTCTGTTGGAGGAGGTGTTCTTCTTCGCAAATCTTTTGGCCAGCATTGCCATCTTCTTCTGTAAGTCTGCTAGCTCAGCCTCTAGATCAGATTTGTCATCGTCACTCTCATTATCATCTGATTCAACCACCACCTTCTTCTTTTTCTTCTTTAGTGAAGTGGTTGACCTTCTAGGCTGAGCATCCATTACAAGAGCTAAGGGGTTTGTGGTGTGATGATCCTCAGCGCATGCAACCTCGTTGACGAATTGCTTCAGATGTTCATAGAGTGTGCAGAGGTCAATTTCGTCCAGATCTATCCGTGATCTGACATCCTTCACTGTCTTTTCCCAAGCAGGATGCAGGCTGGATAAGAATCTAATATTTAGTTCCAGATTGGACCTGAATACTTTTATTTTTCTGAGTTCATTTACCAGTTGAACAAGTCTATTGTAAGTCTCATTCAATGGTTCTCCTGGTCCTGCTTTGAAGGAGTCATAAGCGATGAGAATTGTAGTCTTCTTTGTTTTGAGGCTGATGCTTGTGCCTTGTAGTAGCTTTTCTATTTCATCCCACATCTCCTTAGCTGTCTGCATGCTATCAATGAGGACATAAACCTCGTTCGGTATTGCTTGAAGGAGATATGTTTTAGCCATAAGATCACCACGAAGTCTGAGCTTGTCGGCTTCTGTGTATTCAGATGGCACTTTTCTCCTTATTTCTGGAAAAATAGGAGGATTGTTCTCTGGATCTCCACCAACTGAAATTAAAAGTTCAGCTGGTCCTTCAAGTAAGGATTCGAGCATTGCAGAAGAGTTCTCTTTGTGCTCGAGGAAGTTTAAAAATCTGTTCCTCCACATTTGATATTCTCCCTTCCTGAGGCTAGGAGGGGTACTGCTGTTCCCTTGTGCATTGTATTCTGAACCCATTGCTGTACTAAACTGACCGTTCGAGAAAATTGATCAAAAGATTTTCAGAGGCAGAATCTCGAAAAATCAGATGTCGAGATCTGAATATCGAAATTTCAGATTTCGATAAAGGAGGCCCGGTATCGAGATTTGGGCTCGAGATTAAGGATCTCGAGATTTGGGATCTCGATATTTCAAATTTCGAGATGCTGATCTCGAGATTTGAAATGTCGAGAAGTTAATCTCTCGAAATCTTAATCTGATGAGTCAAATGTCGAGACCAGATGTCGAAACCTTTTCTCGAAATCAAGATTTCGAAATCCAAGATGTCGAAATCCTCAATGTCGAAATCTTTCAACCTGTAAAAATCAGATAATCAAAATCTGAAGATAGTTTCCTGTAGAGTTGAATGTCGAGATCTTCTGGTAAAGTTTTCAGCTCGAAAAACGTAGCAGAACCTGTGAAGAAATAGGATATCGAGAAGCCTATCTCGAGATATCTCGAAAACAAAAATTGCGAAAAACACAAACTGAAGTATACCCTTTGATCGCTTTGAAGAGGCGATTCCAAAGGTGTAACTTTTACAATTTTTGAACAGGAAACAAAATTACAGAGCAAAAAATCGACAGAATGAACTACGTTAACAAAAACAGAGTATTCTGCAGGAGTTCTTCTGATCGTTCTCGATCGGCTCTGATACCAATTGTTAGTCCCTGTTTCTGTAACAGCAATGAATAATCGATCTAACAAAGGAAGATTAAACGTAAAGATGAAACAGAATGAATCACCGTAAAACCTTCTTTGATAAACCGTGGAACGTACAGCAGAATGATAAGCGTAAGGCTATGAAATAATAAGTACGACGTTCAACCTTTTCCTAAACCTCGGCTCCCTTTTTATAGGCGAGGTTTAGGTTAGGCGTAACAGGCTTTTGGCTTGTTTAAATGGGCCTAACACTTGGCCTGATTTCTATCTAATTTATGCACTATTTAAATACAAGGATTAAATATAAAGCTAATCTATGACCAACTTGATTCACAATAAAATATCTCCAACACACTAGAAACGTCAATTTTCGTTTTTGCGGTCTTCATGAAGGGTCTACCCAAAAGGATGGGTGTTGTTTGGTCATCAGTTCCCATTTCAAGGACATAGAAGTCAACAGGAAAAACCATATTTTCTACTTCTACTAGCACATCTTCTATTACACCCTTCGGGTAAGTACTAGAATGATCCGCCAGTTGAATCACTACACCGGTTTGATGTAATGGGCCAAGTTGTAGAGATTTATAAACAGAATAGGGGATTACATTTATTGATGCCCCTAAATCCAACAAGGCCTTAGGAAATGTGGTGTCTCCTATTTTGCAAGGGATAGTGAACATGCCTGGGTCGTTACATTTTTCGGGGAGTTTTCTCTGAAAAATGGCCGAGACGCGTTCACTAACTCTAACCTCTTGTTTCCCCTTCAATTTATCTTTTCTTTTTATTTTGCATAATTCTTTTAAAAATTTAGCAAAACGAGGGACATTTTTCATTAAGTTAAGAAGCGGAATGTTTACCTCACACTTTGCGAAGGTTTCATAGATGTCGGCATCTTTCTCTAGCTTCTTTGTCTCCCTCAGCGCCTCAGGAAACGGGATCACTGGTTCATATGATGAGGGTGGGGGGAGCTTGGTTTCTGTGATCTCCTCCTCCGGTGGGACTACTTTTTCAGGGTCCACCCCCTCAATCTCTTTATCATTCTCTTGTACCTCTTTTACCGTCACCCCATTTCTCAACATGATAGCATTCACATGTTGTCTCGGGTTTTGCTTCGTTTGAGATGGGAGTTTACCCGAGTCCTTTGTTTCAAGTCGGTTTACGGCATTTGCAATTTGACTCACTTGGCTTTCCAAATTCTGAATGCTGGACTTGGTCTCATGCTGAAATCGAACCATGTTTTGTTGCATGGTTGAGACATTTGAGGTGAGTGCTCGGATCATGTCTTCGTTGGACATACTTGAGCTTGACGTTTTTAGGGTTCCCATATCTCAAATTCGGGTGATCTCTCCACCCAGGATTGTAGGAGTTAGAGTGTGGATCATACCTCTTTTGGCCTTGAAATCCCAAAGCATTGACTTGCTCGGAATTCTCTTCTTGTAGTGTTGGGCAGGAATCGGTGGGGTGCCCCTGTGTTGAGCATATGCCGCAGACCTTGACTTCTTGGTGTTTTGGATTTAAAAGGAAATCCTTTACCAAAGAAGTCAAGCCGGCCACTTGACTTTCCAACGAGATGTTGGATTCCGCTGCCATGACTCATTTTGATGATGACCTCTCATTTTAGTGTCTAGAATTCTCGGCCAACTCCGAGATGAGATTCCTAGCTTGGGAAGGGGTTTTGTTGACAATTACCCCTCCAGATGTTGCGTTCATCAGGCGTCTATCTTGCTCCGCAAGACCATCATAGAAGTAGAGGATGAGGTCTTGCTCTGTGTAACCATGGTATGGGCAACTAGCACACAATTTTTTAAAACGCTCCCAATATTCATATAATGTCTCATCATCTTTTTGCTCGATGTTGCTTATTTGTTTTTTCAAAGATGATGAGACGGATGCAGGGTAGTACCTTTCTAGGAAGCATTTTTTCATTGACGCCCATGTATCTATACTCCCTGAAGGGAGATAGAATAGCCAATCCTTAGCCGTGTCTTTGAGGAAGAATGGAAAAGCCCTCAACTTGATTTGTTCCTCGGTAACTCCATTTGGGCACATGCTTGTGCAAACAATATGGAATTCCGAGAGATGTTTGTTTGGGTCCTCGCCCCGTAGACCATGGAATGAAGGAAGCAAATGGATGAGCCCCGATTTGAGCTCAAATGTAGCACCTTCATCAAGAGTGGGGAAGGTGATACATAGCGGTTGTTGGTTGAGGTCTGGAGCTGTGAGCTCCCTCAATGTTCTCGTTTCGAGAGCCATGTGAAAAGACTCTTCGGATTCGCTAGAGCTGGAGCTAGCGGTGTATGAGTCTCTGGTAGATGATTCTTCCGAGTCGGTATTAGAAAATTTACTTTTCAACCGCTCGAAAGTTTGTTCTATTTCTGGGTTTTTGTGATATGTGATTTCGTTTATGGAACGATGTTTAACCATAAACTCCACTAAGCTCAGAAAATAGAAAAATAAATACTCTTTATATTTTTGTTTAATATATATATATATATTTTGAAATGAAATAAAAGAAAAATTAATTGCCTTTCCTCGGCAACGGCGCCAAATTTGACATGCACTTGTCATGAGGTGCACTCAAAATAATTACAATACAACACTAATACGTAGTATAGTGAAGTAAGGTTCGTATCCACAGGGAAAGGAATACTTTTCTTCTATATAAGTAGTAACAAGGGGAGTTTAGATTTGTTTGATTTAAAAACACTAAGATGAACAACCTATATGAGTTTAATTTAATGAGATGAGGACTTGGTTTTGCTTTTATCCACTTAATGAAATGTTCGTCGATCCCGGTTATATCTTTAACTATCTTCCTCTCGAATACTCAATCGAGGAGTATATCCAGTTCATCGAGGGTAGTTATTAATAACGAGATGCGTTCATTAATAAAACTTACTATCGAGTCAATATAGAACAAGCGCCGTATATTAACTTGATAGTAGCAATAAACTTAAGATGAAGCGCCGTATATACAATAAACTTGATAGTATATATAAAACTAGGCTCGCGAGCTATATGTATATATATGTATATATATAGGTTTTGGTTCAAATAAGAATATGATCTTAGGAGAGAAACGAGAATGAATTTGGACCGTTAGATTTGTTTCAAGTGAAATTCAATGTGCATTAGATGAAATTGTAATGTGCATTAGGTGTAATTGAAATGTGCAGCACAAAGGGTACGATACAATGACATTATATGAAAATGAATTGTGCATTAAATGAAGTGACATTATATGAAACTGAATTATGTATGTGTGTGTGTGTATATATATATATATATATATATATATATATATATATATATATATATATATATATCACATATTAAGTTATTCTCTACTTTTTCATATTCTATTTCCTATATTTTCACGCATCATGTTTCCCATTTGTCTCCTCTCTCATACCTTTCTCCCATTTTCATAAGGTTGAAGCTACTTTTCGGGCTGTATTAGCTGAAGTTACTGTAGAGAGCCATTTAAGCTATTTTTCATATAACTTTTTGTTTATTTTATTAATAAAATATATTTCAAATATAACTTTTTCATAAATCAGCAGAATCAGCCAATGGCAGACCCTTCGGTCAGAACTTCATAAATATAAATTGAATCGGCCGATTCAACCAATTTCACTATTACCAAACATGGTCTCTATGTCTTATCACAAATTCACAAGATATGAAGCATTTGTGTACCAACATGTACATTGAATAGATACACACTTTTTTCTTTCCCAGAATAAATAAACGCTTTGAAGGTACATTGTATATTAAATATTTCATTACCGAAAATGTTAATTAAAGACATTAACATAAATACCAATTCAGGTTTAAAAACTATTAAATCATTAATTGCATTCCAGTTAATAATATACTATTTATATAAAACATGTTTAGCTACAAAAATTATCGAAATAAAAAACTATGCTGCCGTAGACAACTTAGATGCTAATGATCAAATTGGATGAGCCAACTTACCATTTTAAATATTCAAAACTATACCAAGTGCATCAAATTCATTAATTGAATAAAAGGTTGTTTATCAACTAACTATATAAGAATCTTTTTAAATTGTTACTCATTGAACATATGAATAAGATACTATACACGTAGTAGTATATATACAAGGTGAAGTCACATACCATTATAAATATGCATAAGATGCTAGAGACCAAGAGTATTCAGATACAACACTTCATCATTTTTATTTTAGTACACTTTACATATTATCAATGGCTAAAGGTCCAACCATTAATCTCGCTTGCTTTCTTTTATTCGTTCTCATAGCAACAGGTAATAACTATTTGCTATGATGTTTGTTTCATTAAGGTTTATTGGTTGATTTATATTTAACTAGTATTTTAAATAAATACTACCTACTATCTCTAAGAGTTCTATTTTGATGATCCGAATAAAATAAGTACAACTTAACTATATTAACTAGATTGATATTCTTTCAAAAAAAGCTAGATTGATATATGTGTAGATATTTGACCAATCTTTGACTTCATAAGCTATTCTCGGTTAAAACTTAAAAGGCTTGGCTCGATCAAACTTTTTCAAGTACCAAATTGTTGGATATATTATAACATTATAAGCTTAGACAACCTTTTACTTGTTTGTGTACGTGTTTCTTTAACTTATTCACTTGCTACAACTTAACAAAAAACTAACAAGGAGCGTTGTTTCAGAATTTTCTTGTAGGGGTTATGCCAGAGAAGAAATAAAAAGAAGTGTCACAATAGCACCGACAGGTTCTCAAATCAACGGCGATGGTGATTACCCTTGCAATGATGTTAGCGATTGTGATGATTATTGTGGTTCTGATGGTTGTGCTATGTGTGTAAACGGCGAATGCAAATGCAATTGTCCTAATTGAGTAAATTATGAATCAAGCATTGTAAGAATAATATTACTATGTAATAATAATATATCGAGGGTTTGACTTTAGGCCAAATCTATAGAACCGGTCACAGGATTAGGACCAACAATTCCAAATCAAGCTTTATCTTTTCTACATTCACCCTTTTTAGCATAATGCATAAGTATTTAATAATTTGACATCGGATTCTTTTCACTTTGATATGTTTCTGTTGTACATGCCTATTAATTTATACATATAGGGAGCGGTTCCGGTAAGAACGGACTCTCAAGAGAGAAATAAGAACGAATCTGGACCGTTGGATTATATTATGTGGAACGGAAATGTGCATTTGATGAAACTGAAATCTATATTAGATGATACTGAAATGTGCAGAATAAAAATTTAAACTCAATTGTGCATTAGGTGAAACTGAAATGTGCAGAATAAAATGTACAAAAATAACATCACATCGTACCTTTTATCCTGCACATTTCAGTTTCACCTAGTGCACATTTCAGTTTCACCTAGTGCACATTTCAATTCCACATAATACAATCCAACGGTCCAGATTCACTTATTTCTCTCCTGGGAGTTCGTTTTTACCGGAACCTCTCCCTATATATATATATATATATATATATATATATATATATATATATATATATATATATATATATATATATATATATATATATATATATGTATATATAGGGCACTTCTCAGCTGATCCGCTCCCTATATGTATATATGTATGTATGTATGTGTATATATATATATATATAAGGGTGAGATCACGTACAAACCATGCTTAACTTACTAACCTACAAACTCAATAATATGCAACACTTTGAACTTCAATATGCTGTACAAATAATGTAAAGATGCACTCTTTGAATTTCAATATGCAATACAAATAATGTAAATATGAAACTACTATTTTATGACTTGAATAATATGAAACACTTTGAACTTTTAATGGGACGACTAGTTTGTATGAGATCCCACTCCTACATCATTACATTATTTTTAATGCATATTGAAGTTCAAAGTGATGCATATTATTGAGTTTGTAGGTTAGTATTTTAAGCATGGTTTGTATTTGATCTCTTATATATATATATATATATATATATATATATATATATATATATATATATATATATTAAGGATCATATACAAACTCTTCTTAATTTACAAAGTGCAAACTAATCAGGGCCATCCATTTACTTTGATCTCCTATGCGTTGAATATATGATATGCAATTTAATTTGAGAAGTTGAGGGACTTTAAAGTCTTTTTGGTTTGTATTAATTTTGGGAAGAAAAAAACTCACGATCTTTCCATATTCTTTCTTCAACATACGTATCTCCTTCCTCCATCTTCTCTTTGTAGCATACACATCTCTTCTTCATCTCAATTTTCATCTTCATCTCTATGCCCAACGCCATCTCCATCTCTATCTCCGGTCCATCTCACATTTAATAGAATCTGATTGGTTTTCTTCTATTTGAACGCCATGGATTCCGGCATCGCCATAAAATTCCAGCATCGCCATGGAGTTCGTTGTACATGCTGGATGTCTTTATTTTTTTATGGTTTTCGTTTGTATACGAATTCAACAATTTCGTATTTATGTATTGTTCATTTGATTTTAGTATGCAAAATTTTACCTTTTTTTAGTATGCAAAATCTTACCATTTAGAAGATGTTTCTCGTACATTACCCTAAATTTCGTATGCATGTCGGTTGAGTGCACAATGCAGATTTCATAACGGTAAGATGCAGCAAATTGTCTTCTACAATGCACATCTCAGCTTACTAAAATGCAACATACGATATTCTAAAATGTCACGCCATAATGATAAAAATGCAACATATGAGATACTAAAATGCAGATGCGATAGCGATAAGATGCAATATGAACTTCTAAAGTGCACATATCATCTTACTAAAGTGCAATATATGAACTTCCAAAATGCATATGTCATAATGATAAAATGCAATATAAGAATTACTAAAATGGAATGTCACCATATTTTATCACTATGTAGTTCTAATATAAGTTATAGAGACATTATAAATATAAAATGCATATCTCGTAACCTTAATATGCACATCATGTAACCTCAATGTGCACACTTCTACCCGTGTTGACATCTTACAAACTTAACATGTTAGAAGTTCTAAATTATGCACACGTTATTAATATATAATGCACCTTCCATTGCCTTAATATTTTAGGTTTCAAAAATGAAAGATTAATTAGGAAGTGAATAATTCCTAAAATCAAGTATATAAATGTCCCTTTACTTTTTGTGAAAGTTTGAACACTTCTTGAAAAGTGATAAGTGAATAATTCCCAAAATCAAGAATAATTAGATATGCTATTGCAACATTAATTCGTGATGGCTAAAAACTCAGATGTTAATCTATGCACAAATGGGTGGTTGAAATTTAGTAGTTGCATACAACTCCGTATGTTTCTGTTTTTTAATTTGCTAAACATAAATGGGTGGTTGAACTTTTAATGGTGGGTTACCTGATTTTTTGGGATTTCTTTCCATAAAAGACTATGCGGCTCATTTTTAAAAAAAATGCTAATTTACTTTGTTGTCCTTGCTTACTAATCGTGCATCTCAATTATCCAACCGTTTTTAGTTCCCTACATTTCACCTCATTGAATGCTACGGTGGTTAATAGATGGATAGCCATTGATTTGCCCAATTTCAATGTACAAGATGAGTTTGCATTTTGTACGAGAATCATGATTTGTATGTGATCTCTTCCCTATATATATATATATATATATATATATATATATATATATATATATATATATATGTATGTATGTATGTATGTGTGTGTGTGTGTGTAAACAAAATGAGATCAAATACTTCCAAATAATATCATAAATAATTAAATATAACCATAATAATAAAGAAATCATTTAGTTATAAATACTATGATAATATAGCTTGAGTACTATTATCATAATGAACAAATCTTTGTAAGTAATTATTTAATGCGTGCGGCAAAATCTTTAAATTTGGGACTACACAATAAGCTTAATTTTGGATCATTATGATTGGGAATTATTCTAGCTACTAGCTATTATACATTATGTTTAAAATCAAGTATAAATAAGTGACGTGCTAAATTTCAATCTTAATGAATCTCAAACACAAGTTGTTAAATCAATGTTTTAGCATATTAAATCAATGTTTTTAAATCAAACACAACCTCTAAAGGGAAAAGATATCTTGAATGGACTTTTGAATTATTGTAAACTTTAGCATATTAAATCAATGTTTTTTAACCCTTAATTGGACTGAGATTGTGAAATATAAAAATGCAGTTTTGTAGTGCCAAAACATTCCCAAAAAAATGTTTTTATTAATTGTTCAAATCGCTTGCTTGTGATAATTGATGAGAAGGAACGTTGACATGAAAGAGATGAATGTTCAATCGTTGATTTTCAAAACTCGCTAAGACAAAAATGTGTGTTAATTAAAATGGAAGGTAAATTGATGTGAACATGTAGAGCACTGTGTATGAGAGTTTTCGTATTGCAGAAATGTTAATTTTTGTTTGGGGGATGTTTTTGGAGGAGTAAGTTGCGGAGGAGTAAGTTGTGGAGGAGAGGAAAAAATAGGGAAAGAAACAATAAAACAAAATGGGCACCGAGGGGGACTAGAACCGGTGACAAAAATGCTCTACATGTTCACATCAATTTACCTTCGATTTTAATTAACACACATTTTTGTCTTAGCGAGTTTTGAAAATCAACGATTGAACATTCATCTCTTTCATGTCAACATTCCTTCTCATCAATTATCACAAGCAAGCGATTTGAACAATTAATAAAAACATTTTTTTGGGAATGTTTTGGCACTACAAAACTGTTTTTTTATATTTCACAATCTCAGTCCAATTAAGGGTTAAAAAACATTGATTTAATATGCTAAAGTTTACCATAATTCAAAAGTCCATTCAAGATATCTTTTCCCTTTAGAGGTTGTGTTTGATTTAAAAACATTGATTTAATATGCTAAAACATTGATTTAACAACTTGTGTTTGAGATTCATTCAGATTGAAATTTAGCACGTCACTTATTTATACATGATTTTAAACATAATGTATAATAGCTAGTAGCTAGAATAATTCCCAATCATAATGATCCAAAATTAAGCTTATTGTGGAGTTCCAAATTTAAAGATTTTGCCGCACGCATTAAATAATTACTTACAAAGATTTGTTCATTATGATAATAGTATTCAAGCTATATTATCATAGTATTTATAACTAAATGATTTCTTTAATATTATGGTTATATTTAATTATTTATGATATTATTTGGAAGTATTTGATCTCATTTTGTTTATACACACACACACACACATACATACATACATATAATTATATACATACATACTTATATATATATATATATATATACATACATATATACATATAGGGAGCGGATCAGCTGAGAAGTGCCCTATATATATATAGGGAGAGGTTCCGGTAAAAACGAACTCCCAGGAGAGAAATAAGTGAATCTGGACCGTTGGATTGTATTATGTGGAATTGAAATGTGCACTAGGTGAAACTGAAATGTGCACTAGGTGAAACTGAAATGTGCAGGATAAAAGGTACGATGTGATGTTATTTTTGTACATTTTATTCTGCACATTTCAGTTTCACCTAATGCACAATTGAGTTTAAATTTTTATTCTGCACATTTCAGTATCATCTAATATAGATTTCAGTTTCATCAAATGCACATTTCCGTTCCACATAATATAATCCAACGGTCCAGATTCGTTCTTATTTCTCTCTTGAGAGTCCGTTCTTACCGGAACCACTCCCTATATATATAAATTAATAGGCGTGTACAACAGAAACATATCAAAGTGAAAAGAATCCGATGTCAAATTATTAAATACTTATGCATTATGCTAAAAAGGGTGAATGTAGAAAAGATAAAGCTTGATTTGGAATTGTTGGTCCTAATCCTGTGACCGATTCTATAGATTTGGCCTAAAGTCAAACCCTCGATATATTATTATTACATAGTATTATTATTCTTACAATGCTTGATTCATAATTTACTCAATTAGGACAATTGCATTTGCATTCGCCGTTTACACACATAGCACAACCATCAGAACCACAATAATCATCACAATCGCTAACATCATTGCAAGGGTAATCACCATCGCCGTTGATTTGAGAACCTGTCGGTGCTATTGTGACATTTCTTTTTATTTCTTCTCTGGCATAACCCCTACAAGAAAATTCTGAAACAACGCTCCTTGTTAGTTTTTTTGTTAAGTTGTAGCAAGTGAATAAGTTAAAGAAACACATACACAAACAAGTAAAAGGTTGTCTAAGCTTATAATGTTATAATGTATCCAACAATTTGGTACTTGAAAAAGTTTGATCGAGCCAAGCCTTTTAAGTTTTAACCGAGCATAGCTTATGAAGTCAAAGATTGGTCAAATATCTACACATATATCAATCTAGCTTTTTTTGAAAGAATATCAATCTAGCTAATATAGTTAAGTTGTACTTATTTTATTCGGATCATCAAAATAGAACTCTTAGAGATAGTAGGTAGTATTTATTTAAAATACTAGTTAAATATAAATCAACCAATAAACCTTAATGAAACAAACATCATAGCAAATAGTTATTACCTGTTGCTATGAGAACGAATAAAAGAAAGCAAGCGAGATTAATGGTTGGACCTTTAGCAATTGATAATATGTAAAGTGTACTAAAATAAAAATGATGAAGTGTTGTATCTGAATACTCTTGGTCTCTAGCATCTTATGCATATTTATAATGGTATGTGACTTCACCATGTATATATACTACTACGTATATAGTATCTTATTCATATGTTCAATGAGTAACAATTTAAAAAGATTCTTATATAGTTAGTTGATAAACAACCTTTTATTCAATTAATGAATTTGATGCACTTGGTATAATTTTGAATATTTAAAATGGTAAGTTGGCTCATCCAATTTGATCATTAGCATCTAAGTTGTCTACGACAGCATAGTTTTTTATTTCGATAATTTTTGTAGCTAAACATGTTTTATATAAATAGTATATTATTAATTGGAATGCAATTAATGATTTAATAGTTTTTAAACCTGAATTGGTATTTATGTTAATGTCTTTAATTAACATTTTCGGTAATGAAATATTTAATATACAATGTACCTTCAAAGCGTTTATTTATTCTGGGAAAGAAAAAAGTGTGTATCTATTCAATGTACATGTTGGTACACAAATGATTCATGTCTTGTGAATTTGTGATAAGACATAGAGACCATGTTTGGTAATAGTGAAATTGGTTGAATCGGCCGATTCAACTTATATTTATGAAGTTCTGACCGAAGGGTCTGCCATTGGCTGATTCTGCTGATTTATGAAGAAGTTATATTTAAAATATATTTTATTAATAAAATAAACAAAAAGTTATATGAAAAATAGCTTAAATGGCTCTCTACAGTAACTTCAGCTAATACAGCCCGAAAAGTTGCTTCAACCTTATGAAAATGGGAGAAAGGTATGAGAGAGGAGACAAATGGGAAACATGATGCGTGAAAATATAGGAAATAGAATATGAAAAAGTAGAGAATAACTTAATATGTGATATATATATATATATATATATATATATATATATATATATACACACATACATAATTCAGTTTCATACTTTCATATAATGTCACTTCATTTAATGCACAATTCATTTTCATATAATGTCATTGTATCGTACCCTTTGTGCTGCACATTTCAATTACACCTAATGCACATTACAATTTCATCTAATGCACATTGAATTTCACTTGAAACAAATCTAACGGTCCAAATTCATTCTCGTTTCTCTCCTAAGATCATATTCTTATTTGAACCAAAACCTATATATATACACATATATACATATAGGGTGCAGTTCCAATGAGAACGATGCTTAACATGAGGACGTGAGAACACTCACATTTAAGTCAATGTAGTGCACAATGGAGCTATTTTGTTGCATATTTTCAATTTGCTCAAATTAAACCTATATTAAATAAACACGGTGGCATTTTGGTAAATATTGTGAAAATGTAAAAAAGTGCAATATACAAGCTTCATTGTGCAACACATTGGGGTATATGTGGTGTTCTCACATTCTCACGTTAAGCGTTGTTCTCATTGATCTTTATCCTACACACACACACGATGTTCAAGATTTATGGAAAGAACTTCAATTTTCTGAGCAATTGTTGGATAGCTATATATGAGAAATAACCAAAGCTTATGTAGCCAATTGTGTCTCTTGATTCGTTCTCCTTGTTTCAGTTGTTTTCTGTTCCTTGTCATGAGCTTAGGCTTAGGTTGAGGTGATGAAGGTCTTCATTATGTTTGCTATGGTCCTAGTTTAATTCTTGGTTTAGGTGTTGGTCTTTGTGCTCTTTGTTGTGTCTCTTCCCCCATTTTAGCATCATGGAGAGAAACTCAGAAGCTATAACCTCAACCCTATACTGGAGTTCAATAAGTTCAATTATAAGTCCTTGAATCTCTTCTTTTGAATAGCTAGGATTGACTAAGATTTGGTCAGTTGTTTAGTAGGCATGTTATGGCAATTGCTTGTTGAGAGACTGCTTGCTTACGGCCATCATGAGCTTGAGCTTAGGTTGAGGTGATGAAGGTCTTCATTACGTTTGCTATGGTCCTAGTATAATTCTTGGTTTAGGTGTTGGTCTTTGTGCTCTTTGTTGTGTATCTTCCCCCATTTTAGCATCATGGAGAGAAACTCAGAAACTATAACCTCAACCCTATTCTGGAGTTCAATAAGTTCAATTATAAGTCCTTGAATCTCTTCTTTTGAATAGCTAGGATTGACTAAGATTTGGTCAGTTGTTTAGTAGGCCTGTTATGGCAATTGCTTGTTGAGAGACTGCTTGCTTACAGCCATCATGTAGGAAGGTGATCACCATCTACATGTCTTCACCCGCCTTCTTGAATTTATCTCTATCTTTATTATGCTGCTGCTTCATGAGGTATATGCCATTTTCTAGTTTTTTAGTATCTCCCCTTAGTACAATCTCCGACTTTGTGTCTCCCTCCTTGAGTTTTGCAAGAGCTTGTGACGGGCTAGTATTAGTAACTAGGTAAGGACAGGGATTTAGTACATGAATTACTAGCTAGATCTGGGACTCTTTTATTGAAGGCATTGTTGGAGGTTGCTAGTGATAGAAAGGTTCTTGGCTGTTGACAAGCTAGTCTGCTACTAATTGTTTTTTGGATTGCATAGCCTTCCTTCTTTGTTCATTTACTTCTCCTAGTTTTGTATCCATTCTAGACGTGGTGCCTTCTTCACAGTGCTGTTGAACTATCTTGCTATCCAGATAATTCCTTTTAGGAGCGCATCATCAATCATCTGCGCTTCATGTTGAAGTTTTTCTTCATTGAACTACTTCTCTTCATCTTGGAATTTTCGCTATGATGTGGAGGTGGTTTGTTGTGCTACCAATTGTTGAAGGAGTTGCTCAATGGTTGTTAGCTTATCCATCATTGACTCTAGAAAATTGCTTCACTAGTCTGCCACTGGAGGGTTCAGTTATTTGTTGTGTACACATTTCTATTTTTTTTCTTTTCATATTTTGTGTACATTTTTCATTTCATTTTATTTTTCTCTTTGCAGTAGTCTTCTTTTTGTTTGTCATTTTTATGAGTATTTCTTTGTATCAATGAATAAAAAATAGAAAAATCAGATATAATACAATCAAACTCTAAAGTCTAAAACAGAGGCATCATCAAAATCTTAAGGGAATGTCTGAGGAGGCTCGAAGACACGAATGGAGAAATGGCCGAGGTGAAGATACCAAACGATGGTAGAATAAATCTTAATATTGGCATGATTGCCACAAATTGTAATAGTCCATTGTTCTTTGGGTCGGATGGTGCGTAATATTTTAAACTCATATATATAAAGGGAATCAAGTAATGGCTTGAAGTGTCTCTATTTTAGCGGGAGGAAGCTATTTCTATCGAGGAGGCTATTGACTGGATAAAGAAAGATACGTTTGATGAGCCTTTATGGATGCAGGTGATTGCGGTTCTCTAGAAACTTTTATTTTTGTCTTTATTTTCATCCAATTAAGATAGAAGATTCATTCTAGATGTTTCATTAAATATTAATTTCTGTTATATCATGTGGATGTCCATTACTCTCTTGGCCCATATCTATTCTTAGGATCTGGCCCGATTATCATGTAACCCTAATCTCATCCCCTGTATATATATGTGGCATGTGCTAATGAAGTTCATTGCTTTTGGGTTCATTCATAACACGTTATCAGCACGATAGGGCAAGGAATCTGTCAACAGAATTGAAGAAAGCATCCATCGTTTGATCCATCCATCAACCTGGTTCCAAGAACATGTTTGCTATAGTTATTTGGATCGATGACACTCCGTATATGATATCCAAATGCCAGTCCAGATCAGTACGTACACGTTCACCTCCGTACAACCTTGCCGCCGCTGAAAGGCATCTGCCGACCTCATACAAAGAGAACAGATCTATGACCAATAGGACAGAGGACTAGAAGAGAGACTCGAGTTTTGGGAATGATGTTTTGGGAATCAGACCGCCACCAAAGATAAGTTTTCTCCCATACCTCAATATAACATGCATGTGTTTGCTCCTACTTGATCAATATATTACGTACCATATGTTAGGAAATTGATGTAACATACCTCAAAAGTACAGCAACGGAAGTTTAAAATTTTCCCAAACAGATCTTCCCTGATTATGACAAAACAACGAATATGATAATAATAACAGATCTGAGTTAGAACTTACAGATCTTCCAGCCTAGCGGTGATAATCCTTGACCTTAGGTATCCACGTGATTTCTCCTTTCCGAAAAAGCGGTTAGATCTCCCTTAGAGAAAGGCTAGGAAATCTCTTCGCAGGGAATTAAACTGGTAATACTGAATCTGGAAAACTGGTCTACAAATTATGAAGGAGAAGGATGTATTTATATTAGTTCTAAACTAGTTTTCCAATCACAATGAAAGTCTTGCTCATTAATGAATTCCAATTCTAATAGGACCAATACTCATTAATGAACAAATAAAATAAATGAAATGTTAAACATTAAAGATGGATTAGATGGGCTTCACGCTACATGCGAATTCCAACTTTAGCATGTTTACATTTCACATTATTTTGACTTTATTTCAATATCCAAATTGGACTAAGAGTCAACTCTATTTAATTATACATACATCTTAATTAGGTACAATAAATCCAATCTATTCCACTTAATTAATTCTATCAAATAGAAGTCTCCTTCAACTTCATGAATTAAGTATGTTTAATCTAATTAATATTTAATCCATTTCCAGTATTACTAATTAAATATTATTTAATCCAATTAATAATATTTAATTAATTCTAACAATTCAATCGGAAGGTATAATCACTTGTTGTGTGACCCATAGGGCCTTATATATTAAGCACTGATCAAATTTAGGTCTTAGTAGAATCCCTAGACGATTTACCAGACAAACTTAATATATAAGGACGTTTGCGAGGACTATTCAAACTCCCTGTAATATAGAGCTCATAGTGATACGGTCCTTTCATTCAACGAACATTCAACTAAGTCTAGAACATGATATTGTGTCTATTCCAATAACTTAGTTTCTGTCTCTCAATCCTTCTAGATGATCCATAATGATCATATTCGATATTCAAAACGAATATATCTTTGCATTGGCCAATGACTTTATGATCCATCTAGATATGAGAAGTAGAATGTTCTCTCTTAATCTATTACGAGGAATGAATCCTTTCTTGGCTCAACTACTACTCCATGTGCTTCGTGATGCACCCAACACATGCCGTATCTCTTCCGATTGGAGTGCAAACATTGGTCATGGTCAAAGTACATCACTCCGCACATGTAGTACGTATTGACCTCAAGTCAGAGGACTATTACACTACTCTATACGCCGATAATCCCATAGACACATGAATAGAACATATCAAATGGTTTCTCGGTGGGTATGCCAATATTCTCTAAAATATCTATGTGACCATCATGAATTACAGGAACTCATAGTTGTGAGATCAACTTGTTGGAAAATAGTAGTATTTCAAATGAATAAAATGTTATGTTCTTTAATTATTTATCACACACTAATATATTAATAAATATTTATACATATTATACATAGTAAATTATAACTATAATGAAAATGGAGGAAGTTTTGAACGTTTCAAGCTAGGCTTGATCCTATTGTGATTATTAATTGAAATAAACATGCTTTAATGCACATTTTCCTCCAACAATCTCAAGAAAGTATTTGGCGTCAGATATGCCTGCACACATGATCTTACAAGTTGTCGCCGTCGCACTCATCGTGGCTATGTTATCTTTGCACGTGTGTTGTGATTTAGACTGGTATTTGGATATATTTCTACGTATAATGCGTACTCTTTTTTTCCTACTTACAATAAACCATACTTTAACACCACTTTTTAAGAAAAATGTTATTCATTTATTTAGTGATAAAAAGACAACTATGGAAAACAACAACCCACTAAAATCAAGTTTAAACTTGGTTTGTAGTGATGATAATTTTATTGCGGTTGTTTCTCAAAGTTGTAAAAATAATGATGTGAATGAGTGGGCGGTAGACTCCGGGGCTACCAAGCATATTTGTAAAAACAAAAATGCTATTACCTCCTATACTACGGAGTATTATAGAAGATGGTGAAGAGCTCGTGTACCTAACGGACTCTAAAACCGTTAAGGTGCATGGAAAAGGAAAGTTTTCCTGAAGCTCACGTCGGGGAAAACTTTATCACTAAATGATGTGCTTCATGTGCCCAACATTCGGACTAATTTAGTTTCCGTTTCTCTCTTGGAAAAATTTGGGGTTAAAGTTTCTTTTGGTTGTGACAATTTTGTTATGACAAAAAAATTGATGTTCTTGTGGGAAATGGCTATTGTAAGAATGGATTTTTTATGCTTAGTATTTTTGAAAGTCGCATGATGATGCTTCTGCGTACTAACGGTTGGTTAATTATTTTTTTATTTGATATAATAGATTTGATGTTTTACATGGCATTTTAAGTTGATCTTTATTTTTGTTTGTTATATGAAACTCCTAAATATCCTAAAAGTGATACAGAAGCACCTCTAGAAAATTGTGATACAATTGATGAATTTATATAAATTTTATTAGAGCATCTACACTGTGGTTAGAGGTGGTAAAAGTTCATTGTCACATTTATTGGTGATTTTTCGAGATAAACTAAATTTTATCTTATTTAAATATAAAAGGAGAGTTTTTGATAAATTCAATGTGTACAAATAGAGGTTGAGATATAAATTATCTCTCTATGAATTCTAGAAGGGCTATGCACCTGTTTTTAAATATTTAAAATTGTGGGGGTGCTTAGCTATATTCTTATTCCTATCTCATTGAGTGAAAATGAGCTTTATAACTCTTGGCTATTTTTGCATAAATTGAAATAGTGGAGCATATATATTATTTTCATAAATGAAAGAAATAGTGTGCTAATGTGAAATGTTTTATGATATATTATTGAAGTTATTAATGTGACCGTTTTTGGAGAATGTGTACACACTAAATGATGCATGTGTGATTATTTTTTTATACGCCGATGAAACAAAAATGCTGATTTTTTTTTTGAGAATGTGTTTCCTTTGAAAATTGAACACAAGACCATTCAAACCTCTAGTGATAGTAATCCATTAAAAGAAAATTAATCTTTTAATGATGAAATTTTTGAATTATTCACAAACTTTTTATTCATCAAATGGATATTAGAATTGCATTTTTAAATGGTGAACTAGAGGAAGAAGAAATTTATTTGGTGCAACCGGAAGGTCATGTGGTTAGTGGTCAGGAAAACAAAGTGTGTATACACTAAATGTAAAAATGGTGTGTGCATTATAATTTGCTTGTATGTGGATGATATGTTAATTTTTAGTGTGGAAGACTTGGGGGTAACAAAAATGATTTTGGGTATATATGAAAGTCACAAGGAAGGATATGATGTTATACTATCTCAAGAGCATTATGCTGATAGACTTCTAAAGAGGTTTGGACATTTTAATGTCACACCCGTGGGTATCCCTTATGAATTTCATATGCACTCAAAAAAAAATGAGGTGATCGTGAGGCTCAATATGAGTATTCCCAAATTATTGGATGTTTATTATATTTTATAAATTTTACTAGGTCCGACATAGTTTGTGTTGTCGGAAGATTGAGCCGATATACTCATGACCCAAGTAGGGATCATTGAATTGCGTTAAGGCGATTATTGATATATTTGAGAGGTACCATTATTTATGGTATTTTTTATTGAGATTATCCGTTGTAATATATTGATACAACAATGATATGTTTTATTGAGAAATATTCATTGTTCTAGAGCGGTACAATGATGTTATATGAAAATTATCCATTGTACTATAATGATACAATGATGGTATATATTTTATTGAGAATTATCCGATGTACTAGAGGGTCACATCGATGTTATATTTTATTGAGAATTATCCTTTGTATTGCCGGGATACAACGACGACATCTGAGTATACTCACATGAGATAAATTAAAATAGTGGATATCCATTCACCCTTAAAAGGGGTGCAATGATGTTTGAGAATGGAATTATTTCCATTAATTTTATGAAGTCAGAAGGAATTAGCTACTCCTTTGACAGAATCCCTAGGACGAAAAATGATAACCGAAACATCGAAGGAAATGGGACTAGTGTCACTTTGAAACGAATGGGGATGGGAACCCAACTTGTGTGACTGGAGATCCCATGAAGCAAGTTCATGGTGTGAGATATATGCTAGAAACCGCATTCTTTGAGAGAGTGAGCTAAAAGCTCTTAATGATTATCATAGCCCTTAATTTTAGGGTGGTGTGCAAAAGCGGTACACACTTGATGATGTCACCTATATGAGTGTGAGGTGGGGCCGCCTCCATGAAGCATGACAAAACTTCTAGAGCACTCATAAACACCAAGCACGCGCATGGCCATACGGCGCACAACGGCGTAATAACGAGAAATTGTGCGGGATGAGACACGACCGTTAAAACTCTGATTTACCAATAGTAGCTTGTTGGTTCAAGAAACTATACGTTTCACCAAAAGCTCGGTTTATTAAGACTTAATCGTCTCGGTTTGGTTCATAGTCTACGGACACCAAACTTAAAGTCTCATTCCTTTAATCCAGCGGAAATTTTCTAAACTATTTTCCAAAATGTAAAATTATTCATTTGAAATATGTGGGGGATTGTTGGAAAATAGTAGTATTTCAAATGAATAAAATGTTATGTTCTTTAATTATTTATCACACACTAATATATTAATAAATATTTATACATATTATACATAGTAAATTATAACTATAATGAAAATGGAGGAAGTTTTGAACGTTTCAAGCTAGGCTTGATCCTATTGTGATTATTACTTGAAATAAACATGCTTTAATGCACATTTTCCTCCAACACAACTATACTTTCTAAAAGTATGATGCAGTCCACATACCAATCTTATCGCATATCATCAATATCTAATTCTTGATGATCATTGATTGGGGCTATTTTAGGACCTTATGTTATATCATATACGCATTCACTTACTTATTGACAATATAAGTCCAAGGGAACACAATTATGAATAAGATATTGACAATCGAAATACTTAATCATCAATGTGTAATATCGTATATATCAAATATATAAAACTGAATGTGATCAAGTACATATATCTCTAAAAAGTGATTGTCGCTAGGACATATATACTAACACCATATGCATCATTATCGGGGCTCCTACATGGTACAGTCTAGATTTATTTTATATGGTTCAATAATAACAATTGAAATATAGCTAGGTTGTATATATTATGTGTGCTTGTATATATTACGGAGTATTATACACTGCTGTAGTGCTGTATATACTCTTTGCATACAAGTCATAACATTGCCATATTGATATACTATAATATATAATATGTGTCGAAACATTACTATAATACTCCGTATTACCATAACGTAACTCAATTTTTAGAGCATCCATGATATGTATGAAAACTTGGATTTTATGCTTAGGTTATCTAATGTGAGTACTACGTATGCTTATCTGTACGTAATGCAGGTAGATCTTATTTTAATTAGTTAAATACTTAAATAAGCTAAATTGTGTGGCAAAGTACTTTCACATGAGTATTAATTTAAAATCTGAGTCTTTAGGACTCATATATATTGATTACGGAATTTCACCCATGTTTTTTAGATAAATAAAGATCTATGGACATATGATTAATTGTCAAAGTAACTACAATTTGATCTTGGACTCCAAGAACCTGAGTATCGATGATTGTCTAATGTTGGGTTGGAATTGACATTTACTATTTTCATATACGAAAAAAAACTAATGTTTCAGGATGTTTTCTATAACTCTCTAAAAAAGAAGGTTAAAGGGTCAAATAGGTCCTAGTACCCTTTCAGAATGTTCAATTTGCCCCTTCAACCCAAAAAAGCTCCAATTGTCACCCTGAACTCGATAAAAATATTCAAATTTCATTTTTTGCAGGTTTCAATCCGGTCACCGCCACGTCACCCGGTATGGTGCCAACTGTGCATGTGACGTGGCAACTTAGGGGGTCAAATAAGCACCTGAACCCGATCGAATCGTTCAATTTACCCCCTCAACCCTAAAAAATGTCAAAAAAAAATTAAGGGTTGAGGGGGTAAATTGAACATTTCAGCCGGGTTCAGGGGCTTATTTGACCCCCTAAGTTGCCATGTCACATGCACAGTTGACACCCTACCGAGTGATGTGGCGGTGACCGGGTTGTGACCTGCAAAAAGTAAAATTTGAATCTTTTTATGGAGTTCAGGGTGACAATTGGAGCTTTTTTGAGTTCGGGGGGCAAATTGAACAATCCGAAAAGGTACATGTGCCTATTTGACCCTTTAGCCAAAAAAGAAAAAAAAAGAATTTCATATGAGATGTGATTTTTATGACCATTTATTTTTCGTACCACAAATATGTAAAACTTCACTCTTAGGAGATATTTACATGCTTATGAAGGTTTTAAATGGTCCATATTTTGTTTTCCGATATCTCAATTTCCTCCCCATCTCAAGACTATTGTGTAAATTTTTGTTAAAAGAGGGCTTGAAAAGTGAAATCATTAAATCACTTGTGGTCTATTACCAACTCAAATAAGAAGGAAATTTAATATTTGAATAAATAAAGGTTTTAATGACATTTACTAGTCAATTGAAACGTACAGATTTAGCATATTTATTAGCCAATAATGCTTAGAGAAAGACATTTACTAGCTCTATTAATGACATAAATTGAATTTAATTAGCATATATATTCATCAATACTATCATTTATGATATTTTTAATTCAATTGTGCTATTTTGAATAAATCCATAATCATAGTTTATTGTGATTCTATCATAGCACATTATGTGTCTGAAATATTTTTTAAATATATTTTATTATACTCTTGAGCTTGACAAATGTCGATGATCATTACTCCAACTCTAAGTGATAATTATTATCTCACACGTGGTATTGATTTATTGTTCCTATTATGTTAATCTCTCCATTTACTAAGATATCTCTTTTTATGATGGTATATCAAAGAAGAAAAAATTGTATGTTTTTTTAAATCTTAGTTTTGGAATTTTTGTCAAACAATAAGCAGTAATTTGGCTGCAAAAACTAATTTTGCAATAGTTCAATTGATTTGAGCATTCAAGAGCATGCATTGATTTTAGAATAATATTTGGTAAATTTGTTAAATGAATGTTGCACGAGATAACACTTAAGCTAATGATATGTTTTAGAATCATATGAAATATCAATTAATTTTAGCTCCTGAAGTAGCACTTTTAAAGGTGCATTGAAATTTCTCATTGAATGTGCTCTTAGTAAGATTTCATTGCCTTGATTATGAATGATGGAAATCCTTATCCGTTCTTTCACATTTCATTGGCTTTCTATTGCTCATTTGTATTATTATAAAAATCACTTCATGCTACTTTGAGTTAATGTAAGCATTAAGAAAAGTGCATCGGAGACTATAAGAAAAGTGCATTGGAGATTACAGGTATGTTGCACATATTTCTATGTATAATTTGGTCATTTTGGAACATAATATATGATTACATTTATATGATAAACTTGATCGTTGAATATTAATCGATAAGTTATGCGACTAGTATATCAAGTAATTAAGTGATATACTTTAGGAAAATGCATGATTGAAAAAAATAATATAGATTCCAACTATATTCAAAATATAGTTAAATATTGCTATGGGTTCACAACTAATGCCTTGAAATTAAAGGCACAAGTTAATGTAAATATGTGTAATGATTAGTTTAAATCAATCCACTCGAGAGGGAGAAATGAAACAAAATTTCATAATTGAAAATATCAAATTATAACAAAGTGCCAGAAGTCACTATAAGATCATAAATTTGATGTATAAGTAGGTGTGTTGTGAACATGAAGTTCCCACATCGCTTACACACGAGATAGTGTGTATTTATAAATCGGGCCTGAAGCCCTTACTTGTGGACTCATTTTAAAGCCGCGAGATCCTGAAGTACCAAAGCGGACAATACCCACGAGCTGTTTATACCAAAGCGGACAATATGTTATTATATACCTAGGTAAATTTTAAGAAATTCGTTCAAGTGAATACTTTGAGACAAGTATTATATTATTCCTTAACAAATTTGATTATTTGATAACTTTTATGTTACTCCAAAGGTAACATTATCTAATCTTTAGACTCTCTATATACATTTCTAGGTGAGTGATTCGTATTGTTTCTATGAAAATAAGAAACAAATCACTATATAAATGATTATTTTAGAGACAATTTATTTTTGTCTTAGGGATGATATAATGCTTGAAACATGTATATACTTGTGGCATAGAGTCCGAAATATATTAACCTTTGATAGAGTCATACACATTAGGGATAAAAAGTAATGGAAGCACAAATTATATTTATAAACAAGTTGTGCACATAAATAATAATGATAAAATCTCAGGCATTGAGTGTAAGCTCAAAGAAGCTACTCAAACACTGCGAATTAATAATTTAAAAAGTGATATCATACTTATTGGGTGATAGTTTGAGACCATACCAACGCAACGTAAATTGTGTTTCCATAATATCTGTCTGTAGCAGAATTCTTCTCACACCATACTTGGTGATAATTTAAACATGTGTTGCATGAAGTTTAATTTTTTTTTTAAGAAATGACCAATTTAAGGGCAACCCAGGTTTAAATCAAATGTCGTATAAGACATCCAGTATATAAATACTTCTTAGATAAGAAAATGACAAGATCGTATATTCTCCCAAATATTTTACAATTGGATCCATGGGAGTTAAGTGAACTTGAAGTTTCACAATGTGGGTTAATATCAAGTTCGGTCTCAAGATATGCTCTCCTAAAATGTCTACATATAATGAGTGGTATAAGACTATTTTGCTGGCTTCTATGAAATATAGTGAAGAGCATAAGGTAACCCACATAATATATCTAGCATTATAAGATGAATCTTACGCCTGAGATAAACTGCTAGAAAGTTGCTTGAATATATGAAGAAAGTCTAGTTTATATTAATTCGGCATTTGTTAACAACTAACCCTCAATGTTTACACGTTAAAATGAGTCAAAGTGTTCCAACATTGAAACCCCACTACATAAATGATGTACTCGGACCCCAGAAGTGGCTCCATATGTACGTAAATCCTTGTTCAAAAATATATGGCACATTTCCCGACATTAGGGGGAGATATAAAGGCATAAGCATAATTATATTTTGGAATGTCGGGAAAATATCCCAGAAGGATCGATTGATATTAAAAGAGAAACATGTAAAATATGATAAGTAAACTGCCAAAGTGACTGAAAGAAATGATTATAAAGATTGAGCTCAACCAATGCATGAAGCATGGTTAGACGGTCATTACGTGTATACAAATAAAATTGATTTTTATTTTCGGAAGTCACTTATGTCTCTACAAGAGGATGATATAAGTTAAATGTTGCAGCTGATAATTTATAGAAACTTTATGATACAGAATATGAGTTCCTCTTTTATGACTCATATAGAGGACTTTTGATGAAACAGGAATGATATTGATTATATTGACGTCAATGATTTATTTTCCCATAACTATCGACTCATAATCCATAATAATAAAGTCTGGCCAGACGAAATATGATGGACCTGTAGTCCTAAAATTTTGTGAATTATGATCGATGTTTACGGATGAGAAAATATTTTACATTGGGCCTGAAGTCCCATAAATCAAGATATTGTGTACATGGGGCGACAATACTTGAGATTGAATGATTTTGAGACTGCATTCCTGTTATAGTTTAAAGTTCTGTAAATGTGGCAGTTGATGAGAAAATTGGATGTCATTATTATAATATAATATCAATTGTGTCCCTGAAGAACAATAGTGAAAAGAAATATGTGCACACAACATACAACATGAATATGAATTCTTTTATGTATACAATAATTAGATAAGGACATTATGTGTTAAGTTATAGTTATTATTTTTGGAATTATTCTTGGAAATGAATTTGAATTTGATTAAATAACTGCAACCTGGGTCATCAAACTAAGCCTTGATGACATGATTTATTTTGTGGAAGAACTATGCTTGATTATCATGGTGCAAATTATTTTAATATCATGATTGAACAAGGTCTTTGCACCATGTGAATATATCACTCGTAGTGAGAGCCTCCTGCAGAGGATCTAATTTGAACAATTTTCTTATGTGTTTTAACATGATATCATGAAAAGAATTTAAACTAATTTAAAGTGAACTATATTCATACTACTTCTCAACCTTTCCCGCAGAATGAGTTGAATGAGAAAATCATTATGCAATGAATTTGCAATTACTCATAACCTTCTATTTGTTTACTTGAAGTTAACATATATTATTCTATGAATCAAATTGTATAAATAAAGGTGTTGGATGCTTTTAAGCATCTAGCCAAACCTAGAAACAACACATTAAAATCTTTCGATTTGAATGGTGTTGGATTATATAATAAATAAAATATCTAGTCATTATATTGTGAACACCTGAAGTGTTTGTATACAAATTTGAGATCCTAGGAAGATCAAAACATGTCGCATTTAAGTTTTACGGACCAATATTTGAGAATACTCAATTATTGAATATTTGACGTGCATAATAACAATAAACTTGATGAAATACACATTGCAGAATCATGAATTTAGACAATTGCTTCCACTTATCGTATATTTTTTCACCTAAACATATTGAGTTGTTGTTGTTGAAGTGGAACAATTAATTGGTCCAGAAGACCATGTGTTATCTTTTTCCTTAGCCAAGTTTTTGTCCCAAAGAGTTTTTCTTGGCCAAAGGTTTTCAGGTATTTTTTAGTTTTTAAAGAGTGAGAAAGATACATAACATTCAGAAGACTATTATTCTCTAAAAGAGTGATTCTAATATTAGTTTGGGAGATAGTACCCTGAAGGTCTTAATTGGTCCTTGTGAGATCGAACAATTTATTGGTCCGGAAGACCATATACAATTGTACTCTTTTTCCTTAACCAAGTTTTCTCCCATAGGTTTTTCTTGGTCAAAGGTTTTAACGAGGCAGTTTGTGACTTTGAAATAACATATTATGATACATAAAATTCAGAGTATTGTTTTTCTCTAGAAGAGTAAATTCAAATGCAATCCAGAAGATTATGCCCCCGAAGGCCAATGACTGTACTCTTTTCCTTTACTAAGTTTTTCCCACATGGTTTTCTTTGTTAAAGGTTTTTAATGAGGCAGTCAATCCAACACATTGGTTTACATATATTATGTACTCTTTTCCTTGATTGGTTTTTTCCCAAAGGGTTTTTCCAACAAGGTTTTTAATGAGGCATACATATAGTACAATAATTCATTCGAGAAGTTAGTAACCAGATTGGATTGAATTGGATTCAATAAGATGACCTGAAGTGATGCAATCAACAGGGGGAGTCTACATGCGTTGCACTCTTTTTTCCTTGACCAAGGTTTTGTCCCACTGGGTTTTCCTCGGCAAGGTTTTTAACGAGGCGGCATCACCAATGCAGATAAAGAGAACAATAATGTATATTTTTTGCAATGTACATCCAAGGGGGAGTGTTATATTATGTGGATGTCCTGGCCCATATCTATTCTTAGGATCTGGCCCGATTATCCTGTAACCCTAATCTCATCTCATGTATATATATGTGGCATGTGCTAATGAAGTTCATTGCTTTTGGGTTCATTCATAACAATTTCTACCATCTTGTTAGTTTTACTCTTCCACTTTTACTTTATTTTGTTAAAGATTATTTTTTTTATTAGTTAATATTCATTTCTACTACATTGTGTGTTTTACTATATCTTCTTTTCCTATTTTTTCGTAAAGAATAAATTATTAATTGCTCATTTAGTTTTGTATGTATAGTTTAGATTTTAGATGGATTAGGGATTTATATTTATGGAGTGTTGCAAGGGCTTAGAAGAGCACTTTTATGCTTTTTTGGGTTGTTAAAGCTAAAATGAGCGTCTAAAACACCAACTTTTACTTATTTTTAAGTAGTTTTAAATCAAAAGTTAAAATCATGGAGAGCGATGCCTTTAAATACTTTTCACTTCTTTATTACACCAAAAAGTATTCTTTTCATCAAACACTCCAACTTTTACTTTTCAAAATTACTTTTCATTTCAAAGACTATAAACTTTTATTATTAATCACTTTTAATATAATTTCTAAGACAAAATAACCTTTTTATAAAGTAGAAACCTTTGCAAACACTCCCTTATTCAAGTGATTGATATCCATTATTTGATTTGTTGAAAATAGGTAAAGTTAGGTTTATGATTTTTTGTAAGATTGATTACGTCATAAGCGAGGATATGAGTCGCCAAAGAATTGAATCTTGAATCCCTAGTCCTTTTATCTCTCTGACATTCACTCAATCGCCCCACAAGCGGGATAAGTGATGATTAAGACTATAATCAGTATGGAAATGTGATTTAGCGTTTTAGACTATAATCAGAAGTCTGCATTGCTCACAACTCTCGATTCATATTTTCAACTTTTACCACAGTTTTAGGGCATTACAATACAAATAGTATACACTTCAAGTCTTCAACTACCACATTTATTTACACTCATTTCAATTTGCATTTTAGTTAGTTTTGCATTTAATTTTTCGCTTGGATTTTTTATCATTTCACGCTTCATTGCACTAATTTTAAGTAAGCATTTCTATTAACTAGTTAATAATGAAGTCCTTACCAAAATTGTCATTTCTCCGTAATAAAAACTGCCATACTCACCACTAGACATGTTTGCATGAATTTACCTCCCATTTTCATACACATGTGTGTCTTAGCGGGTTTTGACAAGCGACCACTGATCATTCATCAATTTGACGCCAAAGTTCACCATTCACTTAGATTGATACTTAAAATACTCCCTCTGTCCCGAATTGAATTGCAAACTTTGACCGGCACAAGGATTAAGAAAAGACAATAAATGATGCTTGCTTTTTACACTTTTGCCCATCTTTCTAAAAGTAGATGCTTTTAAGTTAATGTGGAAAAAGTAAAAACAAGGGTAAATTTGTCACTTTATTCTTATTTACATACCTAAAATAGAAAGTGGAAAACCATTTTGGGACAATCAAAAAAGGAAATTTTGCAAATCAAATTGGGACGGAGGGAGTATCACTTTTCTAAACTTAATTTGAAACATTTGTAATGTACTCTAGCTTAGAATTATTTCCAATCACACCAATTCAATATTAGGCTTGTAACACTTGAGATTTAATTTAAATAGATTAATAGTACTACTCATACCAACAAGATGCATCTCCTTTTAAGGGAGCTCATCACCAAGAACTTCAAAATTAAGCGTGCTTGCACGGCAGTAGTCTTTGGATGGGTGACCCCCGAGAAGTTTCTCAGGGCGCGCACGAGTGAGGACAAAGTGCACGGAAAAGGCTAGTGACGGTTTGTGAGGACAGTACTAGAGGTCTGGAGTAACGACCTCGGGTCCTGGGGGTCGGGGGGTAACAGGTGGTATTAGAGCAACCCCACGACAGTGTGTTGATCTGTTGGATATCGGGCAGGCTTTTAGCGGGGGAAAAGATACTAGGATTTGATTGAGATTGGTTTACGGGCGCAACGAGGACGTTGCGTTCCTAAGTGGGGGTGATTGTAACACTTGAGATTTAATTTAAATGGATTAATAATAGTACTACTCATACCAACAAGATGCATCTTCTTTTAAGGGAGCTCATTACCAAGAACTTCAAAGTTAAGTGTGCTTGCACGGGAGTAGTCTTGGGATGGTTTGTGAGGAAGTTTCTCAGGGCGCGCACGAGTGAGGACAAAGTGTGCGGAAAAGGCTAGTGACGGTTTGTGAGGACAGTACTAGAGGTCTGGATTAACTACCTCAGGTCCTGGGGGCTGGGGTGTTACAAGGCCAGAGTCTCAAATTTAAAGATTTTGCGTTAAATGCTAATATAACTTTCAAAGATTTGTTCATTATGATAACAATAGTCATCCTCTTTTGTCGTATCGTTTATAACTAAATGATTATCTTCAATTATCATGGTTATATTTATGGTATGATTTAGAAGTATTTGATTACATTTGTTTATATCTACGTTATTTAAGTAAAGGAAGATGAAACCATATCAATTAATTTACAAGATCCCCAGTCAACATCATTGATTTATATAGGCGTGTATAACAAATTGATGTAGAAATGTAAAAGATCTAATATCAAATTAACAACTTCTTAGGGCATCCTCATCCATGAGATTATTTAAAGTTTAATTGGACGATGTGTAAGATTGTTTTACAGATCATCATTGTGAGTGAGAGATTATTTAGAGAGATTATTGAAAAAGAAAATCCAGTATCAAGATTTGAATCCCAGATTATTTTAGATTGCAGTTAAAATGCATTTAATATATGCATGATCTAGAACATCTAATTATTTGAGTATCATGGTTGATGAAGAGTTTTAAGACTTGAGATTATTTGAGATTTATTGAATAAATGTGATGTGACAATGACGTGTAATCGAAAAATCGTTTATTTTAAGATCATGAATGGAGATGCTCTTATGCATTGTGCATTTATACTAAAAAGGGTGAATTTAAAAAAATCGATAAAGTTTGACTTGGAATTGTTGTTCCTAACCCATCAACAATCGTATTGATTTGGCCTGAAGTCAACCCCTATATATTTTTATTACTATTCTTGATTTATAATTTACTCTGTTGGTCCAAAATAGGACGCTCGTAGCTTTTAGGAAAGCTACGTACGACACTCAAGCAAGAATTAGGAAAGTACGAATATGGAAAGTTAGCCAGAAATAGCATATCTGTATTTGAAATTCGAATTGCCTTTTATAGGCGATTACAAATGGTTACTGCCGAACATAATAATGACTAAATTAATTACAACATTAATACAGAATTAAACACATAATTAAGTCGCGCATTGATTGTTGGTCGTTACTCTTCCTGGATGGCAGGTCAGCCTGGCTGGCAGGCTGGACGCTTGAGCTCCCTCCTGCTGGACTGGACGGTGGGCTTCCCGCTAGGTTGGAGGAAGGCTTCTGACCGGGCTGGACCCAGGCTCCCGGGTAGGCTGGAAGGCAGGCTCCCGGGTAGGCTGGAAGGCAGGCTCCCCGTTGGGCTGGAGGCAAGCTCCCGGGTAGGCTGGAAGGCAGGCTCCCGGGTAGGCTGGACCGCAGGCTTCCAGTTGGGCTGGACCGCAGGCTCCCAGCTGGGCTGGTGGTCGGCAGGCTCCTGGCTAGGCTGGAAGGTAGGCTCCCGGGTAGGCTGGACCGCAGGCTTCCAATTGGGCTGGACCGCAGGCTCCCAGCTGGGCTAGTGGTCGGCAGGCTCCTGGCTAGGCTGGAAGGTAGGCTCCCCACTGGGCTGGAAGGCAGGCTCCCGGGTAGGCTGGACCGCAGGCTCCCAGTTGGGCTGGACCGCAGGCTCCCAGCTGGGCTGGTGGTCGGCAGGCTCCTGGCTAGGCTGGAAGGCGGGCTCCCCACTGGGCTGGAAGGCAGGCTCCCCACTGGGCTGGTCGACAGGCTCTCTTGGGCTTCCGCTCCTTGATTGCCCTGGTTGGTTGGGCTGACTCGAGCTCTGGGTTGCTGGGCTTGGGCCCGCTGGTCCAAGTTCGGGGCCTGGGCCTAGTCCCATAACCCCATCACGAGTCCCCCACTCCCTTAGTCGAGTAGTAGACTCGGCTAAGAGGGAGTAGTTTAAGTCAGCTGCCGATTTAAAAATATTCACATATCAGGGAGCCATAATTGTGGATTATGGGAATCCCAGAATTTATGGAAATTCCCAAATTAAATCAGGCTCCCAAAAAAGGCTCCAAATAAATTCCTTCCTTTTCTTTTCTTTCCTTTTCTTTTCTTTCCTTTTTTTTCTTTTCCTTTCTTTTCTTTTCTTCCTTTCTTTTCTTTTCTTTCCTTTTCTTTTTCTTTCCTTTCTTTTCTTTTTCCTCTCTCTCCTGGAACCGCGTGCGTGCGTCTTCCTCGCGTAGCCCAGCGCCGCAGATGGAAATCCAGCAGGCCGTCACCTCTTCTTCCATACCGGCGGACGAATTGAGTAGTTGGTACCTCAGGCCCGACATCCACACGCGACCGGCCGGCGAGCTTGGCGAGGGAGGGGGCCGGCGACCAAGGGCCGTCGGAATTTCAAGGCCAGGCACGTCCGATGACCCCTCTGCTTCTGTCGGCAACCCACCGGGCCATGGCAACATCCCGTCTTCCCAAGTCGGCAACCCCATCGGTTAGCGGCAGTGCTTCCAGGTTGGGACGGCGTGTGATGATTATCAGGTGGGCAAATCCTTTGTCCCTAGCGAGCAGCAGGCTGACGTTGGTGGTGGCAGGGCGAACGAGCTATGGTGCGCTGCTGGAGTCAGATCCCTCTCAGACCAGATGGACGGGTGTTGGTGGCTGGCTGTATCGACCCTAGGCGAGATACCAGAAGGTTGGTGCCATGGGCGGCCAATTGGGTTCCGATGGATTCTCGGGCAATAGGGTGTCGCCCGGCATCTCCAGGCGAAGGCAAGCTGGCTGGGCGTTGTTCTCGGGGTCCAGTAAATATGGTCGGCGGGTTTGGGCTCCATGTTGGTCGGCGAATTTTACTGGGGTTTGAGGCTTTGTTACTTCTCTTTTTTTTTTTTGTCTTTGCAGGTTCGCTTCCCGTCCGGCTGAATTGTTTTCAGAATTTGGGGACTCCGTAGCTACCATGGCTCCTAGGCAGTGATGTCCTTGCAGCCAAGGCTCCCGGGCAGTGAGAAATAGGAAGGTGATCCATTCCCCAAGGTGAGCAGACAAGCATTAGTAAAATGTTACACATTGAACCGGCTGAGAGAATACTGATGACGAGAGACCTCCACTGAACTTGGCGACCACCCATCGAGAGGTGAACAACCATGATGAAGACCGCACTGAATTCAGATTCCAGGAGAGTTTCTTGAGATTCCTAGCAATTCCCGTGTCTGGATCATTGTACTTGATGGCCATGGGAACATCCGGCCATGACTGTTGCACCTCTTTTTTTTTGTAGCTTGTAGCCACCATATGTAAAATTCGAATGAATATTACCTTTTAATTCATATGTTTCTTTTTCTATACTTTGCATTACGAATACTTAGCAATTTATTCGGGGATCTGGCTTCTCTAACCTCCCGGGGGCGGTTAGGCTGGCGTGGCCGAGCCTATCCGTGCCTCTCCTAGTTGGATAGAAGTGATCTGTTCGCTATTGATATGGAATCAACAAGTAAGCGACTTGTTTGGCCAGCAAGGTCGGACATTGAACCGACGAGGAAGACCCTTAGGTCGGTATCCTGAACGTTCATGACCCGGGGGTCAGTCCTACTGTCACTTTAACCCGTCCAGTTTGCCCGGACTTGGGGAATAATCTGGTTACTCCCGCATGGATAGCCAAACAACAGGGGCGTACCCTGCATGATCCACCAGAACGAACCCGCACCGCCAACTCAGGGATGACGAGAGTGCGAGCTGCTTGGCCAGCGATGTTAGGCGGCGAGCACTCGAAAGGACCCGGAGGTCAGCATCCTGAGTACCCTCGACCCGGAGGCCGGCCCTACCGTCGCTTCGACTGTCGCGGGCTCGCGGCTAGCTCTTTACTTTAGAAAATTGCCCAGATTCTTGAAAATCGCTTGGCTATTTTCGGTTAAAGAGCCTGGCCGAGGTCGGCCAAACACCGAGGGGGGGCATAGTACCTTTTTTTTTTTTTTTGCCGCCGCCGCCCTTTATTGCTAAGTGAGGTCGGACCTCTTTTGATGACAAAATATCGCTAGCAAAGTATATTGAATTCATGATGTGGGCGGACCACATGAAGAATTACAAATTGTAATCCCGTGCTCGGAGCACAGGAGTTTACAAAGAAAAGTGAAACTTCGATTTTCTACTGGTAAAACTTCATCAGGTGCTCGGCATTCCAGACGCGGTCTACCAACCGGCCTGTTGTTGTCTTCAACTTGTATGTCCCAGGGCCGATCACTGCGTCAACCACGTAAGGGCCTTCCCACTTGACGGAGAGCTTACCTCCCTCTGTCGGCCTGCTGGCCTTCCTACGTCTTAGGACATAATCACCGACGTCAAAACTCCGGGGTCGGGCTCGGCTGTCTTGGTACGCCTTGACTTGTCGTCGATAGTTTTCCGCTTTGATGAAGGCACGGTCTCTTCTTTCCTCAATGAGGTGGAGCTCGGCTCGGAGCCTCTCCTCATTGCTGGCTGGTTCAAACTCTTCTACTCGCCGGCTGGGAACTACGGCCTCGAACGGTGCCCTCGCCTCAAAGCCATAACACAAGGCAAAGGGGGTCTCTCCTGTTGCCTTCCTTGGGGTTGTTCTGAAGGTCCAGAGTATATTGTTTAACTCCTCCACCCAGGCAGTCCCGAGGGCCTCCAACTTCTTTTGCAGTCCATCGACGATCGTCCGGTTGGTGTTCTCCACCTGTCCATTTGCCTGGGGGTAGCAGACCGCAACTCGGCTGGATTCTACTCCCCACTCTGCACAGAATTGCCGGAAGGCTTTGCAGTCAAACTGCCTTCCGTTGTCGGAGATTATTTGGAGGGGAACCCCAAACCGGCAGAAAATATTCTTCCATATGAACTTCTTACATTGGAGATGTGTGATGCTGGCAAGCGGCTCGGCCTCAACCCACTTCGTAAAGTAGTCCACCGCGACGATGACAAACTTCCGGTTTCCCGACCCGGTTGGTAAGGGACCGACCAGGTCGACACCCCATCTTGTGAATGGAAGGGTGGTGCTGATCGGTGTGTACATCGTTGCTGGTCGGCCGGGGCTCTTCTGGAATTTCTGGCATGTCTTGCATCTCCTTGCATAGTCAGCGCAATCCTTCATTATTGTTGGCCAAAAGTACCCCTGGAGGACGACCTTCCTAGCTAACGTGCCTGCCCCCTGATGGGCGGAGCATACGCCCCCATGAAGTTCAGAGACGATCATTTCCGCCTCATGTGGGCGTAAACACTTTAGCAAGGTCCCATTGTAGGACCTCTTGTACAACTTCCCATCCAAGACGACGTAGCCCGGAGCTCGTCGCCGGACTAACCTTGCCTCCTCTTCTCTCTCGGGGAGCGTCCCATCGGCTATGTAGCGTAGGAGGTCATCCACCCAACACCAGGCGACTGGTTGCAGGGGAAGGACGTCAATGGACGGTGAGGCTGATATGCTTGAGGTCGTCATCTCCTCAATGCGTGCAATTCTCGATATATGTTCAGGTAACCCTTGGGATAGCTTTGAGAGGAGGTCTGCATCGGAGTTTTGATTTCTCGGGATGCAGATCAACTCTGCTTGCTTGAACAACCCGAGCAACTCCCGAACAACATCTCGATACTTCATCATTCTTTCTTCCTTCGCTTCGAACTCACCTTTGACCTGTGAAACCAGCAGACGGGAGTCACATTTCACCGTTATCCACTCTGCTCCCATGGCGGCCGCCAATCGTAGCCCAGATAGTAGGGCCTCGTACTCCACCTCATTGTTGGAGACTTTGAAAAGATAGCGGTAGGCATAGTAGGCTCGGAATCCCTCGGGTGAGATGAGGACGATTCCGCCCCCGCATCCCTTGGCTCCTGCCGACCCATCAGTCGCTAGAGTCCACCATTGTTCATTGCTCTCCTGTTGCCTATCTGCCACTTCTCGGGCCGTGCATTCCACAATGAAATCAGCCAGAGCCTGGCCTTTGATGGACGTCCGAGGCTGGAAGTCAACCTCGTATTGGTTGAGGAGCATCGACCACTTCACCACCCGGGTTGTGCCGGGCGCCCTCAGAGCGGCACCTAGGGGTTGGTCCGACAGGATTCTGATCGGGTGCGCTTGGAAGTAGTGTGTCAACTTCTTGGCGGTGATGTAGGCAGCATATATTGTCTTCTCGAGCGGGGTGTACCGGAGCTCAGCATTCTGGAGGGTCTTGCTTACATAGTAGACGGGACGCTGAACGCCTTCCTCCTCGCGAACCAGCACGGAACTGATTGCACCTTGGGAAACCCCAAGATAAAGGATTAACGTCTCCCCCCTCTCCGGCTTGCTGAGTAAAGGCTCAGAGAGGAGGTACTTCTTCAAGTCGTCGAAGGCTCGCTGACACTCATCATTCCAGACGAAACCATTTTGTTTCTTTAGGACTTGGAAGAAGGGTAGGGACTTCTCGGCGGACTTGGACATGAAACGTCCAAGGGCTGCTAGCCGGCCGGTGAGAATCTGGACTTCTTTCACCGACCTCGGGGGTTCCATGTCAAGTATTGCCCTTACCTTCTCAGGATTTGGCTCAATCCCCCTCCGTGTGACCATGTACCCCAGGAACTTGCCTCCTTGGACGGCAAAGGTACATTTCTTCGGGTTCAGGCGCAGACGGACTGCCTTCATGATCCCGAAGATCTCTGCCAAATCATCTGCATGATCGGATGCCCGGGTGCTCTTGACGATCATGTCGTCAACATACGCCTCCATGTTCCTTCCGAGCACCTTCCGGAATACCTTGGCCACCATCCTCGTGTACGTCGCCCCAGAGTTCTTCAGCCCGAAGGCCATGACAAGATAACAAAAAATCCCCTCTGGGGTGACGAACGAGGTCTTCTCCGCATCTTCTTCATGCATGAAAATCTGATGGTATCCTCGAAAAGCATCCATGAAGCTAAGGAGCTCACATCCGGTCGTCCCATCGACTAGTTGGTCGATGTTAGGCAATGGGAATGGATCCATCGGACATGCCTTGTTGAGATCGGTGTAATCAACACACATCCTCCAGGTTGGCGGCTTCGGGGCCAGGACCACGTTTGCCAGCCAGGCCGGGTACAAGACCTCCCGGATATGCTTGATACTCAGGAGCATATTGACCTCCTTCTTCACGAATTCCCTCCTCTCGGTTGAGAGGTGTCTTCTCTTCTGCTGGATGGGCTTCGCCATTGGATTGACCGCCAGCCGATGGACAGCGATGCTTCGGTCAAGGCCAGGCATGTCCTCCGGTCCCCACGCGAAGACAACGCTAAAATGGACAAGTACCTGGATAATCCTCTCCCTCAAGCCGGCCGGGAGCCCGGTCCCGATCTTGACCTTCCGCTCTGGCCTCTCGGGGTCAATCTGGATCTCCTCCACTTCTGAGGTGGGTTCAGCGCGGAGCTGACCCTCCTCATACTTCATGGCTTTGCTGTTGATAGTGTGGACCCTTAAGTCTTTTTGACCGATTTGTTTGCAAGCTTTCAGATAGCAGCTCCTCGCCATTCGCTGATCTCCCCTGGCGACTCCGACACCATTCGGAGTGGGAAACTTCATGCATAGGTGCTCCTGGGATATCACACATCTGAGGTCTTCCCGGGCCGGCCTTCCCATGATGATCTTATGCGCACAAGTTAGGCGTACGACGATAAACTCGACGTCTAACTTGGATACGCAGGGCTCGGAGCCCACCATCACAGGGAGGACTATGCTGCCCTCCGACTCAATGGAGTCCCCGGTGAAGCCTGAGAGTGGGGTTCTCACCGGGATCAAGTCTTTTCGGTCCAGCCCGAGACCTTGGAAGGTGTCATAGTACATGATGTTAACGGAGCTCCCATTGTCCACCAGGACTCGGTGGACGATCGCGTTGTTGATTTCGACCTTGATGACCAAGGCATCCCTGTGCGGCGGAGGCATCGGTGGCAAATCTGTGTCGGTGAAGAAGATGGGGTCCCTCTTCACCCTCTTGTCGGCGGGAGCCCTGGTTATCTCCCCAACGTATAGGGCTCGGGCCCACTGCTTCCGCTCTCCAGAGGTGTCGCCTCCCTGGGGTCCCCCGAATATGAATGAACATCGATGGTACTTCCGGGGGCCGTTCCCTAGGTCGGCATCGTCTTCCTCGGAGAAGGCGCCGAGCTCTCGCTTCTTGGCAGGCGGTGTCTCCTTTGACGTGGTAGCTTGGTCGGACCGCTGCCACGTCAGGCTCCTCTTCTGCGGGATGCCTCCTTGTTTGCCAACGAATTGGCCCAGGTACCCTTTCTGGATGAGTTCTTCAATTTGCCGCCGGAGAATGACGCAATCATCTGTATCATGCCCTGCTCTCCGATGGAATCGACAATATTGGTCGTGGTTGCGCTTGGCAGTCACCACATCACACTCCTCCGGAAAGTCGACTAAACCTTGCTCCTCCGCGTAGTCGAGGATGGCCCCGACCGGCTGAGCAAGTGGGGTCAATTGCTTGACGGGCTGTAGCGGTCCGCTCGGGACGTCCGCCTTGCCCTTGCCTCTACTTTTGTTACCTCTGAACTTGTTGTTTTTGTTGCTAGCTTTGCCGTCAGCTTTCTCAGCACCCGAACCGGCTTCCTTCTTCTTTTCTTCTTTTGCACCTTCTTCCTCATCTCTTTTCCTCTGCAAGGCGTCCTCCGCCTCGGCTTGCCGGTCGGCACGGCCGAGCGCCTCCTCGTACAAGGTAGGGGGACTTCTGATGAAATCTTTGTAAAGCTCGCCCGATCGGATAGAGTTTGTGAGCATGGCCACCCCGGTCCTGTCATCAAGGCCCTGAACCTTGACTGACTCGGCCCTCCACCTCGCTAGGAAGGTCGACAATGATTCCTTCTTCCCCTGTTTTAGGCCGAACAGGCGGCTGAAGTTTTTCTTGACGTCTCGGGAGCTCGCGAACCTCAAGAGAAAGCGCTGAGCCAACTCACGGAAATTCGTGATACTCCCGTCGGGTAGAGAGTCATACCATTCACGAGCCGGGCCATCCAAAGTGGTGGAGAAACCGCGGCATCGGATTGCGTCCTCGTACCCCATCATGACCATGTAGGAAAGGTACCGAGATACATGATGCTGGGGGTCAGAATCGCCCTTGTATGCTTCAATGGCGCATGGCTTGTAGCCCCTCGGCAACGGCGCATCCATGACCGCCCGGGTGAAGGGTTCGGGTATCCGGAGGTCGGCCGTGTAGGGCTCCCCCCCGACGACCCTCCTTCTCAACTCGTCAAGGCGCTGTCGTAGATCTTCCACCTCGGCCGGCGGTGGGTTCCCCCGGACAGCTCCAGCGCGGGGCTGAGCATGTCTGGCGGCACCTCCAAGTCGTCCGTGCACGTGAGGTCGGGGCCCCACGTTTTGCCTCTCCGTGGAGCCAGTCCGACTGCTCGCCCGGTGAGAGTGGCGAGAGGGCTCGCCTCCTTCCATCTGCGTTGGGCGCCCCTGCTGGGCGCCCCTCCCCGTCTGCCGATGGGGTCGGCTAGGCTGCTGAGAGACTTCTTCCCCCCGCCGATGGGGGACTTCTTCCCCCTGTTTTGGTTGGATCCAGAGCGTCGCTCATCACGCCGCCTGGAGGACACCTCCACATCCGCTGGCGTCTGTTGACGGGCAGGCTCATCCACATTTCCGCCAGACACCATCTGTTGGAAATTTTGAGCCAAGGTCCCCAGAACCCGAGTTGCCTCCTGCAGAGCTTCCACCCCGGCATTGAGTCGAGTCGGGTCCATGCGCGGAGCATGACGTCGGCCTCCCCCCCGCCGGCTGCGGACCGAGCGCTCACCTTGAGTGTGGTTAAGCGTCGCCCTTAGGTCGCCGTGGCCTGATAATTGGTTCCGAAGGTCGCCTTGGCGCGCCGCCCTCCTGCCCTGTGCATGGTTGTCGAGGGCACGCTGGCGGCCAGACCGGGCGGACTCCTCGGTGTGGACTGAGACATGGTCACGTCGAGACGAGATTCCAGCCATCTTCCTGTGTGATTCCTGCTCAAGTTATGTGAGAGACAATAGAGGCTCTCAATGAAAGCACCAATGTTGGTCCAAAATAGGACGCTCGTAGGCTTTTAGGAAAGCTACGTACGACACTCAAGCAAGAATTAGGAAAGTACGAATATGGAAAGTTAGCCAGAAATAGCATATCTGTATTTGAAATTCGAATTGCCTTTTATAGGCGATTACAAATGGTAACTGCCGAACATAATAATGACTAAATTAATTACAACATTAATACAGAATTAAACACATAATTAAGTCGCGCATTGATTGTTGGTCGTTACTCTTCCTGGCTGGCAGGTCAGCCTGGCTGGCAGGCTGGACGCTTGAGCTCCCTCCTGCTGGACTGGACGGTGGGCTTCCCGCTAGGCTGGAGGAAGGCTTCTGACCGGGCTGGACCCAGGCTCCCGGGTAGGCTGGAAGGCAGGCTCCCGGGTAGGCTGGAAGGCAGGCTCCCCGTTGGGCTGGAGGCAAGCTCCCGGGTAGGCTGGAAGGCAGGCTCCCGGGTAGGCTGGACCGCAGGCTTCCAGTTGGGCTGGACCGCAGGCTCCCAGCTGGGCTGGTGGTCGGCAGGCTCCTGGCTAGGCTGGAAGGTAGGCTCCCGGGTAGGCTGGACCGCAGGCTTTCAATTGGGCTAGACCGCAGGCTCCCAGCTGGGCTGGTGGTCGGCAGGCTCCTGGCTAGGCTGGAAGGTAGGCTCCCCACTGGGCTGGAAGGCAGGCTCCCGGGTAGGCTGGACCGCAGGCTCCCAGTTGGGCTGGACCGCAGGCTCCCAGCTGGGCTGGTGGTCGGCAGGCTCCTGGCTAGGCTGGAAGGCGGGCTCCCCACTGGGCTGGAAGGCAGGCTCCCCACTGGGCTGGTCGACAGGCTCTCTTGGGCTTCCGCTCCTTGATTGCCCTGGTTGGTTGGGCTGACTCGAGCTCTGGGTTGCTGGGCTTGGGCCCGCTGGTCCAAGTTCGGGGCCTGGGCCGATTAGGCTCTGGGCCTAGTCCCATAACCCCATCATACTCAATTAGGACAATTACATTTGCATTCTCCGTTGACACACATAGCACAACCATCAGAACCACAATAATCATCACAATCACTAACATCATTGCAAGGGTAATCACCATCGCCGTTGATTTGAAAACCCGCTGGTGCTATTGTGACACTTCTTTTTATTTCTTCCCTGGCACAACCCCTACAAGAAAATTTTGAAACAACGTTCCTTGTTAGTTTTTTTGTTAAGTTGTAGCAAGTGAATAAGTTAAAAAACCACATACACAAACAGATTAAAGATTGCCTAAGCTTATAAGGTTATAATGCATCCAACAATTTGGTACTTGAAAAAGTTTGATCCAGCCGAGCCTTTTAACCAAGCATAGTTAAAAAAGTCAAAGATTTGTCAAATCTCTACACCTATATCAATCTAGCTTTTTTTTGAAAGAATATCAATCTAGCTAATAGTTAAGTTGCACTTATTTTAATCGGATCATCAAAATAGAACTCTTAGAGATAGTAGGTAGTATTTATTTAAAATACTAGTTAAATATAAATCAACCAATAAACCCTAATGAAATAAACATCACAGCAAATAGTTATTACCTGTTGCTATGAGAATGAATAAAAGAAAGCAAGCAAGATTAATGGTTGAACCTTTAGCCATTGATAATATGTAAAGTGTACTAAAATAAAATGATGAAGTATTGTATCTGAATACTCTTGGTCTCTAGCATCTTATGCATATTTATAATGGTATGTGACTTCACCTAATATACTATTGCGTATATAGTATCTTATTCATATGTTCAATGAGTAACAATTTAAAACGATTCTTATATAGTTAGTTGATAAACAACCTTTAATTCAATTAATGAATTTGATGCACTTGGTATAATTTTGAATCTTTAAAATGGTAAGTTGGCTCATCTAATTTGATCATTAGCATCTAAGTTGTCAACGACAGCTTAATTTTTTATTTTGATAATTTTTGTAACTAAACATGTTTTATATAAATAGTATATTATTAACGGCTAATGAGGAATGCAATTTATGATTTAATAGTTTTTAAACCGGAATTGATATTTATGTTAATGTTTTTAATAAACATTTCCAATAATGAAAATTTTAATATAAAATTTACCTTCAAAGCTTTTATTTATTCTGGGAAAGGAAAAAATGTGTATCCATTCAAGGTACATGTAGGTACACAAATTAATTGCATAAAAAAATAAATGCTTCATATCTTGTGTATTTGTGATAAGACATAGAGAGTCCGTTTGGTAATAGTGAAATCGGTTGAATCAGCTGATTCGACTGAAATTTATGAAGTTCTGGCCGAAGGGTCTGGATTGGCTGATTCTGGTGATTTATGAAAAAATTATATTTAAAATATATTTTATTAATAAAATAAACAAAAAATTTTATGAAAAATAACTTAAATAGTTTTCTACAGTAACTTCAGCTAATATAGATAGAAAATTAGCTTCAATCTTACATTTTCTTATTATTACATAATTCAGTGTGCAAAATATTTCACTCCAATTTCACATGTTGCATTTATTTAAGAACAGAGGTAGTATGTTTGATTATATGGTTCAAGTATGCTCCATTCATTTTTTTACTTGACAATATATGTATTTCATAGAGACTGGGAAAACCAGAACGAGATAATGGGGTGGTTTGGTTTTAAGCGGTTTCTACCCCTACCGCTGCAATAAGAAGCCTTTCTCGTATAAAAATGGCATTTTGGGTTAAACGCCAATACCCAAACACTAAATTTGAGTAGGAAAAGTATGAAAATGGGAGAAAAGGTATGAGAGATGAGACAAATGGAAAAAATGGGAAACATGATGAGTGAAAAGATAGGAAATAGAATATGAAAAAGTAGAGAAAAACCTAATATGTGAAATATATATACGATGTTCAAGATTTATGGAAGGAGCATTAATTTTCTGAGCAATTGTTGGATCGCTATCTATGAATATAACAAATGCTTATGTAGCCAATTGTGTCTCTTGATTCATTCTCCTTGTTGCAGTTGTTTTCTGTCCCCTTGTCATGAGCTTGGGCTTAGGTTGAGGTGATGAAGGTCCTCATTATGTCTGCTATGGTCCTAGTCGAAATCTTGGTTTAGGTGTTGGCCGTTGTGCTCTTTGTTGTGTCTCTTCCCCCTGTTTAGCATCATGGAGAGAAACTCTAAGGCTATAATCTCAACTCTGTTGTGGAGTTCAATAAGTTCAATTATGAGTCCTCCTTGAATCTCTTCTTTTGAATAGCTGAGATTGACTAAGATTTGGTCAGTAGTTTTAGTGAGGCCTGGTATGGCACTTGCTTGTTGGGAGAATACTTGCTTACAGCCATCATGTAGGAAGGTGATCACCATCTACATGTCTTCACCTGCCTTCTTAAATTTTTCTCTATCTTCATCTTTCTGGTGCTTCATGAGGTATATGCCATTTTCTAGTTTTTTAGTATCTCCCCTTAGTACCTTCTCCAACTTTGTGTCTCCCTCCTTGAGTTGTGCAAGAGCTTTTGATGGGCTAGGCAAGGAGAGTGTTTTAGTATATGAAGTACTTGCTAGGTCTGGGACTCTTTTATTGAAGGCATTGTTGGAGGCTGGTAGTGATGGAAAGGTTGTTGGTCGTTGACAAGCTAGTCCGTTGCTAATGTTTTTTACACTGCATAGCCTTCCTTCTTAGTTCATTTACTTGTCCCAGTTTTGTATCCATTCTGGAGGTGGTGCCTTCTTCATCCCGCCGTTGAACTATCATGCTATCCAGATAATTCCTTTTAGTAGCGCATCATCAATCAACTGCACTTCATGTAAGAGTTTTTCTTCATTGAACTACTTCTCTTCATCTTGGAATTTTCGCGATGATGTGGAGGCGGTTTGTTGTGCTACCATTTGTTGAAGGAGTTTGTCAATGGTTGTTACCTTATCCATTATTGACTCTAGAAAATTGTTTCACTAGTCTGACACTGGAGGGTGCTGTTAGGAAGAAATATTAAGTTAATTTTTGTGCATACATTTCTATTCTTTTTCTTTTCATATTTTGGGTACATTTTTCATTTCATTTTATTTTTCTCTTTGCAGTAGTCTTCTTTTTGTTTGTCATTTTTATGAGTACTTCTTTGTATCAATGAATAAAAAATAGAAAAATCAGATATAATACAATCAAACTCTAAAGTCTAAAACAGAGGCATCATCAAAATCTTAAGGGAATGTCTAAGGAGGCTCGAAAACACGAATGGGGAAATGGCCGAGGTGAAGATACCAAACGATGGTAGCATAAAGCTTAATATTGGCATGATTGCCACAAATTGTAATAGTCCATTGTTCTTTGGGTCGGATAATGCATAATAGTTTAAACTCATATATATAAAGGGAATCAAGTAATGGCTTGAAGTGTCTCTATTTGAGCGGGAGGAAGCTATTTCTATCGAGGAGGCTATTGGCTGGATAAAGAAAGATACGTTTGATGAGCCTTTATGGATGCATGTGATTGCGGTTCTCTAGAAACTTTTATTTTTGTCTTTATTTTCATCCAATTAAGATAGAAGATTCATTCTAGATGTTTCATTAAATATTAATTTCTACCATCTTGTTAGTTTTACTCTTGTTAGAATATTATTTATTTTGTTCAATTTATTTGTAATTTATTTAATGAGTCTTTGTATTTAGTTAGATTAGCTGAGAGAGAATTAGGCCCAATTTAGTGCTCTAATTAAGCCCACACGCACGCCAACTCTGTATCCTAATTGTATTAGGCAGTTCGAATATCTCTCCTATAAATTTAGGTTGAGATGGCTGAAAACTGCTAAGTCTCTACACATTCTGTTTCTGCATATTATTCTCTGTAGAGCACGTAGAATAGAAATTCTCTCTCTAGCTTGTTCGAGTACTGTGTATTGTTCTTCATGGATTCATCATTCTATATACACGGTATACGTTATTGGTGAAATTTCTCTTCTACTGTTTTAATTCTTTCAATTATCATTAGATTATTCGACTGTTGAAATTTGGGCATAATACACACAATTGTATCAGAGCCTCGGTGCAATTCTGTTCTTCTGATTCCTTGAATTTTTCGGGAAGTAATTTGATCAAAATCACAATTTTTGGTTGAACTAATTTCTAGATCTGTTCTTGGAAACTTACTGTTTTAGAAGGTTTCCACAACAAGGAATGAGTATCCTAGTAAAGATCAAGTTACCTAATTTTTGCTGGTCCGAGATCTTCAAATTTCGGAAGATCAAAATCAGCATCCGAAATCACAATTTCGGTCAATCGAAATCTATTCTTCCGAGATCATAACTTTGGACATCTGAAATCAATCATCTGAGATCTGATTTCTGAAAACTTCATCTGAATTCCTCCTTAAAGGCTGATCATCCGAAATCTCAATTCATCCGAGATTGCAATTTCGAAGCACCCGAAATCCCTACTTCAAAGTTCACCCGAGTTTGCAATTTTGAAGCACCCTAGATCTCAATTCCAAAGCTGCACCCGAAATGTTTTCTAAAACAGAACAGTTCTCGCCTTTAAGATCAACAACAGTCATGGAAGCTTATACACTAGGAAGTGACTCAAGACCTCCTCTGCTTAGGAGAGGAGAATTTGCTGTTTGGAAAGTCCGTTTTCTCAATTTCATTCGAAGCCGAGACAACGGAAACAACATTCTTATCTTTCTTAATGAAGGATCACTCGAAGTTTGGGTTGATGTTCCAGCAGTCACAACAAACAATCCTCCCACACTAGCTGGTAAGGCATTAAAATGTGAAGATGATTACACTTAACCCGAGAAGCTTAGAGCAAAGGCTGATCTACTTATCACCACTTATCTGCTACAAGCTATTCCCAATGACTTGTTTATGCAAATCGATAACCTCACTACTGCTAAGGACTTGTGGGATGAAATTAATCAGATTATGCAAGGCATTGATGTTGGAATCAAATCGAAACGAGCACACACCCTGACAGCATATGACTCCTTTGCTGCCAGACCTGATGAAGAGATGGAAGACACATATCAACGCTTCCTAGTTGTCCTCAATGAAATGAAGAAGATCAATATTTAGAAAACCACCATGGAAATTAATCTTCGGTTCCTCAGGTCACTTAAGCCCGAATGGAAGAAAACTGTTAAACGGATCAGACAAAACAAGGACATGGACGAGCTGACCATCTTCAATCTCCACGATTGTCTGGGTGAATTCTCTGAGGATTTTCGTGAAAAGGTCAATTCTTCAAAGGGAAAGAACGTTGTTGACACACTTGCCCTCCTCTTATCTGAAAAGAAGAAGGAAAAAGCTCCCGAAATCTCCTTTGAAGTTGACTCATTCGATGAAGAGAACAATATGACTGATTCTGATCCAGAGATCAATGAGCTGAAGAAAGAGCTAGCTTTGTTGAAAACCATGACCAGGAAGATAAACAAAAAGTTCACAAGGTTCCAAAATCCTGCAACCAACAATAAACAAAGAACTTCTTCTTCAAACTATTCTGACAAAGCTAGCAGGTCTTCAGATAAAGCTGTGAGTGGTGATTCAATGAAGTGCTTCAAATATGGGAAGCCTGGTCACTTTGCCAAGGAGTGCCGTTTCTGCCAACAAAAAGAACTTCAACTACTACATGCAAAAGGCTCAAATGGCCAAACAAAGAGAGCAAGGAGTGGTCCTCATGGCTGAACACGACAGCTGGCTAGAGGACACTGATGAAAGTGAGCCAGAGAACTTGGCACTGATGGCAAAAGTGACAGACTCTGAAAGTGATGACTCTGAAGAAGAAGACTCTGAAGAAGAAGAAGAAGAAGAAGAAGAAGAAGCAGGAGGAGAAGGAGAAGAAGCAGGAGGAGGAGGAGAAGGAGGAGGAGAAGGAGGAGGAGAAGAAGGAGGAGGAGGAGGAGCAGAAGAAGAAGAAGAAGAAGAAGAAGAAGAAGAAGAAGAAGAAGAAGAAGAGGAGGAGGAGGAGGAGGAGGAGGAGGAGGAGGAGGAGGAGGAGGAAGAAGAAGAGGAGGAAGAAGAAGAAGAGGAGGAAGAAGAAGAAGAGGAGGAAGAGGAAGAAGAGGAGGAAGAAGAAGAAGAGGAGGAAGAAGAAGAAGAAGAAGAAGGAGGAGGAGGAGGAGGAGGAGGAGGAGAAGAAGAAGAAGAAGAAGAAGAAGAAGAAGAAGAAGAAGAATGTTGGGAATATTTTATGGTGTTCAATCTAGTTAGTTATCTTTGTATTTGTGTAGTTATCAATTAAACGTGTAATACATGCCACAAATGTGTATAAGCCCGGGGGCATCCTTGTAACCCGTAAGTTAGCTAACTTCTCCTATAAAAGGAGGCTAACTTACGGGAACCCTAACTATCGAAAAGAGGCTTAGAGTGCGTAGAGGTGAGATAGAGAGAAGGGTTTCCGCTGCTCTCCTTCTCGAGGGAGAGCAGCGGGGTTTCATACGGTATACCAGATTCGTGTATAATATCGACATCCTTCCTTCTGCTTCTTCGTTGTTACTTGCTCATGATTGTTTGATTGTTAAATACTGGGATTATCAATTGGTATCAGAGCCGAGGCGTGAAAAAGGTTGAATCTATCTGCGTTTTTTGTATCTGCTTTTCGACAGACTCTGTTTTTCTCTTGTATTTCATTATCTCGATATTTGCCTCTGTGATCTTATTTTTGGTCGAAACTTTGTAAAAATTATACTGTTAGAATCGCCTCTTCTTAACGATTCTACAACATGTTTCATTTTTTGATTTTTGCATTTTTTCGATTTCGAAGATCTCTACACTGAGATCTCGAGATCCTATTTTTCCTTGGCTGTAGAAATGATTTCGACTTGATTTTGATACTGGTGGAATCGCGAGATCAAGGGCTTTTCAGAACTGTTTTCAAAATTTCAAAACTCGAATTTTTCAGTTTGAAAGATTTCGAAATTTTGTAAGATTTCGATGTTGTTGGAGATCTCGAGATTCTGGTTTTTATTTGACAAGGGAGATTTCGAAGTTTTGAAGATTTCGAGATTTTAGGAATTTCTCGATGTTTTGAATCTTTCAAAGTTTGGTGTTTCTTGAAACTCAGAATTCTTTCAAAGCTTGACATCCTTTGCAGTTCATCGATGCTTTACATTATAGGATTTTTGGATGAATCTCTACTTTTCAAAGTTTTCGATGTTCTAATGTTTTTCAAACTGCAAGTTTTTCGATATTCTGAAGTTTTCGAAACTCCAAAGTTTTCGATGTTCTAAACATTTCGAAATTCTGAAGAGTTCGAAGTCTCGAGGTGTTGTTTTTGCAGGTGAATTTCGACGTTCTTCTAAGGGATAAACTCGGCATATTAATCTCGAGATTGTAATCTCGAGATTTAAACCTCGAGATTGTAATCTCGAAGTTTAAACCTCGAGATTGTGATCTCGAGATTTAAACCTCGAGATTGTAATCTCGAAGTTTAAACCTCGAGATTGTGATCTCGAGTTTTAAACCTCAAGATTGTGATCTCGAAGTTTAAACCTTGAGATTGTAATCTCGAGATTTAAACCTCGAGATTGTAATCTCGAGATTTAAACCTCGAGATTGTGATCTCGAAGTTTAAACCTCGAGATTGTGATCTCGAGATTTAAACCTCGAGATTGTGATCTCGAAATTTAAACCTCGAGATTGTAATCTCGAGATTTAGACCTCGAGATTCTGATCTCGAGATTTAAACCTCGAGATTATAATCTCGAGATTTAAAACTCGAGATTGGGATTTCGACGTTTACCTTAGAATTTTCTTTAAAATCCTCCTGATCTCGATATTCAAGGTCGAGAACCTCAACTTCGAAGAATTTCCTCAAAATTCAAAGTTTTTGCGTGTCTTCACTGTTTTGGCCATAACTTTTGACTCGGTGATCCGATTTTAGCAAACTTTTTTTTGTTGGAAAGCTAAAGAAAAGATCTACATTAATTCTTGGGCTATGCCCCAGAATATTTTGTTCTTGCTATTTTTCTTCAAGTTCTTTGGAGAAGAAGCTATTTCTCTCCTCTACAATTGGTTCTAGGTAATTTTTCTTGTATGTTATTGTATTTATTTGTTCTTAGTTACACTTTTGTAATTAATATGAGCATTAGAGGCTAAATTCTTAGCTAAGGCTAGGGATGAACTTCTATGCCCATCAGGTATTTGATAAAAGTTCTAAACCAATAAATTGTGATTTATCCTTTATATATTGATTGTTTATGACTATGGTGTACAACATAGAAGTATGTTAAATTTAGTTTATACTTGCAATTAACATTGAAGTCTAAACTATGAACATTAAAGGATAAACATATATAGTACCGAGAATAGAAATATATCCGGTCTTATATGATACGGGTGTGATGTCTTGATATTCAACGGGGTTTTCGGTAGATGAATGTAAGCCGTAACTGGACTTACACGTAACAAAAATCACGCTCTCGTTGCCTTAACCGGAGTTGAGAATATATTAGCGACATCGTATTAATGATTATTGGCAAAGAACTAATATGCAACCCTATTAAAGCATTTAAGTGATTCCCAAAGCCTTAGTTGTTGTTATCATTCATCTTAAACTCAAATTTAGTTAACGATTATCTTTTGAACAAAAAGTCAAAAGCCAAAAATATAAAACACAAATCAAAATCCCTACTCTTTACTCATTTATTTATTTAAAATCATTTACTCTCAGACTAAATTAAACAACGTTTCCTTGTGGATTCGACCCGGTATTTTACCGGAAATTATTACTATATCGGCGCTTGTACACTTGCAAGTTTAGCCCGATCAAGTTTTTGGCGCCGTTGCCGGGGAAACGGTCTTGTTTAATAAAGTCCAAAACAATCAAAAAATAAAAAAAAAACACATAAAATTCAATCAATCAAAAAAATCCTGAATTTTTCATTTCCCATTGCTTTTCACTTGTTCTTGTGGTATTTTTCATTTCATGTGTGTAGCCTATGCTTTGTGTTTGAATGCATTTGAGAAGTCAAGGTTCTAAACATCTTGAACTTATTGATCTTTAAATAGAAAGAACTTTCAAACACAACCGGAGGGAAAGAAAAGAAGCAAAAATGATGCCAACACTCAATGAAAGGAAGAGACCCGTGGTTGCCGTCACTCCCTCATGTATTGTCCTAAGCGAGGCGGCAAGGGACTATGAAATGAAGAATAGCTACTTCAATGCTATGCCTCAATTTCATGGTCATCCGGGGGAGAATCCACTTAACTTCATCACTGAGTTTTATGATTTCATCCAAGGAATTCCTAGGCATGGTCTCTCCGAGGACGACCTCAAACTCAAAAGCTTTCCCTACACCTTGAAAGGGGCAGCAAGGGGATGGTTCTTGGAGCAAACACCGACGAGTTTTGCAACGTGGGAAGGTATCTATAATGCTTTCATTTCTAAGTATTACACATCCACGATGACTCAAGAGCTAAGGCAACGAATCTTCAACTTCAAACAACAAGTTGGAGAACTATTCCAAGATGCATGGAGGCGTTTTAAGGCATTGTTGAAGGAATGCCCACATCACCGCATTCCTCTTGATCTTCAAATTGACACATTCTATAATGACTTGAACTCTTCATACCAAGCCATTGTAGATAACCGTGCGGAGGGCTATATTGGCAACAAAACTGAAACGGTGGCATTAAGAATCCTTGAATCCATTGCTTCAAATCCTCAATTACAAGGAGGAGATGTCAAAGTGGCCGGTGTGAGTGAAGTGTCTATAGCTCATGAATTGGACAAGCGGTTTGCTGATTTTCAACAAGCCATGCACAAAGATCTTCAAGCTTCAATTCACACGGCTCTACAAGCCGTGATTGGAGGGGCTAAACAAGTAGCCAATGTGGAAAACATATCAAACCCGGAAGGTGATTTATCTCAACATCTTGAAGAGGTAAATTATATGAACTCTTATGGGAATCGGTGGAACAACAATTTTTCTAATCAACAAAGGTGGAATCAAGGGAATAATTGGAAGCCACAAGCTAGTTACTCACAACCTCAATCCGGAGCACCAAATTTTGGGCAATCCAAAGAGACCACCATGGAGGATATGATGCAATTCATGTCCAAAAGCATGGCAAGCATGAAGGCCCAAAATGAGGAAAATCATAGTAGAGTGGAGGCATCCATTGGGAATCTCCACTCCCAATTCACCAAGTTGGATCTTCGCTTTGAAGATCAAAATATGAAACTCAACCAACACATAGACACCATCGAGCAATATACCAAGGCGTCCATCCGGAATCTTGAAGTTCAAATGGGGCAACTCACCCAAAAAGTAAGTTATAGGGAGCAAGGCGAATTCCCTACAACCACGGAGATGAATCCAAGGGAAAACGTGATGTCTATTACCACAAGGAGTGGTAAGACAACGGAGGACCCACAAATGCCGGAGGAGGAGGAGACCCCGGAAAAGCAAAAAGAAGATGAAAATGAGGAACATATGATGCCACCATCAAACATGGCTAATTATGATCATCCCATTCCATATCCTCAAAGGTTGAAGAAAAAGAATGATGGTGCTCAATATAGAAAATTTCTTGGTATTTTTAATAAATTGAGCATCAACATTCCATTTGCCGAAGCTATAGCGGAAATTCCATCCTACACCAAATTCTTGAAGGGCATACTCTCAAATAAAAAGAAGTTGGCGGAATTTTCTACTATTGTCCTTACGGAGGAGTGTAGTGTTATCCTTCAAAACAAACTCGCTCCTAAATTGAAGGACCCCGGAAGCTTCACGGTGCCATGTTCTATCGGCAAGATTGGAGAGGTAAGGTCTCTTTGTGACCTTGGTGCTAGCATAAATCTTATGCCCTACTCCCTATTTAAAAAGCTAAGTGTGGGGGAACTCCAACCAACAACAGTTTCCTTACAATTAGCGGATAGAATAATCCGCTATCCAATAGGCATCATGGAGGATGTTCTTGTCAAAGTTGGAAAATTCTACTTCCCGGTAGATTTCCTTATTTTAGACATGGAAGAGATGGAGATCCCTGTCATCCTTGGGAGATCTTTTTTGGCCACCTCTGCAGCCGTCATTGATGTACAAGCGGGCACAGTAAAGCTAAGAGTGGGAGGAGATGATGAAACATTCCATGTATGGGAGACACAATCCACTCCAACTCAAAACATGGAGGACAACACAAACCGTTTCACACCTCCCAAGGCCATAAACATCATGGACATCAAGAAGGCACAAATATTTGGGCCCGAGGATCCTCCAACACACCCCGAAGACGTACTCGAGATCACACCAACGAACAACGAAGTTCTCCCGAAACTCTACCCGATGAAAGGAGACACAATGATCAAATTCTATCAGAGAAAAGCATCACATCCACCGCCTTAAAAGAGGTACGTTCGTCCAGCCTATGACGTTAAACTAAGCGCTAATTGGGAGGCAACCCAACAAAAAAACAACAAAAAAAAAAAAAAAACAAAAACAAAAAAAAATCACCGATCTCAGCTCAAGTATCATGCATTTCCTTCTCTGAAAGACATCTCATTCCACTATTAAAGATTTCATCTTGCATTGCATTCTCCAATCTACATTGAGGACAATGTAAATCAAGTGTGGGGTGAATAATTAGTTGAGAAACTTTTCTTTGCAAATTAAATTTTTTCTAGGAAGGTTAAATTTTTTGATATTCTCTCTTTTAAGGGTTTTGGTTGAGAAAGATTTTCTTTTACTCACAAAAGGGAAAATGGAAACAAATAATCCAACCTTTTAGCGGTTTTCTTACAATAGTCTCAGCTTTTGATTATTCATGAATAATCCAACCTTTGCACCCCATCTTCATTCACTGGTCCCTGACCGATTTATGACCTATTATTCCAAGTTATTTTCTTATCTTTGTAAAACATTATACCATAATTCCCACCTTATGATCACATAATTTTTTGGATTATTCAAAAAAGTGGGACTATTGTAAGAAGACCGCTAAAAGGTTGGATTATTAGTTTCCATTTTCCCCTCACAAAAATGTATTTTTAGATTAATTAAAATATTTATTAATCTTGAAACCACCACTTTCACTCAAATTTGTGACAATTTTCCAAATCCATACAAATGTGCATAGAGTGCAAATTCAAAATAAAAGTTTCATCCCAACTCCAAATCACTCTATTATCGGATTCTCCTCATTTTTGACAATCTAGATATATAATTACGGAGAACAAAAAAAAAGAGTTTATATACAAAAGCAAAAAAAACTCATGTTCTCCTAGAATAGCCTTCTCTACAAAATCAAGTTGTCAGTCCACAAAAAAAACACCGACATACTCACACATTGCCTAAATTGTCACAAAATTAACCCATCAAGTGTTTAAATATTTTTCTTAATTTTAAATACATTTATTGTGAGTAATAGAAAAAGGGTTTTGGACCGAGAAAGATTAAAGAGTTTATATCTAATTTTTAACATCTTATTAAACTTTTAATTTGCATGGTTTATTTTCTTTTCTAATTGTGCATCATTACAAAAAAATTGCTTGAGGACAAGCAATGCTCAAGTGTGGGGGGATTTGATAGCCGTTATATTTACTTATGTTTAACATAAGTATTTATAAGTATTTGTTGAAGAAAAGAAGAGAAATTGGAAAAATATCTTGAGAATGGGAGATAGAGCATAAACCATTGCGATGAAGAGCTTTTTGGACCAAGAGGATGACGTTCTGGCCATAATTCGAGTATAACTTATTGTAGAGAACTCGAAATAACTCGATTCAAAATTCATGTGAATTTTAACTCAATAAGGTACAAATGTTATGAAGACGTTATGGCCAGAATATGAAAGGAACAAGACTCAATCAACAAATAAAGTCAGATGTTGCTGGTGAGATTTCAGGATGCATACCTCTCAGTGTTTTATCCATATTTGTTGCTTGGATGAATACAATCACGTCATTCAAGTTTTGGTGGATAGAAGACTTCATTATCTACAACTTTGGTGAAGGAATCATGTCCGAATTCATAGCGTAACATCCCCAAAATCCAGATACAAAAACCGATACGTTTTGATCCATTTCGGAGGAAGAGAAATGAAGTACATTTTTGGGCGCAGCAACCGGCGCCGGTCAGTCTTGAACCAGCGCCGTTCGGAACGTTTTTTCTCGTACAAATGAATCTGTTTTCAACCGGGGCCGGTCATCTGACCAACCAGCGCCGGTTGGGTCGATTTTCTGCTAAAACACAACAACGTGCAAGCTGATTCTTGATGGGAAAACTCCATATTCCTCAATGTCAATCAAATATTGCTTCCATACCTGATTTTTGGGTTCGAATAGACTAAAAGATGCCATTCTTTAACCTATAAAAAGCCCTCAACTCATCAAACAAATACATTACATTCCATAGATTAATTCATAGCTTTTATATTTTGTTCTTGCTATTTTTCTTCAAGTTCTTTGGAGAAGAAGCTATTTCTCTCCTCTATAATTGGTTCTAGGTTATTTTTCTTGTATGTTATTGTATTTATTTGTTCTTAGTTACACTTTTGTAATTAATATGAGCATTAAAGGCTAAATTCTTAGCTAAGGCTAGGGATGAACTTCTATGCCCATTAGTTATTTGATAAAAGTTCTAAACCAATAAATTGTGATTTATCCTTTATATATTGATTGTTTATGACTATGGTGTACAACATAGAAGTATGTTAAATTTAGTTTATATACTTGCAATTAATGTTGAAGTCTAAACTATGAACATTAAAGGATAAACATATATAGTACCGAGAATAGAAATATATCTGGTCTTATATGATAAGGGTGTGATGTCTTGATATTCAACGAAGTTTTCAGTAGATGAATGTAAGCCGTAACAGGACTTACACATAACGAAAACCACGCTCTCGCTGCCTTAACCGTAGTTGAGAATATATTAGCGACATCGTATTCATGATTATTGGCAAAGAACTACTACCTTCGTCCCTCTTATATTGGGTCGGAAGAGAGTGGCACGATTATTAAGAAAAGTGGGGTTGTGTGGTTGATATTAATTGATAAAGTAAGATTAAAGTAAGAATGATTTAGAACCACACAAACTTTACCAAATATGGTATGAGACAATTTTAGTGGGACTTCCCGAAAAGGTAAAACGGGACAATATAAGAGGGACGGAAGGAGTAATATTCAACCCTATTAAAGCATTTAAGTGATTCCCGAAGCCTTAGTTGTTGTTATCATTCATCTTAAACTCAAATTTAGTTAACGATTATCTTTTGAACAAAAAGTGAAAAGCCAAAATATAAAACACAAATCAAAATCCCTACTCTTTACTCATTTATTTATTTAAAATCATTTACTCCCGAACTAAATTAAACAATGTTTCCTTGTGGATTCGACCCAGTATTTTACCGGAATTTATTACTATATCGGCACTTGTACACTTGCAAGTTTAGCCCGGTCAATCACACTCACAATTCCAGAATCATTCTCACAAATTTCAAAAGATCAAGCAAGTATGGGTTCCTAAAAGTGATCTAATTAAAACTGATTCAATTCTTTCTTCATATAAAAAGGATGGACCCGTCCTTAAATGGGTACCTAAGGCTGCTTAATTTTGCAGGTCAGTCATGTGTGGTACTTAGATTCAGGTTGCTCCACACACATGACTGGGAAGAAAGAGCTGTTGAGCAACTACGTTGACAAGTTTGGTGGAAAAGTGAGATTTGGAAACAGTGACTCTGCTCCTTCCTTGGATTTGGAGATATTAGCAATAGCAGGGTCACTATAAATGATGTTTCTTATGTTGTTGGGTTGTCGCACAACTTGTTTAGCATCAGTCAATTCTGTGACAAGGGCATGAAAGTCATATTCCGAGCTAACAAGTGCTGCGTAAAGGATGATCAAGGGAACACCATTCTAAGGTGTAGACGCAAATCCAGTCTCTACACCATTGTGCTGAAAACTGTGTTTCTCAACACCGATGTATGCCTGCTGTCAAGAGCGTCCTCTGAACTAAATCAAATGTGGCATAAGACGATGTCTCATTTGAACTACCCTGATCTACATACATTGTCATTAAAGAAGCTTGTTACTGGTCTGCCACCACTCCAAAGCAAATGTGATCATATGTGCGATTCTTGCACACTTGGAAAAATGAAAAGAGCTTCTCACAAGGCAAAAATGACAGCATCTACTACCCGTCCTCTTGAATTGCTTCACATGGATCTTTGTGGGCCCATGCGTACACAAAGTATCAATGGGAAGAAATATGTCCTTGTAATAGTAGATGACTACTCAAGATACATTTGGACCTGGTTCTTGCGCTCCAAAGACGAGACAACAGACATCATCATCACCTTCATCCGTACTACACAGAATCTACTGCAGGCAACCATTCTTTTCATTCGATCTGACAACGGCACTGAGTTCAAGAACCAAAAACTCAGTGATTCTATGAAACTCAAGGCATCATTTAGCAATTCTCTGCAGCAAAGACCCCACAACAGAACGAGGTGGTTGAAAGAAAGAACAAAACTCTTGTTGAGGCTGCAAGAAGAATGTTGATCCATTCCAACCTCCCACATTCTCTCTGGGCTGAAGCTATCAACACTGCTTGCTTCACTCAGAAGAGGACTTCAATTCACAAAAGGTTTGGAAAGACACCGTATGAGCTGATCAACCGCCGAATTCCCAGTGCTAATGATAGGGAAGATCGAAGCAAATTTGATCTGAAAGCTTTTGAAGGTGTGTTTATTGGCTACTCCTCTTCGTCTAGAGCTTATCGAGTGTACATCAGAGACAGAAAGAAGGTCACTGAAAGCATCAATGTGACCTTTGACGAGAAGGAAGATCGGGCTTCTGGACACATCAGTTCAGAACCCAATATCACTGGTGTTCTAGCACAACTCCCCGCCTCATCTCGCTCACCTTATTCCAACACAGTGGATCTCGATCATCTGTTTGACCAAATATACGAGAATCCACAACCACATGATCCATCTCCTCCACCTACTACTACTGCGTCTACAGCTGCAACACCTACTTCTGCATCAACTCCATCATCTTCTACTACCACAGCTGAGACTGGATCAACAACTGAAGCTACACCGCCTCCAACCAGTGATCCTACATCTTCATCTGTTCCTCAAACTAATAACCCTTATGTTGATCAGCAAGCCAACAATAATGCTCAGCCGCTCCCTCATGTTAGAAAATGGACACGTGCTCATCCACCTGATCTCATACTTGGAAATCCTTCAAGTGGAGTGTGCACATTATCTGCTACCGAGAATGAATGTCTGTTTTCTTGTTTCCTAAGTCAATCTGAGCCTACTCATGTCACCGAAGCATTAGCTGATCCTGGTTGGATAATCGCCATGCAAGAAGAAATCAATCAGTTTGAGAGACTGGAAGTCTGGTCACTTGTGCCTCGTCCCACTTGAAAATCAATCATTGGCACTAAGTGGATCTTTAAGAACAAGAAAGATGAAGACGGGATCGTGATCCGCAATAAGGCCCGTCTGGTTGCGAAAGGCTATAATCAACAAGAATGCATCGACTACAATGAGATGTTCGCACCAGTTGCACGCATTGAAGCCATTCGACGGTTCATGGCTTACGCTGCACACAAGAATTTCACCATCTATTAAATGGACGTCAAAACATCTTTCTTGAACGGGATCTTGAAAGAAGAAGTATGTGTTGATCAACCAGAAGGATTCATCAATGAGAAATATCCAGATCATGTCTATCGTCTGGATAAAGCTTTGTATGGACTCAAACAAGCCCCGAGAGCTTTGTATGAGGAATTATCTGATTTTCTGGTTGATTCTGGCTTCTCTAAAGGAACAATTGACATTATTCTCTTCATTAAGCATCATGGGTCTGACATCATCTTGGTTCAGATCTACGTTGACGACATCATTTTTTGTTCCACTTATTCGGCCCTATGCACTGCGTTTGGAAGTCTGATGCAATCTAAATCCGAAATGAGCATGATGGGTGAAATGAATTTCTTTCTTGGACTGCAAGTCAAACAATTGCCTGACAGAATTTCCATTCATCAATCCAAGTACATTCATGATTTGCTGAAGAAATACGATCAAGAGAACAACACCCCTGCGAAAACCCCAATGACTCATGCATGCAAGCTTGATATTGATCCATCGGGAAAACATGTTAATGTTACCACTTATAGGGGAATGATTGGTTCGTTGATGTATCTGACCTCGAGCCGACTTGATATTATGTTTGCTACCTGTCTCTGTGCTCGTTTTCAAGCAAATCCTAAGGAATCCCATTTACTGGCTGTGAAACGAATTCTGCGTTATCTGAAAGGAACTCCTAATATAGGACTCTGGTATCCTAAGGAGACTGTTTTTGATTTGATTACGTTTACTGACGCGGATTTTGCTGGATGTAAAATGGATAGAAAAGGTACTTCTGGTAGTGCTCAATTTGTTGGAGAAAAGCTGGTTTGTTGGTCCTCAAAGAAGCAAAATTGTGTGTCCACATCTACAGCAGAGAGGCTGAATATGTTGTTCCTGCTAGTTGTTGTTCACAAGTCTTATGAATGAGGACTCAACTACGCGACTTTGGATTCTACTTTGACCACATTCCGATTTACAGTGACTCAAAAAGTACGATAACTATCTCATGCAACCCGGTTCATCATTCTCGCACTAAGCACATTAACCTGAGATTCCACTTCATCAAAGATCATATTGAAAAAGGTCATGTGAACCTATACTTTGTGTGCACTGAGCTACAGTTGGCTGATCTATTCACAAAAGATCTGGACGAGAAAAGATTTCAGTTCTTGGTCTCTAAACTGGGAATGCTAAATTTGGAATTTTGATACCGTGCACAAGTATAGGGGGAGTTTTGTTATTTTTTTCATGTCAGTTTTTATTTTTATTGAGTCAGTTTCATGGTCTGTCAGCCTGTTTCCCTGAAATGTGCAAACTTAGAGGGGGAGCAAAATTAGTCTAGTCTGAGTGCTATATTTGAGGGGGAGTATTTTTTTTAGTATCCGCATTTTAAAAAAATAGAAAATCACAAACATATTTTTATTTGAGTCAATCTAGGATTTTTAGTCAGTTAAATTGAGTCAGTTTCCTAAATCAGAAAAAGGCAAAAAAGATTTTCTCTTTTATTTTTCGCGGTACTTAAAGATAGAAACGATTAAATTTTTCTTCATCTTCCTCTCTCCACTATCAATTTTTTTCAAAAGCACTCAAGAGCTCTCAAGTCTTTCCCTCTAGGATCTTCTTCGTCGTTCATCTTCTCAAAGATGGTTGTTTCTCTTTGTTTGTTTGCATGTTTTAATTTTAATTGCAGGTACACTTCTTCTAAAACGACGACGAGGAACCGGCTAGACCACCGAAATCCCACCTCGCCGTCGTCAGCACCATTCTCACCGGCGAACCCTCCTCTTTCCATCGTCCATCCCATTATCACCGGAAATCACTCTCACCATCAACCATCTCATTCACCTTCAACCTTCATAGCCGAAACACTCAAACCTTTCGAATGTCCATAGCCGAAATACCACTCGAAATCTGAACCGAAATTACAATCTCGGAAACATACCCCAACCGAATTCATCTTCCCGAGATCCCCTGCCCCAAAGTCATAACCTGAAATCCTTTAAGTGAACCTGCGAAATCACCCCCGAAATATTTTCAGTAAAGGGCTACCGAGATCTCATCCGAAATCTTTTCATTTTATCAGGCCCCCAAAATCATTTCAGTGGACCCCTGATATAACTCTTCCGAAATCATAAAAGCGGGGTACCGAAATCCTACCTCCCGAGATCCTCTTTCCCCAGAAAACCGAACTTCCGAAACCCCCTACCATAAAACCCCCCGTCCGAGATCCCATTTTTCTCAAGCATCCAAATTCCTTACACCCAAAATTACATTCGAAAACCTCATACCCGAATTCCCTTTCCTTCACATGAGTCTCTTAAAGCCTGATAATCATACTCTTAACCCAGTTAGCCCAATAACCCATTCCAAGCTCAAAGCCCAAATAACCCAAGCCCAACACCCAAACCAGCTTAGCCCAAAACCAATTTTTCTGATCACAAGTGTTTTTATATGTGCAATTCAGGCACAATGGCTTTCGTGTCTAAGGAGGAAGTGTATGCAAAGGAAAGTTGGATCGACATTAAAGACAATAACTATTTGTTGGAACCAACTGTGCTCAAATGTCAAGATAAGGTGATGGTTTCAATACTCAAAGGACACCCATTGTGGCATGCTCTCACCCTTTCTGTCAAAGCCCCGAAAATTTACGTGAGACAGCTCTGGGAAACCATGCACATAACTGACAATCCCGTTCCCACTCTCCAAGCCACAATAGCCAATTCCACAATAACCATCACTAAAGATACCTTCCGTACTCTCCTCCACTTACCCATATCATCCGAATACGACCCATTCCATAAAAATCCCATAATCTTCTCCGACATGCTCAAGATATGCCACTTACCCCCTCTAACCTCATCATCTCAATTCATAAGCAACAAGTTGCCTAGACCGTGGAAAACACTCTTTGGCATTCTCAATAAGTGCCTCTCATCCAAGCAAACAGGCCACGACCAATGCAACGTTCACATTCTAAAGCTGGTCCTCGGAGTGATGTTTTCCAAGAACTATGATTGGGCACAGCTGATCTCGTTAGAGATTCTAGAACAATTGAGCACAAGGGCATCTAACAAAAAGACCAGGTACATCCCATATGTACGTTGGTTCTCCATTCTGATTGATCACTTCATGAAGGAAGATGTCAGCATACCACCAAGGCCAACGACAGAGCTGCAAGAGATTCCTCAGTTTCTCTACTTCAAGAACTATGAGAACACCACTGGAACTATGAGAACACCACTGAGATGCAGCCCATGCAAATTCCTAATGCTCTACTCAACCTTGCTGCTCCAAATGATCCACACGTCGCTAAATACAAGGTTAGTATCTCTTTTGTCCTTACGATGCAGTCAAACCTCACTGTGTCTACCCAGGGAACTTCTAAGCCGAGTGGAAGTAAGGTTCCAAGAGTGACTAAACCGAAAAAGAGGGCAGGTGAGACTCAGTCCAAGAGAGCTGATATCTCCTCCTTTAGTGCTATAATTGTTTCATCATCCCCAATCACTACAATAATCCGAACTCAGCCCATATGTACAGGTTCTGACGTTGTCAGTTCCCGAGTAGAAGTCGCTACATCGAGTTCAATAGCGCAAAATGAGCCAAGCCTAAACTACTCGACCGTCTCCCAACAGATGGTCGTTTCAACCCAACAAGGGGAACCCATCAGTGAACCCCACACTGCTACCCAATGCATGATAGGTCAAGTGTCCACTTTCCCAGAATTTTTATTATTTTCTAGGGCACAACATTCTACTTCACACACTGATACAGGCTCATTACCACCTGTCATAACAACCAGAGGTACGCCAATGATGGTTGGAAGTCCTGCCACACTTAACTCCCCAGCAGGCCATGGCACTGCTATTCTTAGTGATGCTGTGAGAACTCATACTTCATTTAGGTCAGGATTCTCTTCATTCACTAGTTTAACTAGGGAGGATCTAAGGTCTGAGCTTCTAGCCTTCAAGCTTTCATTTTTACAAGACCTACGCTCTGTAGACCCAACAGGCGTAGCAGACCAATGATCACACCCAACTCCCTCCATAGGAACTCTTCCATCTTCCATTACACCAACCACCTCCATCATACCCACATCCACACTATCTACCTCAAACCCTGACCCAACCCAAATGAACATCATTGACCTATCCGAGTATTTCCTTGATAGACTCCTAGCCGAACCCATCCTCCCACCTCACCTCATTCAAATACGCAATATTCTAGCCCTAACCCCACCATTCATCTCTACCACCACTTCCCGTGATCAAGAACGCTTGCCTAAGCGTAAGCATGATGACACCAATGATTCAGATCATCATGAGGGGGAGAAAAGGCAACGTACTTGTGAGCAAACCACTTCACTATCCATCATTTCATCTTCCACTTGCTCTGAACCGTTCTCATCTTCTCAACCTGAACCTTCATCCTCCACCGCACCAAATGACTCACTTGCCTTAACCGTTTATCACCCTTCCGTGCCCCTAAACACTGAGCCAGGACTCCGTGTCCTCTCGAGAACTTCTATAGGCTCATCCTTCATGGATGTTGACTAAGGATTGGAAGGAAGTCCTGATAATGCAACATATGAATCACCATTGTCTTCAGGCCGTCAAAACGAGCTAGTCTCTAGTATGATGAAAACGATAAGTCTCTGTGACTCCGGTGTTACTTTACCCTATGTCCCTCCAATTTCTATTCCACAGGTTCCACAATCAAATTTGACAACATCCACTCCGTCTGTTGTTATGCCTACATCAGTTCAACCCTCATCATCTAAGAAAAGAGCTGCAAAGAGGAGAGCACAACAAAATACATTTGAGTAAGTCAAAGAGCCATCGGCTGCTGATCTGTTGTTGCTTGAATGGGTTGAAGAAAACGAAAAAGAAAAACTACAAGGGATAAGCAATGAACAAGCTCTCATCAAGCTGAACTACATCCAAGAAGTCAAGAAGAAAGCTGCTGAAGAGCTGATGGGGTTGGAACCTAAAGAATATGCTCAAGGTGAATTCTACGATGATCCTCTACCTGATTTCAATCATGTGAAACATGTCATCAAAAGACACCCCAAGGAATCCAAGATAGAACACAAGGTCGAAACACCTTGGGAGAATGTAAAAATCATTGTTCCATATCAAGAGGATCTGAGGCCAAGAATTTGGAGAAATGAGAAGAAAATCAAGAAAATAGACACGCTGGAGCTGAGAGGATTGGAACATCATGAAGGAACCGCTGCTTCCGGTCACATATGGATGCTGAGAAATATGTCTGCAGATCAGAATTATCCTTATGGACATCGTGAACGACTTAAGAAACATTCTGATTCAATTCTCTAATCATTGGGATCAACTCAGTCAAAATCCATAGTTGCGGATTAATGAAATATCATGTGATCAAGTTTGAACGTCAAAATGGAGTTGTACAAAGAGTCTCTGAAGCTGATCTCTATCACGTTGTTCCAACAGATCTTATTCAACTATACTATGAGTACAAGAACGTGAGACTGAAAGATTTTCCTCGGAAAGACAGAGAACTAGGCTTAAATGCAATCAAGAGATTCATGTTGAGACAAGTCAAATACTATTGTCTCTTTGATCTGCAAATGGCCATTGAACACAATCTTCTGAAAGTGAACATGTCTGCTCCAAGAAATAGAGCTCCCTAGGTCGAGAATTTTGAAGAAGGCACCATCGTTACATAACCACAGTTAGGACTGATCTACAAAGACTACAAAGGCATCAAGCGAGTCCTGCTCATGGAAGAAATTCACAAGTACTGCGATGGAACGCTGAGAATCATAGAAGACCATCTGGGAGAAGCTGCACTGAAGCTACAAAATTCTGAAGATCCAGATGACCCGGTCCAGATTGCTCTTATTGCAGAGTTTCACGAAGCCGTAGGAGTTAGGCTTGAATTCAGAAGAACTCTCAGACATTATGAAGTCATCCTAGGCTATTTGAAGTCATTCTACAAGACTCGGAGATAAATCATGCTTCATCGACGATTGAACACAAAGGGGGAGAATGTTAGAATATTATTTATTGTGTTCAATTTATTTGTAATTTATTTAATGAGTCTTTGTATTTAATTAGATTAACCGAGAGAGAATTAGGCCCAATTTAGTGCTCTAATTAAGCCCACACACACGCCAACTATGTATCCTAATTGTATTAGGCAGTTCAAATATCTCTCCTATAAATATAGGTTGAGATGGCCGAAAACTGCTCAGTCTCTACAAATTCTGTTTCCGCATATTATTCTCTGTAGAGCACGTAGATTATAAATTCCCTCTCAAGCTTGTTCGAGTACTGTGTATTGTTCTTCATGGATTCATCATTCTATATACACGGTATACGTTATTGGTGAAATTTCTCTTCTATTGTTTAAATTCTTTCAATTATTATAAGATTATTCGACTGTTGAAATATGGGCATTATACACACAACTCTTCCACTTTTACTTTATTTTGTTAAAGATATCTTTATTAGTTAATATTCATTTCTACTACATTGTGTGTTTTACTATATCTCCTTTTCCTTTATTTTCTTAAAGAATAAATTATTAATTGCTCATATAGTTTTGCATGTATGGTTTAGATTTTAGATGGATTAGGGCTTTATATTTATGGAGTGTTGCAAGGGCTTAGAAGAGCACTTTTATGCTTTTTTGGGTGGTAAAAGCTAAAATGAGCGTCTTAAACACCAACTTTTACTTATTTTTAAGTAGTTTTAAATCAAAACTTAAAATCATGGAGAGCGATGCTTTTAAATACATTTCACATTTTTATTACACCAAAAGTATTCTTTTCATCAAATACTCTAACTTTTACTTTTCATTTCAAACACTATAAACTTTTACTATTAATCACTTTTAATATAATTTCTAAAAAAACTAAAAATTTTAAAACGTAGAAACCTTTGCAAACCCTCCCTTATTCAAGTGGTTGATATCCATTATTTGATTTGTTGAAAAAGGGTAAAGTTAGGGTTATGGTTTTTTGTAAGATTGATTACGTCTTAAGCGAGGATATGAGTCTTCAAACAATTGAAACTTGAATCCCTAGTCCTTTTATCTCTCCAGCATTCACTCAATTGCCCCACAAACGGGATAAGTGATGATTAAGACTATAATCAGTATGCAAGTGTGATTTAGATTACAATCAAAAGTGTGCATTGCTCACAACTCTCAATTCATATTTTCAACTTTTACCACCAGTTTTTGGGCATTACGATACAAATATTGTACACTTCAACTACCATATTTATTTACACTCATTTCAATTTGCATTGTAGTTATTTTTGCATTTAATTTTTCGCTTGGATTTTATATCATTTCACACTTCATTGCACTATTTTTAACTAAACATTTCTATTAACTAGTTAATAATGAAGTCCTTACCAAAATTGTCATTTCTCCGTAATAAAAATTGTCATACTCACCACTAGACATGTTTGCATGAACTTACTTCCCATTTTCATACACATGTGTGTCTTAGCAGGTTTTGACAAGCGACGACTGAACATTCATCAATTTGAAGTCAATTCCTTCTTATCAAATGTCACATGCAAGCAATTTGGTTAACAAACTAAAACATTTTTCGGGATTATGTTGGCACTAAAAAATGGATTTTTATGTTTCATAATCCTATTCCATTTGTGATTTTGGAAAAACGTTGATTTAATATGTTAAAGTTTACAATAATGAAAAAATCCATTCATGCAAAACAGCATTCACTTAGATTGATACTTAAAACATCACTTTTCTAAACTTAATTTGAAACATTTGTAATGTACTCTAGCTTAGAATTATTTCCCATCACACCAATTCAATATTAGGCCAGAGTCTCAAATTTAAAGATTTTGCATTGAATGCTAAAGTAACTTACAAAGGTTTGTTCATTATGATAATAATAGTCATACTCTTTTGTCGTATCATTTATAACTAAATGATTATCTTCACTTATCATGGTTATATTTATGATTATGATATTATTCAGAAGTATTTGATAACATATGTTTATATATATGTTATTTAATTAAAGGAAGATGAAACCATATCAATTAATTTACAAGATCCCCGGCCAACATCATTAATTTAAATAGGTGTGTACAACAAATTGATGTAGAAATGTAAATGATCCAATATCAAATTAACAACTACTTATGCATTGTGCATTTATACTATAAAAGGTGAATGTAAAAAAGGGAAATTACCCAAAATAGGAGCAAATGAAACTTGAAATTCCAAAAATATGACTAATATGTTTTCTTCCCGAAATAGGAGTTATTACTGTCATGTATGAAAAATACTGTCATGATTGAAAAAATACTGTCACTAATTATAATAAATACGGGCATGTTAAATGCACTGTACTGCAACTATTTGGCAATCACGGCTACAAGATGATAGTAAATACTGCCATGTTAGTCCCATTTCGAAAATAAAAACAAAGTATGCATCCACCGATAACTGTTCAAGACATATCCAGGTTATCTTTTTAATATATTAATAAGTACTACTTCTTTATAACTAATAACAATTATTTGCTATTTTGAAATTATATACGTATATTACTACCTCCGTAACCCTATAATCTTCCCAATTTGACTATTTTGGGTCAAACTTTATAAACTTTGACCATTAATTATTCAAAACTCACATTATGTTATGATTAAAAATTTATTTCATATACCTCAATGTAAAATATATTATTTGAATGTTAATTTATTATGAATTTTATAAATATAGATATGTAGATATTTAGAGTCAAAGTTCAACTTAGAAGACCGTAAAAAGTCAAAATGGGAAGATCTTTGTGTTACGGAGGTAGTATATTTTGTAGCACAAAGTGTTTGAAAGAGATTAGAAGAATATTAGAAGGGTCTTATAGGGGATCTTGGATATCCTACGGAGAAGTACCAAAACCATTTCGTGATGGATGGTTTAACAACGTTTTTCTGTTTTCCTGCATATAGCTCAACTGTTTTTTTTGTAGTCGTACCATACTTTTCCTCCTGCTGAAGAAGCTGCTATTATGAGTGTCTTTCACACACGGTGTTCGACATGGTTGAAGGATGTTGTGCATCTTGCTCAAAATAAAAAAACGGATACCATGGATATCTGTACAAGATTGGAATGGAATGTTAGTGAAATGGCAGTCTGAGAAATTTAAGAGCAAGTCAAAACAAAATAAAAAAAAAAACTGTTTTTCAAATGGGTGTAGGAGCTCACCATATTGTGGAGGGTCAATTTCTCAAAGAGTTAGAGCCAAGCGACTGGTATGATTTTACTTCTTAGTTCACTATTTTGATTAATTTACCCGGTGTGATATTGGTTATTTTGATATATTTGTAATTAGGAAATTATACTGGGAAGGCTGTCACTGGCCACAGAAATTCTTAAAGATGGATTCACGAAAAAAGAAACTGGTGAATGGAGTGGTCCGCGAGCTCGCGAGATTGCGGTATGATTGAATTTATGCACTTTTCTATTTTAAAAAACATGATATCTTACTACATTGAAATGTGTAGATGGGTTCTTTGTAAACATATTTATGAGCTGCATTAGCTGCATTTTTAGGTACTAGAATATCTAATCAATTTTTAATTTTATGTTACATTACTAGTCACATAGTTTATTATTTTCATTTAGAAGTTATTCTTTCATTTTAAACTTGATTTTATGGTCTTTACTAGGAACAAGTTGAGGCTGAGGTGAATCGTGAAACCCAAAACACCATAGAACATGGTGGTACCGTGGATGAGAATGCGATATTTTTTAAAATTGTACCTATAAAAAAAGGAAAAGTGTTTGGGGCGAGTTTCCTTGGCGACACATATCTTTCCAAAGGTTCAGTTAACTCTACTATCCCTTCTCAAGGAGAGGCACAATATGTAAAAGTGGAGGACTTCAATGCATTGAAGATGCGGCTGGAAAGAGTGGAGAAGCGGGAGATGGACCCAACTAATGGCGGTTTTATGCGCCCTCCTCATGCATCCTTGTTTCCTCCAACTGCGTTTGCTAACAATTTTGACTCTCAAACTGCGCCTCATTATTCAACATTTTACCCGGGTCGTTACATGTCGATGCAACAACCCCAACCTGTGCAACAGCCCTTACCTTCTCAAATAGCATTTGAATTCATCCCCCTAGCCACGCACAACTTGTCTCAAGAGGACAGCAACAACTTTATCAACAATATATTAGTTGATAATGAAGGGGGCAATGCAGGTGGACATTGAAGAATTGTATTTTAGTTTTTATATTTTGTTGTGAACAAACTGGTTGAAGTATTTTGTTGATGTTGTAATGAACTAATTACTCTAGTTTGTTTATTAAATTCTGGTTTGTATGCATTTGCAATTTGGATATTAATTTTGAAGTTTTGTTGATATGAAATATTTTTTGTTGCAATTTAAGTAGTGTGTTGCAAATTATATAGGTATCCACTGAAAGCATTCAAAAAAATGAGAGACAATAGCAAAGTAATCGAATTGCATTCAGAGCTGGATTTTTCACAAATTTTTTAGATTTCCGACGGATTGATCCGTTGGACATCTGTTGGCAAGGGTAATATGAGAGGGCTGTTGCCGTAGTAAATTTCCAATGAAATATTTGGTTGGAAATCTGTTGGACGTTTCCAACGAAATCTTTCCGTTGGAAAGACGTTGGAACCTAAATAATTCTGTTTAAAATGGTCGCCGCAAAATTTTCCAACCATTGTATACCAACGGACAATTTTCGTTGGAAAGCTGTTGGAATAAAGCTTTTCCAAAGCATTTTGGTGTAAAATCTGTTGGAAACTTCGTTGGTAACATGCCATTTTCTTGTAGTGGTAGTCCTATTTTGAAATCTCCCAAAAAAAATTGATAAAGCTTGACTTGGAAATGTTGTTACTAACCCATCAACAATCGTATTGATTTGGCCTGAAGTCAACCCCTCTATATTTTTATTACTATTCTTGATTTATAATTTACTCAATTAGGACAATTACATTTGCATTCTCCGTTGACACACATAGCACAACCATCAGAACCACAATAATCATCACAATCACTAACATCATTGCAAGGGTAATCACCATCGCCGTTGGTTTGAAAACCTGTTGGTGCTATTGTGACACTTCTTTTTATTTCTTCCTTGGCATAACCCCTACAAGAAAATTCTGAAACAACGCTCCTTGTTAGTTTTTTTGTTAAGTTGTAGCAAGTGAATAAGTTAAAAAACCACATACACAAACAAATTAAAGATTGTCTAAGCTTATAAGGTTATAATGCATCCAACAGTTTGGTACTTGAAAAAATTTGATCCAGCCAAGCCTTTTAACCAAGCATAGCTTAAAAAGTCAAAGATTTGTCAAATCTCTACACCTAAAACAATCTAGCTTTTTTTGAAAGAATATCAGTCTAGCTAATAGTTAAGTTGTACATATTTTATTCGGATCATCAAAATAGAACTCTTAGAGATAGTAGGTAGTATTTATTTAAAATACTAGTTAAATATAAATCAACTAATAAACCCTAATGAAACAAACATCATAGCAAATAGTTATTACCTGTTGCTATGAGAATGAATAAAAGAAAGCAAGCAAGATTAATGGTTGAACCTTTAGCCATTGATAATATGTAAAGTGTACTAAAATAAAAATGATGAAGTGTTGTATTTGAATACTCGGTCTCTAGCGTCTTATGCATATTTATAATGGTATGTGACTTCACCTATATATAGTATCTTATTCATATGTTTAATGAGTAACAATTTAAAACGATTCTTATATAGTTAGTTGATAAACAACCTTTAATTCAATTATCGAATTTGATGCACTTGGTATAATTTTGAATCTTTAAAATGGTAATTTGGCTCATCTAATTTGATCATTAGCATATAAGTTGTCAACGGAAGCTTAATTTTTATTTTGATAATTTTTGTAACTAAACATGTTTTATATAAACAGTATATTATTATCGGCTAATGAGGAATGAAATTAATGTTTTTAATATACAATGTACCTTCAAAGCGTTTATTTATTATGGGAAAGGAAAATGTGTGTATCGATTCAATGTACATGTAGGTACACACATTCATTGCATAAAAAATCAAATGCTTCATATCTTGTGAATTTGTGATAAGACATAGAGAGCCCGTTTGGTAATTTTGAAATCGGTTGAATCGGCCGATTCGACTGAAATTTATGATGTTCTAGCTGAAGGGGATGGATTAACTTAACTGATTTTGCTGATTTATGAAAAAGTTATATTTAAAGTATATTTTATTAATGAAATAAACAAAAAATTATATGGAAAATACCTTAAATAGTATTCTACGGTAATTTCAGCGAATACAGCTAGAAAAATAACTTCAACCTTACTTTTTCTTATTATTACATAATTCAGTGTGCAAAATATTTTATTCCAATTTCACATCTTGCATTTATTTAAAAATGGAGTTAGTATGTTTGATTATATGGTTCAAGTATGCTCCCTTCATTTTTTACTTGCCATTATATGTTTTTTATAGAGACTGAGAAAACTAGAACGAGATAATGTGGTCGTTTAGTTTTAAGCGGTTTCTACCCCACTGTTGCAATAAAAAGCCTTTCTCGTATAAAAATGTCATTTTGGGTTAAACTCCAATACCCAAACACACCCAGTGATTCGAGTACGAAAAGTATGAAAATGGGAGAAAAGGTATAAGAGATGAGACAAATGGAAAAAATGGAAAACAAGATGAGTGAAAAGATAGGAAATAGAATATGAAAAAGTAGAAAAACGTAATATGTGAAATATATATACGATGTTCAAGATTTATGGAAGGAGCTTTAATTTTCCGAGCAATTGTTGGATAGCTATCTATGAGAAATAACAAATGCTTATGTAGCCAATTGTGTCTCTTGATTCGTTCTCCTTGTTGCAGTTGTTTTCTATCCCCTTGTCATCAGCTTGGGCTTACGTTGAGGTGATGAAGGTCCTCATTATGTCTGCTATGGTCCTAGTCGAAATCTTGGTTTAGGTGTTAGTCATTTTGCTCTTTGTTGTGTCTCTTCCCCCAGTTTAGCATCATGGAGAGAAACCATGAGGCTACAGGCTATGTTTGGCAGACATAAGACTCTGCCTTCTGGCTTTTGAACTGTTCAAAAGGTCTCTAAAAGCTTCTAATTATTTGTTTGACATAACAATTTTTAAGAGCTTTTCAAAAATTAAAAGATCTTTATTGAGATGCTACAGAGAGTAGCATCTGAAAAAAGTCCGTGACTTTTAGTATTAATTAGTCCTAACAGCTTGTATACCAAACCGAACTAAATCAAAAAGTCATCAGCATTTTATCGAACATTTACCACCTTTTCTTTTTAAGATCTTTTCAGTCACTAAAAGCTAACCATTATTAAAAAGCTTACAAAAGTATCTTTTCGGCTAGTTGTGCCAAACATACCATAATCTCAACTCTATTGTGGAGTTCAATAAGTTCAATTATGAGTCCTCCTTGAACCTCTTCTTTTGAATAGCTGAGATTGACTAAGATTTGGTCAGTTGTTTTGGTGAGGCCTGGTATGGCACTTGCTTGTTGGGAGAATGCTTGCTTACAGCCATCATGTAGGAAGGTGAACACCATCTACATGTCTTCACCCGCCTTCTTGAATTTTTCTCTATCTTCATCTTTTTGCTGCTTCATGAGGTATATGCCGTTTTCTAGTTTTTGAGCATCTCCCCTTAGTACCTTCTCCAACTTTGTGTCTCCCTCCTCGAAGTACTAGATAGGTCTGGGACTCTTTTATTGAAGGTATTGTTGGAGGCTGGTAGTGATGGAAAGGTTGTTGGCCGTTGACAAGCTAATCCGTTGCTAATGTTTTTTTACACTGCATAGCCTTCCTTCTTAGTTCATTTACTTGTCCCGGTTTTGTATCCATTCTAGAGATGGTGCCTTCTTCACCCTGTTGTTGAACTATCCTGCTATCCAGATAATTCCATTTAGTAGCGCATCATCAATCAATTGCACTTCATGTAAGAGTTTTTCTTCATTGAACTGCTTCTCTTCATCTTGGAATTTTCGCTATGATGTGGAGGCGGTTTGTTGTGCTACCAATTGTTGAAGGAGTTGCTCAATGGTTGTTAGCTTATCCATCATTGACTCTTCGTCTTAAACGCCAACTTTTACTTGTTTTTAAGTAGTTTTAAATCAAAAGTTAAAAGCATGGAGAGTGATGGTTTTAAATACTTTTGGGAGAACTATCAAATAATCCCTCGAACTTTCATAAAAAGTGCAAATAAGCCCTTTTATAGGAGACTCTGTCCGGTCGTCGCCATTTGGGGTGGTTTTTGGTGGAACTATTTCATGAAATTTTTTTAGTATCTTCTTCATTAAGTCTAGTGTACTCATACCAAATTTCAGCTAAACATTCAATCAGGAATGCAGTCAAATGAATTTTTGAAGATAACTGCGCAGTTAGGCAGCACAGTATATTTCAGAAAATCATTTGACTGCCTTCTCGATTGAATTTTTAGCTGAAATTTGGCGACAGCCAGACAAAGCCTCCTGTAAAACGGCTCATTTGCACTTTTTATGAAAGTTCGAGGGCTTATTTGATAGTTCTCCCGATACTTTTCACTTTTTTATTAAACCAAAAAGTATTTTTTTCATCAAACACTCTAACTTTTACTTTTCAAAATTACTTTTCACTTCAAACACTATCAACTTTTACTATTAATCACTTTTAATATAATTTCTAAGAAAAAACACTGTAAAAAAGTAGAAGCCTTTGCAAACACTCCCTATTCAAGTGATTGATATCCATTATTTGATTAGTTGAAAATGGGTAAAGTTAGGGTTATGATTTTTTGTATGATTGATTACATCTTAAGCGAGAATATGAGTTGTCTAAGAATTGAAGCTTGAATCCCTAGTCATTTTATCTCTCTGGCATTCACTCAATCGCCCCACAAGCGGGATAAGTGATGATTAAGACTATAATCAGACAAATAAGTATGGAAGTATGATTTAGACTATAATCAGAGGTGTGCATTGCTCACAACTCTCAATTCATATTTTCAACTTTTACCGCAGTTTTAGGGCATTACGATACAAATAATATACACTTCAACTACCATATTTATTTACACTTATTTCAATTTGCATTTTAGTTAATTTTGCATTTAATTTTTCGCTTGGATTTTATATCATTTCACACTTCATTGCACTAATTTTAACTAAACATTTCTATTAACTAGTTAATAATGAAGTCCTTACCAAAATTGTCATTTCTCCGTAATAAAAACTGTCATACTCACCACTAGTCCTATTTAAGGAGTTTAATAGAATATCAACTATTTGAACTCACTCGATTAAGAAAATTCTGTTTGTACCGACCCCTTATACCCACCCTTTATTATTAAAACAAAGCATGGCATGTTTTGTCTGTGAACGGGATTCAGAGACAAAAATAACTTTCTCACATTGGTTGGTATAAGGATGGGTGCAAAAGGTCAGTACTAGTAACAAAGTTTCTCAATTAAGAGAGTGTTTGAATCTAATTCTTAAAATTGTTTTTGCTCCTTCAAGGAACAGAACCAGATATTGGAGTGTTTAGATGAAATTGCAGAAATACATTTGGATGCTCCAAATTGCTTCTAAGAGCATTTCCAACGGTTAGCTAATTACCCTCATAGTTCGACTAGTCACATAAACATTTGTAGCAAAATTAAAATCTACTCCAATGGTTAGTTGTGACTTCTTCCTCTTCATTTATTATTAATAATGTTATATTCGATAATTCTTTTTGCTCAAGCTAGTAACCCATTTTTGCTAATAAACTTTGTCAAACAAAAGGAAAAACGATGCTCTAATGGTAAGTTATAAGCTTTAAAATTGCAAGCAAGTCTTCAAAAGAAACCATTAGAAATGTTCTAAAAGCAGATTTTAGAAGCCCCTGGAAGACCTGCTTCTAAGGATGTGAAAAATTCCAAACAACCTAAATGGGCATACTCCTATTTTTCTCTATGATGTAAGACCCGAAAAGGATCGGCCGGTTCGACCCGGAACCCGGTCAACTGGCCATGTGTCCGGTCCGGTTGAGCATTAACCCGCAAATATGATCATAACCGAAATTGACCGTTGACCCGCTTCAAACCAGGATGGACCTGAACCGTCCTAAACTCGTAAAATGCGAAAAAACCAAAAAATGCGTCGCCAGCAAGATTCAAACTTGCGTTGATTGCTTCTAATATAGACCTACTAACCAATGTGCTACACTAGGTACTTCGGGGTTACACTTGTTTAGCTTTTCTTATACCATATCAGCATGGGATATATTTATTAAGTCTTAATTAATTAGTCTATTAATTTATTAATTTATAATAAAAAATACTAATAAATACACACCAATACTATTATTATTATACTTTTCGATTATGTATATAATTTTCCATTTTTTTAAAAAAATATAATTGGTATTGTGTTTTTATTTATTATCCAACTAGATCAAATGTATTTTTAATTTTGTTAAAACCAATATACTTAAATACTACGTATAATGTTTTTTTTACATTGCTTATAGGAAAAAATGCATACATGGTCCCTCAGTTCATAGATACATAAATCGCTCAAACTTTCATGATCTGCGTTCAGAACGCCGCGTACCCAAACATGGTACGAAAGCGTTCCAAACGCTACTCGGATCGCTTTGTAAAATGCTCCTGCAGTCGTTTGTGATCACTTCCCAAATCGTTCCCCATCGCTAGCTAGGTCGTTCCTAAACGTAATTGGAGTTGACCGCGACGGCATACATGTCGCGTACTCAAACGCAAAATCACGAACAGTCTCGTCGTTTCCCCAGCCCTACCAGTTCGCTCGCAATTTGAAACAAAAGTGCAAAACTTAATCATCGTCTGACTCGTTTGATTTGCGCAGGTTATAATTTTTGTATGCTTCGTTTCAGACGCCTATAGTAATAGACGTACAGTTTTCAAACCAGCGTTCCAACTCTTCGTTTTCTGGCCCCAATTATTCCTACTCATCCATTTTACATTTTAATTAACTGTTATAAATTGATGGAAGATGCTCTATTCTTCATACACAATCTTCTTCTTCTACTCTACTGTCTACTCCCTCCTTACCCGTTTTTGCACTTTTGACTTTATTCTCTTTACTGAAAATGGTGTTCGAGTCATCTTCATCTACACCAAAGTCCCCAGCAACCTTTAATGTTGATGATAGTGACACAGAAATTCAAGAAACGCAAGTTACTCAACAAACTCAAACTGCTACACAAGCTAAGGATGCTGCTGCAATTAATGCAAACAAACCATTGCTTGAAGAAGTTACATTTATCGGCAGTGGTGACAGCGAAAATGCAGGTGGTGCAAAACAGTGGGTTTGCAAACATTGCAAAGTGAAGTATACAAGTTCTTATACAAGAATTCATGTTCACTTTTTTGGACTGCCTGCGGGAAAAAGGCAGAGATCAGAAGGTGTCCAGCAGTCCATAAAGATAGGCAACAATATGAAAGGCTTTGGAGTAAAGTGAAAGAGGCAGAAGCTGGCGAAGTTGCAAAGTCCTTGAAGAATTCTCTACTGTCCATAAATGTATCCTCGAAGAAGCGCTTGGAAGAATCTTTCAGGCTATTAGAAAGAAATGCGATTGACTTGAAGATCGTTAGAGGTTTGTGTGCAAATGGCATTCCATTCAATGTGTTACGCAACCCTCAGTTTATTGAAATGGTGAATGCCATCAAAAAGGCACCGGAAGGATACAAACCCCCTTCTAGTGAAAAGGCAAAAACGGTATTGCTCAACGAATGTGTTAGGGATGTTGAGAAGGATCTGACCCAAAAAAGACACGTGGTACACTCAGGAGTGTCAATTGTCTCAAATGGGTGGTCTAACGTGAAGCATAGGCCACTTATCAATGTTTTAGCGGTGAATTCCTGTAGTGCAATGTTCAAGTACGTGAAAGATTATTCTGGAGTTGAGAAATGTGGAGTTGAGATTTCTAAATTTCTTCTTGGGGCTATTGACACGTTTGGACCAAGTAATGTGTTACTAGTTGTCACGGATAATGCAGCTAATTGTAAGGCAGCCGGACGAGAAATCGAGAAGGTACACAAACATATTTTTTGGTCTCCTTGTTGCGTACACACTTTGAATTTAATTTTCAAAGAGATGGAAAAAGAACTCCAATTGTTGCAGAATACATATAGAAGAGGCAAGGCAATTGTTAAGTATTTTATTAACCATACCCATGCTTTAGCTATCTTTCGTGAAAACTCGAGGTTGGAGTTGTTAAAGGTTGCAAAAACCCGATTTGCATCCCATTACATTTTCTTAAAAAGAGTGATGGATTGTAGGGAGGCTCTTGCCTCAACTATTTTTTTCAATTCTTGGAGTGAATGGGTGAGAAGTGGAGATGAAAATGCAAGAATTAATGGGGCTAGTGTTGGTGAAACAATTAAGAGTGGTGATTTTTGAGATGATGTTAGGAATGTTTTGACAATTACTAAGCCTATTTTTCTACTTATACAATTTTGTGATGGTGATGGCCCAAAAATGGGTGAAATTTATGAAAGGATGGATAATACGTTGGGCAAAATAAAAGACATCATGGAGGATAATGTATTTTCTTGCTATTACCCGGATATTGAGAAATTTATTCTTGCTAGATGGGAGAAGATGACAATCCCACTTCACTGTTTGGGCTTTGCACTAAACCCAAGATTTTATGATAAATTCTATCTTGAAAAATTGGCTCAGGGTGGTATTCCAAGAAAATCACCGAATCAAGATAAAGAGGTTGTACTTGGTGTTATGGAAGCTTTCAAGAAAATTGCAGAAAACCAAGAAGAGGAAAGGCTGTTATGGGAGCAATTTGCTACATTTCATATGAAGAAAGGGATCTATTCAATGGTGGCAACACAAGTGACGAGCACTTTGTCGTAATGCGTCAAAATAATTTCGATGCTAACACTTATACATAGTATAGTGAAGTAGAGTTCGTATCCACAGGGAAAGAAATAATTCTCTTTTTATGAACTAGTAAATGAAAGGGGGGTTTTGGGATTGAGTGATTTAATTTTATTAAACACTAAGATGAACGACTTATATGAGTTTTAATTCAAAGATAAAAGAGACTTGGCTTTGCTACTTTCCACTTTTTGATATATTTAGTCGATCCTTGTTATATCTATAACTTATCCCCTCTCGAATACTCAATCGAGGAGTATCTCCAATTCATCGAGGGTAGTTATTAACAACGACCGTTCATTAATAACCCTTACTATTAATCAAATATAGAACAACGTCTTATACCGATTTAATAGTAGCATTTAATCTTTCTAACTCCTTGATGAAATCAATTGAGATTGATAACATCAACACAACGGTTTCGGTTTAACCAAAAAAATTAATCCCTCTTAAGTTTATTAACCACGACCGTGCATTAATAAACCGAAGTTACTTACTTGTGAAACCATCAACGATTAACCATCAGTTCGTTGATCGTTTCTAGTAATAATCAATATTGAGATATTAACTAATTGTCATCTTAGCAACACTCCCCAACATTAATATAGAGATAGATTAAGGGAAGAATTAATATTCAAGGAGAGAAGTTAAGAAAATAACTCACAACTTTAATAATCAACAAGTTTCAAGAGCAAAACCAAAAAATGGAAATTTAGCTCCTCATTTGGAGACTAAACATGCTAGAAAAATATAAAATACTATTCTAAGTTGAGCTTAAGTATATGGAAGAAGGGATATCAAAATGGGAAGGAAAAGAGGTGAATTTATAGGTGTTTTGGTGAGGTTGGGTCTGATACCCAGCCAGGTATAGAGGATACCCGACCGGGTATCTATGGCAGTAGCCACGAAAGTGGTGAAATCTTGTAAGGATAGCGTCGCTGAAACTATAGTGACACCAATTTAGTGTCGCTGAAACTTTCCGCGACACTTAAAAAGCGTCGGAGAAAGTGACGGCTAGCGACACTAAATATAGTGTCACTGATTGCAAAACAAAATAGTGTAAGTAAATAATGACACATTAATGGGATGCAAAATTATGACATATTGGTATCATAAAACTTTGTGACACGTTGGTATCATAAAAATTACGACACATTGGTGGCATATAATTACAATAACATTATAACTATAATCATTCTATTACTTCTTTCTAGTTCTATTACAAATTATATAAATTATAGAAATATTAATAAATAGCCAAAACAAAACAACAATATCTATATTTATTACTCAAATAATTTTACAGTGTCAATATCAACAAAGTATTACATATATTACAAGATGCTATAAATCTACACTTTAATCATACAAAATTTGGGAAAAGGGGCAAATAAGCCCTCAAACTAGTTGAAAAAGTGCAAATTACCCCTTTTATAGGAGGCTCTGTCCGGCCATCACCATTTGGGGCTGTTAACGGTGGAATGTTTTGATGAATATTTTTGAGAATCTTCTTCATTAAGTCTAGTTTACCCATACCATATTTCAGACAAAATGCAATCGGGAAGGCAGTCAAATAAATGTTTGAAGATAACTGCGCAGTTAAACAGTGTAGTATATTTCAGAAAATCATTTGACTGCTTTCGCGGTTGAATTTTTAGCTGAAATTAGATATGGGTAAACTAGACTTAATGAAGAATATGCTCAAAAACATTTATCAAAAAATTCCACCGGGAACCTCCCCAAATGGAGACGGCTGGAAAGAGCCTCATATAAAAGGGGCGATTTGCACTTTTTCGGTTAGTTTAAGGGCTTATTTGCACCTTTTCCCTACAAAATTTTTATGTGCTACACGCTAGACATCATAGTTCCTGGCATCACCATAAAAGTCCAATAAATCAAATCTTTAGAGTACTTCTCAATATCTGGTTGAACATAGCTTTAGCATCACCAAAAAAATCCAATAAAGCAAGTCTTTAGAGTACTTCTCAATATCTGGTTGAACATAGCCTGCATAATTGTTTAACTTAACAATATTAATAATCAATAAGTTCAACAAGTACATCAACATCTAAGGATAAAATTAACACAATTCAATATTTTCCGTGCTAGAGCTTATAATGATTATTATAAAAATAGTGTGACAAATCAGAGAACAGAAACTACCAAGACAAAAAAATAGGATATCTACATAGAGAGGAAATTTAAAATTTTATCATGCTAAAAGTATAGCAGGCTTCAATGAGGAGAAATTTAACTCCAGTCACATTCTCTTCTACACTTCTAGTAGGTCAATCAAGAATTTTATATAGGACCTGCCATTTGAGGAGAAAGAATAATGAATGGAATTTCGAGTTCATGATAACTTATTATAGTGGGTGGAAATGTAGATCATAATTACCGATTGACTCTTAGGTACTAGAAGATCAAATTCATCAATTAACTGAATATAATATTAGGGAGGCTGAGAATCTCTCTTTACCACAATATGATCCACTTGAGAATCTCTCTTCCGAAAGTTTGAGAATCAAAATCATCCACTTTACACGTCCTGCATCAACCTCAGACTTGAGGTTCCTTATTACCCATAACACACTTGTGGTTTGAGGTGCATTGCAGATAGAAAATAAAGTAAATCTGACTAAAAAAGACATTACTTACCAGTTGAGTAGCTCCACATTAAGGGTACTCCCAAATCCAATGTATACCTTTCATGTCCCAGGAACACCTTTAATGTACAACCACTTTCCCAGTCAATGATCTTCACATAAGGATCCTACGATAAATGCAATTATATCTTCATTTGTTTGAAAAAGAAAGATTCAAGAGAGTATAAATTAATGACATCATTAACATAAGAAGTCCATTTAAGATGAAATTGAATATATACATACCGATTACGACAAGGTATACACTTGAGAATGGTTGCTAACATTACTTGTGTTTTCATCTGACACTTATAAGTAGCTTCAAGATAAAAATCATATTTCACCAGCCCAATAATATCATATTAAGGAAAAAAGTAAACTTCTAACATATTCAATATCTTAGATAAGGTATACTTCGTATATTATTAAGTAGAAGGGAAAAATAAAAAGAAACAAGTTGATATGACGTTCTAGATAATTTCAGCACATTTCATCCTTTATGAAAGAACATATAATAGTAGTGTAACTTTTACAAGCTTTAGCTTCTAACTTTGGTTTCTTGCTAGACATTGGTTTCTTTTCCAGTTACATGAACCCTTTCTTTTTTCTGTAACCCCAGTTGTCATCTTGTTTTTTGAATCAAAACCAAACTGGTAGCCACCGTTACCCTTTTCTAGTATTATCATTTAATCTGAACAACTCTTAAAACATTAAATCAAGCAATCGACCTCTGATGGCAGAATAGATCAAATTCATCCAAATTGAATTAAGACACAATACAACAGGCAGATTGAACAGAGATAGATAAATTAATTTAAAACATGATATTGTCATATTCATTGAAGCATATGATAAATCAGTGAGGGCTGCTGGAAAACCCCCAATATCAAACCAAACAATTAAGAACCAGCCTGGATAAAAGATGCAAAACTGGGACCCATGGAAAGGATGGGAGTATTTTTTGGAAAGAATTAAGAACCAGCCTGGAAACAAAATTGAATTCAAATCAGTGAAATGTGTGTGTGTGTGTATGATAAGAGGATTAATAAGAAATATTTGGGATAGATTAAAAATGGTACTTGGAGTGAACACAGATGATAACCTTAATTGCTAAATTAGCAATAAAATCCAGTTCTTACACAAAATTAGATAGTAAAATCATACCTGATGTCTTCACCAGAAAACATGCTATCTTCAAATGTCTCTCCCTTTGATGTATAAGTTAAGCTGATGTCATCATTATAGTCATCCATCTCTTCCAGCTCATCTGGAATGAAAGAAGACACATTCACATCGTAGTTCCATTGATCCTCATTCATATGCTCCACGAAGATCTCTACCTCCCTATTTTCTGGCAGCTCATAAAAAATGTTGTAAATGTCTTCATATGTCTTTATTCTTCTCACGCTAGGAAATTTCCCAGAACCATATTTCAACCAAAAGATATCCTTCTTAGAGCAGAACCTTAGCTTCTTGACTAACTTTCTTAACTCTAAGATACTTGCCTCCTCTCCATTGAAGTAATCAAAGTACTCTACTCTCCCATTCTTATATTGAACCACAGGTTCATGCACCAAATCTCCCGCATAATACATCTTGATTGTGTAAGTATGTCTTTCATCCTTAGTCTCTACAAAACATATCAAGTAATACAAATACTTCATTACTCAACAAATACTTTCTACAAATACAAACCATAATAAATACAATCAAAGATTAATCAACCACACAAAGCCAGAGTCCTCCCATTATTATATACAAAGCATAGCCAATAACACCAACATTTCACACCAAAATCGTACATGTAAATGACTGCATGTGAACTACGGATATTATACAACCCATAAATGTCACCGTCTTTACCATTAGAAAACTTATATAACGACATAGAACTTTGGTTAGGGGTCTTACGCTTCAGAGTGACATTTAAACCATTTAATCTTCGACTGGTCATCCTTCCTCCATCACAGCTTGGACCGTCAAATGGAAAGCTGACCTTCAACAATCGAGTGCCACGTCCAACGAAACGTTCATTTTCAGAGAAGTATTTCAGGTTTAAGCAAATGATTTGAATTTGAGAGTGAAACATGATAAAGACTTGAGGTAATGAAGGTTGAAGAGAGATACGAAATTAGGGATTTAAACCTTTAAGGAAGGGAATTTACGCATTTACCCTTGATAAAATGGAAGACCGAATGCTGTTAGTTGGACTTCTAACGGCGGGGACGACATTTAATGTAAGTGGGCCAACTCGGGGGTGTAGTTAGAAATCTCAGAAATACAGGTCTGAGATTTCCCTTTTATATTGTATTATCATTATTATATTATGAAGGAATATAATTTTTATATTTAGGAATTTAATCTTTTATATAAATAATTAATTAATTATATGTATTGTTGTTGACCGGGTTTATAGTCGTTGACCCGGCTGACCCGCCGGGTCCGGGTTGACCCATGACTGTAATCTGTCCAGGTCAGTTCCTGTAGACCTGTCCCCGGTTCGGAACCGAACCGGAACCGGAACCGGAACTGAACCGGCGGTTCACGGTTCACCAAATGCTCAAACCTAAACCGGAACCTTGAAGGGCCGGTTCAAGGCGGTTCCGGACCTCCGGTTCCGGTTCCGGTCCGACTTTTTTTTTTAATTTTTATTTATTTATTTAGGATATTTATTCGTATTTAATTAAAACATTATGATATAAGAACAATACTTTGTGAATCAAAGACATACATTGTGATATAAAAAACATTAAAGATGTCATACAAATCTTTGTAACTTATTTTTTTTTAATAAATTTGAGCATGGTGAATCAAAATAAAACATTACGTTTATTTAGGATATTTATATGTATTTAATTAAAACATTAAGATATAAGAACAATACTTTGTGAATCAAAGACATACATTGTGATATAAAAAATATTAAAAATTTCATACAAATCTTTGTAATTTATTTTTAATAACTTATAGAAATCATTTTTTAAAAAAAAAATCAAAAATTCCGGTTGTGAACCGGAACTACCAGTTCCGATTCTCAAAAATCTCAAAAACCGAACCGCCTCCCTTAACCGCAGGTTCGGAACCTTGTCCGCAAACCGGTTCCGATTCCGGTTCAGGTTCAGGTTCACTTTCCGGTTCAGAACCTCAGGTTCGGGTTAAACCTGAAACACCGGACAGGTCTAAGTTCCTGGACCCGTTTTTACTACGTAGTTTTTTTTCCGTGCATAAAAGAACATCGCACTCCTAAAGCTTGTGACTGTTGCGAGTGACAGGCCTACCTGAAACCCACCGTTCATGAGTCATGCCGGCGCTCTCCGGTCCACTAAGTCCCAATTAGAGTGAAATTCAGAGTAAACCATGAATTTTTTTTGATTAAATCCCCGTAAGTATGGAGGAAGAAGACCTCCAAATTTCTCTGGACAAGCTCCCAATCAAACGCGTAGAATTCGTCGAGGAAAACGGCGTTGAACGGTTTCCTGGGTATGTTTTTCTCTACCTCCCCGCGTATATTAGTCTATGTGCGTTTGGATGTATACAAGCTTGGAATTCATACGATTTTTTGTTTTATTTGAAGGGATGTAGGGTACGATGAGAAAACAGTGAGCTTGATTAGGAGAATTGACTTCGGCTGGGCGGTGGAGAGAGAGGATCCAAGTAAGAAGCAGAAAAAGAGTAATGCTGATTCAAGTTCTTCCTCAAAGGAAACGGGTGCCAATCAGCCCTGGCCGTGGCAGAGCTTAGTGGAGAATCTTCAGCTGGCTCATCAAGAACTCTCTGTCATTATTGATCTCATCAATACTGTAATTTCTATTCTCAACCTCGTTTTATTAACACCAATACGAATAGTGTATAATAATTAGGATAGGTGATTCCATTAATATGGTTGAAGTATTGACTATACTTTAACTTATGAAACGTAGGGTTATGCATAATTCTCACTGGTGGTGTATCATTAGCTGGGAAATTTTTCGTATGACTTAAATCTCAAGAAGGAGCTGGTGGTTTATAAAATGTTTGGATTTATCTATGCAGAATTGCATACGCATAATATTCAAGAAAGAGCTGATCATATGCAAATGCAACAAGAATCTGCATTTGGATCTTGTCACCTCTTAATCATTTACTCCCCCGACCTGAAATAAGCTTCACACTTACTATTCGTGTGGTCAACCTAAGTCTCTTTTAATAAATATTTATAGAGCAAGTACTAACACTAGTTTTTGTGTAATTAGGCGAGAAGAACTTTATCATCACTCAAATATCATACACAGAGTCTGCATATTTAAAGTTATATTTTCTTGCCGTATCTGTTGTTCTGTTTAGGTAGAAGCAAATGATGCTGTAACAGTGGCTGGTATGACCAGGCCAAAGCAATTACCTAATGAGCTTCTATCTGACCTTGCTGTGTCTATGGCTACCAAGCTGCAGAATTTCCGGGTGTGTTTAATTTTTTGGGTATCTTGATGTTCCCATCGATCTAATATATACTCTTTATTTGTGTTAATGTTTTTTAACTTGCTGTGAGTCGACCTTTTTTCTACCCTAACAATGCATAAGTTTCTTCAATTTCAGCACTTGGGGAAGTATTTTAAGCAATCTGCAAAAGCATTAGAGAAGCAGGTAGCTAGGGAAGCAAGATTCTATGGTGCTCTGATTAGGTGAGTTTGTATCTGTGTTATAGGGGCAATGCTTGTCTGCTAGGTGTATGGTTATCATGGCATTGTTTAGGTGATGTTTATGTGTCCCGGCAATGGAGAATGCTCGCCAGTGCATGCAGTAGGATAACCAGCACAAAATATAGGGCTTGTGACTTGGCCAAATCAAAGAGTGAAAATAATGCAACGATATATATTTTAATATGAAAAGGGTTTACAAAATATCAAGTGTAGAAAACACAATTGATTTAACATTCCAATTCAAATTTATATGTGTTCTTTATTTTAACTATTTTTTACTCAATTTTGTGTGGTAGTTACATAAAAAATTTGTGTGAAGGAATAACTAGATTAAACTCAGGTGGCCATAGCTCATTTCTACTGACTTTTTCACAATTGCATTATAGGTACTAAACAGTAAAAGAAATTGTGACTTTTTATACTTTAGTGACTATAATAGTTACTTTAGTGATTATTAGTATGTTCAGTTACACTTTAGTGACCGTGACGGTATATCCATAATAACTTGAATCACATTTTTGTCCGTAAGTTTTATTTCAGTAATATATGAAGACAAACCTCATAAAATAATTCATTAGACCAGATTTGGGTGGGCCATGGTCTTGTATGACCCCTTCCTAACTCCGCTACCCATGAGGGCAGTCCACCTGCCTGAAGAGAGATGTATGTTGAATGGCATCTCTTCGACATTGACTAGGCATTCATGGCTGTACTGAAAGTTGATTTTTTTCCAAATTATTTTTTACCTGGCACACCGAGAAACATTTTTCCTGCATAAATAGCCCAATCAAACCTGAAAATGAAAACCCTAAATATAAAGGTTTATCTGGCTGGTTGCTGCCTTTAAGATTTCATTTTCCCTATATTTTCTTCCCTTTTCTCATTTTTCTGCTTCTCTTCTCTTCATTCTTTCTTCTTTATTTATTTTTGTAGTCAACATTTTTCGTTATATACTTTTTTCTGCATCTTTAGATGATGGTCAGATGAATCACATCAAAGCCTTTCGCTATTATTTTTGTCATTTAATTTATTGGAAGTTGCTATGAAACCCTTGTTTTAAATTAATATGATGAATTAGTAATTTATATATTATACTTCCTCCGTTCTTTAATTCTTGCAACATAGCAATTTTTGCACTATTCACAGACAATACTTTGACGACGATTTTCTACTAATATACATAATCAAATTATTACGTATAAAATGTTATAGAATTCCTATCAATGTGAATTTCCAAAATATCAACCTTTTATAATGTTTACTAATACATAATTAAATATAATTACAGTCAAAGTTGTGTGTTGGCAAACGTGAAAGTCAAATTGTTGCAAGAATTATAGAACAGAGGATAGTATGTTCGAACATACAAGTATTTGATACTTCCAATCGTCTACACGGCAGCGTATGCGTCAAGGTGTTTCACGGGTGCCACACCTGACATAGCCTCCGTGACAACCTTGACTAGATGTTTTTTCTTAAGGTTTTGAGAAACTTCTGCATGCCCCAATCAATTACTCTTCTTTGGTTTCACTTTTATCCAATCAATGTGTATTTTTTAGTTCATTTCGTGATGAATGGATAGATTGCAACCTTGACTAGATGTTTTCTCTTAGGGTTTTGAGAAACTTCTGCATGCCCCAATCAATTACTATTCTTTGGTGTCACTTTTATTCAATCAATGTGTATTTTTAGTTCATTTCGTGATGAATGGATAGATTGCAACAAAATTGGAAAATTAAATGGCATCGAATGGTGGCTGCTGCTTCTGGAAATGAAGGATTTTACATCGACTTGATCGACAATACATTACATGATCCGGCTCTTTTATTTCGTCCTTCTTCTGCTTCTGCCGTTCGTATTGAGCATGACTCCGATGGAATGCTTGCTGTAAATTTGCCGCCTAACTCATGTAAAACGCTCCAATTTGAGTTTCTTGGTGCATATTCAACTGGTAATGCCATGAAATCTACCATGACAGAAGTGAAGGACAAAACTAAGGATTCTTCTGGAGAATCTAAGAAAGAAATAGACGACGAAAAGCATGTCAAAGAAACACATTGTACCCTACGTGAAGTCCATAGAGCCATATTTGATGAGCAGGTATTTCTGTTGCAGCGTCACTGCTCCGAGTAACCATCACCACAATGCAAAACTTCAGTTGTTGAAGTAATCAACCACGCGTCCTTATTATGATGCATCTTATACTCTGTCTAACTAAAAACTGAAAAAAAGTTGCTTCGCAAATTCAAAAGTTTTTTTTTCCTCAAACGCCCTTAAAATAGAATCCTCTTTCATCAAAAGGAGCTGATTCTTTTCCGCAAATTAACCAATTGTTCGTCCAAATACAAACAATACAAATATGATATATTTTTGTAAACAATAGAAATAATCACAAAATTTTGTGATGTTTAAAAGTTGTACTTTGACCAAATTTATGACTTTTTTGGGATGGAGTATATACTTTTTTTTGGATGGAGTATATACCAAATAATACTTCCTTAATCACTTTTACATTTCATGTGGTTCCAGGTGTTTGATCTTGTGAATCGTGAAGCCTTCAACCCATCTTTAGGCATTGATGTGACAGGAATTCAAGAGAATAATTTACGTTTATGCATTCGTCAAGGAACCTCTGTCTCCCTTTCACTTGTGCCATCCAATGAAGGTGATAAAACAACCAGAGGTGAGGGTGATGAAACTGTGGGGGCTGTTACTATGAGTATGGAATCTTTTGATGGATCAAACTCTGATGATAAAAAATTATATCTGAAAAAGTCAGGGTCTCTAAATCAAGTCAGTTTTGAAATTTATTTGCAACAAATATTCCATGAACATGTATTCGTAAAAGCCAAAGACAGATCTTCAAATTCTGTCAAGCTTCGAGAATCCGTTCTGCCTACAAAGGACAGTCCAAATCTTCTTGGACATTTCTGCATGTCTCTTGCCCATAGAATCTTCTCAAACAAGGTTCTTGCAGAGCTGGAAAGTCTGGTATGATGTTTATTGCTTCTTTTAGGGTCTATTTATATCTCGAAGAGTACTTGCGAAATAAAACGGTGAGGAAAATATATGGGAAATTTGGAAGCAAGGAAGACTTGGGGGAAAATAAGAAAATTGTTCAAACTCATTTTATCGTATATTTCTTAGTATAAAAGACTAAGAAATATAAACTTATGTAAACTTTTTAAAAGTTTTAATCAAATTTGATTTTCCTTCTTATTTTTAAAAATTTTAAGTCGTAAACCAAACCTACAAGTCCTTTCCATTAGCATCGTGTTTCCTCTATCCCTACCTTTCTCTTATTAATTGTCTATATTTATGTTCGAACTCATTCTAATTATGTTAGATATTGCTTTTATATAAAGACTAAGTAATATAAATATACATCAAGTTTTCAAAACTTATACTCTGAAGGGAAATGGATTTGAATCTCAACTTAAAAATTAGTTTTTCATTCATTGTTGAAGGTTAACCGAACGCCTTATGTGGAATTGATATCTCACCTAACTTGGCACTCTCGAAAGTCTTCCTGGACACTCTTGATGAAGGTACCTCAGTCAATTCTCAATGCAGCAGGAAAGAAAGTTCCCACATCCTACCTGGACAAGAATGTTAAGTCTCAGTTCCGCACTCGGGTTTCAGTGTGTGATGATTCCATTAGCGTGGAAGGTGAAGGTGCACCCAATGTTGTTGGTCTGTTTGAGGGGAAATCCAATGATAACTGCCTTTTGAACAGATATGGTTGTGATTTGGCAGATCTTCCTGCTATTCTGCTGCAGCAGGTGTGTATCCTTGTCTTCGCATTTTGCCTCTTACTTATTGGGTTAAACTTGCTGCATATTCATTTTTATGCTTGCTCAATCATAATATATGCATCCATCTAAAATCTGAAATAGGGGTTTTACAATTACATAATAAGGACATGACCAACAAATACTCCAGTTGCACCATCGTTTTGAAATTTTGCTTATTCTCCTAATGTCATGGGCCTAGGCAGGGCTTATAAAATGTACTGTATAAATATTTTTTACTAATCCTTTCATACATTGTAATCGTATCATTTTTTTACATTTGAGGTAAAATCTATATTTAATATATATTTGACATGATAAAGTGTCTGTTGTGGAGATCATTAGATACTCCATATGTGTTTGTTTAATGGGAAATTGCTCTAAATAGAGCTAAAAACGTTTGTGTATTCTAAAATAGGACTATTATGTTTTATTCCCTAAAGAAGAAGAATTACTGTCATGTTTTGGCAGTACCGGCCTTTAAACTAGGCAGTACCAGCCTACAAATAATTATGTATTTGATTCGAATGATAATGAAATATATATTCATTTATACATAAATAAAATCAACTATATAGTATGTGTGTGCATCAACTATCTAATGAAGTTTTTTTATTATCAACAATGTTAAACATCTAACATAAAATTAGAGTCATTTGGCCTTGACACACACACACACACACACACACACACACACACACATATATATATATATATGCAATTATCAACCTATTTCACACATTATAGATATGTATAACTTCTAATATGTGTGTGTTAGTGTTCATTAAAAAAAAATTGAAATATATTTGTGTTCAGTAATCATAAAATTGATTCATATGAGTATATTGTGCACAACCTAAAAATGCATCGAACCATTAAATTTTAAAGAAAAATGCAATGTTACAAATTAAATTCTGAAAACACATTAAGTCATAGCATGCATTTATAACATACTCCCTCCGTCCCATAGAGAGGTTCCCGATTCAGTTTACGATGCTTGACTGACGATAAATTAACTTGATCCTTGTTCACACACTGATTATTTTTAGTAAATAAAATTTATATATTCAGAAACTACATTAAAAACTTTTCAAAGCTTGATCAAGAAAATTAAAATTGATAAAAATTTGGTATATAAAGCAAAAGATTAAGAATGATTTAAGTTGACCATGCGAATAGTGGGTTGGAACCTTTGAACAGGACGGAGATAGTACTACGTAAGAAATATAGGAAAAGTTGTTTTAAAGTGATATTTGACTAATATTTAACTTATGATCAAATCGATTTGATATTCGTATAGGATTCGTTAACTATACATATTGTTAAACAAATACGGATACAAATCGAAAACAATATTCGTTCCATATTCGAATTCAGATTCGTATTCGAAAAAATTAAACAAATACAAATACAAAATCACACTATTCGACTCGATTCGGTTGGTTTACAACCTTACTCGTAGGTTTTAGTCAATATGCACATCAGGCTCACTCTCCTTGATCATGTAGTTATTGTGAGGGTCCAGTTCATTTTGCGGTGGGGCCTCTTAAATTTTGACGTGAACTGGACCTACCTGCTTGTAGTAAATACATCTCGTAGTGACTACATAAGAACCGTAATCGCCTAAGCCACCTTTTTGAAAACACAGATCTGAGCATGCCATGCAACTTTTTATTTCAGGTAGCCAGCCAAGTCATATGGTGGCTTCACGAGGAAGCTCTTATGGCGGGTATAAAGGCTAACAGAGACTTTTTGTCATTGTGGTTTGAAATGGAAGAAGGGGAAACGGTTGGCCTTGTGGCCCACATTGACCCTGAAGATCCAATAGGATGCATCTCTTGGTGGTTGGTGATTGAGGATGGCTATTCAGAGGAACACAAGCTTCAAACTGAAATTTGTGATGGCGAATCTGAGAGAAGAAAGTTCTTAGGCTATTTGTCTTTGGGTGTATTGTACTCTACTTTGCTGGACTTGGTTAGCTTGAGCAGTGGCTCAATGACTAATTAAATAGTAGTCTCGAATTCTTGTAATTAATGTGGTATTTGCGGGGCAAAGGAAAAGGTGTTCGATGAAATTTAATACAACTGAACAACATCATCCAAGCTTTAGTCCCCAAAAGATTAGATGAAATTCAATATGATGTTTTAATTATTTGTATTTTTTTGTTAGGCTGGTGTTCAGATTAGTGACCTGATTGTTTTGTTCTTAGATTCAAATCAATTGAATAACCCTAAGCTTTAAGAAATCCAGAAGTGCTCAAACAAAAATTAATGTTTTTAACTGTTGAGTTGCACGTTATACTGACTTTTTGTCGTTTGATTTCATGATTTCAAGTTCCCTCACCAGCACATGTCTAAGACGAGATACCAACGCCCAACGGTTGTTGACTTGCCGTTGTTATTTGGAGACCAAAAAGCCCCCAAGCCATCGTCTATTTTTACTATATATACGTAGCCACAATGTTCAAGAAGTCTCAAAGCGTAATTTGCCATTTACATGTTCTTTAAAACGGATTTATATTGATCAGTTGTGACCTGTTAATTTCTTGCGATTTACTATTAATTTGTTTGTCCTTTCTTTTTCAAGTTGATCGAAAATAAGTGTCACATTTTCTAAAATTTTGAGGAAATAATTATATGATCTATAATATTTCACTTTATTATATTCAAGTTTCAATCACAAATTTTACTTTTTCAATCACTTTACTAATAATTAGGTCAAATTAAAGTATGACACATAAAATCGGATGGAAATTATCAGACGGAAATTCTACATATTTTTTTTATTGGTAGTAACCCATAATTTATAGTTAGACTTTTCTCACGATAGAATTAACAACATCAATTCAAGGATTAAGCAAGTTGTGAATAGAATGATAGTGATACATAGGTATACTAATTTTCAATCATAATGGTTGTGTGGTTGTTCAAGACTATAATGCTTGAATAATACAAATTATTTGAAGAAATTATTTGTTAAAATAATTTGAGATCAAAACATGTGTTATTATATGGCCTAAATACGTTTTTAGTTCCTGCAAATATGACACTTTGTTTTAGGTCTCTGCAAAAATTGTCTTCTGTTTTCATCCGTGCAATATGCATTAATTTGTTTTTAGTCCATATCTAATTATAAAACTACTCTACTTACAAAAAAATTATTGTCGGTTACATAAATCTACTAGAAATATTTAATTTGTCTTTTTATATTTTTGTACAGCCAATATAAGAGTTAAAAAAATGTAAAGAATTAGAGAAAATCTATTAATCAGAGTTATTTTGAGGTCAAACAGAGGTTGTTATCATTAATAATGGACTAAAAAGAAAATCAACATTGATTGCAAGGACGAAAAAAAAAATTGTTGGAATGTAAACTAAAATGTACTTGATAGAGTATTAACTCTTAGAGAGAAGGAAGAACCAGAGAGAGTTGCAATAAATATGCAATCAATGTGTTTGTGAACCCCTTACAACTACCCCGATAGGAGTATTTATAGGGAAAATATGAGTTGAGCTCCCAAGTATTGGACTTGGGAGGCCCGTTTACAATGAGACCACTAATGGGCCTAGGCATGGACTCGGGCCGGGCCGCCGGTTTGTGAGTGATGGGCCCGGGATCGGCCTGAGGCCTGGACAGTTTTGGTTCGGGCCGGGCCACCCCATTATGGGCCCGACCATTATGGGCCGAATACAAAAGAATGTAAATTGACTAAGTATGATATCTAGCTATTCGAGGTCTCTGTGGCCGATGGAGACATGGCCGACGGAGACCCAGCCGACGGGGCACCCTGGTTCTCCTGTCTTCTGGACCATATTCTGAGTTGATGTTTATCTGACCAATGGAGGGTTATCTGGCCGACGGAGGACCCATTGGGTGACAGTTGTGCTTCCTCTTAGTCTTCTGAGTATGTGGGTCTGGGTCTGGACCCATATACTCCATCAGTACTATATTTGCAAAAACTAAAAACATATTTAAACCTTTATTATATTGTTCTTTTTTAAGAAAGTAAGATGATCGGTCAGGATGGGAGGCAAAAAAGATTATATGATTTGAAATTAGTAAGTGAAAAAATTTGAGTTTTTAAATGTTACTCATAACATTAAATAGTTAGTCATTAATTTTAGGGGAAGTAAATAAGTTTATCTCCCAAAAAGATTTAGAAGAAAATGGTAAAATAAGGGTTAAAACATATTTTCTCTTACCAAATTTGAATGTATCATAAACCAAAATCTTGCCAAGTTCCAATTCGAAGTAACGAACATAATCTGAGCAATAAATAATTCGAAAACCATGTGGGTCGCCTTCTTCCAACCCTACCAAAGCCTCTGAAAACTCCTAATCGAAGCTATTTGGTTTTATATTGATATAACAGCAAAGAGATGCACGGTTCTGAGTAGTTTTGGTAACGTTCAGCCATATACTCTTCTTTCCTGTTGCATTGATATGGTCATTTCATTCATGAATCTAGCAATTGAGGTGTGTTTGAATTCTTGAATGCTGGGAATTTTTCCCAGGAATGCATTAATTGGAGTAGGATATACCCACACGAGGTTTCCTATTCTTATTTATTTCGGTAATGCGTGAATTGGGTTGTGTGGAAGTTTTGATCTTAGCTGTGGGATTTATCAGATATTTATATTTTTTGAGATATCTCTGGAGATTGAAGAGTGTTATTATTTCACATCACGAACTTGTGGGATTGAACAAGTGGTTTTCTCTGGTTTTAGCTGCCTTTGGATAGACATGCTATTAAAGTTGACTTATTATATTTTTATCACATGCTTATACATCTGTTCAAGAGGTGGCATTGTGAATTGACAGTGAGATTTCTTGTGATTGATTAAAATTTGAGTTTGTTGATTGGGTGCTGGGTAATTTAGATGAGGATACAATTCTTGAGATGCATTTTTAAAGTGAGGACGTTTTAGCATTTACCATAGAATTTAGTGAGGATATGTCGGGTGGATCTCCAACTGTTGGAGGTGGATATGTGAGGCAGAGGCACAGTCAAGGGTATTTTTCAAGTGGCGATGATCTTGAGGATGATGCTTGTTCTAGAAGTTTTACAGAGTCACCCCCATTTCCTACTACACGGAGTTGGGTTGAGGTTGTAGAGAACTTTCTTTGGTTCTCCTCGGTTCTTTTTATCATCTATTATGGGGACCGCCACTACAATTTCATTTACATTCTATGGCGTGATAATCGCATCAGAAGGTATGTCCTTGATTGTCCCTTATTTATTTGAAGGTTTTTAGCATACAGTTGTAATAATCAATTTCATGTCTGTTCACTATGATGGTTTTTGTAGATTTTGAGAAGAATGTGCATTCTTGTTTCAATTTTAATTATGTTTGGTTGTTTGGATTTTGAGAAGAATGTGCATTCCTGTTCAATTTATATTGTGTTAATGGAAAGGTACTCTGTACTCTGCATTAGTCGCAAAGAAAGTGCATTCCCAATGGTCTTGTACAGACCCTAGCATTATTTTGTTATTGTTTATATGGGGTCCATTTCAAGAAAGTAATGATCTTGTGGTCAATACGATACTTTTTCAATCACATGTTTTTTAAGGAGTCCATGTAGGTTCTGTGCTCTAGGGTCCTTTAGATATAATTTCTTGATCCTTATGTCATTATGTGATTGAATAATAATTACAGTAACCCTATGAACGTTGCAATGACAACACCAATAATAAAAATTAAAGAATAATTTTTCATGCTATACGATTGTAAATATTACAGACTTGAAATACTAGGATTCAATGTTGTTAATATTGGTGTCGCTGCTTTGAGGGTTTCTCCAGTTCTAAGAGGTTCCGAGGCAATGTCAGGTTATCTCTGTTCACGAGAAGTTTCCCATCTCTACTCTTGGGGCATTAGATTACATGGAGTTACTTAATAAAAAAACATTTTTAAGGGACTTGGTTATTGCAGTTTGACTAAATTTGGTTGAATGTCCTTCAATGTCATCTCCAAATCAAACAATTGGTTTATGGCTTTCAATTTGACTAAAATTGTTAACTGTTAATGAGTTGGTGCTGTTAGCACCTATCATCACATAGCACAAACTCAATCTGTTGTAAGATGTGGCACTGTCTTTAAGAACCCCATTGAGATAAATTTTTTCATGTTTTTCTGTTTGAATGAAAATGGAAAGAAAAGCAAGTTTAGATCCATTAAGTTAAAAATGTAAAAGATAGAAAAAGTATAAGATGTGATAAGTGAAAAGTTAGTAGTGTTTAAATTAGAAAAGTGAGCTATGTTTTTGGGACACACTAAAAATAAAACTGAATCCAACAACTTGGGACGGAGTTAGTATCTACTAGCATGAGTGGAAACAATCTTGAGAAAAGCATAAGTGTTACGGAGTATAACATTACTCCTTCTTTCCCAAAAAAGAATCATTTTTGGGTGCAGCTTTTATTTCTTAGTCAACTCAATCAAAGTACAAGTGTATACATGGAAAATCACACTTTTGGTCCCTCAGTTAGAACCCAAATTGAAATGGCATACCCATGTTTTTATTTTTGTAAATGTGATCCCTCAATTATCTAAATTTTTGCAAATATTGTCCTCATTCCATGTGTTTTTGAACTAACATGGAAACTAATAATATACCCGGGCGAGGACGTTATTTTCAAAATTTTGAGGAATTGGAGGATCACATTTACAAAATAAAAACATGGGGATGACATTTCAGTTTGTATACTAAATGAGGGACAAAAGGTGCGATTTTATGTGTTTTTACATATCATGAAGTACTCCTAAAACTTATTTAAGATTGTTGGGATGAACTTACCAAAATTGTTCGCGAATTGGATTTATAGGAATGTTACTTACAGTGATAGTTGACTTTTAAACCAGACTCCTTTTTGGAACAATAGTCATTAAAACCGAAGATTTTGAAACAAGACACTCTTTTGGGACAATAGAATTTTTTTAACAAATGATTTTTAAACAAGACTCTTTTTTGGGACACCAAAGCTCCCAACAAGACTCATATTATGGAATGGAGTAGTAAAATGAAGAGGTATCGGAGAAGGATACTATAAAATTTCGAGTCGTACTCTGGTTTGTAAATGTGTTGTTTAGATCCCTCCTTAATTGAAGAGTTTCTAAAATAATTTATAGCATTCTTGAGAAGTGTAAAACTCTATAAAAACTTGTGGAAGAGTGTGGAACCCTGTGGAATTTCAGGGGATGTGTAGACCCTTCCAGAACATTATGAAAGAGTTTGAAAGGATATGGAAGAAACTCCTAGAGTGTGAATTATTTTCTAGAGAATTAATATCCACCCTTGGATAGTACTATAGTAGTAATCCCCACCATTCATCGTGGAGGTGGAGTAGTGTAAATAGGGGTAAGAGGCTCCACTCCTATTCATCCAAGCCAAGAGAGAAGTTAGAGTGAGAGAGTAGATAGTGAGAGAACCTCTTTGAGAGAGAAGAGAGATAGCTCAGGAAGACTTCATTCTCATGCTTGAGTGAGCCACCATTGAGTGAATCAATTTTGTAAACAGATCTTTGTAATCTTACTATTCTTTTGTATAGTGGATGAATCTCCGTGTTGGAGAATTATACTCGTGTGCTCTCATTACTACCTTTAGTTCCCAAGTGTATATCTTAACTTTATGAAGTGGGGGCTTGAGAACATGTAATCGACATCAAGAGTGTGAGATGAGTGGGAACTGTCCCTAGGGAAACTCTAGGTGGCGATTTAATCTCTTAGCCTTCTCATCTTCAACCAATAACAGTTTTGGACGATGGCGACATTATCTAGGTAGTGAAGTAACGAATTAAAGGTTTTCAAATGCTTCCGCTCTTACTTGATTTCTATCTTCAAGGATTCATGTTTTGGTCTGACTTCTTCTTTGGCCGAGAGTTTGTCTGCTTTAGGTGAGATATCTTCTTCTCCTAGCAATGTCTAGAGGATCAGTGTTTCTTGACGGTGTAACTAATCTAGTGGTGAACTTTCATTGTTCATGGTTGGCAAAGCTTGTTTAACCTGGTTTTTAGGCCTCAATTATTCTCCTTCCTTCTAAACCACCACCTCGCTTTGGGAGAAAGAAAGTGCTCAACTATATCTCCTTTTCGGTGGCTGGTCAAACTAATGATTCAGAGAATTCCTGCTTGGTAGAATTTCTTTTATTGGTTGCTAGTCAAATCAATTCTCATTTTCCGGTGGTTGGTGAAGCCGTATCTTTTATTTATAATTTTTTCTTTTTGGAGTAGAAGTGCATCAAGGCTGTTAGACTAGTGTACATTATTGTAGGGTTAGCGATCTGGAAGGATTTGTTGGATCTTTTCTGTTCTATGTCTCATTGCATTGTAGCCTTAAACTATTCATTCACTTGTTTCTTTGCTATCATTTAATGAATAAATAAGTTAATGATTTAAAAAAAAATCATGAAGCAGAAAAGTCCGAGTTTTTCCAACATGCGCTTCACAAGAGAGTAGTTTTTCTGAATCATCAACATTTGTAATATACTAATATGTTTCTCATTAAATGGCTGACACAGTATGGTGCTGTTATCAAATATGTTACACTTTTTGGTTCTCAAAATCTTTTTGGGCTCAGTTTGGTCCTCCACTAAGGACTTTTAACCCATATTCATCCTCTTTAATCGTCATTTTTTTGGGACCTATATCGCATAGACTAGGACCAAATTGTGCAATATTATGTAGTTGATCAACCATAGTTGTGAAATAGACCTTCTAGGGTTAATTATACATTCTTGGTCCTCAACGTCACACTTCTTTGAAGCACTTACCAGAGATAGAGATAGAGGAATGTGCAACTGTGCCTCCTTTAGACTGCTTCACATTTCTGAATGTTCAAATATGGGAGCTGGACTAAACTTTAAACTTTGAGGATTAGAGTATCTTGGCCTAAATATATTTTTATTCCCTGCAGATATAGTGTTTATTTTGTTCCAGGTCCCCCCAAATTCTTTTCATCCCTGTAGTTTATGTTTTTTAATTTTAATCTCTCATCAATCCTACCAACCTCCATTTGACAGCAAAACAAATATGACTAACATGCTTTCTATCTTTCTTTTCTATGCCATTCCAAAAGTACGTAAAGTTTATTTCAAGAGAGCCATTGGGACATGATCTATTAAAAATGTGTATAATTAGTTTCTTTCAGTTGTAACTCCACTAATAATGTCTATAAAGTTACAAGCAACGGAAAGTGTTTGCATTAGAGTTACACAGGTGTCATTTTTTTCTTTCTAAAAGCAGCCTGTCAGAGTTAGAGAGAAATTAAAAGAAAATAATATATATTGCAGGGATTTGCAGGGATTAAAAGCATATTTAAACCTATTATCGTTAATTTCTAGACTCTCTTTTTAATGTGAGTGCTATTTTTCGTGAAGCACACAACTCAGATGTGCCTTGCACCTTGATGTGAGGTACTAAATAGGATACAAACTGTATTTGTTTTATATGTTTCTTCAGTTAACACCCTTAAGAACTCTCTACTTGGTGTGCAGAATACCATTGTATGTGGGGATGTTTGCCATCGGCTTGAATATTCTCTTTTTCTTGTATACTAGTACATTAGCTTGGGGACTCAGAAAATCATCTGAGAAGTGGGAAATTTCAAGCATAGCTGCTTTGCCATTTCTAACACTTAATGGACTTCTATCTTCCTGCTTGTAAGAGGAGTTTGTGATTGTTTCTTAATCAGTCTCTTGTATCTTTTGAGACCAATCTTTGCTTAAATTTTTGAAATGCTTTTATGCAGGCTCACTTATGCATTGTGGCCTATTTGGAGTTTCTTGACTCTCCCTCTTGTGGTATGACGCCCTATGTTTTGATGGTTTGAAAATGTTTTGTCAACATAAATAAGTCAATAAAGGAAATAAAATGTTGCTGGTGGAGGTATCCCATGTCAACTAATAAAATACGTAGTACATATTATGGAAATAACTACTTCATACCGCAACTATTTAAATATATAATAAAAAATAACATGGAGGCACTACAAATCCGGTTAGTCCGGCCACAAAAACCGGTACGAAATCATCGAATAAAGGTTAAGTGGCCCGATTTTGTAGTAAAAAAGTGACTTCATGTCGTTTTTGTTATATGCTTAAGTAGTTGCGGTATTAATTTGTTTTTGTATAGTATGATTTGTTTTTGGTTGTTTCTACATTCCGGAAAAAAAATCTCTACTCATTTTTGTTTGTTCCTACTCCGTAAAAAGTTGCACAATTAACATATTTGCTATATCAGTGAAATTATGTGATCAAGCAGCTTTCTTTTTATTTTCAGTTTTATTAGAGCAGCCTATTCAGCCTATTTAGTACTCCGTAAAAAAAAGGATGACACCCCATCCCTGAGGACCCCCAACACCGACCGGACGGTACGTTGGGAGGATGTAAATTGGACTATAATCACAATCTGTCAGATAGAGAGTTCCACTCTGTCCCGGTATTTGCAGAGGCCCTATGCAAGTACTCAGTAGTACATTTGAAGAGAGGGCCTGCTAAAAGTGATTTTAATGTGTCAAAAGCGCTTTTACATGTAGAAGTGACGTTTAGGTGACATTTTCAAAACGGCTTTTAAAAAGTCAAAAGGCACTTGAAAATGCTTTTGATAGAAGCACTTGGCAGGTGGTTTTTCCTAAATTGCTTTTGAGATAAACATTTCCTTTGGCAAATCTAGCCAAAATCATACTAGTAATAACGATAGGTGTTTTTTTTATTGTTTTTATTAAAACCGCTTAATAGAAGCACACCCAAACGACCCCTTAGTGTATGAAAACTTATATCCAGTTTTAGTTCTGGTGATATTTGTAACACATTTGCTTTAATTTGTTTGCAGTTCACCCTTTTTATGGTTTCCATGGTTATACTCCCAAATTTGGTACTTAGGACGTTTAAGCCTCAAGCAGACATGTTCCGTACAGATTAAACCATTATTTTGGGCTCATTAGAACCTCATTTCTGCAACCTAGCTTAGTTCATGGTGTTTCCCATTAATGATACTTTCTTCAGTCCTGAGGTTGAAGCTGTCATTTGACTGAGGAAAAAGGTGGCTACTGACTAGTCCCTCCATGGGTGCTTTGTAAATAAGTTGTGTTTTAGACCTTCTAGTAGATATGTTGGTTCTTTTGGAAAAATTGTATGACATAAAAAATACAGAAATCTGCCATCTTCACTGGTCTCATATTAGCAGAGATGAAAAGTAGAAATGGGTAAAAGGAAGGATGTAGTATGGATAAAAGATGTTTTTCGTATCATGAGCAGATGCTTTTAATTTACTGATCTTTTGGTCTAATTATGAAATGCACATTACTAATACGGAGTTATAGGTTTCTGTAGCCAGCTGCTTCTACATTTTGTATGGGGCAAAAATTAGGAAAGTCATGTTTTGTATTTTGCAAATGGTATTCATTTGTATAATATTTCATCCTTTCACAAATAAATGTATGTTTGTTCAATGAATAAGGTTTTAATTTTGATACGGTGTGCTGTAACTCATTAATTGTATTTATTTTTTAATCTGTTATTGACTGCCTTAACTATATACTCCCTCCCCTAATTAACTTCCCACTTCGATTTCACACATATTAAGAAAATAAATTTATTGGGAGGTTAATTTCACACATATTTTTTACTGTTTTGACATTGTTTCGACACTTTTTGACATTGTTTTGAACTTTTTTGATGTAGATAATTTGCCAAATAAGGAAGTAGAAAGTTAATTTCGGGACTACATAGTTCGCTTGTACGTTTTTTGTTAATATACATGGACAACTATTTTTGTTTATTCCATCTTGATTTTTTAGGATGGAACTCCTTTTTGTCTGATTCTGTTGGTCAATTTTAACTTTTAATGCTGCAGTCGAATTCCTTTTTAGCCTCTAACTGTGTATCAAACATTTAAAATATGCAAATTTAGTTTTCCAGTTTAATTTAATAAATATTTTAATATATATTTTAATATATAAATTTTAATTATTAATAGTTAATGTGAATTTTATGAGGGGATATTTAATTATTAATATTAATAAAAATACAATTGTACCGTACTCGCTCTGTATTTTAATCTTCACTATATTAGATTGGACACATTATTTAAGGTAGGCATGGATTCGGGCCGGGCCGGGTCGGGCTCGGGCCGGGCCTAGGCCAGGTTGGGCCCGGCCCGGGCCTAGGCTAGGTTGAGCTCGGGCCAGGCCTAGGCCCGGTCGGGCCGCCGGTGTGTGAATGGTGGGCCTGAGACTGACCCGAGTTACAGGCGGTTCCGGTTCGGGCCGGGCCACCCGGCCGGGTCACGGGTCGGGCCACCCGCCGGGCCGGGTCACGAGTCAGGCCCCCTCGAGGCGGGCCGGGCCGGTTAAATCCTTTTTTTATATAATTTATACTTTATAGTTTTATACAACTATTAAAAACAAACTTCAAGTGCATTTATTTGAAATGAAATAGGAACTACATTTGACAATTGAGAAAAAAAATACAATATGAAATACATTTTGTAATCAATCGGAACTTCCCGGACCTCCCGGTCCTTTGGCTTTATCACATGACTTAATATGCTTCCTTATCATCTCGTATCAACGTGAAACCCCCATTTTACACTTTTTTTCCGCGCCATTTGCAAGTTGCGTACCAAAATTATATGACTTCTGCGTATCATATGCTTCCTTGTCATCCCGTATCCACGTGAAACCCACATGACTTAATATGCTTCCTAACCATTACTTTTTTCCCGATCCTCAGGTACTTCTGCGTATCAAAATTATACTGTATAACGACATATTGACTTTCCATCTTAAAAATGGTAGATATAATAATTCTACAAATACTAGAATAGATGGAGACGAAGATGGAGAATGGAGATTGGAGATTGGATATTGGAGAAGATGTGTATACAAATGTTAGAAAATAGGAGTATTTATAGAAATTTTTGTACCCCCACCCCCAACGGCTCTATTGATCCAAATTTCAAACAACCAAAGTGCCCAAGTTCCAACGGCTATATAGCCGTTTGGGGCCTTTGATTTCAATTTTTTTTGTTTATTTTAGTTTGAATAAATTACATAATGTAAAATTAATTAACTAATTTTATGAATTCAGTAAAAAACGCTACATATAAAAAAAGGCTAAAGGGTCAAATAGGTACATGAACTAACTTAAAGTGTTCAATTAGCCCCTTATTTAGGAGGTTCTGTCCGACCGTCGCCAATTGGGGCGGTTCCCGATGGAATTTTTTGATGAATTTTTATTAGCATCTTTTTCATTAAGTCTAATTTACTCATATCAAATTTCAGCTAAAAATGAAATCGGGAAGGCAGTCAAATGATTTTCCGAAATGTACTGCGCTGTTTAACTGCGCAGTTATCTTCAAAAAATCTTTTGACTGCCTTCCCGGTTGAATTTTTAAGCTGAAATTTGGTATGGGTAAACTAGACTTAATGAATAAATTGCTAAAAAAATTAATCAAAAAATTCCACCGGGAACCGCCCCAATTGGCGATGGCCGAGCAGAACCTCCTATATAAGGGGCTAATTGAACACTTTAAGTTAGTTCATGTACCTATTTGACCCTTTAGCCTAAAAAGATGAACGTATATTTATTTGAAATATGAACTACAAGTTTACAAGTTACAATTGAAGGTAAAATTAAAACATGAAATACTAATCAATCGGAATCTACGTAATAGGTAGAGCCACCCTCGGTTGTAGATTCATCCATAAAGTGTTGGGATGGGGTGATATCAATTTCTTGAACTCTACGGGCCGCCTTCAACCAATCGTGGTAGCATATAAGCATCTCAAGATATTCTGCGCTCAACCTCGTTCTACATTGCGGTAGGACATTGCCGGCCGAACTAAATTCTTGTTCGACAGCAACTGTTGAAACCGACATTGATAGCACTTGCTTAACCATCTTTGCTAAAAGCAGGAACATTCTTTCTTTTTCCCTTCCACCAGTTTAGAACATCAAAGTCATCATCTTCTTCAAAATCAACATCATATGTTAAATACAAAGAAATCTCATTAATTGTGCTTTGTTGAGTAGCGTGTGTTGTTTTAGTTTTTTTAATAAGATTGGCAAATGTAGATTTTAAAATTGATTTTCCTTTAGATGAAGAGGTTTGTATCGGGGGAGGGGGCGCGTTTCCATATTGTGCATGAAACTCATTAAATAATGCATAAAATATATCACTAACCTCGTTGTATTCTTTTTTCGGATCAATTGAGTTCTTGTCATACATTGGCATTGGATAAAAAAAACAGCATAATAATAATTCAAACATTCTTTTAAAGAACCAAGTCTAAACGAGGATCGAGAACAAATGCAATACCATAATTATGCGGAATATGTGAATAATATTTTAAAAACTTTTCCTTCATAAAACCAGCAAAATAACTCACATAATCGGCATTCTCAAAATTTGAAAAAGCACCGGCGAGATTAACAACTTCATGAATAAATTGGTTTGAGGTAGGTTTATAAACATGACTAAAAGTTTCAATTGCATTATTAAAATATACCAAATCATTACAATTTTTTTGCAGGTGTCAATCTCAGCCGAGTTTATATTATAGTTATCATATTGTTTCATAAAAGCAGGAAAATGTTGTTTATATCTAAGAAGAATTGCAATTAACTTATAAGTACTATTCCAACGAATAGACAAATCTTTAGGAAAAGCCACATATTTCTTACCTCTTTCTATCAAATAATCATGCCATTTTTTTCTAAGTTGACCATTACCCCAAATACGTCTAATCCCCCCTTGACTACCTCCAAAGATGCTCCTAACACTTTTAGACCATCTTGCACACATAAATTTATAACATGACATGCACATCGTTGATGAAAAAATATACTAATCAAAGAAGTTGAACCACACAATTCACGCAATCTAGGAATAGCAGCAGTATTATTAGTAGCATTATCAAAACCAATAGCAAACACCTTATCAATTAAATTATACTCAATTAAAATACGCTCAATCAAAATATAAATATGTTCAGCGGTGTGACGATTATTAAATTCACGAAAAGCAAGAACACGTTTATGCATATTCCAATCATTATCAATATAATGTACAGTTAGACCCAAATAATGTAAATTATGATAAGTATACTCCCATATGTCAGAACATACAGTAACACGCCCATCAAAGTTTGCAAAATAATTTTGTAACCTTACCTTTTCCGCACCATAAAACCTTGAAATTTCTTTCTTAACCGTTTTGCGACTATAACCTCTATATTGAGGATTTAAACAAGTTTGTGCATAATCACGAAAAGCAAGACTTTCGGAAAACAAATAAGGCAAATTTTCTTCAACAAGTAAGTTAGGCATACCAGTCAAATTTTATGCATCATTGTATGAGAAATTACCAAAAGGTTGTTGATTATTTGCAAATCTTGATATTTGAGTTTGTTTCCCCGTTCCGTCGCCTAATTTTGCATACCCCACCGGGTGTTTGGACTTAAGATGCCTTGTAGCGGATCCGTATCCGCCGGAAATCCCCAAGCTTTAATTTTTCTTGCACTACTTGCAAGTTGCGTTCCAATTCCCGGTGTTCAAGTCCTTCCACTTATCAAAATTATTTTGCATTAGTTCAGACCTACATTTTTTCGTACCTGTTTGGGATGAGGCAGGCTCGTCGGCGTCGTGGCTGCCGCCACCCTCCTCCGCATCGCCGTCGTGGCTGTTCGGAAGTACTTCCTCCACATCGTCGTCCTCAAGCTCTTCTTCGTCAATGGTCCTCAGCTGGTCTTGGAAAAACCGACTATTATGTCGGTGCAATTCTTGTTCTAGTTGTTCATCGGTCATGGCATCCCCATCCCTCCTTGCGTAACCTGTACCAAAATCATCTCGGCTTTGAGTTGAAGAGCCGATATGTGATTTACCTTTGCGGGATTTCTTCCTCGCAAGCTCGTTTGTTCGGTTGCGCTCGAGGTTACCCATATAAATCGAATATCTACCACCTTCCATCTTAAAAATGTAATCTAAGTAATACTATATAATATATGTATTTATAAGTAGATAACTAATATATAAGTAGATAGAAATATAAGTAATATAAATATATGTATTTATAAGTAGATAAATAATATAAGTAGATATATAATATATTGGAGAATAAGAGAATTTGAGAAAATGAATATCAAGATAATAATTAGAGAGTAGAGTGTAGGATTTAGGAAGAGATATGGAAAAATGTTTAAGATTAGGAGTATTTATAGTTTTTTTTACCCCACCCACACCCCCCAAACCACCCGGACCCCCCTGCCCACCCACCCAACGACTATATAGCCGTTTGGGTAGTCCCCAGCCCACCCCCAACGGCTCTTTGTGACCCAAAAGTCCAAACAAAATAAAATTAAAAATATGGCCGTTGGACCCGGACCCGGGCCCGACCCGGCCGGGCCGGGTCACCATTAGCCTGAACCGAGCCTGGCCCGCCCTTCCCCCCGATTCGGGTCTACACCCGGTCCCGGACCGCCAGACCGGGTCAGTCCTGGGCCCGCACAGTAGCGGCTCGGGCCGGGTCACGGGCCGGGTGGCCCGAACCGAATCCACCCCTAATTTAAGGAGTTAAGTAGTAGGGGTAGTGAATAGTATAGAAAAGTAAGAGAAAGTGTAAAAGTATGAAAGAGAAGATAAAAATAGATAAATTAAGGGTAGTTGAGTATTTCATAAAGGGTTAGCTTACCAAAAATGAAAGTTTAGAGAACTTTTAAATTCAATCCAAAAAGAAAAGTGTAGGAAACTTTTAAATATGGAAAGAATATTAAAGTTTTAAAAAATTGAATATTGCTTTGGATTTTTTGCGGTTAGCTGTTGGATCTTTTTTTCGTATGAATATGGGGTCTAGGGGTGGAGTGGGCTGGGTCTACCCGGTCCGGGAACCAGACCGGTCCGCCACTGTGCGGGACCGCGCCTAGGGCTCGAACCGGGGGGGGGGGGGGGTTTGGGCCGGGTCACGGGTTTGGGGTTCTTTGGTACAGGCCGGGCCGGGCCGGGTCAAATAATTTTTTTTGGTTTTCAAATTCATTGAGGGGTAAATGGGTTGGGCTGGGTGTTTTGGAGGGGTTTGGGGTGGTGGGGGTAGGAAGTAATTAGAAAAGCAAAAAAAATAAAAAATAAGGTACAGAATCCCGGGCCGGTTCCGGGCCTTCCCAACATAAAATAGCCCGGTTTGGATCGGTCCGGAGCCCGGCCCGGCCCGGAACCAGTCCATGCTTAATGGGGTCAGGGCACCACTTTAATTTGAAGAAATTGGACTGTTTCAATTTTTGGTGGTATTTTAGTTAAAAAGTAAGGCTTTTCATAACTCCGTATAAATTATAAATGAGCTTTTGTGGTACTGGTGTAAAGTCCTGGACAAGCCCCTGCAACATGACTATTTGGTATGGGTTAAAATGAAAAATACTACTAACTCCGTCCCGCTATGATTGTCCCATTTTATTTTATTTGTCCATCTCACTAAGATTGTCATACCAAATTTGACAAAGTTTGTGTGACTCTAAATCATTCTTACTTTATTCTTACTTTATCAATTCAATATCAACCACATAAACCACTTTTTTATTGATTTGTGTGTCACTCCCTCTTGTCCCATTGTTAACGGGACGGAGGAAGTACTTCGTAATAGATGCTGCGAATTACTTATGAAATTCAAAGATGAATATAATGGATTTTTCTAATGAACTACCCACAATCAATTATAAATTCGTATTTGTAGGTGATGATTAAATTACTCATCTATCAAATACGTAGTATGAAGTATTGTATATTTAGAGCTTTTTTTAGAAACCTCTATTTTCAGCTTATCAGCTAATTGTTTTACCAAAATGTAATTTTTGGCTTCACACGCTGAACTATGTAATAATAAGAATAAGTAAGGTTGAAGTTATTTTTTTTTGCTAAATTAGCAGAAGTTAATGCAAAGGAAAATTTTGGATATTCTTTTGATGTAATTTTTCTTAATTTGATTAATACTATATATTTTAAATGTAAAATTTCCACAATTCATTAGATTTAATCGATTCAACTATTTCATCCAGAATTTCATAAATTTCAGCATATTGAACCGATTAAGTTAATTTTAGTGTTATCAAACAAACCTTTACCATTTAGTCCATATCAAGACTTTAAAATCGTGCTTGCCGTGGTTGCGACTATTGCGGCCGATGTGGTTTGATGCTGCCTCGTTGCGACCACGTTGTGGTTTTGTTGCGAATTTTGCCTCTGAATCGAAATATATATCACGGCCATTGCGGCCTTATGCGGTTGGGCTGTGGACCGCAACCACATAATTGTGACCGCAACACGTGCTTTGGTTCACAATTTAAAATCATTGTCCATATTGTTTTTTCACCAAGTTGATTTTGTTACTCCATCCGATTTTGTAAAACACATTTTACTCTTTGTCTACCAAAATAAATAATTTTTTATAAATTAAAACTGACATTTTATTTTTCACTTTGTTTATTATCTGTCATTTCATTCACTTCATTATGGATGCGTATTGCACTTTTTTACTTTTCACGTGTTAAAAATGTAAAACAACTACTTTATCTTTATTTTTCAACATGCGCCAAATTAAAAATGTATCTTAATTAGGAAATTGAACGGTGGTGGTCACTTTACCCCCCCCCCCCCCCCCCCCCCCCCGATAAGTCTACTTTTCAATAAAAAAGGCTAAAGGGTCAAATAGGTACATGAACTAACTTAAAGTGTTCAATTAGCCCTTTATATAGGAGGTTCTGCTCGGCCGTCGCCAATTGGGGCAGTTTCGGTGGAATATTAGCGTGTGAAATAGTAGACTTAATGAAGAAGATGCTCAAAAAATTCCACCGAAACTGCCCCAATTGGCGACGGCTGAGCAGAACCTTCTATATAACGGGCTAATTGAACACTTTAAGTTAGTTCATGTACTTGTTTGACCCTTTAGCCTTTTTTGGCTAAAGGGTCAAATAGGTACATGAACTAACTTAAAGTGTTCAATTAGCCCCTTATTTAGGAGGTTGTTTCCGGCCGTCGCCAATTGGGACGGTTCCCGATAGAATTTTTTGATGAAATTTTTTGAGCATCTTCTTCATTAAGTTAACTTTTCAATAAAAAAATGCCTTAATGTGGATAAATTTATCAGCTATATATCCAATTATGCAAGTGAATAAACTAACAAGTTTAATAGCAAACACATCCAAAAGTTATAGGACTAAAGTAATATATATCTCTGTTTTTTCATATCCTAAAGTTCTTTTCAATTTATTTTTCTTAATTGATTAATACAATATCATTTTATTCTTTAATATTAAGTGTCAGTTTGTAATCATTTTATTCTCAAATTTTGATAGTTTATACGTAGTATAATTTTAATATAATCACTTTAGATATGTATCATTTGTGTTTCAGTGGAATTTTAGCAAAGTTTGTAGATATATAATTTTTGAAAATTAAATTTAGAAGAATTAACTTAATGAGTTAAACAATGACTTTAATGGTAATGAAAACGGTTATGGTACGGTATTAGCCCTTAATAGGATTAAAATAAGCCCAAAATTCAAGTACAATCCCTTTGATAGAGTATATGGCCCGGGAACCCCCGGCCCACAGACTCCTACTACTCCAGCAAAGGCCCAACAGGCCCAAATCACAGCGCCCAGAGTACCAAGCAGTCCGCACAACGCACAGGGGTGCCTTCGGACCCCTGGCCGAAGGCTCCAAATTGTCACAGAGCGGGTTTCTCAAGCAAATTAGGAAACTGGGAGAAAATGGCGAAAACAGCAGCCCTCGGCACTGTGAGCCCTCGGCACCAGGGTGCCATCGGGCGGGAGAGCCCTCGGTTACTGCTCTATAGCCGAAGGCATCTCACTCGACAAGATATCTGCCTCACATGCGTACAGATCACCGTACCCCGCATAGACATCCCGTCCAACAACCGCATTAAATGCGGCCACATGCGGCTGCCAGCGCCAACCAGTTGAGGTGACCCCTCGGCCAATGAGCGCTTGACACGTGTCCCTGCCCGGCATTTATTGCTACTATAAATAGCACCCCATTTCCCCATTTGTAACCACGCTGAATACATATCGAATATACACTCTCTCTCTTACTTGTTTGCTCTGACTTCTCTCTAAGTTATTCCCCGTAATAACCCTTCGGATATATACCCCCGGGTAGACTATCCATCATTTGGTGCTCTCGTTGAGAGCTTGAACAATCGAGTAAGAAACCCTCCCCCTCGACCAAACACAAAACACTAGCCCTCTATCAAGATGGTGAGGACAACACGTGCCAATTCAAAGAACGTGGAAGACAAGAACCTGGCCCTCGGCGACGTCAACGCCCCCGAAGCCTCTCACAGGGCTCCCGAGGGCGGTGTCATCGCTGGGCTGGAACAGGCGGCTGTCGACCTACGCCTTCAGATCCAACAAAACGCCCCCGATGCCCGCCTCGGCATCGAGGCCAAGAAGAAAAACCGGAGCGATGACCAAGTCAGCCCTCCGGTTCTCACCATCGACGTACAATCGGCGCTCTCCGCCTTCATCCAGACGCTCACCCCAGAACCCGGGTGCCTTCGGCACCCTGGCTCCAGCTCACCCTCAGATCGGGGAAAATATCATGCTTCCCCCTCTGCCACACCCCTTCGGAAATCCCACCCCTCGGGTGAGAAACGACGAGGGGGTGGTGGCCCAAGAGACATCCTCCCAGGAAGTTCAGTCCCGGGACCGCCATAATGACAACAGGGAGAGGCCCCGTACTTCCGCCCTCAACCGGCTCGGAGGAGGGCCAGACAGCCGAGGGGTCCAAGACCGCCTCGGGGGGAAAGCACTCCAAAGGCCCCAGGAAAGCGGGGGATCTGTTTCGATGGCAGACGAGGAGCGTCCCCCTCGGGACAAAGGCAAGGCACCCCTTCACGCGGATGATGCTCGGCACCAAATCAACCAGGCCCACTCGGCCCGGGTTCGTTCGCAGGGGGCGGAGACCCTCCCGAGGGACCCCCGGGACGAGATTATTGCGGCCCTCCAACGCCGGCTTGACGAGATGGAGTCCAACAAAGCTCACGCCACCACCTCCACCCCTCACTCAGACCTCAAATACGAGGCCATGATGGCCAAGATGGAGGAATTACAGAAGAAGGTGGCCGAGGGCTCCGGGGAACCCGTCATCCAGCTCCGGACTCGGACGCCATTTACCCCAAGGGTATTGGCGGCCCGGATCCCGAAAAAATACCGAGGGCAACACATACAGCCCTATAGCGGGAAAACGGACCCCCAGGAACATTACAGCAAGTACCAGAACAGCATGATGATGGTGGGGGCGTCAGACGAATATTTGTGTCGTTGGTTCCTCTCCACCTTAGAGGGACCAGCATACGAATGGTTCAACAGGCTGCCCGAGGGCTGCATTGATTCGTGGCAAGAACTCGCCCAGCGATTCTTGACACAATTTGCCGGGAGGCGTCGCACAAGGAATCACTTCTCCCACCTCCTAACGATACGCCAAAAGAAGGATGAGGCCCTTCGGGATTTCCTAGAGCGCTGGAGGACGGAGGCCGACAAGGTCGACAGTGCTGATGACGGAACCCTCCTGGCCCTCCTACAAACCGTCCTCCGCACCGGCAACTTTTCCAGAAGCCTCATTATTGAACCCCCCCCCCCCCCCCCCCGCGACTACATAAGGGCCTTGCAGCGGGGGGACCGGTATGCTGAGGCCGAGGAGGTGGAAAAGTATCACCAACACCCGGACCAGCAGCCCCCGAGGGCTGACAACAAGCATAACCGAGGGCCGGGGGCTCCTCCAAATCGCCCCAAGACTTCGGGACCCTCCGATGACCGCCCTCGGCAAGGCCAAGCCAAGCCCGGGGGAGGTTATAAGAGCAACCCTAAGACTTGGGCCCAGCCCATTCTCCTGGACCGCCCTCGGACACCATTGACGCACCCCGTCAGCATCATCCTCGATTTTGCCGAGGAGAGGGGCCTCGTTGAGCGCGACTCTCGCGCACCCCCGGAGGTACACGCTATCAACCCTCAGCTCCCCTACTGTCGCTTCCATCGGCACCAGGGGCACAGGACCGATGACTGCCATCAGCTGAAGACGGCCATCGAGAGATTAATACAGGCGGGGCACCTGTCCCAATTTGTCCAGAGCCCTCGGCAAAAGGGACCTTCTCATCAGGGACCTCCCCGAGGGCACCATACGAAGGTGAATGCCTGGGTAAATCCGAACACCATCCCCCTCGGCAAGAAGAGGGAGATCGGAAACTTGGAAGAAGAGGAGGAGGAGTACCCCCACTACCAGGAAAAGAAACGCCAAATCCTCATGATCACCGGTGGCAATACAGGGGGCGATTCCACCAGCCAACGAAAGAAGTGGGCTCAATCGCTTTACGTGGGGGAAGTCACTCATATGCCCCCGGTAAAGCGATTGAGGGAGGAACCCATCACCTTCACCAACGCAGATCTCCCTCCTACTTCTTCTCCTCACAGGGATGCTTTGGTGATTCGAACGGAGATCAACGACACCATTATTCACCGAACTTACATTGACACGGGCAGCTCCGTCAATGTAATGTACCTCAGCACCTTCAGAGAGCTGCATCTGGAGAGGGGGTCCCTTCGGCCCATTAAGACTCCTCTTGCCGGCTTCACCGGCGATACTATTGATTCCGAAGGGGTAATAACCCTCCCGGTGATCTTCGGCGACGGGCTCCATAGAGCCCAGCTCGAGGTGGAGTTCGTCGTCGTCAACATTGACTGCGCCCACAACATCATCCTCGGCCGGCCAGCCCTCGAGGACCTCGAAGCCATCATCTCCATGAGGCATCTCTGCCTCAAGTTTCCCGCCGAAGGGGGCATTGGCTACTCCCGGGGGAACCAAAAAATTGCCCGCGCCTGCTATCTTCAGGTCACTAAGAAGGTAAGCAAGACGGAATTCCGTGTTGACACCATCACCGGAGCCGTCGACCAAGAGGAAAGAAGGCCGAGGGCTGAACTGGCCGAGGACGTAGAAGACTTTGCGCTCGATCCGGCCCAGCCGGAGAGAGTCGTGAAGATTGGAGCCCAGCTCCCTGAAGATTTGAAGACCGGTATCACCGACGCCCTCCGCGCCTACTCCACTGTCTTTGCATGGGGGCCGGAGGACATGCCGGGAATCAGCCGAAGGGTCATCACCCACCGCCTCTCGGTGGACCCTTCGGCAAAAGCAGTACAACAACGAAGGAGACCCCTCTCCGCCGAGAGGAGGGAATTCGTGAAGAAGGAGGTCGCCATGCTCCTCTCAATCAAGCACATCAAGGAGGTGAAATACCCCTCATGGCTGGCGAATGTAGTCCTCGCACAGAAGCCCCCTACCTTCCGCATGTGTGAGGAGTCTTAATGGGCCGAAGGGACCCCCTCTCCAGATGCAGCTCTCTGAAGGTGCTGAGGTACATTACATTGACGGAGCTGCCCGTGTCAATGTAAGTTCGGTGAATAATGGTGTCCTCGCACCCTATGGATCCATTCCCTCTACCAAACATTGATCAATTGGTGGATGAGACCGCAGGGTGTGAAATCATGTCCTTCCTCGATGCCTTCCGAGGGTACCATCAAATATTCATGCACGAGGAGGACGCCGAAAAAACTGCCTTCATGACTCCCGAGGGCATCTTCTGCTACCTAGTGATGGCCTTCGGCCTAAAGAACTCGGGGGCCACTTACACCCGGATGGTGGCCCGGGTCTTTCAAGCCGTCCTAGGGCGCACCATGGAGGCCTATGTCGACGACATGATCGTCAAGAGCAAGCAATCTTCCAGCCATGCTGACGACCTCCGGGAAATCTTCGCCATCATGCAAAAATTCAACCTTCGGCTAAACCCGAAGAAGTGCACCTTCGGCGTCCAAGGGGGCAAATTCTTAGGCTACATGGTGAGCCGAAGGGGTATTGAGGCCAACCCCGAGAAGATCCAGGCCATCATCAATATGGAGCCCCCACGCAATGTAAAGGAAGTTCAACGGTTGACGGGCCGCCTGGCAGCCCTCAACCGTTTTCTATCTAAATCGGCGGAGAAGTCTCTACCCTTCTTCCAGATCATGAGGAAGACGGCTGGCTTTCTATGGACTCCGGAATGCCAGGGGGCTTTCGACGAGCTCAAAAGATATCTATCTTCACCTCCTGTGCTCTCCAAACCCAAGGTAGGGGAGACCCTCTACCTCTACCTTGGGGTCAGCCCGGCGGCCATCAGCTCTGTGCTCATCCGGGAGGAAGACGGCATCCAACATGCCATCTTCTACGTTAGCAAGACCCTAAGGGAGGCCGAGCTCAGGTACTCCCCTGTGGAAAAAACGGTGTTGGCCATCGTTTGGACTGTCAAGAAGTTGGGCCACTACTTTCAGGCTCACCCAGTTCAGGTCCTCACTCATCAACCCCTCGGCGCCCTCATGAGGAGCCCCACCAGCTCCTCCCGCATGGTTAAATGGGCTATCTTCTTGAGCCAGTACAACATTGACATCCGTCCAAGGCCTGCCATCAAGGGCCAAGCCCTAGCGGACTTTGTGATGGAATGTACCGCAAGGGCAGCCACGGACGGGGAGCCCTCGGCTACCTCCGACGACTGGTGGACCCTCTACACTGATGGCTCCTCCGCGACCAAAGCATGCGGGGGAGGGGTAGTCCTCATTACTCCCGAGGGCTTCAGGGCCTACTATGCAATCCGCTTCTCCTTCAAAGTCTCCAACAATGAGGCCGAGTATGAGGCCCTCCTATGTGGCCTCCGGCTGGCTGCCAACATGAGGGCTCGGCAGATCCACATCAAATGCGACTCCAAGTTGGTCGTTGGCCAAATCTCCGAAGAATATGAGGCCAAGGAGGGAAGAATGAAACAGTACAAGGAAGCGGCCAAGGAGTTGCTTAAGGTATTTGAGGCACACTCTCTTACTCAAATACCGAGGGCTCAGAACTCCGAGGCCGACATATTGTCTAAGCTCTCGGCTGACTCCCCCGAGCACATCTCCAAAATTGCCAAAATCGAGGAACTCAGCCTCTCAAGCATCCATGCGAGCCCCGTTATGAACATACAACAACGACAGGAGGATTGGATCTCAGATATCACCGCCTTCATCTCCACAGGGCAGCTACCCGAGGATGAGGCCCGCGCTAAACTGGCAAAACTGAGGGCTCCCAGCTACGCCATCGAAGATGGGAGGCTCTACAAACGATCTTACAATGGCACGCTACTTCGGTGCCTTCATCCAGATGAAGCCGAGGTCGCAATGGAGGAAGTGCACAGTGGCACTTGCTCAGCTCACCAGGGACCCTTCTCCATGTCCCGAAGGCTCATTCTCCAGGGCTACTTCTGGCCAACCATGGCCAGGGACTGTGCTGACCTTGCCCGGAGGTGCACAGCATGCCAACATTTCCAGAAAGCTCCCGACAGACCAGCGGTCAACTATGCCCCCATCAGCACCTCTGTCCCGTTTTCCCGATGGGGGATAGACCTTGTGGGCCCTCTGCCGAGGGGTACCTCCAACAACAGATACATCATTGTGGCCGTCGACTATTTTACCAAGTGGGTGGAGGCTGAACCCCTCGCCAGCATCACAGAGGCGAAGTGCCGTCACTTCGTCCTCAAGAACATCCTCACAAGGTTTGGCGTCCCCCAGCAGATCATCTCCGACAATGGGACACAATTTGAGGCAGCCCCCTTCTGTGCCCTTCTGGAGGCATGGGGCATCAAACACACCTTCTCCTCCGTTGCCTACCCTCAAGGCAACGGGCAAGTAGAGAATGCCAACCGGACCTTGCTCGAGGGCCTCAAAAAGAAGCTGGAGGCCGAGGGCGGTGGCTGGGTAGAAGAACTTCACAACATCCTGTGGGCCTACCGCACTACCCCTCGGCGCGCTACAGGTGAAACACCCTTCTCCCTCTGCTACGGTTTTGAAGCCAAAGCTCCTACGGAAGTCACCCTTCCTACCCGAAGGGTGATCCAATACGACCCCGAGGTCAACGACAGCAACATGGCCCTCGACCTCCACCTCATTTCAGAACGCCGGGAGCAGGCCTTCATCCGGGCAGAAAACTACCGGAGGCAAGTTAAATGCTACATCGACGCCAAAGTTCGCACCCGAGAATTTCAAGTGGGGGACTATGTCCTCCGGAAAAGGGAAGCCAGCCAACCAACCGAGGGAGGAAAAATGGCACCAAAATTCGAAGGCCCCTACATCATAGCAGCCATCATAAAACCCGGGACCTACAAACTCAAACGCCCCAATGGGAAAGAAGTCCCTAGGCACTGGAATGTACACCATTTAGTTAAATTTTATCAATAATGTAAGAGCGGCCAGGCCCTCATAACTAGTGAATGTACTATCCTATGGCCCAAGGCCTCCAATTTCGAAGAATGAAGATACATTCAAGACATCAAGCCTTCATACTGACTACAAGCCCCAGGCCTCACCACGAGAAGAACCCCCTCCGGCACCAAGTGCCGAGGGAGGACACCATCAACGCCTAAAACAAACAGTGAAAACACCAAGTGTTCCTACAGAAGACCCCTCGGTACCCAGTGCCGAGGGTACATCCCCAACTTCAACATCAAAAAAGGAAAGATGAGAACACCAAGTGTTCCTACAGGAGACCCTTCGGCACCCAGTGCCGAGGGTACACCTCCATCATCAAACATCAAAACGAAGAAAAACACCAGATGATTCAAAGAAGACCCTTCGGCACCCAGTGCCAGGGATATACTCTCCTCTCAACTTCCAAACATCTATTGGGAAACACCAAGTGTTTCATTTGAAGACCCTTCGGTACCAAGTACCGAGGGTAGACGCCTACATCAACTACAACAAAAGAGAACACCAAGTGTTCCTACAGAAGACCCCTCGGTACCAAGTACCGGGGGCTACACATCGAAACTAACACCAAGTGTTGTTTCTAAAAGTTGTACCCCACGAGGAAGCATATACCGAAGGCGCCACCATCGGTGCCGGCGGCACGTGGTGCCCTCGGCCATTTGCAACTAGTGTGCAAATGAAAACCCTTCCTTGAAACGCTTTCCGTGTCACTACCCCCAGGGTATGACAGGTATGAGAAATGCCCAGGATTCGACTTTCAAAAACGGAACGCTATCCGCGTCACTACCCCCAGGGTATGACAGGCATGAGAAATGCCCAGGATTCGACTTCCAAACCGAAACGCTCCCCGCGCCACCACTCCAAGGGTGTGGCAGGCCACAGACTATGTCTAGCGCCAAGGGGACGACTTTCAAAAATGAGGCGCTTTCCGCGCCATCCCCCAAGGGGAGGCAGGTTACGGACCACCATATCTTGTGCCCAGGAAACGTCCCTCGATCCCCTCGGCACTCGGAAGGTTAACCCGAGGGAGGAGAGCCATTGGTGTATTCTGATGGTCTCCTAATAGGCCCAGCCTTACCAAGAAACCAAGTTTCTTGATGCCTTCCCTTCACCACCAACCAAAAAAAAAAAAAAAAAAAAAAGGGGTGAAGGGGAGTAGACTCAGCGAGAAATCAAAGAGTACACTCCAACAAAATCACAACATGCCGAGGGCTCCCCACGGGAACACCTCCGGCAATTGAAGACTCCTATTTCCCGAAGGATACTACTCAAGGAAATATCATCAGGAAACGGCTAAGTCCACTACCTGGTCACCTCCGGTCACAAAGACACCGAAGGCTTCAACAATACAAAGGGACTGGACTACCCAAGGTCCACTAAACGGTACTTCAAACAAACACCGAAGGCATCTGTTATGCACAAATACCGAAGGCTCTTTCCCCATGACAAGGGTCAAATTCTACAACTTTTAAAGTGTATGCCGAGGGCACACACTCCTCATCGGCTTTCTTCACAACAACAGGATTCAACATCAATTTATGCTTAGAAAAATTCTAAGTCCTGAAGGAGCAGCCCCCGGGCACCCGAAGGCTACACAGGGAAGCAGCACTTGAAAAAATTCTAAGTCCTAAAGATTGGGCCCCCGGCCCAATCAATATTACAGCCAAGGGAATATGGTGGCCGAAGGCCATGCAATACAACAACACTTAAAAAAAGGGGGGTATTCCGTCCTAAACGAGTAGCCCCCAGGCATCTTGCAAAGTGATGTGGAATCAGAGGGCACCTATCACCCGAAGGCCCCCAAGGAAAAATTCACACTTAGAATATTTTCTAAGTCCTACATGCTTTCCCCCCGGTCAACTACTCTTACATCAAGGAGGAATGCCATCTACCGAAGGCTCCCAAGGGGGATTTTACACTTAGAATATTTTCTAAGTCCTACATGTTTTCCCCGGTCAACTACTCATACATCAAGAAGGGATGCCATCTCCCGAAGGCTCCCAAGGGAGACTTTACACTTTGAATATTTTCTAAGTCCTACATGTTTTCCCCCCGGTCAGCTACTCATACATCATGGAGGTAGGCCACCTCCCGAAGGCTCTCGAGGGAAACTCTACACTTAGAAGATTTTCTAAGTCCTACATATTTCACCCTCATCTCAAGGGACCTAATTGCCGAAGGCTACCTATCAATCGAGGGCTACAGTTCACAAGGAATCAACACTCAAGAAAATCTTCTAAGTCCTAAAAGAATTAGCCCCCGGCCTATTCCATATTACAGATGGGGCTCCACAGTAGCCGAAGGCTAAATGGCATACTACACTTGCAAAAAAATCTCTAAGTCCTGTGCATTGGGCCCTCGGTCCAACATTCACACATCAGGAATGGGCGCCATATCCCGAAGGCTCTCAAGGGGGAATCTACACTTAGATATTTTTCTAAGTCCTAGGATGTGGGTTACTACAAACGCCCGAAGGCCTCATGCTGTGCTACACTTAGAAATTTTTTTTCTAAGTCCTAATTGCTGCCGAACCATCGTTTGCATGTCCAGCAGAGGGTGCCCAACTACCGAAGGCTCCTAAGGGCTAGCTACAATCAGATAGTATTCTAAGTCCTAGACATACATTCAAAAATATCGAAGGCATACATTCAAAGGAGAAGGCATACATTCAAAACATAAGGCGCATTCGAAGATGAAAAGCCCGGAGGCAGCATGCATTTCATCAAAGACAAGAGTAAGTGTGAAATTACAAGCAGGCCGAAGCCGAGGGATGAATAATGTCATCACTACAAATATATGTTTACATGATAAAAAGTACATATCAAATCATGTTACTCCCGGGGGCCGCCTCCCCCGATGGCTTCGAGGTCACTTCTGCGTCGGCCTCAGGTTCGTCGCCCTCGGCTTCCTTCATGAGATCAGAGTCCTCTAGGTCTGGCCTCTCGACATCGGGGGGAAGAGGAACGCGGATGTCTGGCTGCAGGGGGGAGCCCGTATGCTGCCGGGTCAAAGTCTTTTGGCTCGATCTTCAAGTGGCGAGCCATCCTCCGATAGATGAGGGCTTGAGTGAAAAACTCGCCCCCATCGTAGTATTGTTTACCCTTTCGGGAAACCCACTCCACGCCAGGCCCATCACACCACTCGTCGACCGAGGACTCGACGACCGAGGACAGCCATTGCTTGTGCTCCTCGGACCGCCATCCCCCTGCCAAGAACCCCGAGATTGCGTCCTCCCGGGCTCTCTCGACGGCTTCAACCTTCGCGGCCTCGGCTTCCTTGGCAGCTTTCTCCAAGGCCTCAGCTGCGGACCTCTCGGCTTCTGCCCTACCCCGATCCGCGGCCTCCGCCCGTAGGGTCATCTGCCGAAGGCTCTCCTCCAGCATGGCCATCTGCCGAACAGCGTCTGCATTCTGGCGGATGAGCTCCCGCATCTTGGCCTCCTGCTCGGCCTTGCGAAGGCGCCACTCCTCTAGCCGCCGGGCTTGCTCCCCGAGGGCAATGCAGGTCTACAAAAACAAAGGGGTTAGCAAGGCCAAATATGGTTTCTTAGCTCCAAGTAAAAAGGAAAGAAATAGGCGTAAAAGACTTACTGTGAGGGAGGACCGGAGGATCCTGTCCTCGAGGGCTTCGTCTTCATCAGCCCCGAGGGCAACCCTGTCAATCTCGAGGGTAATGCCTCTCAGAAGCGCCCTCGGGTCGGCCGTACCGTTCATCACGGCCGTACCAGCCGGGAGGGAAACCATGAGGACCTCGGAAGATGGCCCCTGAACTCCCGGCGGCACCTTCGCCACCTGCATGTCCTCATCTGCCCCGGGGGCAGGGCCTTCATCAACAATGATCACCGGGGGGATTTCTTCCCGGCATCCCCGGTCTTGGGCTTCTTGCCCTCGGGATCTCTACCCGAGCCCTTCCTTTTGGCGGCAGCAGCAGCATCAGTGCTTGGGCCCACCGACGGCCCCTCCGGTTTTTTGAAGAAGTCACCGGCGGGTTTTGGGACACCGGCGTCCGTCCCCCTCGGGCCCTTTGAGGGTTTCTTCTTCAAGTCTGCAAGGCCTCTAACATTCATCATTTTCACTGGGACACCTGCGAAAAACAAAGGAATGGGGTTAGAATCGTGGGGTCGCTGACCGAGGGCACAAAGAACAAAATGAAAAAAAAAAACACGAACAGGATAAGCTATGTGCTAAGGGACCTCGTAGACTACCTCCTGTTCCCTCGAAGGCCTCAGCAAAAACGGGGTACTTCTCATCCGCTTCACCAATAAATCGGTATCTCCGAAAGCCGAGGGCGTAGAATCCCTTGTCGACAGTATAGTCTTTGATGGAGACCTGCTTGGTGCGACCCTCCGGGATTTTCGCTATCACCAGGCCGTCTTTTTCGAGGGCGGCGCTTCCAACCTTCGGATGCCGACGGAAGCGATCCCGAAGTTCCACCGGGAATGGGTTCTCAGCAACCCTGACATAGCACCAGCGCTCCTTCCAGCCCTTGTTTGACGAAGGCGCCTCCGTAAACAGCTTCCACTTGGCCACCTGTTGCAGGTTGGCGAAGCCCTCGGCATTCGCGTGACCCCCTCGACAGAGGTTGAAGCTCTGGAAGAACAAGTCCAGGCTGGGGGTCACCCCTCGGTCCCTACAGAGGTTTAAAAAGCCCGCCACGTAGGAATGGCTATTAGGTGTCAGCTGGCAGGGCACCAAGCCAACGAACCTCAGGTACTCCCAGAGGATGGGGTGCAGCGGGAACCGAAGGCCCATGGAGACCGACAGCACGTGTACTGCAATGCACCCTTCAGGCGCCCGAGAGAGCACATCGTCAACTCCCGGCTCGATCACCTCGGCCGAGGGCCCTACATGTAGCTGCGTCACGTAGAGGTCCGCCCTGTCCGCCTTCGACCTTATCTCCAAGGCAGCCGTGTTGAGCCAGGAATACCCCTCCGGCATATCTACGGGTTTCCCCTGATCAGCAGCTATTACCTTCTTCTTAGGGACAGCCGCCTTGGCCTTCTTCTTCCCGGGGGCCACCCGGATGGGAACCGCGTTCAGCGGCTGGGAAGTACTGGCCTCACCAGCACCCCGAGGGGGAAGGACGGCCACAGTGACCTTCGCCCTCTCCTTCTCCTCCTCCTGTTCAGCAACTTGGACGGCGAGGGCCAACTCTTCATCCTCGGCAGTTCGCTCGAATTCCTCCGCCTCGGCCTCAGCCGTCAGATCCTTCTGCACCTCAGTGGCGAGGGCTGCATCACCACAATCCGAGGGCTGACCACTGCTTGACTCCACATCGGAGATGCCTTCGTCCTCCATCGAGGGCGTCCTCGAGATGTCCTGAGAGTCACTCTGGGACGACATTCGCACCCTAGTTCGAGGGTTCGTAGACGGTAGTGTTTCCTAACTTTTCTATCTCCTAAACTAAGGGCACAGTACAGCTATGCTAGAAGGAGAAAGGCAGGGAGCACTGACCTCGAAAGCTGAGTTAGGACCGAAGGCTGCTGTTTCTCTCTCTAAAAAAATTGGCAGAGCTTCGCACACGGAGGAATGCCTGGCCTTGGGGTATTTATAGGCGATAGAATCCGGGCTTGGGCCTGGATTCCGGGCCTCCGGATGGACGCCATCATTACGCACCGTCGTTTCACCCAACCGGTGACGCCGCCCACGAACAGCCAGCCATCACACGCCACGTGTGCCATCCCCCCAACGGCTATATCCTGTCGTTACGTATTCCAACGGCTATATTTCCAACGGCTATATTCTGGAAACCCCCGGGTTCTCTACTTCACTCCACTTCATCAAGGATTGCCTCCGGGTGCACTCACCCAGAAGTGCCCCCGGGTTGTGCCCCACACAGCACATTACACACGCCTTCGGGATCACTCCTTCAAATCCCCAGGGCTGCATATCAGGGGCACCCCTCGGGGTTTCTCCCTCAGCACTGCAAAACCGGGTAGCCCCCGGGGAGTGCCTCATTGACGGAGGGCCCATGGCACACAGGTAATGAGAGCCCTCGGGTATCTTCATCACCAACTCATCAACAAACAGTGGACCCCCCGGTAACAACTTCACTGCTGCCCTCATCTGGCAGGCCCTCGATCCCTGGATTGAGGGGCTCCCCTTCGGCACCACCAGGACATCAACAGCAAGCCTTCGGCAAATCAACACAGGAGCCCTCAGAAGAGAGAGCCTTCGGCATTCCCGTCATTTTCCATTTTTCACCGAGGTTTGACATTTTCGATTCATCATTGGGGGAATTCGGTGCACTCTTTTTCCCTCATTAGGATTTTTTCCCAAAGGGTTTTTCCTAATGAGGTTTTTAACGAGGCATCCCCCCAAAATGAAACGAAAAGCGTCAGGCTTCGGCCCACAACAGCAACGTAACTGCTTTACTCCTTTTCACCACTTTACAAGTGCCTCAAGGAGTGGGGGACTGGAGGACCCCTTCGGGAAAATCATTAAATTACAACAAAGCAAGCCCTCAAGTCCCGACATGTGGGTAACTGAGGGATTGCCTTCGGCAGGGACATAAAAGCAACAACTCCTCACCAACTTCAGAGATCACGACAGGACAACATCAAAGGGCAAGCACAAATTACTCCTTTTCCCTCAAGTACCTTTCGGCAAAAGGAGTGAGGGACTCCTGATGGAGTATATGGCCCGGGAACCCCCGGCCCACAGACTCCTACTACTCCAGCAAAGGCCCAACAGGCCCAAATCACAGCGCCCAGAGTACCAAGCAGTCCGCACAACGCACAGGGGTGCCTTCGGACCCCTGGCCGAAGGCTCCAAATTGTCACAGAGCGGGTTTCTCAAGCAAATTAGGAAACTGGGAGAAAATGGCGAAAACAGCAGCCCTCGGCACCAGGGTGCCATCGGGCGGGAGAGCCCTCGGTTACTGCTCTATAGCCGAAGGCATCTCACTCGACAAGATATCTGCCTCACATGCGTACAGATCATCGTACCCCGCACAGACATCCCGTCCAACAGCCGCATTAAATGCGGCCACATGCGGCTGCCAGCGCCAACCAGTTGAGGTGACCCCTCGGCCAATGAGCGCTTGACACGTGTCCCTGCCCGGCATTTATTGCTACTATAAATAGCACCCCATTTCCCCATTTGTAACCACGCTGAATACATATCGAATATACACTCTCTCTCTTACTTGTTTGCTCTGACTTCTCTCTAAGTTATTCCCCGTAATAACCCTTCGGATATATACCCCCGGGTAGACTATCCATCACCCTTTATTCCTAAAATAAGACTAATATATGTCCCTTCATCCCATTCTACCCCTTTCTATAATTTCCAATAGATTTATTTTATTAATAAGAAAATCATATTTTTATTTATAATAAAAATATAAAATAATAAAATAGTTATAAATTAATAACAAAAACGTGAAAAAATAAAATAAAAATTAAAAATTAAAAAAATAAACAAAATATTTAAAAAACTTTTAAAAAGTCTAACAAATAAAATTAAATACCTAAAAAATATTTAAAAAATATGTAGGTCACTGTCAACGCGTCCTCTACCTCCCAGCACCACAAACTCCGATCGCCGGGAAAAAATGTCATCTTGTGTAAAAAATGCCACATTTCTCTAAAAATGACATGAAGATGGCATTTTTACTCTTTGAAATATCCAACTTTCTCTTCAAAATTGCTATCATGATGACATTTTTTCCCCAACTTGGCAATCTTTTCCGGCGACCAGAGGTGGCGGTTCTGGAAGGTGGTTGAGGTCTGTATATTTTTTAATTATTTATTACGATTTTTTTGTTTTGATTTTTTATATTTTAATTTATAATGATTGTTTAAAACATCCTATTAGGAAGGACAAAGAAAGGGTAGAATAGGAAGAGTTAGTCCTATTTTGGGAATTTAAACTTTGAAATCCTATTGTTACAATTATCCTATTATTTAATCGTATTTAGGTAAATCTCCCTTTTTTTAATCTGGCCGAGTCATGAATAGACTTGTTCAATTGGCCGGTACATGTTAATTTATTTAGCTATTAATCAGCCATAAAAAGTGGATATATTTAATGCATCCTAGCTTTTTAGCCGTAATATTAAGCGTGTGTTAAATGTGATTAAGTGTGAGTTAAATGTGATGTTATTTATTTCTTTGTTAACCAATGAAAGAGTGACAAATAAGCTATTCATAACTTAGTTCTTTATTATATAAAACAATAGAGATGACAACTCCGGTACCGATTCAAAAAATGGGGTATCGTACTTACCACTCACTTGATTGGTTCAAATCGTTACATCATTTTTAATTTAGATTTAAATAATTCGACTACATCATTCTGATTGATCCATGTGGACAAAGGTATGGTACCTCAAGGGTACCGTAAACTCTACCAACAATAGATGGTAGCGTTGTCTCAACCATAACTGCAACCTCCCTTTAATCTCCAAGAAAAGATTTTGTGTTACTGTTTTGGTACGACGGGAAGGAAATGTAGGAGAAAAGATTAAAAAAACTAAAGAGAAAAAGTTTAATGGGCGATTGAATTGAATTAAGTTGTATACATGAACACAGAATTTATAAAAGGTATGTCACTCAAATCAAATAATACTACCTTTGTCCGGTTGTCCCCTAAAATTATTTGGTACATGGGAGAGATGGTGTCGTGATTAAAAAAATGAGTTTGTAACGGATGGTATTAAATTGACAAAGTAACAATCATTCACATTTCGCAAATATTACTAATTCTAGTAAGAGTTATTCATAGCGAGACAAATCGAAATGAAAAAATGAAACAATCTTAGAGAGATGAGTCAGTAATAATAACAATTGGTTGATGCTTTATTTGTAACTTTGAATTCCCACAACTAATTACAAAAGGAGAATCAGGTAAAACCGTCAATCAAAACCGGGAAATCAACCAGATGATCAAAATAATTAATTCAAAGCTTATTAGCAAAGAGATGTATAGTTTCCTTAGTCCAACATGACTCTTTCTAGGGGGGCAAAAAGTAGTACTTGCAGAGCTTCTTTTGGAGGGGGTTGCTAAGTATATGGATATTTAATTAGATTGGGTGTGGTTTTGGAATTTTTTAGGCCAACTATGTATGGTAGAATCTTTTTATTTTTTGTAATTTAATCGGTTTAGTAAGGGATGTTTGGATATGCTTCTTCTCCTTCCGGGAGCAGAAGTAGATATTAGAGTCATGAAGTGTTTGGGTGAAAATGCATAAGTACTTCTGAAGGCTCCAAAATGTTTCTAGAAATAGTTTTTTAGAAGTTAAGAGAGACCAACTTCTGAAAATTGATTTTGATTATACTTCTACTTTTAAAAAAGAAGTATAAGCAGAATCAATTCAACCACCCCTAAACATAAAATGAAGCAATTGTTATTTCACATAAAAGAGCACAAGTGCATCAGAAATAGCAGTCTCTCAAGTCTGAAACAGCTCAAATGGCTCCCTTTATCCCCAAGAGAATAATTTCAGTATGCCACAGCCAGATGCAGCATTTGGTGACAGTTCACTTGTATACCAAATCAATCTTTAATTTAGGGGTAATATGTACCACACAAAGGGGTGAAGTTATACGGTCTATTAACAATGTAACATCATTAGAATCGTCGTGACAAGTGTACGTTGTTTAATTTTACTTTTACCGCACTTTATCATGATTCTAAATGATGTCATGTCTTTAATTTTTTTTAGAACTCATACTACACTAGCAACAATTCTTGTTGTACACAATTTACTGTTGTACACACATTGTGAAGGTTCGTCCGCTTGTGTTTTGTCTGTGACAAACAAAAAAAAACATGAAAAAGTCTTCACATGCGTGTGTAAAAGTGTGTATAATAACGGTAGAAAAGGGTTCTATTATAATCTAAAAACCACATAATTGAGGCTTAAGCTTGTATAGGTGGGGGTGGGGTGAGGATGGGTGGAGGTTAGGTAAGGAAAGTGTCAACATGATGGAATAATAATGGGGTTGACTATTGGAACTGGCTTCCTACATTCAACACTTTATGTTGGTCGGATATGCAGTTATGCACCAAGTGGAAGTAGCTTTTACTTCATTTTGTTCTTTTATAGTATTGAGAATCTTTCCATTTTTACAGCTTCATACTTTAGGACTTGAGTTTAAATCTCAAGCTTTTTTACCTACTCTGTGTTCTATTTTTTTTTTTTGCTGTTCTTTTCGTGAACATTTATGTATGTTACACTTTCAGAATGTACCGCAGAGATCATATGTTCCTTGCATGAAGGGGGTTGAAAAGTATAGAACCCTAACATGGTTTAGTTGGAAGAAAGGGACAACAAAGAGTGGGAGAATGGAGTACTACTTGAACTTTTTGGACAGATAGTTGAGGACAAAAATAATTAATTAGTAATTTAATAGCTATGTGGAAGTTCAAAATCTTTAGACTTTATGGAATTCTATTCTATGTTTGAGAACTTAAACATTTCTTTAAATTGAAGTAGATCCAGAGCTAGAGGTGTGGTTGTGAGACTTTGAGCATTATTTATAAAATACAGACACATAGTATATGGTATCACCGTATGATACAATCATAATAAAGACAAGTTTCAAAGTAATATTCTAATTTCAATGTTTATTTTTAATTTGGAAGTAATATTTTACAGAATATCGAAATAAATATATACATCTAAAATAAAATCATAAACAAAGCCAAAATAAAACGACGCTTGAGGTTTGAGTCCTCTTATATCTTTCATCATACCACGCTCATCTCCATTAGTATCCTACATTCTTACATTCTCATCATATGGAGTATTGAAAAGTGTTATTTGATAGAAGACAGAAGTTACTATAGATGAAAACTGTGGAGAAGTGTGTCAACACGAGTGTCTTGTTTTAGATAAAGTAGGAGTCCATTTGTTAATCATATTTTTCGGCTTATCATATTTATAAGCCACTATTTTCACCAAACACGTAACTTTTGATTTCGCGCTCTTAAGTTACTTTTCTGGCTATATTGGTTGAAGTTACTGTAAGAAGATGTAACTCCATCTACTATCAAATGTAATTTCAGAAATTGTATTTAAGGATATGAAAAATGTAATATAAAATCATGTTTTAATTTATGAAATATAAACCGAAATAAATAAATAAATTTAATATCTTAAAACACTAAAAACATACGGAGTATAAAAGAGATAATAAATATACTTTTTCGCAAAGAGATAAGAAATACGAGTATATTATAGAAAAAAGTGTATGGATATGAAAAATATTTTATAAAAAAAAACACAAAAAATAAATGCAGTAGTAATTTCTATTGAAGAAAAAAAGTAAAAAAATGGTGTATGGTTATTAATGCAATATACTTATTTTATGTGCTTTAATAATTTTTTATTAAATTGGTAATGAAAAAAGTTAATTTAGTTGTACTTTAATTAGATAAAAATAAAATCACAATTATATATGTAGTATTTTCATGAAGAAGAGAAAATTAGAGAATTGAATTAAATAAAAAAGAAAACTAAAGAGAGAAATAATTTGGTAGGTAGTGCTTGAGTGAAAATTAAAGAGAGAGAATACTAAAGAGATAAAACCTTGAGTGCTCAAGGGAAAGGAAAGAGATCATGCGTAGCTTCCAAATAATTATAAATTGTACCGTATGTGGTACCGGTATACCATGAGCATGGTACACCGGTACCACGGTATAAATTGCGGTCCCCAAAGGTTTTTGTCTTTTATCTATTTACTATGTTAGTGTTTTTGTTTAATTTTAAAATATTTATTCACATTTTCATTGGTTTAGTTGATAATATTAGTTACGTTGTTTTTGCTTATTTAGAAAAAATAGGAAGGCCTTTATGAGTAACGATAGCTTGAAGTGTCACGAAGTGTTTATTTCGTTGTTAAAGTCACAGTTAGGTTAGTAAGACGGGTGAAATAAACACACAAACTACTTAAAAAGTTGTTTCCTAACCGAAGAAGTGCTTAAAATGCTACTTACTAAGCATACTACTCCTCATGTATTAATTAAGCAAGACTTTAAGCTTTTTCATTTTTCGAACTTACCCTTACACTTACCCCTTGCGCCCTTACCCTGTTGTTACCCCACCCCACCCTAGCTACCTTACCCCGACTCCAACCCTTACCCCTTTACCCCTACCTACCCTCGACCATGCCCCTTACCCCATCCTACCCCTTTACCACCTGCCCCTACCTTGACGTACCCCACCCCAACCCCAACCCCCTTTGTCTTATCCTTACCCTTACCCTACCCCTTACCCCACCCCCACCCCTTTAACCCCGATCACATGCCCTTACCTTGACCCCACCCCGACCCGAACCGAAACCCCATTCCCCTACCCCCTACCGCCCTACCCCTTATCCCACGCTACTACCCTACCCCTTTACCCCTAACCATAGCCCACCCCCAGCCCTACCTGCCCTTTCCCTACCCCGACCCTACCGCCTGCCCCTACCTCAACCCCACCCCCTACCCCACCCCTACCTTGCCAGCCCCTAGCCCTTACAACCCTACCCCGACCATACCCCTCACCCCGTACACCCTTACCCTACCCCGACTCTATCCCTTTACTCCATACCACCTGCCCCTACCTCGACCCCACTCCGACCCTGACCCCACCCCCTACGAGTTAGGATAGGGGTATGGAGGGTTGTAGGGGAGTAGGGGTAGAGGGTAAGGTCGTGGTAAGGGTAGGGGTAGGGTAGGGAAAGGGTAGGGGTCAAGGAATTGGGTAGGGGTTAGGGGGTATGAGTACGCGTACGAGGTGACCCCCGACGTATTATATTATATACTTGTGTTCATGAATGTTTGTATGTCTATATATGTATAGGGTTATTTTAGACATTTTAATGTTAAACTATGTTTTAAATCCTTTGAAGTAAACATGAGCTTACAACACTGCTTATTTTATGTGACGCTTATTAACGCGAGTTTTAATATGCACCGTTTAGTAACCCGTGAAGTACATGTATCCTCAGTCATAATTACTAATTTAAGTTATATGTAGTATTATATTACTCTTATTAGGGTGATCATTTTTATATCATATAAATAAATAAAAATGATCTTCAATTGATTCGGACTTTTAGAATGGCAACAAATATATTTGTGCCATAATGACAAATTGACAATACGTACTGAACACCTGAAAGGCATACCACACATTAGTAAAAACTAATGACATGAATTTTTTTATAATATAAACAATAAATATATGTATCAATATATAAGTACCTGTCATATAATAAATATATATAATTATATATATAGGGAATGGTTCCAATGAGAACACTTCTTATTGTAAGAAATGAGAACAAATCTTAATCTTAATATAAACAATAAATATATGCACAAATAATACAAAGAATGAATCTGGGCCGTTAGATTGTATTCTCTGTTGGAAAAATGTGTTAAAATTGCATTAAATGGTCATTTTGGGGCAATTATTTGAGTGGGGTCCACTTCCGATTTGGGTCGGTTCAAAGTGGTTTCGGATTGTCCTTGTTAAGGGATACAATTCGATATGTGGTACACTCAATACGGATAACGGGTGAATGAGAAATGGATTCTCGAAGTTCACTCGTTGAAATGGAAAAACTGAGAAAAGATGGGTTTCTAGTGTGTTTTATACCACACCGGAAAACTCAAGGGATTTTCACCCTCTTATAAAGGGAAACCTCTTTTAAGGAGTTAAGATTTCTTAATGTAGAGGCTCTCTCTCGCGCGTAGGGGGGGGTGCCGATCAAATTCCGAAACGGAGAAGAAAAACCGTGATTTGTGTGCGCGGGCGACCTGCGTGATTCCTGCGGACACAAATGTTGTCCGAAAAATCGTATCATTCAAAGATACGATTTAATTTTTGTTTCTTCCCGTAACATTCCTTAAACACTTCCAATATAAAATTTCTGAGTGTTCTCCTTTGTTCCCGTTCGCCGGAATTCTCGTTTGTGTGCTCAAACGTTAGTTCGTTAGCCACTGTATCCTGGGAAACAGTCGTTGCAACGCTCCTAGCACCGTGGGAGGCGACGAATACGTTTTAAGGACATCGTGCGTAGCACGAGCTCTGGCTAAACTCTGTCCCATCTATTTTTCTGTTTTTCATTGGTTATTTAATTAATTAATTATTTTTATTAATTAATATTTCTTCGTTTTTCCGAGTCACACCCAACATTCTCTGAATTTGAATATGCATTAGGTGAAACTGAAATGTGCATTAGATAAAATCGGCATGTGCAGTACAAAATGTAATCCAAAGTGACATTATGTGAAGCTGGATTATGCATTGAGTGAAACTTTAATGTGCATTAGGTGAATCTGAAATGTGCAGAATCAAAATTATGATGTTGTGACATTTTTGTGCCTTTTATTCTGCACACTTAAATTTCACGTACTGCACATTTGAGTTTTATGTTTTATTATGCACATTTCAATTTCATCAAATGCAAATTTCAGTCTCTCATGGGAGTCTTTTCTCACCGGAACCTCCCCCTATATATATATATATATATATATATATATATATATATATATATATATATATATATATATATATATATATATATATATATATATATATATATATATATATATATATATATATATAAGATCAATTGAGAATCATGCTTAACGTGAGAACGTGAGAACTCCACTTTTAAGCAAATGTGATGCACTACATAAGATATACGTTGCACATTTTCATGTTGACAAAATGTTTATGAATCCGCCACCACATTTATTTGATGTTGGTATGTTTTGACCAAAGTTTAAATAGTGTAATAGATGAAGCTCGTAGTGCACCAAGTTGTGTTAAAAGTGCATGGTTTTCACGTTCTCATGTTAAGCATGGTTCTTATTAGAGCCTCTCCCTATATATGTATATGTATATGTATATGTATATGTATATGTATATGTATACAGTGGAGGACCTAGGGGGGCAAGTGCCCCCGCTTCCGATCCCGAAGTTTAAGATTAGTACTTAAGATAAAAATTGTGCCCCCGCTACCCGGTCAAAAAAACTAAAGATTTTTCAATAAATATTACCGAAGTAGAAATAATAGACATAAATATTACGTAGTACTATAGTTACTATGCATAGTCATTATAATGATAGATTCAACACAATCATAGTCACTAAAATTACCATTGTATGTAGTTACTAAGTCTTATTGTTGTTCACTATCTTTATTTCAATCATATTGTCATTATTTAAAAAAACTCCATGCTATATAGTACTCCACCAAAGACATAATAATTGTAGTAAGAAATAGTATAAATTATAAACAACCACGAAGTTGTGATGAAGCAAATTCTTATACTTAGACATGTTGATATGGTTACTACACTTTCTTTGGAAAGTGGCATTGATGATTTTCTTACTTAGTGTAAATAATGTTTGCCCAAAGTTAAAGGTCAAAGATATGACAAGGGCTTCTAATATTTAGGATGAACTTAATAGATTGAAGACTTTTATCTTGAATAAAAGTCCATACATGAAAAAATGTGTCAATTCGTGATAAATTAGTTTCAAACCAACAGACTCTTTGAATTTTTTGTCTATAATATGATAAATGTTAGATGTATAGAATTATATTATTAAGTAAAGTTGTATTAAAGGATGAAATCATAAACATGATTTATACTTCATTTTTAACACGATAGTATTATATTCCAGACGAAGTACCAACAAATTTTGTGGCATTATGTGTAACATTCGGCATGATTCTAGTTGAGATATGAAATCTTGATCATTTTATAGTATGAAAAATAATGAGAATTCTAATGTAAAATCAGAAATGACGCAAGATGACTCATTTTTTATCCAAATTATATCTTTCTTTCAAAAAGCCATATATATTATTTAGAATTGTCTTAATAAGCTCAAAATTTGACTTATAATCCATATGTGTTCATTGCTTGAAGCCGGCATTGAATAATCTATTTCCAATTAAAAATAATAATTTGAACGCACTTGAAAAAAAGACTAGTGATACACCCGATTCGATCCGACCCGACCCATTTCCATCTATGCGGGAGTGCCCCCGCTTAAGAAAAGTTCTGGGTCCGCCACTGTATGTATATGTATATGTATATGTATATGTATATGTATATGTATATGTGTGTGTCTATATATATATATATATATATATATATATATATATATATATATATATGAGAGGGTTCAAATACAAAGATGTCTTCCCATGAAAGATGAGAATTAATCTTGTGCATTCATTTTCACATCTAATGGCTTAAAATGAGCAAAAAATGCACCAAATATGATAAAAAATATGGTGGCAATTCGTAAATAAACCGAAGTTTTCTGCCACCTCGGAAAAGTGCAACAGAAATGTGAAATAGTACAATGCGGTGAGGAAAAAGTGCATTTGGTGAGTTTTACGTTGTATAGGGGAGAGTTCAAATAAAAAGAGGTGTTCCCGTGCAAAGTGCGAACGATTGCACTTTTTCCTCACCGCATTTCACTTTTGCATGTTTGTGTTGCAATTTTTCGCAGTGACAATCTATGCATTAGATGAAATCGGAATGTGCAGCACAAAAGGTAATTCACAATAACATTATGTGAAGGTGAATTGTGCATTAGGTGAAACTGAAATGTGCAGAATAAAAGCTACGATGATGTGACATGTTTGTTCCTTTTTATTATGTGTATTTTAATTTCACATAATGCATATTTGAGTTTTACCTTTTATTTTGCACGTTTTAATTTCACCTAATGCACGTTTTAGTTTCACCAAATGCACAATTTAGTTTAGTTTAGTTTAGTTTCAATGGTCCAGATTCATTCTCATTTCTTTCCTAGGAGTCCTTTTCTCACCGGAGTCGCTCCCTACACACACGCGCGCACACGCGCGCACACACATAGAGGAATGTTCAGGTTTGAACATTCCCCGTCCGAACAACGCCGTTCGGGGTGGTTCCCGGTGGAATTTTTGATGTAATTTTTATGGTATGTTCTTCATCAAGTCTAGTTTCTCCATACCAAATTTCAGTTCAAACTTTGATCGCGAAGGCCTTCAAATGATTTTTTGAAGTTGACTGCGCCAAATTATATATAGAAAAACGCAGTCAACTTCAAAAAAATCATTTGAAGTTCTTTCCGATTGAATTTTAAGCTGAAATTTAGTATGGAGAAACTAGACTTGATGAAGAACGTACCATAAAATTTTAATCAAAAAATTCCACCGGGAACCGCCCCGAACGACGTTGTTCGTATGGTGTTCGGACAGGGAATGTTTGGACATGAACATTATAACTACCGAACAATAACATAACTAAGGCTATGTTTGTATGATACTCCAGTTCAAAGTGAGCCGAAATTTTATTGGTCAAGACAATTAATTTACATGTAGGCTTGTTGATAGTGGCAAACACATGGCGGTATATTGGAGTGGTCTGATACAAAAATACTTTTGACAGTTTTTTACACGATTTTTTACCTCAATAATTTAAACAAAATTAAAAATTGGGATGGATCGGGGGCCTAAGATGCGCCCCAGCTACGCTTTGCTTCTTGGGAAGAAGAATTGAACTTGAATGGATCTAAAATTGATCAACTTAATTAAAGCATTACTATTTTTTTTACTCCGGAAGGGTTTGGGGGAGGGGGCCTGGAGTAATCAAGACTGAAACACATTCCATTGAGTTTCAAATCCTTGTGTGCCTAGCGGGTTTCGAACTCAAGACCTCTCACTAGGCACGGTAACCTCACAACTGGGCTGGAATGCTTGATTATTAAAGCATTACTATTTATAGTGTTTCAATTCAGGCTTTTAGTTTATCATTAAGTTATGTCAACTTTACCTTCTCCTTATTCATATTATATATATTGCTTTTACTCCTTCCATCTCATAAAATAGTTCCCACTAGGATTTGGATCGGAGTTTAAGAAAGTGGGAATAAAGTGGAAATGTATTATTGTAGTTGAGTAAGAAAAATGTAAATGAATGGTAGCCACACAAAGCTTTCCCAAAAGGGAAATCAGAACTATTTTTGGGACGTCCCAAAAAAGGAAATCGGGAACTATTTTGCGAGACGGAAGGAGTATTAAAATATTCATTTTATGGCAATTTTACATTTTTCAGCCATTATATGAGTTGCATAGTCAAACGGGTATACTTCATTTAGCTAGAATTTCAGATTCAACAATTATTATCTAGCTCCAATAGGCTTGAGCTTCAATTCTTTTTTCCAAACATAGCATATCTCTAAAAGTACCTCTATGTATGACTACTAGATTTTAAAACTTTATTTCTATTGAATCATACCGGACGGCATGTATATGCATATTGCATATCATCGTGCGTCTTCCGTGGTTATAAAATACACAAATACTAGACATTTACCAAACTAGACCAGATCAAACAAGTTCAGACCAGACCAGACCAGACCAGACTTAATCATTTATTATCATATTTAATACGGTGCACTAAATATAAATTAAATGCGAGACAACAAGATCTTAATCTAGGTCCACAGTCCACACTATCTATCCATACTGGCATACTGAGTTATCAGTATATATGGTAGACACTACTAGTTGTCTGTGTACACAACACTTATGAATGAGTTGCATGTGTATAAGCAACTAGGGGATGTGTACAAGAAATATGTACAAATAATAGCTTTTTAATAATACTTAATAAGCTGATTTAGCCTCACTATTTGTTATATGGGCAATTTTAACCTCCAATTGTCTATCATCATTGTAATTCCGGTTTTTTAGAAGCTGGCGACAACCTTCACATAATCTTAGTAATTTACTAATGGGATTTTTACTATATTATTATCAAAATAATATATACAGTCAATACAAAAATACTAAAATAATTTCAATAACATATGATCCCATTTAGAATTGTGTAATAATAAAAAATAATAGGATTGAGTTACTTTTCTACCTGTATTGGCTGAAGTTACTGCAAAAGATCATTTTAGCTCTTTTTTCATAAAACTTTTTCTTTATTTAATCAATAAAATATACGTAGTATTTTAAATAAAAAAAATTCATAAATCAACAGAATTAGTCAATCTATTCACCTCAGCTATAACCAAATGGGTTTATAATATCCCAACAAAGTTATTGTACTACTTACTACTATTGTTGGAAACTACACTACTGATCTCTAATTATTAAAATTCATACTCTTGTTTATCATTTTTATTAGTTATGTTTTTCAATTTATGTAAGACACTTATATTGCTTAACCTTGTAAACAATAGCGGATCCAGAATTTATCTAAAGTAGGGGCACTGACGTATGAATGAGAGGGTCGAGTTGGGTGTATCATTGATCTATTATTTTTAGTCTGTTAAAATTATTATTTTTAATCGTAAATAGATTATTCAATGTCAGTTTCAACGTATAGACATTTATGGATTATAGGTCTACTTTTGAACTCATTAAGACAATTCTAATCAATAATATTTTTCTTCTAAAAGAAATGCATAGTTTGAAATAGAAATGAATCATCCTAGCACCATTTCTCATTTTACATTAGAATTCTCTTTATTTTTCACACTGTAAAATTGTGAGGATATCAGTTTTGAATTAGGATCATGTCGAATGCTACACATTGTGTCACTAAATTTTTTGGTACTTAACTTGTTTGAAATATAGTACTACTGTGTTAAAAAATTGAAGTATAATTCAAGTTTGTTATTGCATGTGTTATTTAATAGAAATAATGGCCCTAATATTACTATTAGTGTTTGCATTTCCAAAAGTATGACTCTTTTTATTTTTTCCTTAAATGTGACTTTGATTAATTCAAATGAGCATCCTACCTTATTCAAACGTGCGAAGTCTTAATTACAATTAGTTTCTCCCTCATTAACATCCAATCCTTGCCTACCCATTCTCTCAAATCAATCTCACCTTCAATTCTCACGTAGCCATAGTCTACGCAGAAACACAAGTCGCCCAATACATCAACACCCACCGCCGGAATTAGCTATCCATCGTCGGAATCAGCTACCCACCGCTTCAGGACTTCACCACCGGAACCAGCCCCCCTGCTTGCTCTCACGAAGACAAGCCTCACTCATCCCTCACCTTCTCGCACGACATGGAAACGGAATCTAGATTTTGGCATAGGGACGGCTGACGCCGCCCTATGGCTCTCTTCCATGGGAATCCCTATTATTGCCATTTCTTATGTGTTGTATGCGTTTTCTCCTTCATCCCTTTTCTCCATGTTCGACAACAACATGCACTACAACGAACTTTCTTTTGTTGCCCTCATGGAGGGTTTGGGTCATTAAGGGTTGCATAGTATGGGGTGGTTTTTAGTCACTAAAGGGTGCACGAAAGAACTCCAACAATGACCAAATGTTTGATTATTGAAGGAGTTGTATGTTTTTTATTGAGGTAATGTGGCTTCAGAAGCTTCGTCTTGGTGGTTACCGTCGTGAGTGAAGTTGTGAGGTCACTATACTTTCATTTATATTCCAATGAGTTTGATAATTTATTAAAGGATGTGTGTGCAGTGGGTCATGGTGGCTGGTTATGTGCAGGGTAAACTGATAAGGCTAGAGTAGATATGCAGTGATTGTTGGACATTGAAGGAGATAATCACTATAAGGAGTCCGGTTGTGGTCACTATGTGAAGGTCATTGGGGCCAGAGATAGTCACTATACGGAATCCGATGGTAGTCATTGAATGGCATAGTCACTAAAGGAGTCCGGCGGTGGTCACTGAACGACATATTCACTAAAGGAGCAGGCGATGGTCACTGAACGACATAGTCACTGGGCGGGTTATAGCGGAAGTTACAGACCGACATTGTCACTATATGCGCTTGTAGAGTAAATGCACGGGATGAGTCACTGAGCGGAATATTATCTACTGTAATATATAGTGACTAGGTTTCAGTTGCAACCAGAAATAAGCTAATACAGAGTATTATCTATAGTAATCTATAGTGACATGGTTTCAATTACAACTGGAAATAACCTACGAATTAATAAATAGCAGGATGCCATAAATTTTACGAAATATATAACTATCCTAAACTTTTGATGGCAGTTACCAAAATTAAAGGAGCTCATAAAACTGCCTTTTACTTTCTATTTAATTGCATGATGATAGATGCCTTTGATGGATGAATCTATACAAGGTAATTAACCGACTAAATAGCAAACGTGATTACTCTAGTAATCACTTTTTTGGAACTTTAATTTATGAGTCACATTTTTGTCATTTCATATTATATTAGTAATATTCATAATAAAAGGCCGGGCCTGCCAACACTAATCTATCGTGAATTGGAACATTTTTTCAGCATGTACTTTTATTCAAGATAAAAATTTCCATTGTTTTTACTCCAGGGGGTCTGGGGGAGGGGGCTGGGGGGCTAGAATAAACAGGGCTGAAACTCACTCCATTGAGTTTCAAACCCTTGTGTGCCTAGCGAGTTTCGAACTCGAGACCTCCCACTAGGCACGATAACCTCACAACCAGCTGGGCTGAAATGCTCGTTTGATAAAAAATTTCAAACATTAAGTTCATCCCACATATTAGAAGTCTTGTCATATCCTTGACCTCTAGCTTTTGACAAACATTAATCACACTTAGCAAAAAAATCATCAATGCCACTTTTCAAAGAAATTGTAGTGACCATATCAACAACATAGTTAAGTGTAATGAATTTGCTCCATCAAAACTGTTGTCGATTAAATTTCTCACTACAATTGTTATATGCTCTTCGACGGAGTTGTCCCCATATCTAATACACTGGAGTAGTTGTTTTCCAATTCTGTCCAGGTAGGGGGCACAATTTTTATCATCGATACTAATACTAAATTTTGAAGTTGAGAGCGGGGGAACTTGCCCTCGTGCCCCCCCCCCCCCTAGGTTCTCCGCTACTTGTAAATATATTTGTAGCTGATTCGATGGTATTTTTTACCCCAGGAGGATTCGGGGGGAAGGGGTTGTGGGGTTAGGGTAAACTAGGATCAAACTCACTCCATTGAGTATTGAATTTGGGACCTCCCATAAGAGAGTGTTAGTCGGTGACCAGCTAAGCTGGGCCGCTTCCTCTTCAATGATATATTTGCAACATATTGATGAAGTTAGTTTCCATGTACAGTGATGCATGAACATACAATGTCTAATACAGATGAAATAATCAAATTTAATATCACATTCATATGTGTACCTTGTATTGAAAAATAAAATAAAGAAACATTTAGAGTCTGTTTGGTAACACTAAATTGGCTGAATCGATTGATTCTGCTGAAAATTCATGAAATTATGGTTGAAGTAGCTGGATTGGCTGATTCTACTAATTTATTTATTCATAAAAAAATAACTAAAATTATCTTCTATAGTAGCTTCTGCCAATACAGGCAGAAAAGTAACTTCAGCCTTACTTTTTCTTATTATTAACTTAATTCAGTACGTGAAATCAAAAGTTACGTGTTTAGTAAAAAAGTTGGCTAATAAGTCGAAAAATAGGGTCATCAAACGGGCTCTTATTATTATATCTTATACATATTTAGTTTAATTACTAATATTTTAATAGGGTAGGGTTTGGAGCCCTGATTTTCATCGCCGGTGTTTTGAGGGCTTCGGTCATTTTGTTTTGTTCGCTAATTCACCGGGTGGAGGGTGGAAGAGGAGAACGTAGGTGGAGCGCAGAGAATGTCTGGGACCCAACATCTTCCGAGAGAATGTCCGGGGGGGGCGGCATCTTCCGCGAGAAGGTACGGGGCTGCGACAAGGAATCTGGCATATGGCGGCATCGCGGTAGGTGAAAGTTTGTCCGCCGGTTTAGCTTTCTCTGAGGGAGGGAGCGGGGCTGCGACCAGGCAGATGGGTTTCGGCGACTTCGCTGCGGGTGAGGGGCAAAGTGAACTAGGGATCGATTGTGTGGTGCAGAAGAGTGCTGCTAATGCTATTGACCGCCCCCACCGGAACCACAGCCGTGGACGCGTGGAGCACTGCTGACAGCGTGTGGCAGGAAATCGGTCATTAATTATATTTATCATTATTTTGCGTTACTGTTTTTTCTTTTGCTATGTTGTACTTGTTATTTCAAATACCTTGTTTGGGTTGAAGGTGGGAAGGAAGTGAGGTTTGGGGTGACGCAAGGAGTATTTTGGTTGACAGTGCCGATAACGACTTCAAATCTCTCACATGTCCAACAAAGGGTGTTGCTCTTTACAGGATGAATTCTTTTATGTCTGGTCAGAGAATGAGGGGACTTTTCGGTTATCGGAAAGCCAAAAGAAAGATGGATTTTGTAATAGGTTTGTTGATTAATAAAGTTTAAGCTTTTTCCTTCAAAAAAAAGTTTAATTATAATTTGCGTTGCAAGGCTGCTTTTGTTGTACATGATGAATTTTAATGTGGATAATTGTTTTGTTGAAGAATTATGAAATAGAGAATGATTGACGTCTTAATTATTCATTAACTGTTTGTTCATATTTATGATGTATAAGAAACTCGTTATTACAAATAGATACAGAATGTGAGAGAGTGAAGGTTAATTGTTTGATAATAAAAGAGCGGCTTTATATTAAAAACGAGAACACATACAATACAACCTTTAGAAAGATTTTACAGATTCAATCGTGAACCCTAGGAGCAGACATGGAGTCAGTCACCTCATACAAAGTAACCTGACTCGCTAAACCTGAAATGGGCAAATTTAATATTCAAATCAAATCTACTCGGACTAAAACTGAAACAAGTACTACTAAAGAGAAAATAATATTGAAATAAAATCTTTCCACAAAACTCATCCTGGTATGGAGGTGGTTCCAGAGGAGGACGAGCTCTTGCAATATGGGTGAATACCAACTCCACCACTGTCGGAGCGGCCGACCAAGGCTTCACAATCCAGCATCGGTACAACTCCCAGCCGCAACTCCTGCCAACGTTATCTCCTATGACATGGTTGCAATTCCAATCGTTAAGACACTTAAAATCAGTATAAATCTACCGCTACAGCCCCATATTGATAGGGGCGGCAGAAGATCTCAACCTCTACAAAGAGGGGAGACGACCGCTAGGGTTAGAGAGAGAATCTCCGTATAGAGAGGGAAGGTTATTGAAAATTGAAAAAAATAAAGCTATCAAAGATGTAATATTATTTGAAATAATGGCCTCTATATTCCCATTACACTTTCTAATTTCAAAAATATCACTAAAACATACTTACTCCAAAAAATTGTTGGTTTAAGCAACACATATAAATTTTCCCTCTCTAGGGTTTTCGCTCTCCGCTATCGTCCTTAACGAGGAGTGGCCGCCATGGGCGGTTTTTTGGCCGTACAAGAGGGGTGAGGTCGTGTTGAAGTCTCATGGCACTGTTGGTGTTGTCCATGTTGACGAACGAGTGCAGACAAAGCGAAGACCAACGAGCTTTGGGGTGGAGTTTTGATTCGGCTATCTAGCGAGGGTTTTCGATGGAGGATACCGTCAATCAATACAAAAACATGGTTATTGAAAGGATGGCGAGGAGCTGAATTTCGATGATGATGATGAGGTAGGTGAAGGTGTGGCGGACGAGAGGCGGGCAACTTTTCTGGTGGTAGGCACCCTACTTATCGATCGGGAGATAAAATTTCAAATCTTCAAGGATCTTGTGGCTTCTTTGTGGTGCATGGGCAAAGGTGTGTCCATTAAAGAGATAGGCGATAACAGGTATATCTTCACTTTTTATTTTATTGTGGATATGAGACGTGTTTTAGAGAGTGATCCGTGGTTGTTTGAGAGGAACTTGTTGATCCTCAAGGAGATCAAGCCGGAGGATATTCCTCTCAAGATTAGCCTAAATGAGGCTAAATTCTGGGTACAGGCTCATAATGCTACTTATAGTTTTATGAATTTAGGAACTGCTAAAAGGGTTGGTAACTATATTGAGAAGCTTGTTAGCTTTGATGAAAGTCAATTTGATGAAAAAAAGGAGGCTTAGATGTGTATTATGGTTTGTATTGACATTGGAAAACTTCTGAAAAAGGGAACAACTCGTAGGAAAGGGAGATTGAGCACTGGGTTGACTTCAAGTATGAAAAACTCCCAAACTTTTTCTTTATCTATGGGGTTATTGTCCATAGTTTTGTCCATTGACATATAAGGTGGATAATATGCTATTGGAAAAATCTTATGGGGTCAATCTTAGAGCTGGTGGGGGGGAGACTGGTCTTAGAGATGGAATAAGTGGCTTGTCAAAGGCACCTCAAGCACAGGTATGGGGTTGGAGCAAAAGAGTGATAGCCAGAGCGCAGGAGGACAAGGTTGGAGGGAGGCTACGACAGGTACAAGCAATAGATCAACAAAGGAAGGGGAGTCAGTGAGCACGGAGGAGATGTCGGGTGATCAGAAACGCGAGAGGTTCTGGGAGGAACAGGAACAGGAGGATCCAAATGGGGACAAACCAAAAAAACGGGGAGGCGGCGGGTCCCGATCACTAGAGCCGCCGAGATATCTGAAACAGATCTGCTAGTCGGAAGCATGAATGGCGGTAATGCTCTTGAAGACGGAGAAGGATTTATATTTTATTGTTTTTTTTCTAGTTATTTTTCATGATCAGACTGTTTACTTTTCTGTTAGTTATTTCTATTGTTATAAGACTCTTGCATTAGGATTGGGTGATGGGATGCCTACTATGACCGTCTTTGGCTCATTTATGCCCATTACAGACTCAACGAGTTATATTGCTTCTTTATAGGTGATTAACTCTAAGTCTGATTCGAGAGCTGACGGTTGCTTGTGTACCTGTTGTCATTTTACCCCCTCTTTGAATGTTGTGATATCAATTTAAGACTACTTCTTCCAAAAAAAATCCAAAAATATCACCTTATTCCTATTTTTCAAAAAGTGGCCTTTTAATTAATAAAACAGATCTGGATAGCAACGAACCATCTATCTCTATCGCATAAGGAGACCAACCGATCGATCTCATCGCTTCTAGCTTTCAGTGCACTCAGTGATGGACGATGGCCATTGATCTTCTTGCATCTCTTCCAGCGACGGTGAGTGAGGACGAGCCTGACACCGCCGTTGTCGTGTATCTTCTTCTTCCCATTTCTTCTTCTACACAGAATCTCGAGCTAGGGTAAGGGCGACGGCCGGGAAAGGGGGCTGACCGGTAAGGTGAGGGGACTAGGAAGCTCGTTGGTAGGGTGGTTGGGGTTGCGATGATTAGGGATTGTGACAGTTTGTCATGTGGCTGAGGGCGAGATTTGGGGCAAGGGCAGGGGAAGCCAGGGAAGGGACTGGAGGGCTGGGGAGGGGGGTTTGGGGGATGGCGGTGATGGTGGTAAGGGAGGTGGGGCAGATGGTGGCGGCATGAGTTTGTGAGACTGCACCGACAGGTGGCTGGGGATGGAGATATTGGTGTTGCTTTGAGCCTAAATGTCACTCTTAGCCGCACGCGGTATCCGTTTAAAAGTCACCGGAAAAATTGTCTGAAATTTTCCGGCAGTCGCAATGACACGATTCACGGTGGCAGACACATCTGAAAGTTATATAAAAACCGACAGTAACATTCAAAAATGACATAAAAATCTGGTAATGACATATGACAATGAAATGAAAATATCATAGTGACAAAAAAATTTGGTAGCGACATCATGTTTTCCAAATATATATATGAACTTCTTAGTCATTTTTTTGTCCTTTTATAAAAATGTTCACATTTTTGGAAATTGCATTTAATTTAGTAATATTCAAGTAAAAAGCCCATATTTTTGGTAAAATTCCACAAATAGAAGTAAACGTATATAGTGCCAAAATGTGAGTATTATTCTTTAAAGGTTTAAATAAGTTTTAGTCCCTATAAATATAATAAATTTTGCTTTTCATCCCTCCAATTTATGTTAGTTTCAGTTTTAGTCCACCACAAATGGTAACAATTCAACCTCCGTTTGACCTCAAAATAACCCCGATCAATAGATTTTCTCTAATTCTTTGTCATGTTATTAAAAAATTATTTAATTTTATTTTATTCGAAGGCTTTTAATTTATATTTTTTATATGTGAATACTTCGTTTTACATTATTTTAACTCTCATATTAGTCTCAAAAAAAAATTAAAAAGACAAAATTAAATATTTCTAGTAGATTTATGGAACTAACAATAATTTTTTCTAATAAGTATAGTGGTTTCGGAATTAGAGAAGGACTAAAAACAAAATAGTGCATATTATAGGGATGAAAAATAAAAAATATATTTTGAAGGAATCTAAAACAAAGTGTGTCATATTTGCAGGGATTAAAAACGTATTTAAGCCTTCTTCAAATAATAGAAATATGTCAATGTCATTCTCAAAATTTAGGCATATATTGAGATTACTACTTTATCATAGCTTTAAATATGGTAAGATATTGTCATAATTGACAATATTTTCAAATATAGTAATTGCTCTTATTTAGAAAATAAAAATATAGTGTTTATAGCTTACACCTCCAAATTGGTTTTACTCATATTTAGGCAATTTTATTATTATTTTGGATAATAATACTCCTTAATAATGACCAGCAACAACTGCATTTGAAACGTAGAATACAACCTGAAATCTAATTTAAAATAAGAAAAACTACATAATGTGACTAAAATTAAGATTGCTTACAAAAATGTGACTATTGACTAGAGTAGTAATGAAATTATAGTAACATATGTTCATTTTTTAAACTTAAGTTACCATAACACTATATTATTAAAAAAAGTTAAATTAATTAAATAAAAGGTAGTTACATTTTATTAAAAAAACGAGTTATATTATTACGAGTATTTAAAAGTGTAGAGATGAAGATGATATTGATGTCATTCTTTAGAAAATTCATATACGTTGTGATCTAATTTGTGTAATTTTTTCTTACTGTAATAACTACTACTCCAACATCAATTAAACTACGTAGTTATTTTTAATAAAAAGATATTTTACGTATAAAAGGAGTCTAATAAAGGAGAGATTTCCCAAAGTAAGAGTAAATGGAGTTTAAAATTCCAAAATATGACTAGTTGACTACTATGTTTTTATTCCTGAAATAGGACTAACATGATGGTATTTACTGTCATCTTGTAGGTATGACTGCCAAATAGTTGGAATACATTGCATTTAATATATCAGTATTTATTAATAATTAATGACAATATTTTGCATACATGACACTTCTATTTAGGACAATTTCCCATAAATTAAAGGAGGAGAGTAGATAAGTAACATCACGCTTGCCGTAAATTCGATCATTAACTTTGACAAAGCTGGATTCGTCTCTTTTATGAACACCATTGACAGCTAACTCAGTAGTATCAAGTCAATAATCTGGGAGTAATAATAACTTAGAGAGAAATAAAATATCAGATGATAATATTTTTAAGACACTAACGATCAGGTTAGTCAAAGATGAAGAATTTTCAATGAGCATGATTAGCTGAAATTATTGTTACCCTATTCGTATTTATCAACCGAACTTATGATGATGTGTTTAATTGTGTATTTATTCGTTTATTTATAAAGTCGTGTTTACATATGATCTAGGAGTTGTTTGTTCATCTTATTCATATTACTTATTCTTCTTTTTTGAGTTAGATTAGATCAGAAAAATTCACATCATATTAGATTAGATCAGAAAGATTCTGATTAAATTAGCAGAGTTGTCTTACTTGTCTATATATATAGGACTTTAGGACCCTAGGCAAAAACTAAATTACATATTCATATTAGTAAAAATTGTTAGATATAAGATATTAGATATCATTAACGAAGTAATTTGTTAAAAATTATATTAAAATTTAGATTTTTATATTTTTGAACGTAAATGGAAATTTAATATTTCAAATATTCATTTACCTCGTAAAGTTAAATTTAATATAAAACAGTAACTTTTGTTAAAAGTATATACTTATCATGAAAATGAATTTGTGTAAATTCATACCTTATGAGCTAAGAGATGCAAAATATTTTTATTTTGGCCTGCGTTTCCAAAATTGAAAGAAGCACTTCTGAGAAAAGGATTAGGTAGATCAGATTGAAAGAATGACCTATTGTGAATGATCTTTAGTTTTAGTAATACCAAGGGATCAACTAAGAATTAAGATAAAAGAGTTGGCTGATTACAGATTGGTCGTGTCATTCGTGTGAAGATTATCACTTATTTTGGAATTGTGTAAAGGTTATTAATTATTATTATTACTTCAATAATTTTTAATACCGTACGTTTAATTTAATTATGGATAGTAACGAGTAATTATATAGGTATTATTTATGGAGATTTTAATATTACACATAATACTAATAGGCAGAGCCGTCTTGAGAACTTTGAAGGCTCCGGACAAAAAAAATGTCATGCACAAATCAAATTGAAAATGAGATAAATAGAATAAAAAATCATATGAAAAAAGTATATTCAAATTGCAGATATAACGTAAACGTCCAAAGGAAAAATTCATAAAAGAGAATTTCACTAGTTAACTAAACTTCTTCTTTCTTTTTGTACTAATATATAATACAAAAATCATAAACAATTCATTAACAAAAACCAAGAATTTATAAATAAAAATGACAAATCAAAGAATTTAATTTAGTAATACCAATACCATCACATTAATTATTTCATGTCTATATCATACGACGTATAATCTAATCCATACAATACCAATTTGTTTTACCAATATAGCAATATTAACCCAATAGTTTTTAAATTATACCTATTTGTCATACATTCAATATATTAAATATTTAACTTTACACCTTTACTCCATTAGTGAAGTAATCACTAAAACACTTGTAGTACTAAAAAGTTAAAATCTTTATTACCTTATTTAGACATCTACACGTGACACGTCTAGTATTCTAGTAATTTACTCTGGGTCGTATTTTAGAGACTAAGACTAAAGAGAATCGATCAATGAAGAGAAGGGGATTAGGAGAGAAATAAGAGACTGAGAAACCGAGAGACCGAGAGAGATTTAGAGACTCGTCTAGATCGGTGGGCGGCTGCAGACGGCAACTCGATGAGGCGTTCAATCAACGGATGAGGGTAGACTGGGAGCCTGGGAGTCCTGGGGCCGGTGGGTGGTTCGTAGTTGGTAGTAACCGCCTATGGGCATATTAATTCGGGAAGTAGTCGACGGGTCGGGCGTCGTCAGAGGACAAGAAGCAGAACCCTTCATGCAATCAGTAATCTTGTTTCTCAACATCGTCGGTGCCTGCTAGATGCGTGGAAGATAATTTTCCTATTCTAGTTTCCCATTATTAAGTAATTATACATAATACTAATAGTAATAGCTTTGAATTTGGAGGCCACTTTGGCATGTGAGGCCCAAAGCTGTTGCCTGGACTAACTCCCTCCAAAGCCACCCCTGCTAATAGGTTTTTTATGGTGCCCTACATAATGATGGTGCCCTAGGCATTTGTCTGTGTGCCTCCCATCTATGGACGACTTTACATATTAGAAAGATTCAGATCAGAAGCATTTCGATCAGACCATAAATATTTCAATTAGATCAAAAAAAGTTCAAACATAATTTATTACTTATATTATCATCATTATTAGTACTACTACTAATATTATTATTATCAATATTATTGTTGTTATTTATTATTGTTGTTGTTGTTGTTGCACTACAAAAAACATGAGATTGGCAGGAATTTTCAGCAGGGATTCACCAAAATTCATAGAGGATTTGGCACCGTGAAAATAGAGGATTTATCAGGCAGATGCCAAATTCGTGCCAAAACCATTTTGGCATGGGCTATTTGGCATGAAACAATCACTCAATCCATATCAAGTCCGTACCGATCCAATATTTTTTTGTAGTGTGAAATTGTTATTATTGTTGTTGTTATTATTATTATTATTATTATTAATATTATTATTATTACTAATATTATTATTATTATTATTTGTATGTTATTATAAATATAATACCATAAGTTTTTGTTATGATTATTTAAAAGATGTTATTACACCATATTTTATTATTGTCTTGGTATTGTTAATAATATACGTATGCTACTATTATTGTACGAATGCAAATTGTTGTTATTTTTTTATCATTGCAAATTGTTGTTATTGATATCGCTTATAATAAAGATAGTCGTAATTGTACAAACAAGGAAAACGATAATATAATGATATTTTAATTAAAGTTATAATTATAAATTTATAATTATTATAACAATTATAGCAATCAGTCCTATTAGTATAATTATAATTACAATTATAATTATAACTATAAATGAAGTGTGTTAACAATTTGTGGTGCAAATGAAGTGTGTCATAAGTGTAGTTAACTGTGGCATTTAGATATTTAGTCCAAGTGTAAATATAATTTGGGTAAAAAATTAAAACAAAAAGGTTTGAGTTTAATCAAGAAAAAAATGAAAAAACAAGAAAAATGAAAAGAAAAACTTAGAAAAGTAGGGTTCGGTCTGACGATCGCATGGTAGTGCCGTCTCCATGGGTGGCTCCGGCCGGTGGGTCGGGAGCGGCTATCAGATCATTTGCAAAGATGTTGGCAGCGAACAAAGATATCCCACTTAAAGCTCCCTTTCGGAATCGGGGAATGCCGGCGGTTCAATTTTCTGATGATGAGATCTCTTTGCTGGCGGAGCAGCATAGATTTGCGCTAGTGGGATCCTTCACAAGAGGCAGACCTTCGATGACTACAATCAGTCAAGAGTTTGAAAAAATTGGTTTCAAGGGTTCTCTTACGGTGGGTTTACTTGACCAACGACACATTTTGCTTAAGTTTGGGGTAGAAGAAGACTTTCAACGGTGCTAGTTAAGACAAATGTGGGTGATACGTGGTTTTCGAATGAAAGTAACAAGGTGGACTCCGGAGTTTAGGCCGGATATTGAGTCTCCAGTTGTGCCGGTTTGGATCACTCTGGATGGATTACCTCTTCATCTGCATGATAAAAGGGCTCTTTTCTTTATTGCTGGAATGATAGGAAAGCCACTCAAAGTTGATACAGCCACATCAAATTATTCACGGCCTTCTAGAGCAAAAGTTTGTGTCGAACTTGATTTGCTTCGAGAAATCCCCTCAAAAATGCTCATTATGCATGGGGCAAAGGAGATTATTCAATCAGTTACATATGAGGAATTGCCCAAATACTGTGTAAAATGTAATAAAATTGGTCATTCTAAGGATGAATGTGGCATTCCTAAACCTCGTGTTGGGCAGAGTGGTCAGCAACACGCAGGTCAAATGGTTCGGAAAGAGGTGCGTAAGGATGATCAGAAAGCCCCTGAGAAATGGGTCCAAGTATTGCGGAAAAAACATGGAAAGGATAAAATGTTAGCAATGGAGGAACAGCCGGAATCATCAAAAGATGGGGAGCTTAAAGGGCCAGAGAGTTCGGTTTTACAAATCACAGATAAGGGAGGACAGGTTACTGGTGGGGATACAAGTCTCCGTGGTGGAGATGGTGTGAATCTCAATGGTGAGGCTGGGGTAGTCGAGGAAATGCATAAAGAAAAGGGAGTTATCCAAGCTCAGGTTGCAGGGATTGGGGATAATATTTTGACAGAAGCAGTTCAAGATCTATCGGGGAACACTGCCTTGAAGGAGACAGAGATGGTGGTTTTGTCTTCAGATGTCACGAAATTCATATCTTTTGAGGAGGGCGGCGGTAGAGCGGATGAGGACAGATTTTCCATTGATAGAGAGGGGTTTGTTTCTGATGGTAAATAGGAGACTTTGGAGGAGACAACAGTATAAACTTGGAAAACAGTTTGTGAGGAGCTGAAAAAAAGGGTGGAATTGATAGAGAGCAAACAGGTGGAAGCAGCGGATGTCATTTCAAAAAAAGGTCAAAGAAGTTCTGCCTCGAGCAGTTACTACCAGACTAGCTCCTAAGAGGATCAACACAGAAACCTCAGAGGTTTCTTTATGAAGCTCTTAACGTGGAATCTTCGTGGCCTCGCCAATTCGTGCCCGAAGTTACGGCAGTTTGTAAAGCACCATTCTATTGACTTTATTTCTATTATTGAACCACTAGTGGGCGGTCAAAATAAAGGGGATTTGTTTAAACTAATCTTGGGTTTTTCTGAGCTTTTTATGTCCAGGACTAACAAGATCTGGCTGATGTGGAATACATCTTCCTTTGAGGTTATTGCCATTCAGGAAAAGGAACAATTTTTGTTGGTTAAGATGAAATTTCTGCCTATGGATTTTGAGTTTGTTTTTTCTCCGGTTTACGGCTTACATACTAGAACTGAGAGAGGAAGATTGTGGACCGGTTTGACTCGGTATGCTCATCAAGGTCCATCAAATTGGCTTTTGGTGGGGATTTTAACGTTGTCTCTTCTATTTCGGAGTATAAAGGCTCGTCTAATCCACCGTTAAATGAGATTACAAATTTCCAAGATTGCATCGATAATTATGAACTTATGCAGTTACCTACCATTGGGTCGTCTTATACTTGGTCTGGTGTTAGATCGAATTAGGGGAGTAAATGAGCCAAGCCGCTCTCGAGCTGCTCGGGGATCGCTCGGGAAAAGCTTGACTCGAGTTCAGTCATATTAAGCTCGACTCGAGTTCGGCTCGACTCGAGTAGTTAACAAGCTCAATTCAAGCCTATTTATTTTAGGCTCGTGGCTCGCGAGCCGGCTCGCGAGCCTTTGTGTCATATTTTATATATAATAATTATATATGTAATGATTATATATATACTTTTTTGGAATATGTATTCTGATTTAGGACTATTGCATTTTCAATATTTATCACGAAGTATATTATAATAGCATGTATGTAGTATTACTATTATAATCATAATCTATAATAATTATAATATGTACCCGTAATATTTATTGACAATAAAATAAAGAATAAAAGTGTCAATGAAGGTTAAGGAGATATAAACTAAAAATGAGAATGAATAAGTACACATATTATATTTTTAGCTCGAGTTCAAGCATCTTATTCGACTTCAAACCTATAAAAATAATTAGTAATCGAGCTCAAACAGAGCTCGAATTGAGCTCGAGTGGAGCTCGAGCTGAGCTCAGCTCGAGTTCGAGCCCGAATTATTTAACTCGTCCAAGTTCGAGATCGAGCTCGAGCTCGTGAATTCTTATCAAGCTCAAACTCAAGCATACCCATGTTCGGGCTCGGCTCGGCTCGTTTACACCCCTAGATCGAATGGTCGAGTTTGGGAAAAATTAGATAGGTATTTGGCTACGCAGGGATTCCTATCTAGTTTTGGGGTGGTCCAGACGCAGCATCTAAATAAAACTCCGTCTGATGATTGTCCCATTCTTCTTCTTTGTGAATCAAATAATGTAAATGGGCCGAAACAATTTAGGTTTCAGAATATGTGGTTCACAAACCCAAATTTTAAGCCTTTTATTAAGAAGAAATGGGATGAGTACCCTACTATGGGAGGCATGAGTGGGCTGACTGACAAATTAAGAAGGCTCAAGGTGGATATTAAAAAGTGGAATGTGGAGGTTTTTGGAAATATTTTTAAGGAATTTAAGAATCTCGAAGAGGAAGCAATGGTTGCTGAGAAAAACTTTGAATCTAATCCTATTGAGGAAAATAGAGCCTTGTGGTTTAAGAAACAAGCAGAACTCCTTTTGAAAGCTAAGCAGCAAGAAATTTACTGGAAACAAAAGGCGAATGTAAAATGGCTAAAGGATGGTGATTCTAACTCTCATTATTTCCACGAGGTGGTTAAGGATAAGAAAAGAAGGCAAAATATAATGGCAATTAAATTGTCTTCTGGAGATCTTATTTCTCAGATCTGTACCAGGAGGAAGAAACAAATTCTTATCATACGATGCTTCGTAATATCCCTAATATTTTGAATGACGACGATAATCGTAGTATTGAGGGCCTGCCAGGGGAAAACGAGATAAAGGAAGCTGTTTGGAGTCTCAGCTAAGAAGCGGCGCCAGGGTCTGATGGATATGGTGGTCAGTTCTACAGGGAATGCTGGGATATAATAAAAAAGGATGTGGTCCGAGCGGTGCAGGAATTCTATCTAGGAATCCGTATTCCTAAAGGTGTTGGATGTGTTAACATGGTCCTAATTCCCAAGAAAAAGAATCCGGTAAATTTTGGTGATTTCCGACCTATTTGTTTGTCTACTTTCATTAGTAAGATAAACACAAGAATTCTTGCTAGTAGAATTTCCACTTTACTGCCTAAAATTATTTCTAGGAAGCAATCTGGTTTTATGAAAGGTAGGGAGATTAAGAACCAAATTCTGATTGCCCTAGAAATGCTACATAATTTAGACAGAAAAGTGAGGGCCTCAAACTTTGTGGTGAAACTGGATATGACGAAGGCTTTTGATAGGGTCTCCTGGGATTTTCTACAGGCTATCTTGTGCACTTTTGGCTTCAATTAGCATGTGGTTAATTTGATTATGGGCAACCTGAGAGCTACTTATATTTCCGTTCTTATTAAGGGAATACCTTATGGCTTTTTCAAGCCATTTAGAGGTGTGAAACAAGGGGACCCCTTATCCCCTATACTTTTCATTATAATGTCTAAAGCTTTTTCCCGATGCCTCAATCAGATGATAGCTAATGGTTACATCGAAGGTTATAATAATGGGAGGGGTTTACAGGTCACTCATCTTGCTTTTGCGGACGACCTGATTATCTTTCTTAATGGTTCATCAAGATCTATTAGACACTTCTTTAAGTTCCTACAGGATTATCAACAGGCTTTTGGACAGATGGTTAACAAAGAAAAAAGTTGTTTTGTTGCAGGGAAATATACAACTATGGCCAGAACTCTACAGATGGAAAATATTTTGGGTATGAAGCTTTCTAAGCTGCCATTTAAATACCTGGGGGTTCAATTACATCAAGGGATAACGAGGGTGAATCATTGCAAGGAATTGTTGGACTCTTTTGATAAAAGGCTTTCCTCTTGGAATAAAAAGTTTATGTCGCAGGCTGGAAGGTTGGTCTTAATTAAGCATGTGCTTAATTCCTTGCCTTTGCATATCCTAGCAGTGTCTAACATACCTAGTTCAGTGTCCAGACTTATTAGAAGAAAGGTGGCAGGTTTCTTTTGGGGATGTACTAACAACTCTCCCAAGCATCACTGGATTAGGTACCATGATCTATGTAAACCCAAAGAAGATGGAGGGGTTGGTCTCAGGTCAATTAAAGATATGCAGAAAGTCTCAGCCTTAAAACTTTGGTGGGAATTTCAGATGGGGGATTCCCTTTGGGCAGACCTCATGACGAGTATCTATGGTAAAAGGGGTTTGGGGGAGAGTAAGCCTAGTGATTCTCATATTTGGAGAAGAATTTGTCTCATTCATAATAAGGCTGAGACTATGGTTACTAGGGATTCACAAACAATAACATGGAAGCACACACATAATGGGAAATTTACAAGTAAAATGGCTTATCAGGCTTTAAGGCCTCAGGGTGGAAAGGCTTTGTCTAATCTTCATATATGGCATATGTGGCAGGTGCCAAAGATCAGACTTTTCCTGTGGAGACTTTGGCATGAAGGGCTTCCTTTCCCGGAGAGATTACAATCTTTTGCTGTAGTCTACCCCACCATGTGCCCATTCTGCAAGAAAAATGGAATCTCTCAGGACCACATCCTCTTACTTTGTCCATTGTCTGAATCGATTTGGGGGTTTTTCTCTAATGCGATGCTTCCTGGGAGTGGTAAAGCTCGTACAATCAAATTGGAGCTTATGAAGTGGTGGATTAGTATAAAAGGAAAATCTATGGACAAGGTTTATGCGTTGGTTATACCTGGAGTAATTGCTTGGCACTTGTGGAAGGAGTATTGGGATGCAATTTTCAACGATGCAACTCCGTTGAAAGAAGTTTTAATCAAGAAAATTATAAAATTTATGTTAGGATGGAGTTGGGCGAATGAAAATTTGAGAGGAAATGAAAAGCTTAAGTAGGTTGGATTGTTACCGTTCTCGTTCTCTCTGAGGAAGCCAAAGGTATTTCGGTGGGAGAAGCCGAACCTTCAAAATATCAAGCTCAACTGGTGTATCTTCAGGCAATATGGAAAATCTGCAGCCGGAATTCTATTGCGCGACCATGCAGGGGCGATTGTTGCAGCTGAAGGCTTTCCTTTGAGCGGTTCGTCTTTTGGAGAAGACGAAGTGTTCTTCCAAGCGGTGAGGTGGGTTGATTCGCTAGGCTTTCCTAATGTAGAGGTGGATTCCTCTTATGCGCATTTGTTGGGTTCGGGAGTTTTAATTTAAATGGGAGCTTGAATCGAGTGGGCTGGTCTTTTCATTTAATTACGGCCCAAGTAAATCAATCGGCTAAGATTGTTGCTAAATTGGGCCTGGTTCAGCCCTTTTCATGGCGCATGGGTCAACACTTACCTAATGAGCTTGCTGGGTCTATTAAATTATATTCTCTTGATTTTCCTTATGTTGTTTGCTGAGCTTTTGTTTAGTGGCTTTTTGGCTTTTCTCGGAGGAGTTTTGGTTTGGTCCCCTTCTCCGGATGTACATCCTATCTGATCTTTAATAATATTCTGGAAGCTGAAACCCGGCACCTGCCCCACTGATTTTGGTGGTTTACCTTCCGGGCTAAAAAAAATGAAAAGAAAAACTTAAAGAAGAGGGTGAAAACAATAAGTCATTAAAAATCGGAAAGAAAGACACGATTTAAAAAAGGAAAAATTGAAAATAATAATCCCAACTATTGTCGGTCCACTAATAATAATCCCAATTATTGATTATTATTGTATAATCTCAACTATATGGACCGTCCGCCAATAATGGTCCATGACCGCATATTACCTGCTCTAAAAAGTGAATTTTTAATAGAAATTAAGCGTGAAATTAATATTCAGGATTATTTATAGGGATTACCTACTATATCTCTTTAGAAACTATAGGAATTTATTTATAGTCGGTCACCTCGAACCATTATTGGCGGAAGAGCCTTAAAGTTGGGATAATTCTGAAATAATCGATAGTTGGGATCATTATGAGCGGACCACCAATAGTTAGGATTATTACGATCAATTTTTCCTTTAAAAAACATAAACAAACTGTAGAAAGAAGGTTGAGATTAGAATACTGTGCTTAAGTATTAAAGTGCATTCTCCCGAATTTAACAACTGGCATTAGTTGATGGATATTCTGAACTTGTTTGATGAATAAGAACTTATGCAATAATTTTTAATGAGTAATTTATAGTTACATAAACCTATCCACTTTTTATCCGTAATCCGTTTTGTTGGGTGTGGTTCCAAAACAAAGAAAATAATTAAGAAAAATAATTAAATAAAATGACTAAAGAAAAACAGAAAGTAGATGAAACAGAAATTAGCCAAAGCTCGTGCTATGCACGATGTCCTTAAAACGTATTCGTTGCCTCCCGGGGTGCTAGGAGCGTTGCAACAATTGTTTCCCAGGATACAATGATTATGAAAAATTGTTTGAGCACTCAAACGAATTGTTCCGGCGAATGAGAACAAGTATGAACACGGGGGAATGTTTTCAGAAGCTAGAGGTGTTTTTCCGAGGTGCAGAAACGTGCATGGAGTGTATGAATTGTGTCTGTTGTAAACCACCTGCTAGCCAATTTATAGGGGGGATTTGGGTGTGTTAATGGCCAGTTTAATGGTGTGAACGTTGGACATCAATGTCCAGCACGTTGGCATTGATTCAACCAGAAATGTCCATTTAATTGCATGAACGTTGGGCATTTATGGTGTTGTAACGCCATCGGGTGGCTGATGTGGTCGCTCAACATGGGAGCAACAGTCTGCTCCAACGGGCTGGACCTGTAACAAAATAGGAACGTTACAGGAAGAAGCAAAAATTAAATCTTATCTTTAGAAAATAGATTTCCAAACAACATTAGTGTCCGCAGGTCACCCGCGCACGCAAGTCGCGATTTTTTTATTCTCCGTTTTCGTGATTTGATCGGCACCCCCTTACACGTGAAGAGAGCTTTCCACCTAAGAATCTTAGGGCTTGTTTACTAACATAGATATTTTCCAGTTTTTCAGAAAACTGGAAAACTGAGAAACAGAAAACATGAAACGTGTTTACCTTAATGATTTGAAGAAGTGACTTTAACTAGTTTTCCAAATTTGGAAAACGCAGATGCTACAGGGTCCGGTCCCGCTCCGATATCGATTCCATTCTAGTACCTCCATCCTCATAACTTACCCCTACCCTACCCACCCAACTCCCACCCCGCATACCCATTTTCCCTACAATGACCCTACCCCCACCCCTACCACATGCCCCTACCTTGGTCCCACCCCGATCCACCCTACTGCCACCCCTTACCACCTCAACCCCACCCTAATCCACCCTACCCTACCCCCACCTCGTATATTACCCCCTCACTCCTACCTTACCCCTTCCCACATGCCCCTACCTTGGCCCCACCCTACCGCCATCCTACCCCCACCCTCGTACCGCCATCCTACCCCACCCTACTGCCATCCTACCCCCACCACCATCATACCCCCACCCTACCTGTAACACCCCGACCCTCCAGGACCCAAGGTAGTTACTCTTACACACCTTCCCTCTTACACGCACTTTGTCCTCACTCGCGCGCGTCCTGAGAAACTTCCCAAGGGATCACCCAACCCAAGACTACTCCCGTGCAAGCACGCTTAACTTTCGAGTTCTTAGCTAATGAGCTCCCTTAAAAGGAGATGCACCTTGTTGGTATGAGTAGTACTATTAATCCATTTAAATTAAATCTCAAGTGTTACAATCACCCCCACTTAGGAACGCAATGTCCTCGTTGCGCCCATAAACCAATCTCAATCAAATCCCAGAATCTTGCCCCGCTAAGTGCCCACCCGATATCCAACGGATCAGCACACTGTCGCAGGGTTGCTCTGATACCACCTATAACACCCCAGCCCTCCAGGACCCAAGGTAGTTACTCTTACACACATTCCAGAATGATATATATTGTCCTCACAAACCGCCACTAGCTTTTTCCACGCACTTTGTCCTCACTCGTGCGCGCCCTGAGAAACTTCCCAAAGGGTCACCCATCCCAAGACTACGTCCGTGCAAGCACACTTAACTTTGGAGTTCTTAGCTAATGAACTCCATTAAAAGGAGATGCACCTTGTTGCTATGAGTAGTACTATTAATCCATTTAAATTAAATCTTAAATGTTACACTACCCCTTCCCCTACCTCGGCCCACCCTGATCCTGTCCCCACCCTACCGCCATCCTATCCCAACTCCCTACCCTACCCCTACCTTACCCCAACCCCACCCTACTCACTACCCCCACACTTACCCCTAACCACCACGCTAACCCACCCACTACCCCACCCAATCTCGTACCCCTAGACCTTACCACCCCACCCCGAACAATACCCCTTACCCCACCCCACCCCCACCCACCCATACCTTCCTTCCCTACCCTGACCCCTACGAGTAGGTATGGGTGGGTGTGAAGGGTTTTAGGGGAGTATGGGTAGAGTGTAAGATCGTGGTAAGGGTAGGGGTAGGGGTCAATGGTGTGGAATATATTGGGTGTAGGGTGTAAGGTGGGGGTACGAGGTATAGGGGCAGGGTAGGGGTTAGGAGTATGGGTACACGTACGAGGTGATCATGAATGTGTGTGTGTTTATAGGGTTATTTTGGACATTTTAATGTTAAACGATGTTTTAAACCTTTTGAAGTAAACATGATCTTATAAGTTATAACATTGCTTATTTTATGTGTCGCTTATTAACGCGAGTTTTAATAAGCACCATTTAGTAACCCGTGAAGTAAATGTGTCAGTCTTCTGGATGATCACATAACTGGGTTAAAAAATTGATGAACATGTTTTCAGATTTGAAATGGAAAACTAGAAAATAGAAACAGAAAATTGGAGAACGAAAAACAGAAGGAGAAAACGAGAAAATATCTCTGTTAGTAAACAGGCCCTTAACTTCTTCAAATAAGGTTCCCTTTATAAGGAGGTGAAAATTCCTTTGAGTTTTCCGGTGTGGGATACAAAACACTAGAAACACATCATTTTCATAATTTTCTCCATTTCGACGAGTAAACTTTGATAATCAATTTCTCATTCACCCGTTATCCGTTTTGAGTGTACCACATATGGAATTGCAGCCCTTAGCAAGGACAATCCGAAACCACTTTGACACGACCCAAATCGGAAGTGGACCCCAGTCAAAATATTGCTCCAAAATGACCATTTAATGCAATTTATTAACACATTTTCCAACACGTTTAACTTAAAATTATTTGGAAACATGCTTTCACGTTATGTTCTAGAGCCAGGGGCACGGAGTCAGGGGTCAAGGATCCGTCGACTCCTCTAAAAATTCAAGAATTTAGAGTACTGAAATACTTGCAATGTGATATATTATGGCTCATGTAATCAGGGGCAGAGTCAGGGCACTGAGACGGACTGAGCCGGTACAAAGAATATTTTTGAGAAAAAATTTACAGAAATTTTTTACATTAAAAATATAGATATTTTTAAAATTTGGGCTAGACAAGGGCTGACTCTCCCCTAACTAAGCCCCTGCATGTGACTCATGATGAGTAAAATGATATAACTCCTGAAAAATTAACACTATCTAAACTTTAAATCATTAAATAAGTAAGATTTGATGTGTACGTAGTATTGTTCTCAAATTTTAAAAATAGTCTCTATTTTTATTAAGTATTTCTCCAAAATGTCAAGTACATCTAAATATAGCGATTATGATTGATATTGTTGATAAAAAGATACTCTCTCCCTCTCATTGAAATTTGTTAACTTTCCCTTTTCATTTATCTTAAAGCCTTTGTCACTTTATATTTAAAGTAAATGATTTGTGTTTTAGTTTATTTCTCTATTTGATAACTCTTAATCACATAATTTTATTTTTCTTATTTACACCAAATATAAATTTGATAAAGTCCAAGATGAAAATAATGTAAAAGATTGTAGAAAGAAATAATAATTGTGTTGATTAAAATTTATTTATCTACTTTTCTCATGTACTGGTAAAAAACTGAAAGAAAACAAATTGGTCTTAATTACTATCTTAGTGTTCCATTTACATAATGACACCGACACAAAAAAAGAAAGTTAAAGTTGGGATGTGGTGGTACCAAAGAGAAAAATTAGAGAAAGAAAAAGAAATGAATCAAGAAAAAGGAGATCAGTAAACGCAGCAATCCCGAAATTAAATATTTAAATACTCCGTAATCAATACAACTAGTCACGCTAATCTCTAGTCCACTCATGAATATATATGTGTATATTATTACGTATAAAATATAAGCTGTGTGTTGTTTCTTTCCGGAAGTCTTCCCTCATCTTGACCCCAACTTTTCTCCCATCCCAACTGCTAAAGATTCCGACTTTACGATGAAAATATAGCTTTTGAATCTTCTTCTTCCACTTTCCTTATGTTTTGGGGCTATATAAGTATATAACTGTGCGTGATTGGGATGTAAGTAATCGAAGGGGAGCTGTTAGCCTGTTCATATAGGTTAGGTGTGGGCAGTGTTTGGTCTCTTGTTAGATACACTGTTGTGCTTGGTAGATTGTGCTGTTTAGGGCTCTTTTATGGGCCCAGGTTTCCACTGAGGTGGGTTTTCATGGTGGAATTAAGACTATTTCCCGCGCTGCTTTTCTCTTTTCTGAACCCATTTCTTGCTGTCTCGCATTTGGGGGTCTAGGGTTCCTTTATTAAAGATAAGATTTGGCTTTTTTTAGGTTTCCTCCTTTTCCTATTTTGTGATTTGGGTCGATTTCTTTCTTTTGGTTATGTGTTGGAAGAGCGAATCTTTGTATCTTTCTTGATTCAATTTGGTGCTCAGTTTCAGAGCTTAGTTCTTGAAGAGTTGATCTTATTTTCCAATTGATGTTTCCATGGTGGGTTTTTTGGAAGAAAAACTATGAATATCTATATATATTTATCTGTGTTTCATTGATCTTGAAGAGTGTTAATCTTTTGCAGGTTTGCAGGTAGAAATTATATTTGTGAATTGGGAATGAATGATGAATTAAAGTGGGACTGCATTTGGTGAATTAGAAATGGCTAATCGTCTGAGAACAGATAGAGTTATTCAACCTCCTCTGGTAAAGCTTTATTATTCTTAGAATTGCTATTATCTTATTACTATTATTCTTTCACGATCATGGCAGTGCTGCACTTTTTCGTTTGAATGCATATGAAGTTAAATTACTTCTTGGCTTAAATTTAGCATTTAGTTATTTGGGAAAGAAACATGGTTTTTACATTGGACATATTGGTGTCGTTATAATGGGTTCTACAACATTATATCTATGAAAATTTATTGATTATCAACCATTGGATTCAAAAACTTATTGCTTAGATCATTTTGACTAGCATTTAATGTTGTCATTCAATCTTTATGCAGTATCAACGGAGTAATTCTATACTTGAGAATTAAGAATTAAATTGGGTTTCCTTATTCTCATACTAAAACCAAAGATTAAAAAGACCATTATTCTTTTTCTTTCCCTGCCATTTTCTGTGCTAAAAAAAATAGCCTTAGTGGAAAGATGCTTTCCTTTGAGTTTCAGAACTCATATAGTGCAGGTCGGCCCTTTGCGTTTAAATTCAGAAATTGCTAATTAATGTCATGTGGGTTGAATGTAATTTGGGGGTCTAGGGTTCCTTTTCTGAACCCATTTCTTTTCTCAAATCTCATTACTCTGTAAAAGAACTTCAATAAAGTTGTTCCTGCTTAGTTATTGTTTCAAACTTCCCAGTGAACATTTTCCACCTTTTTCCATATTATATTATGGTGCAATTTTCCACATTCATGTATACTCAAAAACCATTTAGAAAGGGCATAGGCTTACTCCCCAAAAGCAAGATGGTTTTGAGCCATGATTTACTCAAACTAAGGTTTGGAAAGTTGTAATGTAATGTAATCAAAATCATGTGTGATGTAAATGAATAGTAATACTAAAAATATACAAGTACTTAATTTTTATAATTTTATGTGGTTTATTAAACGATGCCTAAAAATAAGTCGTAGCAATGCACATTTTAGGTCTTGTCTTTCCCTTATCAGGTATATCTTGTTTTCTCTTCTCAGGTTGATTCAACAACTTGTCTTTGTAGAGTGGATGCTGGGTTAAAAACGGTTGCTAGTGCTAAACGGTATGTGCCCGGGTCAAAACTCTGTCTTCAGCCAGACATCAAACCATCTATCCAGACCACCCGACCCAAACACACGCGTGACAAAAGTCGAACCCAATCCCCCCTTCTCCCTGGCCTCCCCGACGATCTTGCTATTGCTTGCCTCATCCGTGTCTCTAGGGTTGACCATTCGAAGCTCCGTCTTGTTTGCAAAAGATGGTACCGTCTCTTATCCGGAAATTTCTACTACTCCCTCAGGAAGAAACTTGAAATCGCTGAAGAATGGGTTTACGTCATCAAGAAGGACCGTGAGGGTAAGGTGTCATGGCACGCGTTTGATCCAGCAAACCAGTTGTGGGTCCCACTCCCACCTGTTCCCAAAGAATACTCCGAAGCAATAGGGTTCGGGTGTGCTGTCCTCAGCGGTTGTCACCTCTATTTGTTTGGCGGGAAGGATCCGGTCAAGGGTTCAATGAGACGAGTTGTATTTTATAGTGCTCGGAGCAATAAATGGCACCGGGCACCAGACATGCTCCGCCGCCGCCATTTTTTTGGGTTTAGTGTGATGAACAACTGTTTATATGTAGCCGGTGGAGAGAATGAGGGGGTCCATGGGTCATTGAAGTCTGCAGAGGTCTACGACCCGAACAAGAACAGGTGGTCTTTCATTGCTGATGTAAGCACCCCCATGGTGCCCTTCATCGGGGTGGTTTACAATGGGAGGTGGTTCTTGAAAGGGTTGGGGGTCCACCGGGAGGTCGTGAGCGAGGTCTATGAGCCAGAGACAGACACGTGGGAGCCGGTTCAGGATGGGATGATGTCAGGGTGGAGGAACCCTAGCGCCGCCCTTGATGGGCGGCTCTATGCAGTGGACTGTAGGGACGGATGCAAGCTGCGTGTTTACGACGACGCGGCTGGCTCTTGGAGCAACAAGCGCATTGACGGGAGGATGCACTTAGGGACCTCAAAGGCTTTTGAGGCAGCAGCGCTCCTCCCGCTCAACGGGAAGCTGTGCGTCGTGAGGAACAACATGAGTGTATCCCTCGTTGATGTGGCAAGATGCGGTGGTGACGTGGTGGGGACGGAGCACCTGTGGGAGAATATCGGGGGGAAGGAGGGACAGCTGAAGAGTTTGGTCAGTAATTTCTTCAATAGTATTGCGGGGAGAAGCCGCCTCAAAAGTCACATTGTTCACTGCCAAGTTCTTCAGACTTGATTAACTTTAGAAGTTTTGAGAAATTAAAATTGTTGTGTGATGTTAATGTAAGGAGTATGCCTGCCTGCCTTCTTGTTGTAGCATATAAAAGTTGAAGTTAGCATGTACGGAGTACTATTTATTAGTAAGGTAGAGACTTTAACAAAAAAAAATGCTTCCTTTTGCCTTCTAGAGTTCTAGGACTTTCCTGCCATTTCACCCAATACATAGAAGAGTTTTGCTTCACGTACACGTTCGGTTACACGTTTGGCTTACACGTTCAAGTGCAATTGTATGTGCATACAAAATTACACTTGAGTTTTAGTAAAAGGGAAATTTCGTGACTCTAAAACTCAAGTGTAATTGTTAGCAGACAATTACACTTGGGCACACTGGGCATGTACACAAAGCAAAATTCTACATAGAAAGACAGCTCTTGTATCTTTTGAAACCCAAAGTTCTATTTGAAACAATATATCTTTCATAGGTCCCGCTGAATTGCATCATTTGATTGCCGGTTTTGGCTATGCGTCTTAATTGAAATTGATCTTTGTACCTTTAACAAAGATAATTCATGTATATCACTTTCGAACATTCTGAGAAACAATTACTTTCTTTACATTGACTCGTTGTGTAATTTGTTCACGTACACTTCTATGAGTCCTGTGACTTTGGATTATATTAGCATACATGTTTTGTTTGTTGGACATATATCAATATCAATATATGAATTGTCTATGTGAAGATGTATAAAGAGTGTACACATAGTTGACTTAAATTAGTACATCATCATTACTCCAGTGCCGCAAAGGTTCTCACCAACACTGAAGTAATGAGGAATATCTACACAGCCTTACCTTGTACTAAAGCACACAAAGAATGCTTTCGGATGATCCATAATGAAAATAGTGTTGAAAGTTACGCGGACTGACTGTTGCTTTATAACAATGAAGCGCATCCAGTGTAGTGAGTCATTTTGCTTTATTTTATCACATTAACAAGTCAAAAATAGTGAGTTTTTGCCTCCATTGTAAATAATGAAAATGCTTAAATTAGTACGTGTTTGGCCAAAAACATATTTCCAAGTTTGTTGACATTGCCTGCATTTTCTGTTTTCTATGTATGTTTGTTATCTTTGTATTAGTGCATAACCACTCGAGCTGTTTGGCTGACATGCATGTGCAACGGTAATCTTTTTGTGTTATAAGCGCCTTGTTTGGGCTTCTCGTGTGGTTTACATAGTGACATATACAAGAACTAAGCAGTTCGCAATGCCATGCGCTTACCCAAAATTAGATGAAACTTCAATCCAGTTTGAGTTGCGATGTTTTCACTTGAACTATTTTCAGAGCTCGTTTAGTAGCACGAAAATCGGCTGTTTTAACGGATTCTTCTGAAATTTATGAAGTTCTGGCTGAAGTGACTACATTGGCTGATTATGTTGATTTAAGAAAGAATTCTTTATAAAATATATTTTATTAATAAAATAAAGAAAAAATTATATGTAAAAATAGCTAAAATGGTGATCTACAGTAACTTCAGCCAATACAGTCAGAAAATAACTTCAACCTTACTTTTTCTGCTTATTACACAATTCAGCGCGCGAAAGCAAACTTACGTGTTTGGTGCAAAAGTTGGCTGATAAGTCTGATAAACCGAAAAACAGTGTTGCCAAACGGCCTCTCAGTCCTGTACTAGATCAGATCTAAATAGACTAGACCAAATCGAACCAGACTTCGACAATTATAAAATATACAGAGATCAAACATTTACCCAACTAATTTAACTACACCAGTTCAGATCAGACCAGAAAATTTCAGTCCAATTAAAAATAGGGGGAATTTGACTTTGCATCCCACTTTTTGGGTGATATTGGACTTTGCACCCCATTTTAAAAAAACTTTGATTTTGCACCTCATTTCACTTAAAATTCCTTTGACTTTGCACCCCATTTAGAAATTTTTCTTCACAAAATGGTATGCGTTGGGGTGCAAAGTCAAAGTTTTTTGAAAATGGGGTGTAAAGTCCAATATCACCCAAAAAAGTGGGGTGCAAAATCAAATCCCCTTAAAAATATCCTTAAACTTTCCGTGGAAATTATAATTTGAAGGCATAAGGCTAACAAGCTTTTATCAGTTTATGGACCTATATATTGACCCGACATATCAAGTGTGTAAGATTGGATGCGTGAAGTATCAAGTATGAATGAGTAAATTTGATCTCTTAGAGATTGAATTATGTTCAATATAACCTGGTATCAAAGTCTCATGCAGTTTGTTTGGTTGGGATCAATGGTTTGGTAGTCCATTGACTCGAAATTTGGGTGCACTTAATCTCCCCTAATGGATAGGTGCTCTCTAACACTCTACTTGTATACAGTTTGAGTAAATTTTACCTTTTGATGATCCTTTTGGGGTGAGTTAAACCCGAATTAACATGATAACTTCTCTTCATTTCCAATTCTTGTGACCATATATAGAGAGAAATTCTGGTCCGGAATTCCGGAATAGAACCGTCGTCCGGACGCCGCCGTTTGGGGCAGTTTCCGGTGGAAGTTTTTGATGAAATTTTATGACATGTTCTTCATCAAGTCTAGTTTATCCACAAAAAAATCAGCTAACAATTCATTCAGGAAGGTAGTCAAATAATTTTTGGAAGATAACTGTGTTTTATATGTATATTTTGGCGTAGTTATCTTCCAAAAATTATTTGAGTACCTTCCCGATGGATGAGCGGTCCGGAGGAAAATATTTATGATAGAGAAAACTCTCAAATAGGCCCTCCTACTTTGGTCAATTTCTCAATTAAGCCCTCGCACTTTATAATCACCCATTGGAGCCCCCGAACTAACCAAACCCACCCAGTAAGGCTTTTTAGCCGGTGGAGTGCCGGTTAGCCCGTTTCACGCTGACCTGGAATCCCTCATGTCCCTCACTCATCGGACACTTAAGTTGACGTGGCTACTCCCTTTTAAAACTAATCACTCCTCAAACCTAATTTCTCCTCCCCTGCGAGAGGCTTATTCTAGCTCTACGATCCTTCGCAACTATGTCGTCTTCATCATCATCAACGGTTGTCAAAGAACGAAGCCGTACAATGGACTATGAGCCTGATGTTTACTGTTGGTGCGGATTGAAAGCTCCTCTATGTGTTGGACGAGAGAGTGGGAGAAGTTTTTATGGCTGTCAAAAATGGAAGGTTAGTATATCATTCGGCTATGTGGTTTATGATTACAGTGGCTTGCCTTGTTAATTGATTGCATACGTTAAATGTGTGTAGGTTGGTAGCTGCGGTTTTTTCATGTGGAAGGAAGATGTAAGGAGAAAAGAATTTGTCAGCACCGAAGAGAAGAAATAACTTGTTATGGGTAAAGAAAAGAGTGAAATCGATGATGAATTCAAAAAATTGGTTGAAGTACTTGTCCTACAGATGTCACATTTACAGAGTGATGTTGCTTGTGTCAAAAGTATTGTTGACAATGAGGCGAAGATTAACAAAAAGAGTAGGAAGTTGTATGAGTTAGCTATGATTGTACTTCTTGGTTTAATGGGGAGTGTGTATTTGAGGATGTAAGCTTGGTGTGCAATGTCAGAATACTTATGTGTTGGTCATGTGTAATGTATTTCAGTTTATTAGTTATGTAATTGCGTTGCAATGGCAGAAAACTTATGTGTTGGACATGTGTACTGTATTTCAGTTTGGTAGTTATGTAATTGTTATGTAATGGCACAATGTTGGTTGAATAGAAGTAATGTTATGGCACAATGTTGTTGTTTTTCAGTTTTTCATTTGCTTTGGATGATTTGTCAGAACTGTACAATGTTTATAATACCAAAGTTGTTGTTATGTAATTTGTGGGCATATTAAGGACATCCATCCTGTCACTTGATGTAATAAGACATCACCTGAGATGGTAGTACATAACACCACTCTAATATAACATTCATCATAAGTCACATATTCCTACAGAAGTTAAATATTCATACACCATTCAACATACTCAAACTACAGCATTCTGCAACATAAAACATACATAACAGAAGTCAAATATTCATACACCATACAACATACTCAAAATACAGCATTCTGCAACATAAAACATACTACCTCTGTTCCTTAAAACTTTGCCAAAGTTGACCGACACGGAGAATAATAAAGTAAAAACTGTGTGGTTGAGGTTTGTGCAGAGGAGAGAGAAATAACAGAAACCATAAAACAATTGATTAAAAGGGAAAGTGGCAAAGTTTTATGGGACGTCCCAAAAAGGAAAGATGGCAAAGTTTTGAGGGACGGAGGGAGTACATAACAGAAGTCAAATATTCATACACAATTCAACATACTCAAAATACACCATTCTGTAAAATAAAACATACATAACAGAGGTCAAACATTCCTACACCTTAAACACCACACAAACATTACATAATACCAAATGTTTTTCCAAAATACTGACTCTTTGCACATAGATTCCATCTTCTAAAACACCACATCAACAAAATAAACAACCAACGGCCTATTTCTCCATACTGCCTCTTCCTCCCCTCTCAGGTCTACCTCTTTGATCTGCTCCACTTTGAACACTCCCTCTTCCTCCACTCTGAGGTCTACCCCTTTGACCTCTTCCACTTTCAACACCTCTTGTCTGGCCTTGGCTTTCTTCTGCCCCACTTTGATATGGGATGGGTATATTCCTCTGTGAACAAGATTTCTTATTGTGCCCGTCCACTTTACAAATAGAGCATTTCATGATTCTTCCTTTTCTTGGTAGTTGAGAGCTTGATGGTGCACGAGGTTCAGTTTCTTCTCTCACTTTTTTCTTCTTAGGGCGCCCACTCATTTTCTTGGGTATGGGAGGATGAATGTCTTCATGTTGGGTTCTTGGCCAGAGTAATTCTCCATTTATTGGCTGTAGAGTGTATGAGTAAGTTTTTTCATACAGTTCCTTGGAGTACCAAGGGTCCACATAGCTTTCAGGGTCCTCACCTTTATCAAGAATAGCATAAATTGCATGTTCATAGGGAATTCCACATAGATCTCATCTTCTACAAGCACAACTTTTTGTGTTTAGGCTCACCTTGTATTGATATCTGCCTTTTTTCATCTCATATCCATCATCCCCATTGAAATCAACATGCCACCCTTGACTTGCTAATATATTTTTGTTCAATTTCTTCATTATGAGGGGACCAAAGGCACCTGCACAATATATTGCATTAATTCTACCTATGCAGTTCATAATGACTAAAAGGTTAAAAGTTAAATAAGGATGTAAATGGCACACTTAAGTTTCACTCTGAATGGCTCATTCTTAACAAAGACTGTATCTCTCTTATTATGCACAACATACCTAACCATAGCACTTTTAAATTGCTTTCCATCTTCAAACAACATCCCCACCTTAAAATGGGGAGGATCGGATTCTGGGTTATAGGAACCATTCCCAGAACCTGACCTTTTGGACTTAGGTTCATCTTCCTCTTCTGAATGTAAGCTAGGTGGATTAGCGGAGTCATATTCAGAAGTATCTTCCTCATTATCAATTTCAAGCCCATGCTGAGATGTGTGTATAACATCCATTTCAGGAACTCCCTCATCTGTCAATGGTGTGGAACTATTGTTTTGAACTTCCACATCATGTAGCACCTCTTCTTCTTCATCCTCATTGTCTACTTCAGAATGTAGGCCCTCAACATCACTTTCATCACCTGGGGCATCACTGCCAACATCTGTATCATCATTAACTTCATCCTCATCACCTTCATGATCATCACTTTCTGCCTCACCTAGATCCTCAGTTCTAGCATTTGGTTCATCATGACCTTCTAGGTCACCTACATCTTGTGCATGATCTACATATATCTCACACTTGCCACAATTTCTTGCTAATTCTATTAGCTTTAGTGCAGTCTCATCATCAAACAGCTCTTATATGGAATTCATAGAGGCACTTGCTGTTTTGAAGTATAGACCTGTAATGGAGCCTTTGCTATGACCTTCTAAGAACTTCTTCAAGCGGGGATAATTTATGACATCAGGATCTGCAGGTACGCATTCAACTACCCCTCCAACATATTTCTTCTGTGCATCACATCTAAATTTCCCCCATGGTGTATTACTAGTTCTATTGTCTCAAACATTCTACATATATAACAACAAAAATGGGTCAGTTTTAGGTTTACTGTTCTATCATCATAGGTTTACACTTACTCCAAAAGGTCAGGTTTAGGGTTCTTAAAGCATAATTCTACCAAAAATCAAAAAATCGACCGTAAACACTTCAAGGCAACAATGCATCATCAATGATCAAAGGAAAAAAAATACACAAAATGTAAACGCAGACACACAATACCTCTTCGACTGAACTCCCGCTTTGCAACAACGAACCTCGTTGCACTTTGGTTGAACCCGCTTTGCAACTACCTCCCGTTCTTACACAAATTAGGTCTAATGTTCTTAACTACCTGGAGTGATTAGTTTTAAAAGGGAGTAGCCACGTCAACTTAAGTACCCGATGAGTGAGGGGCACGAGGGATTCCAGGTCAGCGTGAAACGGGCTAACCGGCACTCCACCGGCTAAAAAGCCTGATTGAGTGGGTTTGGTTAGTTCGGGGGCTCCAATGGGTGATTATAAAGTGTGAGGGCTTAATTGAGAAATTGGCCAAAGTAGGAGGATCTATTTGAGAGTTTTCTCTTTATGATAAGATAAGTAGACGGTCAAAGGCAATTTAAAAAACCACTATATCTCATAGTTCCGGCGTTTTAGTAACAAATAGTGTTATTTTGTTTATGTAGTTTATTTGAAGTTCAATTAAAGTCTTTACTGTTTTTAGTTCTTAAAAGTCGTTTCATTCAATGACAATGCAATAGTTTCTGAATTGAAGTGTTCGATAATTTCATTTTATGACAGCTTTATTTACAACAATTGCAAGTTAGTTTCTCTTCACAAAGACACTAATAAACCAATAATTTTTGTTCTGTATATTTTTTTACTTTTGAGCTCAATCATTAGTATCTGATGCTGTAAAAAAAATCTATAGACCAGATGGTACATACCATAATACCACTTGTGACATGAACTATGCACTAACTATTCAAAGAAGTTAGGAGCTCATTTGGTAATACTCAAATCAACTGCATTGGTTGATTCTACTGAAACTTATGAAATTCTAGTTAAAGTGGTGGATTGACTGATTCTACTTATTTATGAAAAAAATTATATATAAAATATATTTTATTAATAAAAAAATTATATGAAAAATAGTTAAAACGATCCCCTTCAGCCAATACAGGCAGAAATGTAACGCCAGCTTTACTTTTTATATTATTACATAATTCAGCGTGCGAAATAAAAACTTACATGTTTGGAGAAACTAATAAAAAAATGGCTGATAAGGCCAATAAGCCAAAAAACAATATCACCAAACGTACATTAAGAATGTAAGATAACTAATAAAATCTCATCAAATAGGAAGAATGTATACACACAGCACACTGGGAATAATTTTGAGAAAAAGGAGAGGAACCAAGCATTCCAGCTCGCTGGATGGAAGATTACCGTGTCTAAGTAGAGGTCTCGAGTTTGAAACCCGCTAGACACAAATAGGAGAGATGATGGACGTCTTGCTCCCAATGATTCTTCCTACCTTCACGGAGTTGCTCAACGGCTAAGAAGGGAGGGGATGGTAATATAGCTTTGCGTATTCGTGTGATAGGAGGACCCTGGAGGCTTTGGAAATCCTACCGGATTCGCCCTGTGCAATCAGTACCGCCGAAGCTGATTGTGATTAAATCCGGATTTAACTGTTTAGGAGCTTTGGAGGGTAGTTCATTGACTCCAGGATTAGGGGAGCGCAAGCACCGACACGCGGATCATCAGAAAAAGAAAAGGAGAGGCAATTGTCTCCTATGGAATCGTGATGCACCATGATTTTTTTCTCCCTTGTTCAGAAATCCGAATTAGTGAACTCATTTCTTATTTTGAAATTGATCATTAAATACTTTATTTATCCACTATTGCACCGATAGTTCTTTTCCACTTTTCTCCATCGCCTGCTTAGGATTGAAGAACTTCCGGTAACAAAAGTAAAAGGAATTTGAATTTTATCGATTCAGGATTGAAAGATAGATGAATTATCAATCCGGAATTTGAAAGATGAAACATATAGACATAAATCCTAAATGATGGAAAACTATTAATCTAAGACCTATCAATTCATAGGTTTTGAATTGTTTGATTTTTATTAATTCCATTGCTAGTTTTTGATAAACTTTTGTTCACAAAAGTTTATTAGTTTAATAAAACTAAATAATATTTAAAAAATTTAAAATAAACAAAGTAATAAAATTCATGACAACTTAGGTCCTAGATTGATAATTTTCAATCATTCAAATTCTAAATTGATATTTTTCCATCATTCGGGTCTTATACTAAATTAAGTAAGTTTCATCTATCAGGTTCCAGATTGATAATGCATTTATCTTTGAGGTCCTCTATTTATAAAATTCAAAGGTAAAAACAATGTGATTTTGGAATCAGTGTCATAATTTGGCATTATCAGGTATTAATGCGACAATACTAATATCATAACTGACAATATCTTACAAGCATGATAATAATTATTGTAATTTAGGAGAAAATATAGTATATTATTTTGAAATTTCACATTTTACACGCATCGAAATTTTACTCATATTTCGAGCCATTTCTATATGGATGGACTCAGGCCGGGTGGCCCGACCCGGAACCGGCCCGGGACCGGTATTGTTCCGGCCCGGCCTGACCCGGTGGCCCGGTCAGTGACCGGTCCGGGTAGGCCCGACCCGTGGGTTTTCCGATCCGGGCTCGGGTCACCCAAACAAGGCCTGACCCGGCCGGACCCGGGCCTGGTTCAGGCCAAATTTGATTTTTTTTTCAATTTTTTTTCAATTTTCGGGTTGGGCTGGATATTTTTGGTCATTTGGTGTGGTTTGGGGGGTTGGGGGTGGGAGGGGGGTTAATTAGGAAGAGGGGGAAAAAATGATAATGGGCCCGGCCCGGTGGTTACCCGGGCCGGTCCCGGGTCCACCAGTCCTGAACCGCCGGCCCGACCCGGACCCGGCCCGGACTCGAATCCACTACTGCATTTCTACTAGAAATCACCCTCGATAAAAAAAACTCCACATAAAAAAAAACTACTTTGTGCAAAGTGCAAATCCATGTAGAAGACTATTATCAAACGGATGATTATTACATAACAATCGCGGAAACAATGTCCTAACGATCTACACGCGTACAACGGTACAAGCCTACTAGAGTATGACTTTGGATCCGGTGGAGCAACTTTGCATTACAATTACACTACAGGGCCCACTTGCGATCCAGATGGATGAAATACAGAGATTATGATAACACGTATAGTATATTTCTAGTTGAATTACAGCCAGCATTTATGAATGTCTGGAGCTAATGTGCTATAATAGAATACTACGTACAATACAACTATACAAGTTCACCACGTCTTGGATTGTGTGAGGAAGGCTTTTGCTATGGTGAAGCATTTGTTCTTCTTGTTTTTGTATTCGTTGTACCGCAGGTTGAAATAACCAAGATAATCAAAATCTATTGGAGATATTTTTGCCTGCCACCGTTTAAAAAACATACACAAAAAGGGAAATGTCATTTTGGTTCACCTTTCACAAGGTAACAAGATAATGGTAGTGTTCGCATTTGCTAGTGGGGGTGAAGTGGTCTTTTTTATAAAGAATGTTTTTAGTTTGTAAAAAGATGATGGTGTTTTAAAATAAAGTGGAAATATCCCGATCAAGCCACTTTTGTGTCTGGTATTTCATTTATGTCCACGTCTAAGATCAAGCCACTTTTGTGTCTGGTATTTCATTTATGTCCACGTCTAAGATCAAGCCACTTTTGTGTCTGGTATTTCATTTATGTCCACGTCTAAAATACTTTTCATAACTAACTCTCAAATTTTCACATCAATCTTCTATATTTCAAAAATAATCAGAGAACTCTAGGTTCATGCATGCCCAGCTCTGCCAGATGCTCGAAACCTCCCTTCTCTTTCTCATCGAAAAAATTAGAAGAAACCGACGACTATTGGGTGTGAGAAGCTGACGACTCCTGCGTTTGAGAAGCCGATGAACTCTTGCGTCTGAGAAGCCGACAAACTCCTACGTCTGAGAAGCCGACAAACTCCTGCGTCTGAGAATCTGACGAACTCCTGCGTCTGAGAAGCCGACGGTTCCTACGTCTGAGAAGCCGAGTAGTCGACCTGTCAGAATTGGCGAAATTGTTGAAACTTGAGGCTATGGACGAGACTAGAAATATCAACGAGGTGGCAGAGAGAGACGAAGACAACTTCAATTTCGTTCGCAGGGCAAAACGAACACTTGTTGACAGAGATAACGACGACTTCTATGAGCTCGATTGGAGAGGGAAATCCAGTCTATCAGACCGATAGCGTTGGGGATGAAGGTTGCATTGAGGTGATGACCTTAAAATCAGAATTGAGGGAGCGGTAAATTGCCTAACCAATTGATTGAACAAAAGCAACTGTAAGGCTCATTGAGGACTTCTTTAAGGTATGTTGGAATAGCTCAACAAACATCTCTGGACTCGACACAGCTCACAAAGGAGGAATCTAATACAAACAGAACGTAATGAGTAATTACACTCGCAAACAAGCCCAAACAAAGTAATCACACTGATGCATTCAAACAAGCAAAATGACTAAGCTGGTAGGAAGCCTGGAACCTTCTCCTCTCCATCACAATATAATGGGTTCTCCCTGTTTTGACAAGTTTGCATATGGCAGAGAATAGTGCAAGTAGAGGGATGTTTCTGCTAATTTTAGACTATAGTAGATGTATCTTTGAAACCTATGATGCATGGGTTATTTGTATAAGTAGGATTAGTTTGTGTTTTAAGTTAGATTACTGTATAATATACTATAATATGTTCTTAAATCAGATTAGAAATGTGAAAGACGAGGTAAATGACTTAATTTTGCACGAGTATGGATAATTAAGTTAAACTTCATTATAAATAACATATATAAATGTGATAATGCTGCAGCACAAGCGAGCTTCTTAGAACTTGGTTCAGCCGTATGCAAGTTCATTTTGTTGGCATGATACGTGGTTCAAGATGATGAAGTGTACCAGAATTGTGTCGTTACATCCTTTAGTTAAAGAGGCATTGACATGTTTCTAAGTTGTTCATTTATTTTAGGACTCATGGTCAAGATGAAGAGTAAATGATGGATAGTAAAGCTCTAATTATTAATGTGTTGATGCATGCTAGTACTCAATGTTTTTGTTGCTTATTGTTTCTTTATGTTTCCATTTTTTGTTTCTTTTTGTTTCTTTTTGTTGCTTTTTGTTGAATGTTGTTTCTAATTATTGATTATTTTCATTTTTTGATTTTATTTTTATTGTATCATGTTTATTTTTATCGCTTCGAAATGCAAAACATATGTGCATGCCAGTACGCTTGTGTGTACAAACACACAAACCAAAAGGATAAACTTAAATCTATGAAATGAATAACAAGAAACATAATTAAACAATTAAAAACAAAATTTGCAAATTTATCAACAAAAAGAAACACAATGAAACAATTTAAAACAAAAATTTAAGAATTAGCAACATAAAGAAACAAAAGAAAACAAAAGGGAACAAAAACTTACAATAAAATGATAATAATGGTAATTTTTTAAAAAATTTAAGTACTTTAAGAAATATTGAATTATTTTGTTTTTTAAATATTCAATTTATAATTTTATCAAGTTCTCTAGGTTAGTATTTTATATTTTTATTGTCTGAGTTTGTTTTAAATTTACACACTTGTAGGTTACATTCTTTTTTTTTTAATTTTATGTAGTATAATTTTTCTTACTACATAAATTTTAATTTAAAATTTTAGAATTATTTCAATTTTTATATATTTATTTGATATTTTATTTTTAATATGCATATTTTCCATTCTTCAAGATAACTATTTCACAAAAGCATCTAATTACTTTTATACTTTCTTATTATTTTACCTATTTTATACGAGTACCCTTTTATTAATCTTTTTGATTTTTTACTATTCACAAAGTTACATAATCAAAATCATATTTTGTACCTTTTTACAATTTCTCGACATTTTAAACTATTTTTAATTTTTTATATGTTTGTTTTCAAGTTTTTATTTTAAATGTTTGTATAAGTTTTATATTTCCAGAATTTTTTTTAATTTACATTCATATTTATTTTTTAAATTTAATTTACATGTTTCCAATTTTTTCCTTTTTAATTGTTTCCGTAATGATTTTTTATTTATTTCAAAATTCAATAATTTTTTTAGAATATTATGGTATTCTAAGCATTTTTTTTAAAACTTTTACATTTTTGTCTTTCAATATTTCTTTTTTACATTTTTTATTTTTCTATTGAAAAATAAATTTAATGGTTGTTACACTTTGCACTACGTATTAGTTTTTGAAAGAGCCGGTAGCAATTCAAACCTCACGCGCGTGCTCTTTCGAAGATAAGATAATGCAGTAAGGTAAGTGTGTTTAACGGTGATGGTCTATTTTTGAAAGAATTTTTGTTAAACACTCTACGTTTGAAAAAAAGTTTAAATGGTTATAAAAGTGATATTATTTTCATTTTATGTCTATTAGTGAAAATTTCCCTAAAATAAAAGCAAAGGCCCACAAGGGTGTATAAAGGGCAACCTTCCCCGTCAAAGTTTGACAAGCGACCGCTACCAACACTTGAATCCACAACCCCTTTCAGTGATTTAAAATAAAAGTACAACAACAATATCCAAGCCTTAGTCCTAAAAGAATTTGGGATCGGCTAACATGAATCGATCTATGATATCGATGCCAAAAAGAGAAGACGGACAAGAAAAGGAAAAAAAAGTAAGATAAAATGAATAAAATAAAGATAAATAAATATAAGATAACAATAACACAAGAATATAACAAAGATAAAAGATAAAAAATAAAAGAGCATAAAAAGCTATAAGATAAAAATAACATAAGAATATAAAAAGATAAGGAAGATAAACGATAAAAGAAAAAAGAGAGGAAAGGTAGACAAGACATCAATCGTCCACACGGATGTGCACCCTCCACTTTGCTCTCTCCAAAGTCATACTCTCATCCAACCCAAGAAGACGCATATCAATTCTGATTACTCTAATCCAAGTCTGTTTGAGTCTTCCCCTCCCTCTCTTCTCTGACTCTTCTCCCCATCCCTCAACTCGTCTAACAGGTGCATCACTCGGTCTTCTATGCACATGCCCAAACCACCGCAAACGAGACTCCTGCATCTTATCTTCTATAGGTGCTACTCCCACCTTTTGTCTGATTAACTCATTCCTCAAGCGGTCTTTTCTGGTATGTCCACACATCCAACGCAACATACGCATCTCTGTCACACTCATCTTTTGAATGTGGCATTGCTTCACCGCCCAACACTCTAAGCCATACATTAATGCCGGCCTAATTGTTGTACGATAAAATTTACCTTTTAGTCTAGTCGGCATACCTCGATCGCATAGAAATTCTGAAGCACTTTTCCATTTCATCCACCCAACTCTGATTCTATGACATACATCTCCATCTAATTCACCATCCTTCTGAATTATGGATCCCAAGTAACAGAACATATCACACACCGGTATCTCCTTACCATCAAGAGTAATCCCACTGTTGTTACTGTTTCTACCTCCACCGAACTTGCACTCCATATACTCAACCTTGCTTTGGTTCAGTCTGAAACCCTTGCTCTCCAATGTTTGTTGCCATACTTCCAACTTTGATTTAACACCGGATTATGTCTCATCAATCAATACAATATCGTCGGCAAACATCATGCACCACGGTATATCTTCTTGAATTGACTTCGTTAGTTCATCCATGACTATAGCAAATAAGAAAGGACTCAGAGCAGATCCTTGGTGCACTCTGATAGTAATAGGGAACTCTGCGGTCCTCCCTACACTAGTGCGGACACTTGTAGTACAAGCATCATACATATCCATGATGATGCTGATATAGTTACGTGATATGCCTTTTCTAGTCAAGGCCCACCAAAGAACTTCTCGAGGTACCCTATCATATGCCTTTTCTAAGTCAATGAACACCAAATGCAGATTCTTTTTAGTGTCTATACTTCTCCACAACTTGTCTAAGAAGGTGAATGGCCTCAGTTGTTGAGCGTCCAGACATAAAACCAAATTGATTCTCCAAAATTTTCACACTTTTACGAAGTCTTTGCTCAACCACTCGCTCTCAACGTTTCATGGTGTGACTCATAAGCTTAATCCCTAGATAGTTAGCACATTCTTGTACATCACCCTTTTTTTTAAATAAGGGAATGAGAGTATTGTTCCAAATCTTGTTGAAGAAACGTGTTAGCCACTCAATGCCTTTCTCTCCCAAACTTCTCCAAGCGTCGATCGGTGTGCCATCTGGGCCCACTACTTTCTTCCGGCCCATTTTTCTCATAGCCTCTTTAACTTCTGTTGTTTGAATCCTTCTCACGAAGTCCCTATTTACCATACACTCTAGTATAGTAAGATCATCAATATCTTGGACTTTATTCCCATTGAACAAGGTATCAAAGTATGACCTCCACCTCTCTTTTATTTCTTCGTTGTCCATTAGTACCCTTTGATCGACATCCTTCACACACTTAACTTTTCCGATATCTTGAGTCCTACGGTCACGATGTTGAGCAAGTCTGTAGATATCTTTTTCTCCTTCCTTAGAATCCAACTTTACATACAATTCCTTGTTCACTTTTCCTTTGGCTTCCTTCACAACTTTCTTTGCTCTTCTTCTAGCCTCTTTGTACTCCTTTATGTTCTCGTCGCTCCAACTTTTGACCAATTTCTTATAGCATTCCCTTTTGATCTGTATTGCTTGTTTCACCTCATCATTCCACCAAGATGTGTCCTTTTTTGGTGGCAGACATCCTGTAGATTCTCCGAGTATCTCCTTCGCCACTTTGTTAATGGTGGACTCCATTGATAACCACACATCATCCACGTGTGCGTCATTATCAATAGACCAAACATCTTACTCCAACATTTTGTGTGCAAAACTTTGTTGGAGATTCCCCTCGAGCCTCTACTATTTTATCTTTGGCTCCCTTTGTACCTTAACCCGTCTCCTCTTTTTACCTCGAAAATCAAGCACAAGCATCCTATGCTGAGTAACAAAACTCTCACCTAGGATAACCTTACAATCAGTGTAGCTAGTTCTCCAAGTCGTCCGTACTAAAAAGTAGTCAATTTGGGTACTATTAACTCCACTTCTATAGGGTACTATAGATTTATTTTAACTCTAGATTTAAAATAAAAGTAATTTTGGAAAATTAAAAGACCGAGGACACGTTTACTTCACGGATTAGTAAACGGTGCTTATTAAGACTCGCGTTAATAAGCGACGCACAAAATAAGCAGTGTTGTAAGCTCATGTTTACTTCAAATGATTTAAAACACCGTTTAACATTAAAATGTCCAAAATAACCCTAAAGATATATACACACACAAACATTTATGAACACAAGTATATAATAAAATATGTGGGGTCACCTCGTACGCTTAGTCGCTTACCCACACCCCTAACCCCTACCCCGCCCTGTACCCCCACCCCTCACCCTACCCCCAATTCCACACCCTTGACCCCACCCCCTTCCCTACCCCTACCCTTACCACGACCTTACCCTCCACCCCTACTCCCACCCATACCAACCCCCCACCCTACTCGTAGGGGTTGGGTCGAGGTAGGGGCAGGTGATATGGGGTAAAGGGGTAGGGGTCGGGGTATGGTAATGGGAGTGGGTGGGGTCGGGGTGGGATCGAGGTAGGGGAAGGTGGTAGGGGTAAAAGGGTAGGATCGAAGTAAGGGGTACAATTGGGGGTAGGAGGTAGGGTGGGGTCGGGTTAGGGAAGGGGTGGGGTCTAGGTAGGGGCCTGGGGGTAGGGGGTTAGGGTGGGGGTAGGGGTAGGGTCAGGATCGGGTCAAGGAAGGGGAAGGTGGTAGGGGGTAAGGGGTAGGTTAAAGGTGAGGGTGGGGTGGGGTAGGGCAGGTGGTGGAGGGTAGGGTGGGGGTATGAGTGGGGGTGGGGTATGGTTGGGTCAAGAGTAGGGGGTTGGGGGGTCAGGGTGGGGTCGGGGTCGGGGTTGGGGCAGGGGTTAGGGGTGGGGTCGGGGTACAGGGTAAGGGGTTAGGGTCGGAAGGGGCGGGTAGGGGTGGGGTCGGGGTCGGAGTTGGGTCAAGGAAGGGGAAGGTGGTAGGGGGTAAAGGGGTAAGGGTAGGGGAGATGGTGGAGGGTAGAGTCGGGGTAAAGGGATGGGGTGGGGTATGGTCGGGTCAAGGGTGTGGGTTGGGGTCGGGGTAGGGAAGGGGGTGGGGCGAGGTAGGGGCAGGGGTTAGGGTTGAAGTAGAGAAGGGGTGGTGGTGGGGTCGGGTCAAGGTAGGGGAAGATGGTATGGGGTAAAGGGGTAGGGTAAGGGGTGAGGGTGGGGTGGGTTAGGGCAGGTTTTGGAGGGTAGGGTCGGGGTAGGGGTAAGGTGGGGTGGGGTATGGTCGAGTCAAGGGGGTCAGGGTGGGGTTGGGGTTGGGGTGGGATCAGGGTAAGGTAGGGTAGAGCGGGGTAGTGGGGTAGCAATAGGGTAAGGGCAAGGGGTAAAGGTAAGGGTAAATTCGGAAACTGAAAAAGGTTAAAGTGCCGCTTAATTAATACATGGGGGTGGTATGCTTAGTAAGCTGCTCTTTAAGCACCTCTTTCGATTAGTAAGCAGTGTTTTAAGCAATTTGCGTGTTTACTTCACCTGTCTTACTAACCTAATTGTGACTTTAGCAGCAAAGTAAACGCATCCTGAGTGTTCGGTAAAATTTTTAACTTTTGGTCATACTTCGTGGGTAAAATATTATAGAGAAAATGAAAAACAACTTTCAGCAACCTTCCACTTACTTGCATCTTTGAGCTTTAAAATGTTTAAATATACGCGGAAGGAACTATTTGAAAATTGAAAACACTATTTTTAGCTTTTAAAGCAAAGAAGCATTTTTTTAACAATCGCAAACACTACCAAAAGGAAGGATTTAGAGGCTTTATGTATAGTGCAGTGGGGTAATGATGATGATGTATACGAGTATAAGTGATAGCGAGCAGGCTCGCTCGACCGAGGAAGAAGAAAGACAGTCGAGTGCGACCGAGGAAGACGAAGGCCCCAGGCCTTGGATCGTGTATCGCAGGCGGGATCGGGAAAAGCCCACATCCGTGGGTTAGGCTGGCTGGAAGAATTAATTGGATTGTTTATTAATTAATTAATTAGTATTGTTTTTTTAATAAGTTTCCTAATTCCAGTTTATTTCCTAGTTTATGTTATTTTGGAGTTTTTCTTTAATTAGGACTTGTAGTCTATTTAATCCCCTCAAGAGGGTTATTTCAAACTATGCTTTATTAAATAAGAATTTGTGTGTTTAAGCTCTCAAGCTCTGGCAACGGTTATTTCCGTTGATTGTTATTGTTTGTTTATATTAATTTGGTCCGACCTGCCGGATCCCGTCCCGCCACCATGACAAGATCTCAAAGTGAACGTTTGCAAGAATTGGAGAATGAACAAAGTCGCGTTGGAGAAGAAGTGGCCCGATTGGGGGCCGAACAGATCCGAATGAACCAGACACTTGACGACCATAGCACGAAGCTCGAATCCATGACTCTTACGCTCGGTGAACACGGTGCGAAGCTGGAAGAAATCGTGTCGTCGCTGGGCGCAATAACGAAGGCGCTGACACCACCTAAATCACCGGCTATCGACGCGGTAGGCGCTAACGTCGGCGCGCTGACCGTGCCAACAATCGACGGGGAAGGGCGCAATTCCATGCCAACGCCACTACCCACGTTCGATGGGGGGGACCCGATTGGGTGGTTAGCTCGGGTGGAGCAGCAGTTCGAGTTGCAGGCGATTCCACCGGATCGGAAAGTAGCTGCCGCTATGGTAGCCATGGAAGGGGGAGCGCTTTACTGGATTACGTGGCTGAGATCACGCAAACCCAATATATGCTGGGAAGATTTCAAACAAGCCCTGGTGACTAGATTTGATTCCCGATACCAGGGAAACCGTTTTGAACGTCTATCCGGAGTCAAGCAAGGAGGAACGGTAGAAGATTACAATACTCTTTTTGTCCAGTTGGCAAGCCAAGTTCCGGGGTTATCGGACGATCATTATATGGGATATTATATGAACGGGCTGAAAGAAGAAATTAAATGTTCGCTGCGTTTACTTCGTCCGGATTGTTTAGAAACGGCCATGGAGTTGGCCCTTGGCGTTGAACATAAACTAATCATTCAGAGCGGAGGAAAAGGAGGATCGGGTTACAATTCCACTGGATCACGAAGTAGCAGTTATCCACGACCAAACACGGTTTCTCTCTCGGCCACCGCCAGTGGAAGCGCACGAAATTTTGGGAGCAGCATGTCTCGGCCCATGGGACCCACAGCGGGTTCCACACCACCAGTCGCCGGGACTACTACCGGAACATCTGGGCAGCCCACAGAACGTTCCAGATTCACTCGAATACCCCCAAAGGTTTACGATGATTTACGCGCCAGAGGACTATGCTTCAAATGTCGGAAGCCCTACTCTCCAGGACACGAATGCCCGTTAAAACAATTACGGGTGATACTGGTGGATGAAGACGAAGAGTTGGACCTACAGCAACATGATTATTGCGACATAGCAGGACAGGAGGAATTCCCACCCGACGATGACTCTCCCGAGGGACAGGAGGGCGATTTTCCGGTCTATGCTATGGCCGGAATTTTCAGCCCCCAGACTATGCGGCTCCGCGGAACGATTGGAGGGTGCACGGCCACAATATTAATTGACAGCGGTGCCAGTCATAATTTTGTATCTTCTTCTTTGGTATCTCTATTACGCCTTAGAAAGGATAAGACTGGAAGATTCGGAGTACAATTGGGGGATGGGCACCGACAAGAATCTGAAGGAGTATGCCGTCAACTCTCCATTAACTTACCAGGATGTGCTATCAAAACGGATTGTTTTGTCTTTCCCCTGGCTGGAGTGGACCTTATACTAGGCGTGGCTTGGCTGGCAACATTGGGAGAAGTGCGAACCAATTGGAAGGAATTAATCATGCAGTTCAAACTTAATGGCAAGCAGGTAGAATTGCGGGGAGATCCAGCAATGAGTAAGAATGCAGTCAGTTTGAGGACTCTTCTTAAAACAGTCGATAGAGAGTTTAGTGCGGTTGTCCTCGTCAGGGAAACCGGCAAAACAGCGAGGGCATCAATGGAATCATTGGAGGACATTCTCAGCCGACATACGGAAGTATTCACTGAATTACAGGGGCTGCCACCATATCGCACTAGGGACCACCGCATCGAGCTGGTTTCCGGGGCAAAACCAGTTTCCGTACGGCCATATCGGTACGGTCATCTACAGAAGGATGAGATTGAGAGATTAGTTGATGAGATGCTTCAGACCGGCATCATTCAACCCAGTTCCAGTCCATTCTCCAGTCCAGTTCTGTTAGTAAAGAAGAAAGATGGCAGCTGGCAGTTTTGTGTGGATTATAGGGAACTGAATAAATCAACAGTGGCGGATAAGTACCCTATTCCGGTGATCCAGGAGATGTTAGACGAGTTGGCTGGGGCTGTGGTCTTTTCTAAGATCGATTTGCGTTCCGGGTATCACCAGATTAGGGTGGCAGAACCAGACATCCACAAAACCGCCTTCCGGACTCACAGTGGGCATTATGAATTTTTGGTAATGCCATTTGGGCTGACCAATGCACCAGCAACTTTCCAAGCCGTCATGAATGATTTATTTAGACCTTATTTGCGGAAATTTGTACTGGTGTTTTTTGATGACATCTTGGTGTACAGCAAATCATGGGCCAAACACCGAGAACAATTAGACCAAGTATTAGAAATCCTGGAGAAGAATCAGTTCAGAGCAAATAAAAAGAAGTGTGCTTTCGGACAACCACAGGTGGAGTACCTCGGTCACATCATCTCTCAAGCAGGGGTAGCCATGGATCCGGCCAAAGTCAGTGCGGTGGTAGATTGGCTTCGACCGAAGACGGCCCGAGAGGTCCGGGGGTTTCTAGGATTGACTGGTTATTACAGAAGGTTCGTGAGAGAATACGGATTGATTGCACGACCTCTTACGGATCTTTTAAAAAAGGAAGCTTTGACTCGTTTTGAGTGGACTGAAAAGGCCGAGAAGGCTTTCCGCCAACTTCAGAAGGCCATGACCGAAGCACCTGTGCTAGCCATGCCCCAGTTTGACCGCCTATTTGTGGTAGAATGTGATGCATCGGGGATAGGGGTTGGAGCGGTTCTTATGCAGGAACGAAGACCAATTGCTTACTTTAGCAAATCGTTAGCTGACCGTACCCTGACTAAATCCGCCTATGAGAGAGAGATGATGGGTTTGGCTTTGGCCGTGCAGCATTGGCGTCCATATTTGATTGGAAGAAAATTCTTAGTACGGACTGATCATCGAAGTCTCAAGCATTTGCTCACTCAGCGCATAGCCACTCCATCTCAGCAAGTTTGGGTGGCAAAGTTGTTAGGTTATGATTTTGAGATCGAATACAAGACCGGTGTTTCTAACAGAGCAGCAGACGCTTTGTCCAGACGAGGAGAGGAAGGGGAATTAGCCGCAATCAGTATTTCTGAATGGATGGGTTTGGCCGACATAGTGGAAGAACAGCAAAAGGATGAGGCTTTAAAGAAAATCTGGGAAACCGTGGCTGTAGATCCGGCAAGAGTAGCCGGTTACGAGGTAATTGGACAGCGGCTGTTTTACAAGGGTCGCTTGGTGCTGCCCGTGGGTTCCCGGTGGATTTCAAAGTTAATAGAGGAATTTCATTCGACGCCTTCAGGAGGTCATGCAGGGGCTTATCGGACATATAGAAGACTTGCAATGAATGTCTGCTGGAAGGGGATGTTCAGACAGGTACGAGATTATGTTGCGCAATGTTTAGTTTGTCAAAAGGCTAAATATGAGACTTTATCACCCGCGGGGTTACTTCAGCCATTACCTATTCCCAACTTAATTTGGGAGGATATTTCTATGGATTTCATCACCGGTTTGCCAAAGTCAAAAGGTTTTACAACAATTCTAGTGGTGGTGGATAGATTGTCGAAATATGGGCACTTCATTCCTCTAAAATGCCCCATAACAGCCCGCTCCGTGGCTGAGGTGTTCTCCAAAGAAGTGGTGAGGTTGCATGGCATTCCACGCTCAATCGTAAGTGACCGGGACTCACTTTTTGTTAGTGCGTTCTGGAAGGAATTATTTAATCTGTCCGGTACACAGCTGAAGTTTAGTTCGGCATATCATCCGGAGACCGATGGGCAGACTGAAGTTTTGAACCGGGTGTTGGAAACCTATCTGCGTTGTTTCACCAGTGAGCAGCCGAGACAGTGGATACGTTGGATAAATTGGGCAGAATATTGGTATAATACTGCATTCCAGACGGCAGCTCGACTCTCTCCATTCGAGGTGGTATATGGCCGGCCACCCCCAACGATTCGGAGGTTTATACCTGGAGAAAGCAGAGTGGCAGCCGTAACAGATGAGTTGGGTAGCAGGGATGTGATGTTAAGGCGGTTAAAAGAGAATCTACAAAAGGCACAACAAAGCATGGCAACCCAAGCAAATAAACACTGTCGCGACGTAGAATTCCAGGTTGGAGATAAAGTGTTTCTAAAGGTCAGGCCTCATCGGCAAACAACTCTGTCCAGCCAATCATACCATAAGCTATCTGCAAAGTTCTATGGGCCATTTGTGATTGAAGCACGCATTGGGAAGGCAGCCTACCGCTTGACACTGCCAGCAACCAGCCGTATCCATCCGGTCTTCCATGTTTCACAGCTGCGAAAGGTAGTCGGTGATCACCCTGTGGAAAATGAGTTACCCGAAAGCTTGGAACTGCCCGTAGGACCAGTGTTTGAACCTGAGGACATTTTAGCTACCAGAAAAAAAGATGACAAGGAAGAGGAGTTGTTGGTTAAATGGGCTGGACAGTCTACAGACGAGGCAACTTGGGTGAACAAAGCAAGCTTTTCGAGTCAGTTTCCTGATTTCAACCTTGAGGACAAGGTTCTTTCCAAGGAGGGTGAATTTGATAGCGAGCAGGCTCGCTCGACCGAGGAAGAAGAAAGACAGTCGAGTGCGACCGAGGAAGACGAAGGCCCCAGGCCTTGGATCGTGTATCGCAGGCGGGATCGGGAAAAGCCCACATCCGTGGGTTAGGCTGGCTGGAAGAATTAATTGGATTGTTTATTAATTAATTAATTAGTATTGTTTTTTTAATAAGTTTCCTAATTCCAGTTTATTTCCTAGTTTATGTTATTTTGGAGTTTTTCTTTAATTAGGACTTGTAGTCTATTTAATCCCCTCAAGAGGGTTATTTCAAACTATGCTTTATTAAATAAGAATTTGTGTGTTTAAGCTCTCAAGCTTTGGCAACGGTTATTTCCGTTGATTGTTATTGTTTGTTTATATTAATAAGTTACCTGGATTAGAGCCCACAGAGCCCAATACAAATGTGACGCCAGCATGTATGTGTTGGTCTCAACATATAGTGCTTCAAGATCCTTCTCCGATACCTGTCATTGGGAGGAAATATCAATGGTATTTCTTGCCCAATACGGAGTATTGTTTTAACTCCTGGAAGGTATATGTCCCCAGATTTGGTTCATGGAATATTAAATTGTTAAGATAAAAATCGGTATAGTGTTTAATGTTACCGAGAAAGTAAAGGTAATCTACATACTCATTTTTCTACGTGGAGGCAATATAATATTAACTCTGATAACACCAAAGCCCAAACACACAAGGTTACCTCACACTAAGTTTATCACATTACCGAGGTTTTGGAGATTAACTGAAGCAAATGCCTTTCATTATTAATGTTTCTAGTTTTATGGTTTTTGTTTTTGTTTATTTCCAGTACTTTTCAGATTCATGTTCTTTTATTTTCAGAGATTGAAGACAGACACTATTTCAGTATTTTCATATTTCTGTTTCCGCGAAAGTGAAAATTAGATCAGGAAGCAAATACTTTACGAAGCAATGCCTATGCAATTGGCATTTTAGGAATATAAGCAAATATACCCTTAGCATGGTGGGCCTTCAAAGATTTTTTGGGTGCTAATATGGCCCTAATATTTTACAGGTGAGGATTGGCTACTTAATTTTTCTCCAGATGCCCTTATGAATGGAAAATGAATACAATATTTTAAATCCATCACACACAATAAGACATTCATTGTGTGTGTTAGAGAGAGAGAGAGTTTGTGAGAGACATAGTGAGGAACCATGTGGCTGATGTGGGTACTGTGTAACTTAGACCCAACCCCTTATCACTGATGAGAATAGGAAGCAACCGTGATGTAAAACTGTAAATATTGGTCTACAACAACATCCAAGCCTTAGTCCCAAAAGATTTTGGGGTTTGCTAACATGAATCAATACATGATATTGAAGCCAAAAGAAAAAGAAAGATAAGAAAGGTAAAAAGATAAGGTAGGATAAAAAAGAGTGTGTGGGATTGCACATTTGCACCTTGACAGTGAATCCAACAAAAACTTTGATAAGACCAAATGGAGGGGACCTTTAGAGAAAATTTGAACTAACCTCATTTGGTTGTTGGGCATTTAAGTAGTGGCGGAAAAAATGAAACTGCTCATTCTTAGATGGGTACCTGCAGCAGATAAAATGTTCGAATACAACATTCTGTAATTCTACAGGAACATAAAAAAAATCTTTTAAGAGAAGAAAGAGGTTAAAGCAACATACAGAGTGTAGTCACATTCATAGCCAGCGTATTCATTGAAGTGATTCCCAATGTCAAAACCCCTATAGTTATAGGATCCATATTCAAAATCAATGAAATATAGTTTTCCTGGATTTTACCAAGAGGAATGAGGTTAGCAATTTAGCATAAGGCTAGAAGCCTAGAATCACTTGTAAAAACTAGTGAAAGGATAATATACGTGTCCAAAAATGAACCGCATTAAACTTTGCACAAAACTCAAGTTCTAAATTTATATACTCATTCTGGTTATTTAGCAGTAATTCTTAACAGTCATTTTAAATAGAAGTGCAATTACCACACGTTTCTAAGGGTATGTCTGAGAGGGGGATTTTGGAGGGGAGGAATGAGAGGTTTCTTATATAAGTTAGGAGAACTATACATAATTTTTAATTTTGTAGTGATATTAAATGACTATGTCATCAAAATCTATACAAAATTATCATGTTAAATCTTTTATTTAGAAACATTAACTTATAGTAATTTTTTAAATTAACCCCCCCACCCTGCAAAAAAAAGTAAACCGCCTCCCAAACACACTTGAACTCTTGAAGGGATAGTCATGGCAAAAGTAGTACCTTCATCATCATTAAGCATCAGGTTTCCACAGAGTAAATCATTATGAGCAAACACCACAGGAGCATTAAGGTGCCCTGTCAATTCCTGTTTCATAAATGAAATAATGGAATGGAGTTCAGAGAACCCATGGTACTCATAAAACAAGATACCCATATTCATATATAACTACATTAGCCTAAATGTAATGGAATTCAGAGAACCCATGGTACTTTGTCTAAGGCAAATACAGCTGCTTCATTACAAGCTTCTTATAATGACACCAAACTGACTGCTGTGCAAGGTGAACTTAGATTCAGAGTGGTAAGCTTGAGTTTTGACTTATCAGTCTAAAGGTTAGTTTATTCACCAAATCTAACAATTGTAATTGTGTTTGCTGAATCAATCAATAATGAAAATAAGTAGTGCATGAATTTGCTTTTTTGCCTGAAATTGTTACTTTCATCTTCTTTAGATATTATATTCTTTGATTTAAGAAAAAAAGCTTTACATATTATTGTAGGTTTATCAGCCAACTTAGCCACATCAACAATTTCACCTGATTCAGCCACTTTTAGGTCATTCGGGATAGGTTCTAAATTGATTTAGGAATAGCAACCAATAATCAGAAATTAGTGAAAGGTCAACTACCTTGAGCTCAGTTACTTCACGTTGCACTTCTCCAAATGAAACTGCCGAATACTTCCTCTGCTTCTCACTATCATCAAACTCAAGAGTAGATGCTGTAGGTAAAGTAAAAACAACAAAAAAACATAAGAACAGATGGACAACTGTAGCATGTAGACTAAACAATCTAATTATTTTAAGGGTAAACCCGCATAAGTGGCGTAATTGAAAGGGAGTACCTTTATTAAAGAACTTTAATATGTCATTCCAAAGTTGGGGTTCCTTTGAACCTGGAATTTCCACCTGGTGAAATTCATGGAGCTGTTTTGCAATCTCACCTGCCACCTTGGGTTTTCTCATGTCTGCGAAATATTCAATACTTAGGCTATGTTTAGTTCAAGGAAAGGGAAATTGCCCTAAATAAGAGTAAACAGGTTTTGAAATTCCAAAATAGAACTGCTATGTTTTCCTTCCCATAATAGAAGTCATTACTGTCATGATTGAAAAATATTGTCATTAATGGTTGTAAATAATGCCATGTTAATGCAACTATCATGGTAGTACTGACTCCACGATGAATTGCCATGTTACTCGTATTTTGGGAAGAAAAGCAAAGCATTCGTAGTTTGGAATTCCAAAACCTCTTTACTCCTATTTCAGGAAATTTCCTTCAAGGAAAACATATTGTGGAAAATATGTTCTAAAACCTTCGTTCTTATTTAACTGCAACATATTGAATTTCGCGTTTGCCAACACACGACTACACGAGTTTGACCATTAATATATTTACTCCGCTATTAGTAATATTATAAAAATCATATTTTGAAACTTCACTTAAGGACAAATTTTAAAATATTTTTAGAATATAATATTTTAATACATTAATAAATAAAATATAGTCAAAATAGAGTGTGAATAATATAAAAGTCAAAGTGTTGCAAATAATAAAGAATGGGGGAAGTATAATATAATCTTGGAACTACAAATATAGGAAACATACAATAACTCTTAAGGAAACATAACGAGAGGGCATTATGTAAAAAAGCATGAAGGTTCGAGAAAAAGATTATGCATCCGCTGCAAACACACAGGAAAGTTGAAAAACAGAACATTCCAGACAAATATTTAACTAAAAACTGGTTTTAATAACTAACTATTTTCAACCAAAGAATGTTCCTAGACCTAGAGCAATGAAGAAAGCTTCAACCTTGTCTTCTACATGGATTGAGAACGGGAACTAAACTCGATTTCTTGTAAACACACAGAGCCTTTAAATTTTTACCTGCTATGCAATACTCAAATGAGTCTAGCCTTCATTCATCAAGTGACATAAGTTTATTTTTCTTTAGTTAGTCAAGCCTTCACTTTCAAGCAGCCATCCCAGACATGAACTAGGGTCTACTACAGTCTAGTTTCATAGTATGAGAGAGTGAAAAATGAGATTAGATTCTGCATTCCAAATGGGGGAATGCAAACATTTTTAACTCAAATGAAAAAGAGAAGCCTATGATAGGTGAGGGGTGGGGGTTGATCATATATTAATATGAAATAAATCAGCAATATAAACAAGAATTTAAATGCACATCTTCATTTTAAAAAAAAAAATCATTAACATTGTGGACATGTGTTTCACATTTTAATTGCCTTACCTGAAGGTGTTAGGGTGCGAGCATGAAGAAATGATTGGACCATGCCATTTTTAAACACTCCGAGCAATTTGGCACCGAACCCTGCAGCTGAGAGGTATTGAATTGCCTAAACCCAACGTATAACATAAGCAGCCGGTAATTAGACACAGAATCAACTCAACATACATCTGTAAGGAGAAAATGGTCAAAATGGTACATGAAGTTGTTTCAACGGGAGTAAGTAGTACTTCATCTAACATTTGAAATTTTAAAGTACATGAACTTGTATTTTTGTAGACATCTGCTCTGTCAGAACATTAAAATAGTTGACTTGGCCAAACTATTTGTTCGTATTATACGGTTGCAGTCCAAGTCATCAAATAATTAATCTATAAACTCTATTTTTCCTCTAGTCCACTCGTTTTCACCTTCACTCTTCATCTTATATCCAACTTCTTCTTTTTGCTCTATTTTATTCTCTTCTTCTCTTGTTATAATAAAGATAAAGATGGACTGATAGCAAATAAAAGGAGATGCTGGCGGGATAGCAGGGAGAGCAGACGAGAGAGAAGAAGTGCAACAGGGGCGGAGCTAGAGGGGGCCAACATGGGCCCTGGCCCACCCCAAATTTAAAAAATGTTTTAATTTTAAAGTAAAAATGTGTAAATTTTTTTCAAATATATTCTTTGTACTGGTCCAGTCCGACCCAATGCCCTGGCTATGCCCTTGAAGAACAGACAAGAAAAATATAAGATGAAGAGCGGAGAGAAGGGAGAGCAAACGTGAGAAATATGAGATGAAGAACAAAGGTAGAAACGAGTGGATTGGAGGACATTAGAATTTATAGATTAATTATTTGATGACTTGGACTGCAATGGTATATTATAAACTGATAGTTTGGTCAGGTCAGCTATTTTAACGTTCTAACAGAGTAAATGTACTTCATCGACTTTGGAAGTGAAAGTTCATGTACTTTGTAGTTTCAAATGTAAGATGCAGTACTACTTACTCCACCTAAAACAACTTTAGGTACCATTTGACCATTTTCTCCATTTGTAAGCATTATCCTGCTTTAGTAAATGTAGAAACAATATCTAGGAACATAGAGCATATACAAGTAGCTTAATCGGAGTAATGATAGCATTATTACAAGTCCATTTGTTATGGTTGGCAAGAACTACTATTAAAATACAAGTAGCACTAAACTGAACACTTTGAAGGTGTGTGTACTTTTGAATTTGTTGAATAGCTAAAAGCCTGTAACTGTTGTGAAAATGTAAACAGAAGAATAGAACACTAAGAGTATTTTAGATCATGTAAACTGCTATGGAATAAAATTGCTAAAGAAAGTTTCTTTCTTGCATTTGGTTTTACCTCAGAAAATGCAAACGAAAATAAAATACTCCGTATGATTTATGTTTTATGAATTTTTTTACATACTTTTAGATTTCTTTGTTTTTAGATAATAGAGGGAGGAATAAAAAAAACTGGTCTGGAAACACGTGAAAAATAAATTTGTAGAGTTTTAACCAATATTTATTTTACCAAACATTTCTTTAGTTCCAATTCCTTCTGTACTTTCAGCCCTATTTTCTCTGTCTAGCCTTTTCCGAGTATAGATCCTAAAGTTGTGGATGAAGTACAAGAAACTTCTTTCTGGAAGAAGACCATTACTTCAGTGAACAGCAATACCTTATCAGTTAAGGCAGAAAAATACTTATTGGTGGTTAAAATGCATATTGACAGTTTCATTACCTCAGTTGAAATATTACTAGAAACAATGTGTAGAATGCATACTAATGTAGTAAACAAAGGCATCTGAAACTCACCAGCAGTTCTCGCTCACGATCAATAACATACTCTGTGTCTGGGCCATATAACCTTAATGTCATATTCACCATGTTCCCGTTGTCTTCTCTTACAGATACTTTCAGTACTGTAGATGTTAAAAATTGAATGGAAGGGGATGGTCTGAAGTGGAATATCAGTCTTTTTAGAAGAAAAGGGGAAACGGCTAAACTATCAACATTAGGCTCGTAAAACTATAAAAGACTGATACATACACAGATTTGTGATGCCACCAGATACAGTTTCAACAGAGAAATGAGATTCATCCAACTTTGACCAGTTTTTGAAGAGATCCTTGCAGAGCTCTCTGTAACATTTAAAAATTATGGCAGAATGAGCTATAAATTATCTGAGTAAGATACTTGAACCATAAATGTGCGAGGCATTTTTGCTGAACAAGTAAAAAAATACTCCGTATAATCTGTCCTACATGAGCAAATTGGAGTCGCAGTACAATTTCTAAATGTGGCATATCACAAATGCACTGATTTTGTAGTTTGAATGATAAGATTAACATACAATTCCATAAAATGAAACTTTAAAAATGTTTATAACTTCTTCATAATAAAACTTTATAGCTTCTTAAAAGGAAACTCACATAGTGTCCAGCTATAAAATCAATATACGGAGTATCACATTCTAATTACATTTAAAAATAACAAATGGAGATCGTGATAGTATCACTTTTGGATGCTTTAATTGATAGCACAACACAACCGCACCAATTACATTGACATTTTCAGGCTGATTGAACAAACAACATTTTGTGGTGCCAATTTAATTTGATTACAGACTGACTACGAGGCGAAAATTCAAAACCGTGCTCAAATAAAACTAATGGCTGCACTAGTGCTTATATCTATTTCCGATCAAACAATAATAATGAACGCGTTCAATTAATTTCCGGTATTTCCAAATTATTTCTATGTGCAGTATCGCGCGCAGAAGAAATCTTCGCAAGTCCTTCAACGTTACACTGTCATGTAAGCGTGCAATCCATATATCTCCGGATGCAGATTTTACATCTATTCCATTGTAGAAACTCATGTAAGACGTGCAGAGAGAGAGAGAGAGGTCTTACACGAGACGAGGCTTCATCACGGGGATAGGAAGAGAGTGATCGACGGCAAAATGTGACGTCGGAATACCGGAGGTCCGGCCGTTGATAGCTCCATCAGCCACTTCTGTGGCGTTCCAGATCTCAGCTACTTCGCCCATTTGAAACTTTCTCAGCAAAAAAAGTTCAAATGATTTCAGACAACAAATTTCCTGCGTCCCGACAGTTTGGACGCGCTCGGATCGTTGAATTGCGCACCAATTATTCACCAAGAAGTTCGTTTCTAAAGTAGGGGTGAGCGTCTTGGGACAGGTAAAATATCTAAACCGTCACCTACTATTAGGTTTCAAATACGGTCTTCTTGTTTTCAGTCAAGTATTGTTTGATAAGTTTTTGTTTCAAAACGAACGGAATCCAACTGAAAAACCTTCACATTTAAAAACAGTTCTTGTATATGGGCAATTCACAGACAATTACTGGGTTTTTAAACAAATTGTCCATGTATAAAGACAAGGGAAGGGTGTACAATTTGTGTATCAATTTTGTGTATAAATTTAATTTTCCTTAAAATATAATGTGCATATGTCTTCGTAGTATATAAGGCCGCTCACAATCAAAAGATGAATAGTTTAAATTTAATTTATTCACCAAAAAAACTCAACAACCCATTATTTGGGAAGGCTAAAGTGGGAGCAAGAGACTCTTTGGAGTGGGGCTATCCACTCCCTGCATGCTGACCATCCGGACAAAGGACCAGCTGCCTGACGCTAGTCCCAGCTTGTCAGCCGCTGGGCAGCTTTCTGCAGCAGCCTTGTGCGGTCCTTGGTGAGGACGTAGCAGTAATCAAACGGCCAGCATTTTGACTCTTCGGTAGATCAAACGGCCAACATTTTGGCTGGTTGAAATTAAAAAAAAATTGCAAAAAAAAATTATTTTGTAAAAAAATATTTTACATCAAAATGTTTGACTTTTTAAATCATAAATATTTGTAAAAAAAGTGTCATATAATTGATTTGTGATAATAAATGTAAGGATTTAGACATTTATTTTTAAAAAACTATGCTGAGTAAATATATTGACAATGTTGGGTTGCAGAGAAAAACTGATTGACTGAATGAATACGTATAAAATTAAATGCTAGTAAATTTGATTTATTGACGGGAGCGGGTTGTGGACAGCCTATAATGTGCATACAGTTCAAAATTGAATCGAAACAATAGCTGTTAAAATGGGTTGAAATGCTGACTCGTTTAATTTTGACTTATCTTTATTTCTATAATAACAAATACTACTACGTACTAAAATAAACCGTTCAAAAATACTTTTATGTTATGTTCAAAAATACTTTTGTTTGGGTAGAACCAAAGTTTTTGTGAGATACAATCTCATAGTTCCAAACATTGGTTTGACTAATATTTAGTTCTTTTAATAATTAAATAAACTTGACAAATATAGTGTGGTTGGACTCACATGTGGAACGCATGGGCTTTGTTAACTGGATTAAATGAGTATTCGGAGATTCAACTAATTCAGCATGCTGAGATAATCAACTAATACTATCGTATATGGTAAACAAATTCTCAGCCTAAAATAAGGTGAACAAACGGCCACTTTGTATATACAAGAAAGTTAATACATCACCTCTATATGATAACTAGATTTATATTTTTAAAAAATATATATTTACATTATACAACAATATAATTGTCATAAAATGGGAAATTACAAATTAGGTTAGATAAGGCAAATTTAGTTAAGAATGCGGTGCGACTCTATGTTGCACGAAAACACAAAAATCATGGGGAAACAGGAAACGCAAAACGTCAACTTTTGCTCAAAAACGCTTGTTTAGAGAGTTTCCAAAGAATTTTCGTAGAGTTTCCGAAACGGAAACATACTCTTTCCCAAAAGTTTCCGTGCTACATAGGTGCGACTACACTGAAATAGCCTACTCGAATCTGCACCAAACGGTAGCCAAGCCATGCACTGCTAGTCTGCAGGGATATCATATACCTTCAGCCATCCTCAGCAGGGATATCATATACTGATAAGTTTGTAATAAAACGAAGTCCAATACTTGGGCTACTTGCATTAAACCCAAGATTCTTACCAGCAGTCAAAAGGCGCTTCCCCACTTCAGCACTCTTGACCTTACTACTTGAGACGACTGGGACCGATTCATTTGTCAGAGGAACATCTAGCATTTCTAGAGGTGAATATGAAAACGCTGAACTTGAGTTCACCTCCCCATGGTAATCAGATACATAATCATTATAGGACAAATATTTCTTCATAATACCCGAGACTGACATGGTTTCAGATGATAATGCCTCATAATGGCTCTCCAATGCTATAAAAGAATTCCTCTCTTTACTTGACCTGTCTTTAGCTCCCGACGACACATCGATATCAAATCTGTCACCACAAATTTTACCAACCCTTTTCCTTTTACTATTTAACCTCCTAGAAAAGAAATGCCTTCTTCGAATGCCTAAAGGTGGCCTCCTAATGCTGGTGAACCTTTTCATGCCGATCCCCCTACTCCTCCGGCAACTTGACCTAATCTTTGGAGTAGTGCTTGTATGAAAATTCTCAGGTTCACCATCATTTGAACAACCCTTTATACATTCAGGTAATCCTATCGGGTCAGCAATGCTAGAATGATATACTCTAACATGAAGAAACCAGTTACCCTTCAAGTACTGGAAAACATGCTTTATGGGTAGAGTATCAGACAAGTGGTAAAATTTTGCCTTTCTCTTGACCTGTTACAACCACATGTATAAACACAAATTCAAACCAGCATTAAGTTTCAAAAATTAATCACATAGCTTGATAACCTTGTTAGCATAATAGCATTAATGCTACATCATTCACATATAAGTGTAATTGTTGAAGAGTTTGTCCCACATCGGAGAAATATTAAATAACAAGCCAACGACATTGATTTACTGCCTTTCCTATGAAATTTGACTTTTAGGATGGAATTATAAGTCTTAATATAGTATTAAAGTCCACCTAATACGTAACGATGATGTGGGCCTCTGAAAAAATTAAATTGTACTACCATTTTCAAAGGTGTTGAAGAGTCTACCACTTGGCTAAATATGGAATAATAAACAAGCATATAAGGCATTAACTACCCCTCATATGAAGTTGGCATTTTAGAATGCAACCTGAAGTCTTAATAGTGATGAACAGCGTGTTCAAGGTAAACAGTATTGCAATTATGAAATTGACTATAAAAACAATGAACATTAGAGTTGAGAATTCATTGCAACCATTCCTTCTTAAGAGGTTCCAACAGGAAGGGCATCAAGTGGAATAAACATTGTCACAATATCTCTCATTGCATTGCATGAATTATACGTCACACGATTAAGTAAAACCATAGAGCAGGCCCCAGCTAATTAGGATCAAGGTGCAGATCATGATGATGAATGCTCATTGTAAGTTTTAACTGACATATAAAAATATTAATGCAAATAGGATGGGGAAAAGGGTAATTATGAAATTGACTTTCAATATGGTAATATTAGTACTAATCTTATAAGGACAACAAAGAAAGCAGTTCAGAACTTCAAAACATACCATTACACTGTTTGCCACAATTTTTCCACGTTCTGGGAAGCAATGCAAGTGTGCTCTCTCAAATACTCCTAGAAAAACATCAGTACACACTCACTAAACCTTCATAAACATAAATCACAATTCACAGAACATTTGAGCTACAATGTACTTCTTAATAAGTTAACTTGTCTTCTTAGCATCATATGTCGAGAAACCAAATTGATTCTAGAAAAAGAATAGGATGTTCTTTTAATTCATCTAGCTGTCTAGCAAACATGCATTGCACATCGGGAAAGTTTCTAAAGAGATTAACAACCTTGATACCAGAATCTTATAATGCTAAGTCATTTCACATGAGCCAAATATTAATATTTTAAAGCACACAAACATATACAAGGCATTAAACCACTTCTTATCTTTTAAGATTGAACCCAAAGTAAAATGACATTAGAACCAACTAAATTCAAAAGAGCAACTCGGACATGGTATGTCTGAAAACTAGTACATGCCTTTTAATTATTGGTCTGCTCCCATAAGAAAAATATTTCAGACATATGTTATGCCATCTCGATGAATAGAAGTATAGGTCACTTTTCCCAAATGGCATTCATCATATGACTAAAGTTCCTGGAATTACACACTTGAATTTTGGATACAAAGGGAAGGAGCCCTCAAAATATAAACAGCAACGAATGCTGAAATATTCTAAAAAAGGTTTAAACTTTAGAGCATAGGTTATACTTCTTGGCAGTAAAACAGCATATATGTAGGCATACATGCCAATAAAGAAAGACTAAAGGCATTGAGAAGAAGAATATGGAGGATTAAGAGTAATCACGCACTCTTGAAGTCCCTGGCCGTCGCGTCGGGAAAAATAGGCACGGCAAGGCGGGTGCCCAAATTGGACACCGTGAATACTGGGCATTCCAAAGGTGACATCACATGTGGCGTCAACAAAAAGCCTCGCCTGCCTGTTAGGCCAGGGAAAAGACTGATAAAACCATTCCGGCCTCCAAAATCACCCGCATATGGCCTTTTCAAACTTTAAAAGCGTCATGTTTGAGAGGTAGAGGAGGAAGATGGAGCTTTTTATAAATTTCAAACATAAAATTCAAGCCACTGGTTGGTTTCAAACCTGGGGGATTTCGGGAGCACGCAGGGGCGAAGTATGATTTTTAAAAAAATATTTAGAATTAGCCCAGTACAAAAAAAAATACTGGCCCAGTGTATGGCCCAGTACAAATAACCCGTCCACAGTCCACTGCAATTAAGGACCAATGTCCACAGTCCAGAAAGAGAAGAGCGCAGAAGCCGCAGAACCAAAGGCAGGGAAAAGAAGCGCAGAACCAACGCCAATTGCAGCAGACCACTCCGTCCTCTCGCAGTCTCGCATCGCCTATTCTCCGGACGGCGGACGCCGCCTCTCCTCCGCTCCGCCGCTTGTCCTGCGCATCTACTAGTCAAAGGCTTTGACTGCTGACCTGCTTCTGAGCTTCTCCAGACTCCAGTTCTCTCGAGGTACTCAGGTAAGGGTTTCAGTTTTTGGTTTTTACAATTTTTAGTTTATGGTAGCTAGAGCTGGTAAGTCAGATTCTTTCATCATCCATGAGTTCACTGTGCCGTTGTTTAGTTAAATTGTAGCAGACTAGTGTTGGGGGGCGATAGCATATTATGTTCCTTAATTTATATCTATTTTAGGAGGATCTCTTTAAATCATTTGTTCGATCTTTAGAGGGCAGAGCAAGATTTGAACTTCTATAATTTCTTTACAATACATAGCTTTTAATAAACATAAAATCTATTTTAATTTAATAACAAACCAATCTAGCTGCTGCTATTTTCAGTTTAAGCGAATTTATTACAGTTTTGAAGGCTGGAAAAAGATTGTTGTAAGGATTAACTGAGTTGTACCAATGGGTTATTTTAATGACTTAGTGTGTCACAATTGATTTGACTTTGAATCCTAAAATAAAAAATTAGGATTTAGGAATGTCAAATCTGATTTGTGAATTTCTTAAAATATTAATATGAATTATATGAATTCAAATAAAATATTGATTAGTTTTTTTATTTTTTAGTAGGGGTATGGCTACTCAATCTACTTCCAAAAAGCAAAAATCACATTGCGTTCCTTTTATAAGCCTAGTACAAGCTCTCAAAGTAGACAAGAGTTAAATGTCTCAATTGAAACTCCTAATATCTCATAATCTTAGTTTCAAACATTGTATGTTTAAAAATACTACTATGGATTTTAATCGTTATGGTCACACTATTGTCGCTTTTAAAAATTTTATATAACATTTTTAGTGTATAGTCAGCCCAGGGTAAACATCGGTCCTGGCTACGCCCTTGGGAGAACTTTTTATGTTTTTATATAACACTAATAGCACGTCTCCAACTGTACTGCTAGCTTTTGAACAGTGAACTTTTTATGTTTTTATTAGAGAGAGGGTCAAACGAGGTCTTTTAGTGTTTTGAAACCGTTAGATAAGAATATGTATTTAATAATGTGTCACATAAATATGTTTCTTTATAAAAAAATAATCGGATGAGTTTAACGACCTCTTGACAACCTCATAATCCACCAACAATAAAATTTTAACGGCCGATCGGTTCCACCGACGAGGAATACACAAACCCTACACATTGCTAGGAAGAAACCACATAAAATAACTTGAAAATATTTATGAAGTAGATAAATCTTCATCTTTAGAAGGAGAATGCCGATTGAAAACAAGACAAGAGAGGGGAGACGCTCCCCAAGTTGCCCTATTTCGAATCAATATTTCATACATATATATAATAAAAAGGTATTTAAATTTTTGGCCCCTCTTTTTTTAGTTTTGGAGCCCTGAAGCCCAGGCATCACTTTCACCTCATCTTCCATCTTACCCACTTCATCATCGCTAGAGTTAGCGTCACCTGGAAATGGGAAAAGAAAATAATGAAGTTTGATAGTCACTGAAAGGTCACCGAAAAACGATAAGTTGTCTGTGTACATGAACAAAAATGTCACACATGGACAAAAAATGCATGGGTATAGACTTTTTTTATTTGGATACAAACAACAAATGCTTGTACACAAACATTGGTTCGCGTGTAAATGTCATTGATTTGCGTGCCTTTTTTGCTGAAATTTCAGGGTTAAGTTATCCGTATACACAAACAAAAATTTATGTGTACAAACATTTTTTGACTGTATACAAATAACTAATGTCGGTATAAAGCTTTTTGCGTGTAAATAACATTGATTTGTGCATTTTATTTGTAAAAGTGCCAGGTTTAGGTTACATGAAAACCAATGGCTGTGTACAAACAAAAAAGTGTGTTTGTACTTGTACATTTTTTAGGTATAAGAATCTAAAAAGACAAGCTTGCTAACAATTTGTAATACCCGAGATTAATTTAAAAAGGATTAATAGTACAACTCATATCAACAAGATGCATCTCTTTTTAAGAGAGCTCATCACCTAAGAACTTCAAGTTAAGCGTGTTTGCACGGGAGTAGTCTTGGGAAGGGTGACCCCTGAGAATTTCTCAGGGAACGCATGAGTGAGGACAAAATGCCCATTCAAGGCTTGTGAACCAGCTAACAATTGAGCGCAGAAATTTCTCTCTCTCATATATAGTGCGTTTAGATATAGATTTTAGATATAAGAAAGAATAAGCCATAATCTGTCTAACCATTGCGCGATAGATTTTTCTATCCCATAAGCAGTGCTTTTAGTTGTAAAATAAATCAACTAACAAGTGAAAAGAAGAGTTTTCTCTCTTACATGTAGTACTTTTAGGTATTAGAAGATGAGTGATAGTAATTGTACAGAAGAACTTTCTCTCTCATATATAGTTATTTTTAAGTATAAGATAAACCGACTAACAATTGAACGGAACAATTTTTCTCATTAATATGTAATGCCTTTAGGTATAAGGTAAGCCGACTAACAATTGAACGTAAGATTTTTCTTTCATATGTGAGGGTTTTAGGTATAAGAAGACACTTTTGCTAATAATTGAGCGAATGAATTTTCTGTCTCATATGTGGTGTTTTTAGGTATTAGAAGATAAATTTGCTAACAATTGAGCGTGTAATTGAGCTGGAGAATTTTCTCTCTCATATGTAGTGCATTTAAGTATTATTATTATATATATTATTATATATTATATATTATAGCGGTGAGATCACATTATTTTTACTGCATATTGAAGTTCAAAGTGATGCAGCTGTCAGTCCATGCAATTTTGGACGGGATTTTCACTATGGGTCATCCGGAAACAGTCTCTATGTGCTTTAGTACAGGGGTAAGACTGCGTACATCCGATCCCCCCTTACCCCACCGTAGGTGGGAGCCTTTGCGGCACTGGGGTAAATGAAAATGAAATTGAAGTTCAAAGTGATGCATATTATTGAGTTTGTAGGTTAGTATTTTAAGCATGGTTTGTATTTGATCTTTTATCATATATTATATATTATATATTATATATTATATATTATATATTATATATTATATATTATATATCATATATCATATATAATATATATTATATATAAGAAGATAAGCTTGCTAACAATTTAGCCGGATAACTTTCTCTCTCATATGTAATTCTTTTAAGTCTAAGCTGAGACCGCTGCTAACAATTGATCGAAATAATTCTCTCTCTCATAAACTTGCTAACAATTCAGCAGGAAAAATTTCTCTCCCATATGTTGTGCTTTTAGATATAACATAAATCGGCTAACAATTGAACGAGAAAATTTTCTCTTTCACATGTAGTGTTTTTCATAAAACAAGATATGCTTGCTAAATATTGAACGAGAGAATTTCTCGTCTCATATGTAGTGTTTTTAGGTATAAGAAGATAACTCGTCTAATAATTGAGTGAGACAATCTTCTCTCTATGTAGTTCTTTTAGGTATAAAATAAACTGACTAAGAATTGAGCTTGCTACTTTTCTCTCTCATATATTAGCACTAATTTAACTAATGAGCAACAAGTTCTTATTTAACAAATATTCGTTAATTTTAATATTTATTGTATTTATTTAAACTTTATGTCACTCACTTATTGTACTCACTTAATTTAATCATGAAAATTTATTAGTAGCAATTTAGAATGAGTGGTGTTCGTCAATTAATTTTTCCTAATATACTCTTCATTAAATATTTTTTGTATGAGTTTATATTTTATTGTATTAGCTTATTGCACTCTTATTTTTCGAAAATGTAGAATCATACAAAGTTATTTTTATTTTAATACTCCATCCGTCCCGCTGTAATTGTCTCATTTTTCCTTTTCCTTCCATTCCATTAAATATGTCTCATACCATATTTGGTAATATTTATGCGGCTATAATCCGTTCCTACTTTATTCTCTCTTTATCAATTCATTATCAATCACATAACTTTTACTTTTCTTAAAAACCGAACCACTCTTTGTTGTCCCAATCTTAGGGGAACGGAAGTAGTATTTAATTAGTTCGTGAGTGAAAAATATATGCACCAATTGCTCCTTCCCGTGCGTATGCAGTATGCACGAGTATTATACTAGTAAAGTACAAAATATTCCCTCCATCCTAGAATAAGTGTCACCTTTCCATTTTTAAAAAGAAATATGTGATCCACATCATTTCACTTTATCATACTTAAATCGCAACCATAACATTTTACATTTTCAACCATTTTATTAATAATTTTACCAAGTGAAAGTAGGGGACAGGGTAGTATAAACTAGGTAAAGTTATACCTAGTATTTTGGATACAACCAAAATCGTTGGTATACCACTTAATCAAGATGTACCTTCCGTTTAAGGCGTTGTACTCCTATTCTCCCGTTAGTGCGACCAAACGGAAGTAACTTCACTTCCCTGCGTCTCTTTGCTACGAACCGCCTGCCTCAGAGGGAACACCAGCGTCAACATACTCCACACACATCGCTGCTCTTCATCATCTTCCTGTGTCTGTGAGACGACAGACGGTGCAGGTAATATTAAGACTCTTCCAAGTTTAAATAGGACCGATAAGGGCTAACAACTTAGTAGATTCCATATTTGTGATATTTCATTGCTTGTTTCAGTTGTTTGTATTCCTTTTTTATTGATTTTTAATGTGCGATTTCTCGAGAGATAATATTGTTTTCTATAACTTATTTTCACCATTTGGTGTAATTTAAGAGAAACAAGAATTTATGTTTAATTTCATCATTTTATTTCGGAAACAATTGTCTTAACTCTTAATATTTGCCCAATTTCATTAAGTATGCGTCAAGAATATACTCTACGGTGCATCTTGGTACTTCCATGTACATAATGTAAGCCATATTTATCTAAGTTGTTGCATATAAGGTTGCACATGTATTGAAATTCTAAGGCTGCATTGACATTGATGTCCTGTTGTCCTGATAATGTCTTCATTGTCTTCCCTATCATCATTTTCATTTTCATTTACCCCAGTGCCGCAAAGGCTCCCACCTACGGTGGGGTAAGGGGGGGTCGGATGTACGCAGTCTTACCCCTGCACTAAAGCACAGAGAGACTGTTTCCGGATGACCCATAGTGAAAATCGCGTCCAAAATTGCATGGACTGACTGTTGCTCCATAACAAAGAAGCGCAGACAGTTTAGTGAGCCATTTTGCTTTATTCCATCATAATCTCAAGCCAAAAAATAATGAATCTTTGGCTCCATTGCAAATGATGGAGTATATTTTTCCAGATTTTCAGATTAAGATAGGTGTTTTTTTTACTAGTTGGGTTGCTCATTCTCATGGTGTATGTGTATCTTGAGTTCTTCTTTTCTTATAGTATATTTTTCTATTGTGTCTATTAGTTGTAACTTGTAAGGCTGAAAGAAGATAGCTTTCCCCAGGTTTCCAGATTTTCATTTTCAAATAGTGAAATAGGTGGTTTTTACTATTTGGGTTGCTTATTCTCATGGTGTATGTGTATCTTGAATTCTTCTTTTCTTATAGTATAAGCTTCTATTGCGTCTATCAGTTGTATGGCTGAAAGAAGATGGCTTTCCTCAATTAACCTTTATATTCGTTGTAATCTGGGATAACTGTGTATTATGTTTTTCCTAGCACTTCGATTTGTTAGTTTTGTTGTTGCTAACCTCCTAATGGCGAACCATTCTAAATGGAGGGCTTGAAGGATACATAAATGATTTTTTTATGGACTTGTTGCTTTTGAATCAACTTGTACAGTTGAATGCGTGCTTTTTATGGTCTTTCCACCTCACCTGGACTGCACACTACATGTTTGTGTTTTTGCTCAAGTGGCACCTTTTGTTGCCTTTTTTAACTCGACACACTTGTGGGAATGAAATTTTAACAATTCCGCTAGAAAGATACTTTCAAAGACATGCGCGAAAAAACAATCCGAAAAGTATAACCTAACCATGATGAATAAGTGTTAGCCTGAAGATGTTCAAGGCAGGCACTTCTGCCCGTGCCTCTCATATTTTCTGGCACCCTGAATCCTGATATCTCGAATTGATTCATGTAATTCCTACTAGATTGCAGTAATAAATGCTGAAGTCATATCTCTTAAAGACTGCTTTTAGAAGCCGCAATTATAATCTATTTCACTTCATTCCACAGGTAAATTCATCCTATGCACTGAACCTTATCGTTTATTCTTGTGCTAATGCAACTTCATTAATATTACTTAATTCATCATTTATCTAATTATATTCGTTTCCTAGAGAGGGCTACACAACAGGAACAAGAAAGCTGTAGAGTTTATATCAAAAGGATGGACCGCTCTGAAGGAAGTTGACAGGGTTATTGATTATTGTGAGCTCAAAGATAAACGACTCATTCCTCTACTAAGTGTAAGCTTTAGCCTGCAAGCTATTTCCTTTTTGTGTTGGAGTCTTTAGGCGTGTAATAAATATTTATATATATGATGTATTTGTGTTAGGAAGCAAAGGAGAGCTTTGAATTAGCTCTGGAGGTAGACAATTCAAATACACAAGCTAGATATTGGCTGTCAAAGTTGCATTTCAAGTACCATGTCCCCGGCGCTTGCAAAGCCATGTAAGCAGTTTATCTATAGGGAGAATTTGACTTTGCACCCCATGTTTTGGGCGATATTAGACTTTGCACCTCATTTTGAAAATCATTAATATTTGCACCCCATCGGCCCAAAAATTGTGAAGGAGTGGGGTGCAAAGTCAAATGATTTTATAGTGAAATGCGGTGCATGTATTAATGTTTTTAAAAATAAGGTGCAAAGTCAAATAGCACTCAAAAAATGGGGTCCAAAGTCAAATTCTCCCTTATCTATTCACCCTGTTAATTTTTTAAAACATGCCTTTTCTCTTGCATAACATGTGTCTATCTAATTTGAATGTTTATTGACATGTAGAAACACTTCCAGCATTCTTATCCGGTCCGGTTTAAATGTACACTTGATCTATATCACGCCTATAAAAAATCACCTAAATTTTAAAATCAATCACAAGTTATCTAGTTTTATAGCCTTATTTTTAAACTTGTATTTCATTTTGTCCTGCCTCACAAAAGTAACCAGTTTTTCTTATTAGGAGTGCATTTTATTTGCCATCCAAGTTTACCCCTATTGAATTTTCCATTTCAAGAATTCTTATATATGAGTAATTCATTATTTCACTTTCAACACGGTGAAATGAAATTGCATATATGAACTTAGTACTCTAAGTTTCCAACTTACTTACATGTTAAAACTTTTTGTGAATCCCCTTGTGATAGATACCAGGACAGAAAGAGAGAAATTAATGTCTATTATGAACGTAAATGAAGAACTGAAATGAAACAATACAGGATTAGGCACTTAGAGCAGCCTATCTCGCCCAGGATTCCAACCCAAGTCCCAAATTCTGCCTACCCTTATTCTACCCAGCTCCTATTTGTAATATTTTCCTTATGGACCGGCCCATAACTAAATAATACCAGGCCTGATTCCCCTAAAATATAATAACAACTATGTAAACATTATTCCATTATTCTTATTAATATTCTCTTTAGCCTAGGATCCTATCATATCTCCCCCCCTAGACAACCACCTTGTCCTCAAGGTGGGTGATAGGAAACAGCCTTGACCTTCAGCTTCATCTTCATCCTTGCACCTCTTCCTTCCCAATACGGCAATACCTCCTTGATTTAAAATCTAGGAGCTTCACTTCTTTTACCTTCATCGTCACTTCCTCAGCCCCATATTTCCCTAAGGTTTTCACAGCTTTTTCATATACCTCATGGTTGTTCTGAATTTGGAGATTCTCAATCTTATCTAGTCCTTCACCTCTGTCAACCATCTGTGCATATAAATTGACCCCACTGTTCAATCCCATGTCTTTGTCTGCCTCGCCTACCTTCAGAATGTTCTCCAGCCATTCAAGGCATGCATTGACAATTCTTGGGTCTGGACATAGCCAGAGAGCACATAGTGGCTCAATGCAGCCTTTAATTGCCCAGAACCTAATTTGATCGGGAGAACCTCCAGAGATGGCATTAGAGATAGCCCAGAAAGCCTCCTTGATGTCAATTTCTGCATTTTGATGGGGTTGCACCAATGGAACAATGATAGATGCCTCAATGACAGCGTGAAGCTTATCCTTTGGTCCATCCAATAGATACGAAGGTGCCCAACAAGCATCTGCCATAACTTCTTCCTCACTCATATGGATTAGTTGTTGGACTGGCAATGCAGATTTGACCAGGTCAAGTGGTGTGGGTGGCTGTCCAGCCTGACATTGACAGAAGCTTAGCAGTCCATGTAGTGTTTCTCAACTTAGAATTCTTTGCAGGCTCATTTAACTGACCTAGCAATGATAAGAGTGAACCATGACCAATAACCAGGTCACTACAGGTTGGAGCATCACCAGCAGAACCAAATAATGCTGTTGAGGATGCAAGCGTTGCATGCCCGGCTTCAGCTTGAACCTGCCATTTGCCTCCCAAACAACCTTTACCAATTCCAGTAACATTCCAGAACACTATAGCCAGTTTATACACACTGTCTAGCCGAATTGATGCAGTATTGCAGTGAGTTCATCTTCTCAGGAAACCTGTCCAATACGTGCAAGGGTACTTGCTACCCCACACAATCTTCTTATCTCAAAAGCATTGAGCACTAGATTTGGATTTTTACTTGTGGAATCAACATCAATTGATAATAAAGCTTTATTTCCTTCAACAGAAGTACAATCACCTGAAACTCCTCTTGATGGCTTCGTACTTTAACACGAACTGAGAGAATAGGCTCGTGAAGGAGGCAGACAACTGGAAGGAGTTGGACTGGGATTAAACCTTAATAGAGAATAGGTATACTTGTACAGTCTCTTTTCACTTTTTCAGAGACTGACCTCTCAGCAGCAAGCATCAACTCTTCTACCATTTGATACACTCCAATAGTCCAATATCAACAGGATAAGGTGTTGAAGTATAAATCTGAATAAGCTTGAACATGTTGGTTCCCAAATCTGACTTGACAGACTCGTACTTGGAAGAAGCGATATCAATGAGGGATTGAGCAATTGTGCCAGGTTCAACTGCAACTGTAGATTGCTCCTCGCGTTCATCGCCCGGATTCGGTGACTTGATAACCGGTTCAGTTGGCCTCGACTCAGTATTCATCATCGACTGTGGATTCTCCAGCAATCTATTTCCTGATTCGACGAGTGCTATTTCTCCGGAAGGATGTTTTCGCCCCGCTTGAATCTGCTGGCAACGACACCTGCAAACTGGGAGAAAGTAATAGCGACGAACTCTGCGATGTGTGAGAAGATGTAAGCGACTGAGACAACACCTGAGAACTGGAAGCTACTGTTCGCGACGAAGCTGAAGCGGTTTGCGATGACATCTGCGAATGGGAAGCTTCTCCTCCCGATCGCGTCATACTTGGTCGTGAACTGCTGGCGGATGATGAAGTTCGCGATTGCGAACTGTGAGACGAAGTTCGTGACTGCGAACTGGAAGAAGAAGGTTGCGAACTCTGAGAAGCTGTTCGCGATGGAACCTGCAAACTTAGCGATTGAGATGAAACCTGCGCACTTCGCGATGCACTGGGAGACTTGGCTTGCGAGGACGACGAGAACTGGCTTTCAGTTGGCCGACGACGTCTAGGGCTCCTCGCTCGATCTCTAGGTCGCCTGCAACGAAGATTGCGCAACATGTAGCGCAGCACATCCAGCGACTCGTTCATCAACGTTCTCATCTCCTTCCACTGACTTTCAATATTGTCCATACTCTTCTCCATCTCTTCTTCAACTGTCTTCCAATTTGCTGATGCTGATGATCGATTCAGACTTCAGGAGCTATTGCTTTGATACCAATGATAGATACCAGGACCGAAAGAGAGAAATTAATGTCTATTATGAACGTAAATGAAGAACTGAAATGAAACAATACAGGATTAGGCACTTAGAGCAGCCTATCTCTCCCAGAATCCCAGCCCAAGTCCCAAATTCTGCCTACCCTTATTCTACTCTCAGCTCCTATTTATAATATTTTCCTTATGGGCTGGCCCATAACTAAATAATACCAGGCCTGAACCCCCTAAAACATATAACAACTATGTAAACATTATTCCATTATTCTTATTATTATTCTCTTTAGCCTAGGATCCTATCACCTTGCAATTACCTTCAAGCCAATCTTTATGAGGAAAAGCAGTAATTAATTTTTGCCTACATGTTAATAAAATATATGCTTTTAGCTCTCTTTTCATGTTTCCCGTGTTTCCATATTATGACTATATAAAGGGTACTACATGAAAGAATCAATTACTGTTCTATAGGACAGATGGAGTATTATCTAGCTTTTTTATCCAGTTTGCAACTGATGTTCTCAAATTTCCTTTCTCATTATAGTGGTGCTGCTTTGTTAGTTGAAGCTGCAGAGATGGGTGATCCAGATGCTCAGTATGAGTTAGGTCGCTGTTTGAGAGTTGAGGTATGCTTTCTTTGTTTCTTAAAGGCAGTGTTTGTTATTTCGTCATGGATGGTGAATAATAATACGTTTGTTGTTTTGCCTATAGCCAGTGTTATTTATTAAGTTATTTTCAAGTAGCATAGATGAGGCTTACTATGCTACTCCGTACTAGTACTCAGGTTGCATGCTTCTCGCCCATTTGAAAGATGACGATTGAATTGTCTTTCAATGTGTACAAGTTTATGACATAAGCACGTTCTTATAGATTTAGACTAGCCACCCATCTAATTTGATTTAGCCTTAGTTTGGTATGGTTGTGACTTTTAAGGAACAAAACGTTTTTCCCTTAACAGCTCTTTTAGTAAAATAAAATAGCGGTGTGGCTTGAATTTCACAACTACAAATACACTATGGACTACTAGGAGATGTTTTCAAACTATAGCACCTCAGCACAATTTTTTGCGGACATGTCTTTGTTATTTCATATAAAAAGCAGTCTTGCATCACCGCAATGCCAAACAATGGCATTCACATCGTTTTATATCACTAATCACGATGGAGAGTTTTTCCCCATCACACTGCATCATGTTAGAACTCTGCAATTTCACACACAATCACAGAATCTACACAAGAACTCAATGGCAACTTTATTCACGTAGGCAACCAGGTAACAATGAGCCGAAGCCCCCCAGAATGACAATAGTCAGAAACAGCCTACTTACTACTTCCCCTTCCCATCCATTTATACTAGAGACCCTTATTACTAATATTATTATTATTACTTCTAATATTATTCTAATAGGTAGGTCCCTATCACATCATTGTAGCAATATTATATTTTTCGACATTCCTGGAAAATTTCAACCATATTGCAGAATGAGGCTGTTCAATCAGATCAGCAAGCGTTTTACTATTTAGAGAAGGCAGCTGATCAGGTATATACATTATGAACTGCAAACCAATAACGTCATTACATCATTGATCTGCCCTCTAATTACTAACAAAGATTTGTATCAGTTGCACTCGGGTGCACTATACCTTTTAGGTGCAGTCTATTTGACTGGAGATTGTGTGAAAAAAGACATTGATTCTGCAATTTGGTGTTTCCACAGAGCATCAAAAAAGGTATGGAACTTTTCATTCCCTCATGCTGTCATCATCATTCAATTGGGTCTAACTCACATCAAAAGGATCCTAAAAGGGTGAGAGCGTGAGCTTTACGTTAACTATTAATCTATTGTACTATGTTCAAATCCATTAGACACTACATGTGGGTTACTCGACACACCTTCCTTGGTGCTAGTCGGGTTGAACAACTAGTGGGGTGGACAAATGGGTCCAAATTGACCTCAAACTGAGTTGCCCCAAACCATCGAATCGATAGGCGTCCCACAAAACACCATACATCAGGCTTGGATACCATCTGAATGTGCTCTAACTCACCCTAAAAAACTTAAGAGATAATATTCATACTTGTATACTAGACCCAAGTTCAATAGAAACCAACCCAATGAGGGACTTATTGATTGTCACCACTATAACAGCAACTACTTGGGGCAGGTGGCATGTGAGGGACTGTTTAATGTATAAATTAATGCCAAAAAAGCATTAATTGAGTGAATATTGGCCACTAATACTTTAAACTTCTTCTAAGGGTCATGCTGGAGCTGCTATAGCATATGGCTCCCTTCTCTTGCAAGGTAAAAACTATTCCTCATTACAATTACAACTATTCATATCCTTATTATTATTACTCTCTCCGTCCCGCTAAAATTGTTTGATCTTTTCTTTTCGGTTTGTCCCACCAAGATTGTCTCATACCAAATTTGGTAAGATTCGTGTGGTTTTAAAACATTCTTACTTTATTCTCACTTTATCAACTTAATATCAATCATATAAGCACACTTTTCTTAATAACCGCACCACCTCTTCATGTCCCAATGTTAGTGGGACTGAGTTAGCATTATTTTTCTTATCATTCCTTAGTTACACCGTGCATATAGGAATCCCAAGGACCCATATTGGCACACTTTTATGTGTCCACACTATCGAAGACCGGAGGTAGTATATGACAAAGTATATACATCAATATCTTTAGAAAAATTAGCATTCGATAACTTCATATAGTTAACTTATTGTTTTCAATATCGAAGTATTAATATTTAGTGGCCTCCTATTGGGTGGGTTGAGGGTGGATGCTTTAAACCTCTACCGAAGTGTGTTGCTAGGTCGGTCGTGGATTTGTGGTCTCCAACCTGAACCTGCCCCTTTACCATCCAGACGGTAAAGATGGCTGATTGTACTAAATATGTGATCACTGAACTCCTTTCTAAAACTAAGATTTGTCAATGCTATCCCCTGCCATGGAATCGCCTGGGTCAGGGGCCAAAGTTCCAGAATCAATAACTAAGTTTTATACGAAGAGGCCTTGGAAGAGGACATCAAAAAGGCGAGGAGAGCCAGAGCTAAACCCGGTTGAACTGGCTAGAGAACAGTTTGGATTGGCTGCAGATGGAGGGTGTGACCTTGGTTTGAGATGGTTGAAAAGGCTGGAGGAAGAAGAGAAACTTTTGCTGTCTAAGAGCTCATAGCTTCCATACTAGGATACCTTCATAATACTCCTTAATATACTAAATTACATATAATAAAGAGAACAATCACTCAAATATCCCAAACATTGTAAATGTGTGAGCTTAATACCTCAAACTTGCATGCTAGATATAAACATCATGATATATATGGTCAAAGTTATTTTAGCAGTTTAGGTGCATGATTTAAATACTCTAAGCATTTAAAACGGTGCACATAGCATCTTAAGTTTCCATTTTTGAAATAAATAATTTGATTTCATGGGTTAGAGAATTAGAGATCACCTATAATATACTCTCCGTCCAGAAAGAAGTTCCCGTTTCGGTTTTACAATGCTTGACTGACGATAAAGCAATTCGATCTCTGTTCACACTCAGATTTATTTTTAGTAAATAAAATTTATATATGCAGAAACTACATTAAAACCGCTACAAAGTCTAATCAAGAAAATGTAAATTTGATAAAAATTTGATATATAAAGTAAAAGAGTGATTTATGTTGATCAAGTGAATAGTGAATGCGAACTTCATTTCGGGGCGAAGGTAGTAAAGTTTAAGATGTTTATTTTATACATGCAAGTTTGAGATATTCACCAATTTGAGTTCATGGGGTAGAAATGATTTAAGTTGTAGTTTTTGCTTGCATATTTATAATTTATTCAAGTGTAGCTCTCAATTATTGTGTTAAGCACTTGAGCAATGTAAATTCGGACTCGCTGTGAGCCTGTGACTCCTGTGAGTACTCTAATCCTCCCAACATTGTATATTTGTATATCTTATTTACGTTTGGGTGAAAAATAATGACCCATGACGTGTTGTTAGAGCCATGTTTTGTTATAGTATGATGATTATTTCTAGAAAAAGTGTCAAATAAGCCCATCTAGTATTTTTAAACCATCATCTAAGTTCCTCTACAAAAAGAAGCATCACATAAATACTAATACTAATAAAAACGATCAATTTGATCTATTGAATCTTTAGGAATAAACCTCAACAATATGTGTGTCTGTGTGTGTTCGATTTCAATAAAAAGTAGTCTTCACATACAAAGTATTTTCACTATCCTCTTTTAGTCATATAAGGTACATTATTACATACTAGAAGTGCACTTTTTTGCATGGACAAAAAAAACTTTGATTTATTTATAAAATTTTTCCGCATTTTCATCAACTTTGATGTAGGATTTTTACTCCGTTTTTTATTAAAAAAACTCCTATTTCGGTTCCAGGGTTAAAAATCACTACTAGAAAAATGTTTTACAATAATGTCAAATTATTGTCATCAAAAGTTTTTGTGACACTAATAAATTGTCAATGAAAGTGGGGCTAGTGACACAAATAAAGTGTCACTAAAAGTGTCGCAAATTTATAACACTACAGAATCACCAAATTGTGACATCATGATATCACAAAACTCAATGACATTATGGTATCACAAAACTCATTGACATGCTAGTACTATGAAATCATACATAGGAGTACCCGTTTTTTTTAAATATATGAATCGGCTCGAACCTAAATATATAAAAATTATACCGTTTTTTACGGTATCCTTATTTTTCCATTTCAATGAGTGAACTTCGAGAATCAATTTTTCATTCACCCATTATTCATTTTGAGTGTATCATATATCGAATTGTAACCATTAGCAAGGAGAATCCGAAACAACTTTGACCCTACCCAAATCGAAAGTGGACCCCACTCAAAATATCTCCCAAAACTGATCATTTAATGCAATTTTAACACATTTTCCAACCGGCAATAGATTCAACAACATGTGTGTTTGGGCCGATTGTGGTGGCTGCTCCGCGAGTTGCGGAGGATAAGCCACGAGGTGCGACGGCTGCATTGTTGGAGGGCGACGCGATAACACAGAGTTCAGTGTTGAGAATGGTTGTTCTCATGTGATGAATAAGGAGATCAACCGTATTTGTTGGCATGATAATGAAGTTGAAATTTGATGGCGGAAAAAATAGTAGGGGTGGGCGTGGTCCAGTCCGGTCCAATATTCTACCGAACCCGTACCTGGACCGTCACTATTGAAACGGTTCGGTTCGGTTCGGTCTTAGACCTAAACCCGTTCGGTTCGATTCCATTTTCAAACGGTCCGGTATCATGTCATACCAATGCCAAACAATGCCACTTTTTCGATAAATTAAAACTTAGTCATCATCCAAAAATTCACACAATTATCAATTTTCATACTACCTCCGTCCTAAAAACGTTGTCATTTCAAAAAAATTGAACCATGATTTTGATTAGTATAGAGTATTATGGAAGTTATAAATTTTATACTTTTATGAAAGTATTTTAACAAAGAACATTTTCATATAATTTTTATATTATAAATAAGTCTCAATAAAAAGTAAAATTGGTCAAAGTCTTAAAAATGGAAAAGTTTTTTGGGACAGAGGTAGTATTACATAGTTAATGAATTTCTTATAAACTATAGTAGTACAAAACACAAATAACTAGCAATAACATAGTTAATGAATTTCATATAATACTATTTGTTGGTCCAAAATAGGACGCTCGTAGGCTTTTAGGAAAGCTACGTACGACACTCAAGCAAGAATTAGGAAAGTACGAATATGGAAAGTTAGCCAGAAATAGCATATCTGTATTTGAAATTCGAATTGCCTTTTATAGGCGATTACAAATGGTAACTGCCGAACATAATAATGACTAAATTAATTACAACATTAATACGGAATTAAACACATAATTAAGTAGCGCATTGATTGTTGGCCGTTACTCTTCCTGGCTGGCAGGCTGGACGCTTGAGCTCCCTCCTGCTGGACTGGACGGTGGGCTTCCCGCTAGGCTGGAGGAAGGCTTCTCACCGGGCTGGAGGCAGGCTCTCGGGTAGGCTGGAAGGCAGGCTCCCGGGTAGGCTGGAAGGCAGGCTCCCCGATGGGCTGGAGGCAGGCTCCCACCTGGGCTGGAAGGCAGGCTCCCGGGTAGGCTGGACCACAGGCTCCCAGTTGGGCTGGAAGGCAGGCTCCCGGGTAGGTTGGACCACAGGCTCCCAGTTGGGCTGGTCGGTAGGCTTCCGGTTGGGCTGGACCGCAGGCTCCCAGCTGGGCTGGAAGGCAGGCTCCCCATTGGGCTGGAAGGCATGCTCCCCACTGGGCTGGAAGGCAGGCTCCCCGCTGGGCTGGTCGACAGGCTCTCTTGGGCTTCCGCTCCTTGATTGCCCTGATTGGTTGGGCCGACTCGAGCTCTAGGTTGCTGGGCTTGGACCCGCAGGTCCAAGTTCGGGGTCTGGGCCGATTAGGCTCTGGGCCTGGTCCCATAACCCCATCACTATTCATTTTTACCGATCCGGTTAAGTAGCAATTAGCAAAGTGCAAATGAGTAATCAATGTACTTAATGGTAATATGGTATACATGTATATATAATTATAAAATTATACTCCGTATAAATTAATAAAATTATAATTCGGTTCGGTTCGGTCCGGTACCGGTTCTCATTTTATGAGAACCGGTCATGACATGGTTTGGAATCGGTCCGGTTCGGTTCGGGACAAAAATTTTTAGAACCGTTTGAAATCCCGTTTTCCGGTCCGGTACCATGCCGGTCTGATTCGGTACCATGCCGGTTCGATTATTTTGCCCACCCCTAAAAAATAGGGTTGAACGAATTCTGGATAACAGGCTCTTCGGGAAGCCGGGAAAACAAAAGAGTGCAACCTCACAAATTTTCCTTTTTCATTTTTCTTTTTATTGTTAGTTTGTGTCTGATTTTTATTTATGTTATGTTTTTGTATTTTGTTGGCCCTAACATTAGAGTGTGTTTTTATTTGGTCATTATAGGCTTCAAGTTCTCTGGTTGGCGTATTATTGTGCCATTTCAGAATAATCTTTGAATCTTTGACAGAGACAATAAAATTAAGTTTGATTACTTCTTTAGAAAATAACCTTGAACGAAACTCAAGGCCCTTTTACCTATTTCTCCAATTTTCTATTTTTTTTTCTTTTTTCTTTTCACTTCCAAGATTTCCATTTTCCAAATCTGAACACAAGTTTTCCGAATTTCCTTTGTTTAATTTCCATTTCATTTTTCAAAATCATAAAATAAGTATATACATTGAGAAATTGAAACCTAATATAACCGATGTGTAAAAGATGACAAATATTACTCATTAAAATAAATATGTGTGTATAATGTAAAATAAAGTACTCCTAATTGGATACATTTGAAGTAAGACAAAAAGTTTACATAAATGACAATCCATGAAAAAGATTTAATAAGTGGCTTTTTTATGAGAGATGGTATTAATAAATTGTTTTTAAGGTCACATGTTTTTTCATAACATGCTTAACTACGTAATGCTAGTAATATTTTTTTGAAGTCACATGTTTTTTATGATCTGTGGTTCTTGAAACTTATTTATTTTGGAGGAAATTTATGATACCTAACCAAAAGTAAGTTACTATGTATAAAACGCTAAAAGAGTGAAAATTGATTTCCCTATTTAATAAACAAAATATATTATGCAACATACATTGTTGCATAGATCTCGAAAAATATGTAATTTTAACAAAAATTACCCTAATAGGATACCTGAGCGCGAATCAAATACAAGATGCAGTGTAGTGTTGCATATTTCCATTTTGAAAAACATAAAAAAGTGAGCTCTCCAACTTCAAAATAAAATCACGAACATATATCTATTTTTGAATTTTAGAGAATAAATAGGTAAATGTATTTTCCAATTTCCTATCTCCAATCTTCCAATTTTATGAAAAAACATAAAATATTCCTTTGAGTACAAGGCTCTATGAATTTGTGGCCTTTCCCTCTCTAGGGTTTTCCGCTGATCAAGGGCGGCTTACTTTCTGCCGAACAAGTGCATCACTTTGGCTAGATCGATGCGCAGCGTGCTCTATGACAACATTTGGATCCACATCGAAGATCGACAGGTCGCGGCAGAAGGGCGATGTCGCATGCTCGGCGCAAGAGGACAATGGTCAGATGGAAAAATTAATCAGTCAATATGATGGCTTGGGATTAGGACAGGAGGCGGATGAATTGGTGTTGGATGATGAAGGTCGTGAAGTTTCAAATTTTCAGAGATCTTATGGCGACTCTGTGACGTCTAGGTAAAGGCGTTTTGATTCAGGATATTCGAAAAAAAAGTATCTATTTAAATTTTATCATATTGTTGTTATGACCCGTGTGTTGGACAATGGACCTTGGTTGTTTGATCATAATTTGTTGGTTTAAAGGGCCATTAAACCACGGGATATTCCTCTTACGGTCCCTCTACATTCAGCTGAGTTTTGGTTGCAGGTGCACAATGTCTTGTATGGTTACTCTAATGTAGACACTGCTAGGAGAATTGGAAATTATATGAAAAAACTGATCAAATGAGACGATAATCAATCTGATGATAAATGAGAGTCTTATATGAGGGTTAGGGTGTCTTTGGATATCGGGGGGAACTCTTAAAGGTAGGAACTACCATAAAGAAAAGTAAAAGGGAGGGTTGATGTGTGGACTTCAAGTATGAAAAGCTATCTAACTTTTGTTTTGTCTGTGGAGTTATATGACACGCTGGAAGATTTTGCCCTCTAACTTATGAGAAAGGGGAGAAGGTACTTGCTAATCCTTTTGGACCATGGATGCATGCGAGAGGGGGGAAACACGTCCCTCTTTGGGAAACAAGTGGCTGGTGAACGAGGGGAGCTCAAGAGAGAGAACAACAAAGGAGTCAAACAATAATAAAAAGGAGCAAGAGCATAATACGAGCCACACAGAAGATGAGTCCCAGGGTTGGGTGGTGACGATTACTAACGCTGGAGCAGGACAGGATGAATGCGGACCAGGAGATCAGAAGAGGAGACACACATGGAAAGAGCAAGAGCAGGGGGTTCATAGGTGAATGGAATGGAATGGTTAGAGCCTCCAGGCCCGCCAAAGTTCATGAAGCATCGGTGCTTCCTGCTCGCTTTTGGTTCGAACTACATGTTGTTCGAACTACACTTTTTTTTTGCTATTTTTATTTATGGTTTTTGGTTCGAACTCCATGTTGTTCTGTTTGTGTTGTTTTTTCCTTGCGCCCAAACTCTAGAATTTAAGACATGTAATGAGAAGTCTGGTTTGTCTATCATTGACTCAGGATTAAGCTCAATTCAGAATCAGCGAATCTGGTTACCTCTTCGAATGTGATAGTTTTAAATATGGTTCAAGGGTGGACACCAAATAGTGTATTTTTTGTCTTTTTGTATCCTGCTTAGGTTCTCTTTTGTTTTGTCATAAAAATAATTTCCTGCTTACAATCTGTTATTTTAATATAAATCATTTTCTCCCAAAAAAGGTTCTTTGATTTTTTTTATCTTTCGAAAAATCCCCTAAATTTGACTCTAGGGTTACGGGTAGTTTCCTGATTCTCCTCGTGCAACTCATTCTCACATCAAGGCTGCCAGCACATTCTCCTCTACACCTTTACAAGTACCGATTACTTGATTTTCGCCTCCTCTTAATCTTATATCTGCTTGATTTCAACAACTGTTAGGGTAAGGTATTATTCGAAGGAAATCTGGAATCAGGAATGGAGGAGATTACTGAAGGAATCAACAACGTTAGTATCACCGGCGGTGACATTCAGAAGAAGAATCGTATTCAAGTCTCCAACACCAAGAAGCCGCTATTCTTTTACGTCAATCTAGCCAAGGTATAGTCGTTGTGACTGCTTAATACACTTTCATATGGATTTAGGTTTCTATCGATGTGAAATTATATGCTTGTGGAGTATTGCTATTTATTTTCTCCATTTAAGCTGACAAAAGGAGAGTATACTAGTATATGTGCTTCTCTGTATTGCTGACACCATGATTAATTCCGTATTAAAAGGCAGCCGGGTGCAAAAGGCATTTCCTAAGATAAGGTCTTAACACTTCACTCCATCCCTAAAATCATCATCAAATCCTTACCCTATAATATCACATAGTAATTCCTGCAGGTAACTCATGAGGACCTTCTAGGATTATCTATTCTACTGGCTCACACCATCCCTCTAAAATTATACTCCGTAATTAGTTTTTTCCTCAGAAAAGAAAAACACATAAATAAATTCATGATCCAAAACATGGTTGGACAGAGGTCAGACTCAACCTACCCCCAGCTACACAACTGACTATATGGTATAAGGTCAACCATAAACCATGCGAAGCCTAGTCTTTTTACAACATTGCTTTGTGTATGTGGGTGTCTGTTTCACACACACACTGACCACATGAAGCAGCATAGAAATTTTCTGTTTGCATTTACAAATGTGTCTGAATATATTTGGTGTTTGGAATTTTTTTGTCTTATACAGAGGTATATGCAGCAGCACAATGAAGTTGAGCTCTCTGGGCTTGGAATGGGTATGAATCCTTACTCTTGATACCATCTCCTGTTTTGGTTCGGTATTTCCTTTTAGAGAAGATTAGACTCTGACACAATTTAAAGTATTTCCTATATATTTCGTGCTTCACTCTTGATTGATTGATTGATTTCATAATACATTAGGCTGTTGTGAAATGTGATTCCAAACTAATACATGAACATCACCCAACAGGGTATACAAAGTTATGTGCTTCATTTTCGTTACAATATACTAATATGAAATGTTTAGGACCATTTGGTTAGGGTTGTTTGGCTCAAATGACTGAATTTCAAAATAGAAGTGTAAGTGATTGGAAGCACCAATTTCAGCCAAATATGCGAGTGAAAAGCTACATATTCTGTTCATTTAAGCATAATATGACTGACTAGTGACTACCAAAGCGCACTTTACTATCTATGTTCCAAAAGTCTACTATATACCCACCAGTCCAGGCACTAGATCACTCTTGACTGCCCCCACCCCCATGTCACTTCACTTGGCTTGTCTAGGTGTAGAATGCCATATAGTGCACGAGTTCGCTCCGACAGAACTTTTTTCCCATTCATGTTAGCGCAAGTGGTGTGCTACTCTCATGCTCAAGTGGTGCAGTTTAGTTTGTTGGCTGTTGAATGGAGTCTCGATTCCCATTTAATTTCAATGAACTCTTGTTTTTTTATTTAAAAATGTTTTGACGGTAAGCTATACAGTTTATATGCATCTTACTCTTTTGCATGTTGGATAGATTATATTTATTGTGTCATTGATGAACCTAGTTTGTATTTGCAGCTATTTCCACTGTAGTCTCTGTAACTGAAATTCTGAAGAACAATGGTTTGGCTGTTGAGAAGAGTAAGAATTTCAGCATTTATTTTGAAGTCCTTAATTTTAAATAGGAATTGTTTCACATAAAAATTAATTAGAGGATAAACAAATTTGAATAAACATACATTGCCTGTCTTAGTTTGGGGATATCGTGTAATGGTAATGTGAATAATTATTGTATTTCAGGGATCATGACATCAACAGTTGATGTTCGAGATGATTCAAGAGGACGTCCAATCACAAAAGCCAAAGTGAGTTTTGTAATGATAATACTCCCTCCGTCCCAAAATTACTTCCCGGTTTGAATTGGCACGCTTATTAAGAAAGTAGAATAAAGTGAAATGTAAGGTTGTAGTTGTGTAAGAAAAAGGTAAAATGAACGTGAGCCACACAAATTGTCCAAAAAGGGAAAGTGGAAAGTACTTTTTGGAACGGCCCAAAAAGGAAAGTTGGAAGTATTTTTTGGGATGGGGGGAGTATATATTATCTACTTGAAAGGTGGCATTGTTTCCAAACAAAGGAGTCCTCATACATCATCATTCGTAGTTTTTGCCCCTTAGGCTAGCTTGAGGTTATAAAACATGCAAATTGTAGGATAAAAATGGTCTAGTTATTATTAGTTCTCATTTTTATATATGAAGTACGGAGTACATTACAATTGACTGGGCACCTTTTACTGGTATAATAATATTTTGCATATATTATGAGACCTATTTATCATATAATTTTTTGTATAGATTGAGGTTGTGCTGGGGAAGAGTGACAAATTTGATGAGACAATTGCAGCAGCAGCAGCTGCTGAGAAGGACCAACAAGTTGGTGGTGAAGAACAAAGTTAAACTTATGTCTTTCCTGTCATCTTTTTCTTCTTTCGTGTCTTGTGTCAAGTTTTTGGCTTCTTGTTTTTCATTTGAGTACTCCATTAATGTGTTGCTGTTAGGGTAAATGAAATCAACACGACCACTTTTGTTAGATGGTATGGATTTTTTTTCTTACTTAGACATCTTTTTTCCTCATTTATTTCATGTAAATGAAGGTTTTGATTAAAGATTAAAGAAAAAAAGAAAGTTCTTGTCATCTTTTAAATAATATAAGAAATGTGGGATTAAAGTAGGGGTGGACTGTGGACTGGGATGGGCCGATTGACCCGCTACTGTGCAGGCCCAACCTGGCCCGGTTGACCAGGATGAAGAAGCAAGCGGTACCGGGCTTTGATTTTAGCGGATCGGAGAACCATAGAAAAGACAAACCAACAATGAGAATATGAGATAATGTCATGTCATTGGATGCGTGTTCTACTCTACAATATACATCACTCCTACTACTTCCTCTCCAAAGAATAATGGATATGCCTTCATTAATGGCTTTTAATAAACTTTGATTAGTATGCATACAATGATACAATACAGTGCTGCAAAAGGACGTATAATTTTCACCGATCAGGTTCCAAGCAAAAATGCTGTCTTTTCAATCTATACTTGTTTCATGTTGGACGATTTGTTCCATCGTAATGTTTAATTGGTTCAAAACTTCAAATGAATGGAAATAATTGTTTTATCTTCACATAATATTTTGTTTATAAGATAATATTTAAGTTTTTCTTATCATTAATCGAATTTATGATTATTATATCTTAGATTTGAGTATACAAAGTATGACCCTTTCACTACAGGCTACAGCCTCCTCTTTACTTTTGCATGTGTAATCAGCAACTGTATAAACCCAAAATGTGTTGTTTTAACTTATGTCGAATATTTCTATAGAAATAAGAAATAAGAAAAAAAAAGTGCGCCATATAATATAATCATGGTTAGGGGTGTACTTGGAGTGAACACATTGTATAGCTCTGTAATCTGTATACCACTCCTCTTGCACAGATCATACCAGTTCATTCATCTTTCTAAGGTGTGTGGGCAGAACAAAATGTTGAACTTGAAATGAGACATTATACAGATTGTTTTCATGTAACTTTTTACATATTTTTTTTTCGCAAATAAAATATGGAGTATTATGTCCGTATTTCGTTTTCCCCAAACTTGAAGGGCCGCCCAGGATGCCTCCCCAGCTAACCCCTAGCTAATAAGTCCCTGCAAGATTCAACTGCATGCAACAGCGGACACAAAGGGGTCTAATGTGGGCCGCCGCCACCCCAATTTTTTTTTCTGGGTATATTTACTCCAAAATTTTTATATACATGTATTTGTATGTATTTTACACAATGCCGCCCCTCCTAGCGGGAACTCCGTCCGCCACTGACTGCATGTGTGGACTTTGGATGTTTTTACTTGAACTGAAATTTTATGGTCTAGTCTGGTCTAATCTAGTAAATGTCTGGTCTCTATAACTGTTCAAATTTAGTCTGGTCTGTTCTGGTCAGGAACTAAAAACAGTCCAAGTAAAAACATACGGCGATAACAAGAATTTTATCAAAATTAAATAACAAGAATTTTATAACAAGAACTAAATTGTAAGTGGCATGAACTTACAATTTTTAATTTTAATTATGTTTGGCTTTCTGCTTTGAGTATAACAAGAATCACAAAAGTTCATTTCTGTAAATAATCTGTGCGGAATCTATACATACGGCGATATGGGGATTATATAGAACATAGCTTGAGTTATAAAATAATACTCCGTAAAACATTTGACTGAGGAAGTGCATTGAAATATTAGTTGAATCATTCTTTATAAAGGCTGCTAAACAATTGAAAGCCTTTTTTCATTGGACTTCAGTGGTTAGTAATAAAATCACACTTCTCAAGAACAATTGAAGCAACTCCAATGACTTACTCAGGTGCAATCTGAACAATCTTCTTTCCGACATTGTCCCCATGAAAAATTCTGATGAATGCCATGGGAATGCTCTCAATGCCGTGGGAAATATCTTCAAGCACCTAAATCTTCCCATTCTCGAGATACTCTCTAGTCTTGGCATGGAAATCTGTGTATGATTTCATCATGATGAAATCAGCAGCAAGGAACCCTTGGATCTTGATCCTTTTATAAATCACGTCTAGCATGTTGGGTGCGCCCCGCTTTGCGGGATCCGTGTACTCGGAGATTACACCACAGACGGCAACTCTCCCATGTAAGTTCATGTTGGCAACTGCGGCTTCCAACATGCTACCTCCCACATTGTCAAAATATATGTCTATTCCATCTGGGAAACACCTATTGAAACAAGACTTTATAAGACTAAAGAGTCAAATAGGCCCTCGAACTAACTTAAAAAGTGTAAATCGCCCCTTATAAGGCAAGCGTAAGTTTGGCTCAAGTTTTTAGAAATTTTAGTTGGAATGACGGAATTGGTAGGATTACATATTTATTTTAAATAAATTGAAGAGAACTATACCTAAATAAGCTGAAAAACATGGGTAAAAGTGTCATTTTCATTTATTTGTGCTTCAATAAAAGTAAAAAGAACCCAGCTTATACGCTACTGTTTTTGTTGTGCGTCTGCATCTTTGAATTTAGATAAATTAGTGTTTTGGTAAATCATAATGCTCATAAGTAGATTTTTTCATCAGACACTTGCACTGTTTATGGGATTATGCTTCAGAGTTCTTTATCTAACTTGAAAAGAAACTCCTAATTATCAAACATGTCAGATTAAGTTGAACCCAAAAATAAATTTATAAATCATGTAACATAACTGAATAGTTATACATTGACCATCACTCATTATTATTATAATTATTAAGGTGGAGGGAGTATTAAGTTTCTTCCATAAAAATGAATATCAAATGGTGGGAATGATAGGGCAGATTGAAAACTGAGAGTCTGATACAGTAATAGATCATTGGACCTTTTTAGAGCTGAATTGAGATCAGGTTCTTGTTTGTAGTTGAAGGCATCATCAAAACCAAGCCTCTCTCGCAGTATCTTCACCTGGAGTACATCTAACCCACAATAGTATTACATTTTAGCAAATGTTTTCCACCTTAGCTTTAAAAAATGGAAGGCAGCTAAAGATGAATTAAATATATGGTGCATGTCAGCGTGCTCCATAAGGAGCATGCTAGCGTGCTCCATAAGGAGCATGCTGCCTAGGTGGCTTAGCAGAACGCACCCGTTTCACTTTTGTTGAGTTAGTGTCTGTGAGGAGCTACATCCTGCTCAAGCATCTCAAAAGCGCATTTATTATAGAGTAAGCTAAGAAGTTTGTTAAATTTATGGGGCAAAGGATGACCTTTTGTTGGGAGCCAGCAGAGCCAACGACATAACATCCACATAGTTTAGCGTACTGTCCAACTAAATTCCCAACTGATCCTGAAGCAGCAGAAACAAAAACCTTCTCCCCTTTCTGAGGTTTGCAAACATCGAAAAATCCACCATAGGCTACAAGTCCACTAAACCCTGCAGTAATTTTACAAATTAGGCGAACCACAATATAGAAAGCTTTCTTCTCCTGATTTGTACAAATTTGTATGACCTTTTTATGTATTCGACATTAATGCTTTTTTACTCAAACTGTCATATTTGTTTCCTTTTTGCCGGAGTTTGAGATGCTTGTAAGTTTTTTTTATAAGAAACAAGTTTTAAAAGCATTTTTTACCTAAAGAGGAGTCCCATTTCAGGAAATGGAATCAATTTTTCATGTAACTTGCCAACATACTCTAAAGCTAGAAGCCTAGAACAAGTGCAATAGGGCAACATCTAATCAAGACAAAAAAGTATATCTAAAAAATACTAATACATTCCAAGATTTGTAAGGGTTAAATCTTGCCAGAGTTTAATAAAAGTTGTACCGTGGTGAATATGACTCTTTAAAACGGAGGGTGTAGTACCCTACTACTACTACATTGCAGAAACTAAATTGATCCAGAACACAAAATAATGATTTTCCCTTACTTTGAACTAGCTAAAAAAGAGTCACCACATTTGTCACATAAAAAATTGATCACAAAGATCCATTTTTTAAAAACTAGTAAAGTTATTTGTTGGCTTCACTAAATCTAACTGTACACTTCTGTTTCATTTTAAAATACATCTAATATAATGAAAAATAACTTCTTTCATTCCAAAATGAATGTTTTCAGGAGAAACAGACTTTTCATATGACTTTATTTGGGACGGAGTCATGGAGAGCCTAATTGTAATACCCTTGATGCAAGGGCACCTCCACCTTGATTGAATATTTTTTAGTATGATTTAACCTATGCGCATTATAACTAAGAGGACAAAGAGGATGATGCAAGTGGTACCTAAAATTCCAACATGGTAAGATAATGGAAAGCTAACCGGATCCAACTTATTCAACAGAGAGCTATCTTTTACATAATTGTATTCTTCCCAACTAAGAAGCCCTGCAACCAAGTCATCCTTCTTGATATCATCCCTGCTAGAAACCATAACTTTTCCCACTCCATATGCATCAATGCTCTGAAAATTGATGGACAAACTTTGGTATTTATTAGCTGGTTAATTAAGAGGGCATTTCATAAGCCATTTGAGAAAATGTTTTGCAACTTGGAAAACATTATTGTGTTCTGAAAACTTGATTTACGTGCTCCGAGAGCATGCTTATAAGTTTGAACTTTGAAAATAAAAGTTGGGAAGATTTCAAATCACCGTCTTTTTTGAGCGCTTAGATAGCTAATTGGTCAAAGTGCAAGAACTGTTTTATACAGGTGGTGTTGAAAGCACTGGTTTTTAAATAAGACTTCAATGCGAAATGGTGGTGAATATATGCCAGGAAGGATCAAAACTTACCACACCAGGAGCAATGGAGGCTGAGAAATCAATGGCCCGCTGTGAGGAGCTTTGGGACTTCATCCGGTTTAGTTGGTACGGATCAATCGATACGTAAAGGTTCTTAACCACAACACCGTTCCAGAAGAACCACTCTGTATCAGTTGTATAAACATCATAAGTATTCTTAAAATATTATTCTTGTATTATTAGAATTGAAATGTATGTATTTCAAACCTTTTCCTGGTCTAGATCATCTTTACTAAGTTGTTCCTACTCTTTGTCTTCATACAAAGCCAGAATAGATGGTCTCGAATCATACAAACCACCCCTAAAGATAGTGTTCTTCCATAGGAATTTTCTTCTGCCCTTTTTTAAGACTGATTTTAAACAACCCCTTTTGGTCAACCAAGCTTTCAATCTCTTCAGGGAATCTCGTTGGGTCTCCTGTTTTCTGCAATTGTATAAAACAAAATTAGGCTCTCATCAATTCACCCAATTAGTTTTTTCAACGTGCCATTGTAATATAAGACTTTGTTTAGTACCTTTCCCACCTCGCTGCGTAATGTTGCTAAAGTCTTTCCAAAAATATCCGTGCATTCTCTATCCCACAACATGAAGGCCCCATGGGCAGTGTCATCCATTATCCCAACACTAACTTTGTACCTAGATGTTTTAGACAATATTACATATTCAATCAATACATATATATATATATATATATATATATATATATATATATATATATATATATATATAGTTGTCTGTAAACAATCGTTTTTTGTAGCTAGTAACCATTATTTTTTATATATATAGATAGACACATATTTATGTAACTATATCACCTGTACACTCCCTCGGCAACAATAATGTTGCATGTTGCACACATGAATCTATTATCCTCTTGTTTCAACTTCCTGTTACATGTGTTACAGCTCAAGTAACACCATTCCCTAAAGTTTTCAATAGAAACAATTTCTCCTAGCACCCAGTAAATACCATCCTACACAATTTGTTTACATAAAGAAATTAGTTATGTAAATCATTATTATTATAAAGTAAACATGTTTAACATTTCAAATAGAGTCAAAGAACCACCTCGGTTTCACTCATAAGGTCATTCATTGTTGTTAACTTTACCCTACCACTTAAGGCATCATCCCTGCTTCCTTCACCAATAGAATTTTGGGTGAAATTTGTGACGGTAGCATTGTCTTCATTGTCTGGTGGAAACCTAGATGGTAAATACGAAAAGTCAATAACACTCCGAGCAAGGCACCATTAAACAGAAATAATTTATAAAACACTTACTGATTTCTGAACTCAACCATCTTTGTGGTGTTACCATTTAAGATTAGCTTGGAAACGTCGTAGGACGAAGATACAGAGACGGTTCCTGTGATTTCAACAACGCGTTAAAAAAATTACAAATATTTTATTAAACACCTTCATTTAAAAGATTTATGTCTAACCTTGATATCTTTTAGGTCGACATAGTTGGAATATTATGAAGAGGTTATCTACCCCGTTTTGATTCACATAGTCACTGAATTGGTCAATGTATTTGTTCCATAACACACATCCAATCCGATTACCTCTGCATATTTCACTCACATGAATTACTTTATTGGTTTGAATCATTTGTTTTATTTATTAAGGCTAATAAAATCCAAAAACATAATAAAACGACAACTACTTACTCTCCATCCCCCAATGTTAACTCCAAGAACCTTTCTGTTCTCCCATTAATGATATGTGTTTGGGCAGGTAGTTTGCCCAAAAACTTTCCAATGACGTCTGAAAAGAGTATTTGATTTACATCGAAAAATATTTTTACTAAAAATATATTAATCATGGAAACAGTAGAAATATTGGTTTTGAATACAGATTTGTACCAATTAGTATTTTGTCATTGATGATCCTTTGAGCTTGCAGCATCTCAAAAGGTTGAAAATCAAACACATGGGATGGAAAGTCTATGACTTCATTCTTAACTTGGGTTTTGCTAATAAATTGAATGAGGTATGGATGATTGGTTGTTTTGAAAGTTTGGTAGTTATCAACCACCAAAAACTTTCTGATGCTATACACTCCATTTTCTTTGATTTTAGACTTGAAAAAACCCAGATGAGGTCTCTTGACAGTAGCATGAATCCGAGTTCCCTATACAAAAAGGAAACATAGATTCAAGTTCAAGAATATAACACTGCCAAATAATGAAAATCCAAGAATTCAGTCACACGGTTTACCACTGCATCATGAAGAACCAATTCAAGAGTCTCGTCCCCTTTAGCATGGATAGGAACCTCATACGCCCTTATCACTCTGACTTTGACTGCCCAAGTGTTTCTAGTATGATCAACAGCATCAAGTAGTGACCACATGCCTGCGTTTTCATTTGCCTCAGTCATTGTATAGTACGATAGATTTAGTAGTAATGCGATTTGGGTTGCTGTGCTGATTGATTCAAGTCTTAGGTCTTTATATAGTAAGGTAAGGGAAGCTCTCTCAGTTGAGTCTGCTTTGTCCATTGTGTATTAACCTCAACTCAATCTTGCTGAACATATTTTCATACTCAGCATTTAATGCTCTAAGAACTAATCTCAATCTCTTAGAAGATATTTTCGTACTAAGCATTTAATGCTTTATTAATGTATGCAACAAACTTATTTTAAACTCTTGGTTGAAATCTCAGTAGCTGTGTTGTAGACTATAAAAATATTAAACAGTACAATTGCAAGCAGAGTTCTCGAAGATATCTCTATACATTGCAATAGATCCTCTTTCTTGAGCCACCAAACGTATCTTATTGAATCACAGAGCATTAAATGCATCCATTGAGCCTCAAACGAAATCAATTCGAAGTACATGTGAGTAGACAGACTGTAACACAGTATGTTATACCAAACCCATTAAATAACCCGCACAAAATGACCCGACCCGGTATTCAGCAAGGTTTTGGGCGGGAAAAGAGACCTGGTTTCTCCTGCTTTTGTATAGAGAAAGATTGTATACTTCGTTAAAAAATGTACTATGTATTTGATTAACGGAAGGGCCTTGAGCGATTTTATTGTGTTTTATTTGTTAAACATTGTATTATTTTGTGACTTTGTGTAATTGTGTATTATGTTTTTCAGTTTTGTAAATCTATTTGATCATTAATTGAATTTTTCAGTACATAATAAAATAGAGTTAATTCATTATACATTTATAATGATTAAAGATAGGATTAAATATTAGAAAGTGATTTATTTTGTATACATTTTTTAAAGATTTGAAAATTAGAGAATGATTTATTTGTTGTGTGGACATGTAAGAAGGAATTAAAAAATTTAATTGAATCTTGAAATTGGAAATACTTATTAGTTATTATATACAACTGTCTCTTTTTCTTATTAGTTTTATAATTTTATAAAAGTATTTTAATTCATACCAATATTGAATGTAAAAGTTTAAGCTATACTCGTCAATAGATTCATGTTCGAACTATTCAATAAATACTCAAATCTTTATTAATCATTAATAAACTCTTAAAATTACCCTGAAACGTTTATTAATCATTAATAAATTCTTAAAATTACCCTAAAACATTTAAATTAATCATTGTAGCCAATCATGGCATTTTTGCATGTCATTCTCACCATGTCCCATTAGTTTGCCAAGAGATTTCTGGTAAAAAAAGAAAGAAAAACGAATTCCGCGCGCGATTGGATGAGATGATTGAGAGCGATTTCTTCGTTTCGCCACTTGGGCTATGATTCAGTTTGTTTGTATTCATTTACAAATTGCACAGGGAAAGTAAGTCAATTTACTATCTTCAATTTCAATAAGTTGTTTATGTTTAGTTGAAAATGATTTTGAAAATTAATTGAAATATCTATAGTTTAGGTGAAATATTAAACATGAAATGTACTTTACTATTTTCTATTTTGCATAAAATCTGTAATTTACGTTTGATATGTTTGAACATATTCAATGAATTGCAAGTATGGAGTTTCTTACAAATATTGGAAATGGTTTTGTGTTAGCTATTTGTGTAGTAACTGATCTAAACATGAAATAGTGTACTGCATTATGACAACATATAGAAGTGTATTTTTCAATATGATCTTTTATTTTAAAAAATGTTTCTAGAAGCCGAAATTGATGAGGTTGAACTTGTTGACCACTTAGGATTGCCTTCAACTGTAGAAGTGGGGGAAATGATGCATCATCAAGGGTTGAAAGCAAGGCAAAAGTAGGGATTGAGGCAGAGCATGATATTGAGCGTGAAGACAAACATGAAGATGAAAAAGATAGTGAGGTAGCACCAAATAGAGAATGTGAAGAACATGAAGCAGGCATATCCTCTGTTGATGCTTTCTCAAAGGATGAAAAAGATAATATGGTAATGATAGATAATTAAAGGAGGCTCAAAAGGATTGAGTAAAAAGTAAAATTACTCTTGACGTTTCAGAATCTATCTTTCATGGTGAAGAAGAATGTGGTAAGTATTATGACTTTGAAGACCCCCTAGTTTATACTTAGATTCTTAAAATGAAGAGGGTCATCGAGTGGATTCAAAAGTGAAGAAGAATTTGAAATGTCCATCATAAAATCGAACTTCGAATTCAAAAGAGCATAAACATAGACGACACCAAACACTCCACCTGATGCAGGGCCCTCCAGTGCATCCATTTAGGGGATAGACTTGTGCTTAGCAATAATGTCACAGGGCCACTAATGTACTTGTATCTTTTGACAATTACAATGCTTTTTCTAACTTTGAGTATGTATGTGATGTACTTGTCTTTATTTTTTTTTTCATTTAACAATTTGTAGCCCGCATAATTTTTTGGGGGTGTGTGCCTCTGCTACATGACATTTAAGTTTCTCGTAAGTTTGTAGGATTTTTATGCTATAATGGGCTAATTTTATTCTCTGTCTTTACCAATTTCAGGTCAACGTGTGTTGAGAAGTTTGTTATATGTGCTAAGGTTATATATGGTTAAGAGATGCTCAGTGATAACACTTTTGTAACTCATATAGTGGTTGGTACATGTTGTGTTGCATTCATGTCTTAAGAGATACATACTGGAGGTTCTAGTCCTAAAGGTCAATGATTTAAGTCCCATGAGACATGAGTTCGAGTGTGAGGGTGCATAGTTTATATTTGATTGGTCAACTTCTACAACATCTGCTCTACTTTGCTTATATGTTGCCAAATTGCTCTATTGCAGTTTGTATTTGTGGTTTTCATATGAGAAGCATGAAATGGAGAACTCATTAATTTTCATTGACAAAGAGTTATTATAATTCATGTTATCTACCTTTGATTTTCTCGTTTCGCTTCAAAAATTAGGAAATTCTTCCCAACTTATTTCGTAGTTTTTTCCCTTAAAATAATAAGTTAGAGTGGCTCGATAACAGTGCTTAAATGGTAAACCCATATAGATAACACCAACATAACTAATATTCAAAGAAAACAAGTTCATTATCATCACCAACATTAAGAACAAATAAAATCACTAGCATGCGACAGTTCCAAGTAATTTGAACTGCATTCAATCACTAATTAGGACATATAACTTCTACCATTTAGAAACATATTTTGGGCTCTAAGATTCTTGTTCAAAAAAGAAGGATGCTACTTGACAAAGTATAATTGAAATGATGTTAGTGTATGTTTGGCACAACTAGCTGAAAAGATACTTTTATGAACTTTTTAATAATTGTTAGTTTCTAGTGACTGAAAAGATTTTAAAAATATTAAGGCAGTACATGTTTGGTAAAAAAGCTGACTGTTTGATTTTGCTCTGTTTGGTATACAAGCTGTTAAGACTAATTAATACTAGAAGTTATTGACTTATCTGAGATGCTACTCACTGTAGCATCTCAAAAAAAATCTTTTATTTTTATAAAAGGTCTTAAAAATTGGCATGCCAAACATACAAATAGAAGTCTTTAAAGACTTTTTAAATAGTACAAAAGCTAAAAGACATGGACTTATACCTATCAAATATAGCCTTAGTGCTTTGTCTCAAGAACTGAAGCTCGAGTTTGTGCAAAAGTGTAGGTACCCTATGATCAAAAAATTATCATGTAAATAAGTTAACTTGTTATTGTTGTTCAATTCTGACTGCGTACTAGCAAATTGATACACACTACAAAGTCATACAATGATAATAAACGAACAATAACATTATAATGTTAGGGCATCAAGTCTGCTTAGTTCTTGTAAAGTGGACGACTACCTTCTCAACCAAGAAAATAATGTGGTCTATCACATTACGTTCATAAGAAAATCATACAACTCAAACCAAGTGAGGTCATCTCGCATTACCCTCCTAACATTACCAAAAAATAATCTTTGGCAACCTGAACAAATACCCATTGTTGCTAAGGGAAGGTAATATTACATGAATATATAAAGTATGCACACACATCATTTACACAAAACTTAAATATATAAGTCTTGACTCTAGAAATTCATATTGCAGATTACATTATTATACAATGTGATTTCATCCTAAAGTTGTGAGAACTACGCAATTACAAGTTAATCATTTCCCGAGTTAATCATTTCCTTATAGTACACAGATCATCATAGTCATTGCTATCACAACAAACACTATTAGAATCTTAATCAACGATCTATAGTTCATTTTTTCTTGAATTTCATATTGTAGTGCAACTCATAACTCACTACACAATGAACACTCATAATTTCCTCTCTTGATTCTAAAACTAGCTTTTTGCCCTCTCCTCAACTCAATTCTAAAGTTTTCCCTTTACATCACTTTCTTGTTTCCCAGAAAAGAACCCGCATCCTTCTACATGCAACAATGTATAAAATCAATAAATGAAACATAAGCTCTGTAGCTGATCCCATAACAGAATTTTTTTAGGAAAAACAAATCCCAGACCCTTTGCAAACAAAAAATTCACCAAAATCGAATATTTTAAGAAACATATTTTCCATAAACCCCCCCACCCCCACCCCCAACAATTTTTTTACCGCTGGTTCATAAACACTTATTTTCTTGACACTCACAAAAACTTCCGAGCACTTTGTAGTACAGGTTGAAGACATGTTGAGCCTAAAGAATTTGATCTAAATGAGCTTAGAGATAAACCATGTGTTCTTCTAAGGAGACCGACATACGTTGAGAAAAAACATTTTACGAATTAGTGGTTGGTCTTATAAAATCAACGACAAGGGGTTGACATGGAATAAAAAAAGATTTGCTAAAATAAGGGTCACGTAAGCGAGATTAGGCGGTTCTTAATAGGTCGTAGACCTCATATTGCTCGGTTTTTAAACTAAAAATATGTTGATGACACTTTTATAAGTAGATGACCTTGTGCGACAATTTGAGGATAATAGAATGTCCTATTTGTCCTTTTTCTCCGAGTCTGATTTTGTTCACCACCTTTATAGAGGGTGAACATCACCCCCTACCTTCCATGCTTGCCATTTAGCATATCGATTCTTTTTGTTAAAATTGTTATAATCTTTTTGCAGTTCAATTATTACAAAAAAGTACTGCGTATTAGATTTAATACATAGTAATTTTTTATGATCTTTCTAACGGTATCAATATTGCATATAAAAAAGTTGAAAAAAACTATTTTTTAAATATCTATTTTATCATTTTTTTATTTTACATACTCCGTATACAACATTGATACGAAGTATTTTGTTTTGTTTTTGACAGAAAAAAACTGATACTCGGGAGTATTTTGTTAGAAATTGAACTATAAGGATTGTCAAAAAATGAATTGAAATGCCCGCAGCCAGTAGAGGGGAACCTCGTCAACAAAATTGATTTATTTTTCTCCTAACTGCCGAGTGAACTAGCTATCTGGAGGAGCCAAAAACAATCGATGCCGGACGGAAAAAAAAATTGAATTCTATCGTAGATGCTGAAAGCCAGTAATCACATACTCCGTATTTCACAAAAGTAAAGCAATTCTTTTTTCTCATAGCTCTTTTATAGCCTCTTTCTCTTTCGCTTTTACAGTTTCTCTTCATTTTTATTTTCTATGGAATAATAATTAGCAATGTATATTGTATGTAGTTAAAGAAATTATTCATATATTTTGACCTCTGATTTTTCATTTGTAAAAAGTGAAATGTGAAACTTAAATCCTAGCAGGTCGGCAGGCGAACCCTGAAATCTCCGGCCACCGAATAAACAAATACCGCCTGAATCCTAGACATTAGTTGTGCTGCCGTAGTAGTGGACAATGGCAACAACGAAAGCACCTGGTACCGCAGCTTTACCCAAGTCGGAAGCCATTTTCAAAGGCTACAACTTTGCTGCTACCTGGGAACAGGTGTTCTTCAATTGTATAACTGTTGTTTAATCCTAACCCTCCAATAGTGTTATTGATTGCCCGAATGCGATGACAATTACTGAAATTTGATTAGATCCAAACATTTGGCATTGTACAGTTCCTTGCAAATTTGCTATAGAATTTCAATGCACGTTCTGTAGTTTTATTTGGATCTGGTTCTCTCTCCTACTCGTTTGATCCGACAGAGTTTCATTGCAATGTTGGATAATTCAGATGCACGATCATAAGTTTATCACTCCATAATTGACTAGAAGATTAGTTCTGGGTTTGGATGTTGCACATCTCTTTTGAAAATCTTGCACTTGTGGCTTATGTTGTTGCAGATTGTTTAGCATTACTTTTGTTGGTTTCTACATGAGAGCTAAAAATAAATTTTCCATTTTTGTGATCTTAACACTGCATTATTGAAGGGGTCACTAATATTTTCTCTTATAGAATGCTCCACTGACGGAGCAGCAGCAAGCTGCCATTCAGTCACTTTCTCATGCTGTTTCAGAGCGGCCTTTTCCTGCCAATTTGGTGAGATTATGGACCTACTTAATGTATGTTGTAGATCAACTGTTGTATGTTTTTTTATCATTAAATTGCATAACTCACCTTTAGTCTCAGGACCATGCTATTGGACACCACAATGGGTTCTCGAATTCAGAAAAGCAAAGTGTAGTAGAGGATGGCGGGGTCATTGAGACTGTCTTGGTCAATGCCAACCAGGTGAGAAATATGTTTGTTCTCATCTCTTCAACTAGTATGCATAAATAAAATCTTGAGCTCATCATCCTAACCAAAAGTGTTGCTTGAAAACCTTACCATACTGTGCTCTGTATAATGTATTTTAAAACAGTTCTACAAATGGTTTATGGATCTTGAAGCAGCCATGAAATCAGAGGTCTGCCTTACACGTTTTGGCCAGTTCCTTTTTTAGTGCAACATGTTTCACTTGGCTTCCACTTAGCCTGCTTTTATTCTGTGCTTTAGACAGAGGAGAAGTATCAGCATTATGTGCATAACTTGACTGAGCATGTACAAACATGTGATGGAATACTGCATCAGGTAAAGTGGAGTTGTGGAGATGCACATATGGATAAAATAGGCAGATATTTGTTCACTCTAAAACATTGGCTGACATTTAGGGCCTTTTCTGCCTTATTAGTATAATGGTTTTCTGACATCTTACTTGTAGGTGGATGAAACACTTGAATTCTTCAATGCACTACAAGTGCAACATCAAGCAGTGGCAACAAAGACACAAACTCTTCATGATGCATGTGACAGACTGGTAATCCTTCTCTTGGACTTAAAAACTTTTGCATTTTTTAATTTATAGAGACCCAAGGAAGGACTTGAGATGGAAATAGAAGATACATAAAAACTCTGAAAACCTTAAGACTATGCCTATTTGAATTGTTTCTCGTGAGTGAGGAATGCCGAGGAAATCTCAAAATTTGATATACAGCATTTGAAAGTTCCCTATGTATTGCCATAAGGAGTAACTATTGTCTTATCTGTTCCTTTCTGCCCCCCAACAATTTGTTTCACAGGCAGTAATGCTTTACATCCTTATTCCAAATAATAGTTAAATACGTAGTATAAAGTTTCCAGGATTCAGAAATGTTACTTTCATGTCAATCTGATAAACTCAGTTCATGCAAATCCCTTCCCCCCTATTATATTAGATTATTAGGCTTTGGGTGAAAATTCTCTCCCACTGCAAAACCCAAAACAAATCAGAGATACTCTATGTTTCAACATTCAAACTAGAATGCTGTATTGATAGTTAAATTTGTTTATTGTTTCATATATTTCCTTGTATTAAATAAAGCTGTAATATGTAGAGATCTTAGCATAATAACTAGGCATGACACATCTCCTTTTACTTTTGCAGCTTATGGAGAAGAAGAAACTAATTGAGTTTGCAGAATCACTTCATAGTAAGCTCAGCTATTTTGATGAATTGGAAAATGTAAGATTCACTTCTATTGGCATGAATCTCATTTCATAATTTATTGCTGCCCTATGGGGGAAATAAGTGTGAGTTGCATATTGATAAGTTCAATTATACACAGTTTTATGTCATATACTCAAATATGGCTAAGGTGTAGTTGGTAATGAAGTCTGATGCTTATCAACAAATATTCTAATGTTGAAGTATTTGCTAGAAGAACCATGTCCAATAAGATATTTTGACACTGTAATAAAAGATGAACACCAACCACATCCAAGTCTTATTCCCAAAAGAGTGGGGTCGGCTAACATGAATCAACATATGCTATCAGAGTTAAATAGCGACATTCATACTTCGATTCATGTCATGACTTATGAGATGTGACTAAGTTATACTGTTGGCCATCATCCACTTACCACAACACCCTTCTCCTTTATCCTGGCTTGGTAAAGACATGGAACCAAACAAACGGTCTCATGATAGAGTTAATAGAAGGGAAACCAAACTTTAAAATGTAAAGTACTTATTAATTATAATTAACTTGTTGCTAATGTGTAAGTCATTTACAAAAATGCCAAAGATACTCCTAATTTTAGTAACCCTGCTTTCTCGATATGCTTTGTGCAGGTTGCTACCAGTTTTTATTCTCCTAGTATGAGTGTTGTAAACTCGGGTTTTCTTCCCTTGCTCAAGAGACTAGATGAGTGTATTTCGTAAGTTACTTCATTAACAAAAAGTCAAATACTCTTACTGTATTGGCATTTATGAATATAATCAATACATGAATGATCATGTACTGCACATACTGTCATACCTTCCTGGCTTACTCATTATCATGATCACCTTAGTTCAAGCATATTGGTGTTGGCGATATGAAGCACTATAGTCTCAAGTAATTGTCTATAATTAGTTAACGTTTAGTTTCATGCAAAGAAAGAATAGTGGGAAACTGTAACTGCCCACAGCAAGGTTTAATGTGAAATATATTAAAAGTGCTTGATTAAGATGCTACAAAGCAGCACTTACACCCTGTTTGTTACTCCTTCCGTATTTTAAGGATTGCTACATCAGGCTTTGACAAATTATTTAAGAAGGAAATAGTAGGGGTAATGAATAGTGTAGAAAATGTTGGAGAGTTGGTGGAAAAGTATGAAAGAGAAGATAAAAAGTAGAAAAAGTAAGGGTAATTGAGTATTTTCGAAGGAAAAACTTACCAAAAAGGGAAAGTGTAGCAAACTTTTAAATACATCCTAAAAAGGAAAGCATAGCAAACTTTAAAATACGGAGGGAGTCTATCCGGAGTTATGTCTACCCTTCATCTCTTTGTGCTATGGGCTATGATAGCAATTGAGAACTTGAGGTGGCCATATTCAAATGAAGGGCGTCATATCAAATTTCTGGAATCTAATTCTCTTCAGTTTGCAACTAGTTGACACTTGACAAGTTCCGTCAAGGCCTCAAGTGTTATAAGATTGTAGAGTGCATGGTTCCCATGCGTATGATTTATCTTGGTGAGAGATAAAGCTTCAACTATTTATTGATAAATAAATGTTATTTTGTTTTTCTTGTTGGCTTGATTGCAGGTATGTTGAGAGTAACCCACAATATGCTGAATGCAATGTATACTTGGTCAAGTTTCGACAACTTCAGGTACATGTGAGAGTATGATTTTTCTTGTAGTGAATATCATAAAAAAGTAAATTTTTTAAATAAATAAGTGCTTGTATGCTTCTAAAATTCCATTGTCCTTGTTCTTCATTTTGCAAGTCTCGAGCTCTTGGTATGATTCGAGCACATGTTCTTTCTGTCCTTAAAAGCACCTCTTCCCAGGTACAACTCATTTGGGCTTGTTGTGTATGCATATTGTATTCCTTTATTCTCAGTGGACCTCTACTGATAGTGTATTTAATTACAATAGGTGCAAGCTTCAATTAGAAGCAGTGGTGGTAGCAATGCAGTTGTTTCTGAAGGAGTAGAGGCATCTGTAACTTATGTCCGCTTCAAAGCAGCAGCAAATGAGGTATATTGTGTTACACAGTTACTATTAGTCCAAGGGCTAAAATTGGAACAATGTTTTACTCGAATGGGGAGAGCAACAGATCGTTATTTTCTGCAGCTTAAACCAGTGCTGGAGGAAATTGAAAGTAGAACACCTAGAAAAGAGTATGTTCAAATTCTTGAAGAATGCCACAAAATTTATTGTGAACAACGACTTTCCTTGGTGAGCAGATAGTTGCCTTCATATACGATTACTGCATTTCTGGTGTGGGTCAGATTGCTCTTTGACAAGCTCTGTGGTCAAATCTTTTCTTTTGACGAGTAGCTACTTGCATCGTATTCCTCAGATAAGAAACATAGTGCAGCAGCGAATCTTTGAGTTCTCAAAGAAGGAGGCATTATCATCACTGACTAGATCTGGTTGTGCATATCTAATGCAGGTATTTTACTTACTACAATAAATAAAATACACTTGCAGGTAGTTGACACGATTTAGCCATTTATCTATTTGCAAGTATCTATTTCTAATTTTCTACCAATTTGATTAAAATCTTTTTCTTTTGTTTTTTCGAAGTCATACTGATTTGAAATGGGTCAATTATGGATAAAGTTTATGTTATTCTTCAACAGTAATTGAAGCTCTAAAATGCAGGTCTGTCAGCTTGAGCATCAACTGTTCAAACACTTTTTCCCATCATCTTCAGAGAATATTTCAAGTTTGGGTCCTTTAACAGATCCTTTGTGAGTTAGCTTGATTTTCTTGTGGAGTTTCTTCATCTACAACCCCGCTTTCAGTAAAGTCAAGGGAGGAAGGAAATGAAATCTCTTAACCAGGCCAAAATATTATCAAAACTATCTTACCTAATGATAAATGTTTGAACTCCTAAACTGTCCACTAGGGAAAATTTCAAAAAGGAGGAAAATTGTCGATAAGTTAACTAATTTATGATCTGGCAATGATCTTGACGGTCACACTTTAAAATTGTTAAATCAGTGTGACCTTTGAAATTTCTAATTTGGAAACTTTCTAGTACTTCTAGTTTGTGTAAGCATATATTTCGACAAACTAGTATAACATGGATCCAACCATATAGTATGTGTGGTATAATGTCCAATTATAGCCGATTACCGGAGTGTGTTGACTTGCATGGTTATGCTTCTGTTGCTCTTTTCTATTGTTATTTTTTTTCTCCACTCATGTTGTATTCAAGAGTTGATTCCTGTGCCAAAATGGATAGCTAGGAGCCTATTAAAATTAAAATGAATGGAACCCAATGAATATTAGCAACCAAAAGGTTTTTAACTTGTTAAATAACTTGAAAAACTGTTGATTTAATAAGTCAAGTGAAGCGGATATTTGGATGGTTACTGAAAAAAGAGGCTCTTTTGGAATGCATTTGCAGTTTTTAAAAAAGTGGGTTTCCTCTTAAATAGCTTCAAAGATGTTTTCATGATTTACTGTTTGATCCAACTTATAAGAAGATAAGCTTTCATATAGCTGGGACAATCAGTTGCACAATGTAGTCCTAGTACCTCCACCTAGGCTTTCATGATTATGAAAAGTTGCTTTACCACTCATTCCATTGTATACTATGCTAATACTCTATAAATACTGCAAGAGTATATCTTTTCCTTATCCTATGACTACCTTTTAATAGTATTGGCATTCCTTATGTACTGTTCCTTTTACAATCACTTTAAGTAGTGTGCCACACATTGCAGGTGTACATACTTGTATGATACATTACGGCCAAAACTTATCCATGAAAAAAATCTTGATGTCCTCTGTGAACTGGTTGATATCCTTAAAGTTGAAGTTCTAGGAGAACAAGTGAGCAGGCGTGGCGAATCATTAGCTGGGTTGCGTCCAACAATAGACAGAATTTTAGCAGATGTTCATGAACGATTAACTTTCCGTGCTCGTACATATATTCGTGACGAGGTAGATGTCTCTGTTACATTCAAATTATGCATTGTCATTGTACATTCAAGTATTCAACCAGTCTATCACTCTTTTCTAATACTACAAGACATTTTAATGTTCGTTCACATGAATATATGCTCATTATGCACTATCATCAAAAGCGGATTGCAACCCCTTAAGATTTTTAAGTCTTCAACAGATTGCAAATTATTTTCTTTCGGATGAAGACTTGGACTACCCTAGAAAGTTGGAGCAATCAGCTGAAACAAATTCAGAATCGGATGTAAGTGCTGTAATGTTTCCCTACTAAAAAATTGTACATTCCAAAAGTAACATGGAGCAATCTCCCCGTCCTAAACATTTTCTTTATTCTGATTAGGCAGCTTACTGTTTGCTGCAAATTTTGATGCGCCAATTAACTCTGTTATGATGAGGTGGTAAAGCAGAGTGCCACCTATAAAAGTAGTCTTGACTCTTGATGTTACTTAAGTAAATCTGAGTCCTTTCAAATGAAATTTGGTCTCTTTTTAGTCACAGTGACCAAAGTGTACAAGGAAGGCGACACTGCTCATCCTGATACATAGATGGCTAAAACTGAAAATACAGTGATACCCCCTCCCTCTATATTTGCTCCAAATGGTTATAAAAGAATACTTTTAAATTGTGACTTGACCAGATCCTACAATTGCGTAGTACAGAGTAACTTTCTATCTGCAAAAATCAACTGCAGGATGAGCAACATGCAATCAAATTGTGGTACCCTCCCTTGGAGAAAACTATATCATGCTTGTCAAAGCTGTATCATTCTCTAGAACCAGCCGTGTTCACTGGTTTGGCACAGGTAAGCAGGTAAATTTTTTCACTACACTTCTTCTTGATAGTATTTCTCTATATAATCATGTACGTCTATTTTTTCATCAGGAAGCAGTAGAAGTGTGTTCTCTATCCGTTCAAGTAAGCCACACTTTTCATTTACATAGTTTGGTTTTAACCTAAGTAGCACGGAACGCGAAACAGCAAACGAGAATTGTAGATATAAAAAAGTACAAGATAAAAAAGCTTACGCGTAAATATAAAAATATTGGGATGTTCTTCAAAAGTGTTTTCATAAAAGTTTTGCAAATATGTGTGCTTGTGTTATACACTTCGCTAGTTAACAACACTATGTTAAAGTGTAATTCATTTTCAGTAACAAATTGCGCTGTGTAATGTCAAAATTTTCATTTTGATGTGGACTACAAATATCCATTAAGGAATCTCATAAAAGTCACAATTTCTATCAAGTATCAACATATCCCATAAAAAAGGTAAAATGTGATGACATAATATTTCTAATATGTGTATAGGAAAACAAGTCCCCAATTTTTTAATTACAGAGGTCCGTAAACAGGAATTTGGAGTTTCTACTTTCCAAGATTTCGAAACGTGTCCAAGTTCCCAAAAAGGCCAAACGTATGCTGTATGGAGTTTCCATGCTTCTTAGATTTTAACTAATATTTGGTGTCTGAAACATACAGAGGGATAAAATGTATTCATTGGGTGATGATCACATGGCTAACTTTTCAACACTAGATGAAACAAGAGGCACATAGGACTGTCTTCCTATAAATTATAATGCTCAATTTTATTGTCTCCCTCGCATAACTATCATTTCATTTTCATTTACCCCAGTGCCGCAAAGGCGGCTCCCACCTACGGTGGGGTAAGGGGGGGTCGGATGTACGCGGTCTTACCCCTGTAGTAAAGCACAGAGAGACTGTTTCCGGATGACCCATAGTGAAAATCGCGTCCAAAATTGCATAGACTGACTGTTGCTCCATAACAAAGAAGCGCAGACAGTTTAATGAGCCATTTTGCTTTATTCCATCACAAGAAGCCAAAAAATAATGAATCTTTGGCTCCATTGCAAATGATGGAAAATCTCCCTAGCATAACTCTTTGTGATAATTGCAGTTCATTCTAGTCTGCATTCTGATTGCCCTAACACAGTTGTTTTGCTTCAGAAAGCTAGCAAACTCATTATAAAGAGAGCATCTCCAATGGATGGCCAATTGTTCCTAATAAAACACCTTCTTATCCTAAGGGAACAGGTAATCTTCTGGAATTTAATCTAGACATTCCATTTATAACTTTTACCTTTGGAAATGAATAATTTTTCTTCCAGATTGCGCCATTTGATATTGAATTTTCGGTGACACACAAGGAGCTTGATTTTTCACATTTATTGGTCAGTAACAAAGTCTCTTTCCTCCGGAATTATTATCTGATTTTTGTCATCATATTTTGACTAATGCGCTGTTTTTTTAAAAGTAAATGCCTAAACTTTATTGCTTTATGTCCAGGAACAACTCAGACGGATTCTGAGGGGACAAGCATCAATATTTGATCTATCAAGATCAACATCATTGGCAAGGACATTGTCTCCACGAGTATTGGAAAGCCAAGTTGATGCCAAAAAGGTACGGAGTATATTTTACTCAAAAAAAAAAAAGAATAGCGGACCTTGTTGGGATTGTGTTTGAGACTAGTTATTTGTTGAACACTGTGTCATGTGGTTGTGTCTATCCCATTATAGGAACTGGAGAAAAGCCTAAAAACAACATGCGAGGAGTTTATTATGTCGGTGACTAAATTAATTGTGGAGCCCTTGCTTTCTTTTGCTACCAAGGTTGGTTCAACTGTATTTCTTCATGCGATGAGTAGAGAATGAGTGCACACACATAAATATTATAGGACTTGGGATTTAAATTTGGTCTTAATAATGAAATATGAAATTAACCCAACTTTGAAGCCAAAATGCAATGGGTTGGTCACAACTAGACCTGTGCTTGTCTCTTCTCAGCAGTTCTTTTAAAATAAGGATTGTCTGAGCAATGCAACCAGCAGCTAACTGTATAAAGCAAGATGGTGCTGCTGCTGCTGCTGATGATGATAATATTCGTAGTTTAGACAAGACAAAGGCTCATTTTGGTTGCCTGTTCTGCTTATTGTGCAAAGCAGCAGAATAAGTAGCTGTTGACCTTTTTATTTGGCTGAAATAGATGTTACCGAATGTTTTTACAACAACATTACCTCAGTGCCGCAAAGGCTCACCTACGGTGGGGTAAGGGGGAGTCAGATGTACGCAGCCTTACCGAATGTTTTTAGTTCTAAAAGATTCTGCAGTTTCAACCAAATGATGCTTACCATCTGGCCTCGTGTTTCATTGCCCAAGAAAAGATCTTTAACTAAGGATATAAAAAAATGAATGTGAAGGTTACTGCTGTTAAAGTTGCATTGTCTGGTAGTCAAAATCCAAAGTTTGAGTCTGCAATTGCAAAGCCACTCAAGGATCAAGCCTTTGCTTCTACAGAAAAGATTGCCGAAATTCTTCAAAAGGTACATATATCCCTATTTCCCTACTCCATTAATTTTATTTCAGTTATTGATCCCTCAAGAAACGGTATAGATTCTTACCTTCTATCTTCTTAACCAGGTGAATGCAGCAACTGATCAAGAATTGCCTATGGTGTTGGCAAGAATGAAGCTTTATCTACAGAACCCATCTACTCGATCAATACTTTTCAAACCAATAAAGTAAGATTTATGTTTTGATCGTAATTTCGTTCCTCCTAGCAATCTGGGTTCAGTAAAAAAAAGATGTTTTGCTTGCATCTATCTATGGAGATTTTAGTGGGCTTGAGTGGTGTTGTTTCTATTCTTTGCAGGACAAATATTATCGAAGCACATTCTCAAGTATTGTCACTGCTCAAAAAAGAGTATTCACCAGAGGATATACTAAACATCGTGAATATGGTCTCGATTGAAGACTTGGAAGTAAAACTTGACAGCCTCCTATAATTTTCCCAGATCTGAGACACTGTTTTATTTTCTTTCTTTCTATTTCCAATTTTAGTGGTGTGGGGCATCAGATTTGAATATCTGTCAAATGTTGGAACTTTCCAGTGAGCTTGATTGACACTCTAAGCCTTGCCACTACATATAGGTGAATTCAATAATTGAAAATATGATATTGCAATTTGAGGTATTTGTTAAAAGGTGCCATTAGAGGTTGTCGTTCTCAGACTGAACGTAAGCATTTGAACACACGTGCATAACTAGTTTATACCATCCGAAAAAACTCACCTAAAGTGATTAATCAAGTGACCTTAACAAGCTGTCAAGGTCCATAAAACCGAAGCAACATATGAGCAGAAATCTTTAAAAAAAACCAACCTCCAAAAAGAGTTGTTTCAATTGTCTTTAAAGGAAAATGAAGCAAATTCTCAAGATTGGTTAATCCTCAAAAAAGGTGTTTTTACTGGAGGATTTGCGGCCTGTGTAATTAATATAAGCATTTACACATACCTCACTGAATAAAAGGATTTTGAATTTATTTTTCAACACATTAATGTGAACAAAACTGATGTAAGAGCTTGAAAATTAATTAAATATATTCACTAATTAAAAATATTGAATAGTGATACAACGTCAAAACTAATGTTTAATAGGAGCAGGGAAATGATGGGTGATACTCTGAAAAGACTTGATGTTAGTATTTATTTAATGTCTACGATAAATAAAAAATTAAGAGAAGTTGAAAATTGGATTGAAACACGAACAAAATTTAAAAATAGAAGTATGTTTATTCTTCAAATAGGAATTTTTGAGTCCTATTGAAAGTTAATATAAGCACTTGCATATATATCACTGCACGTCTGCACCAAATAAGTTTTTTTTGCTGTTTCAACAAATCAGTAAGCACAACATTATAAACTATAACTTGAGTTTCACAAATATTGGGGCTTGAAATATAGTTGAATTATTTTTTCAATAAAAAGCACTTCTGCAAACTGAAAAGTAAGCATCACCATAGAAAGTAGCTAGCTTTTCTTGATATGTATTTCCAACAAAAAATAATAAAATATTGGGAAATTACCCAAAATAGGAGCAAATGACACTTGGAATTCCAAAAAAAGGACTAGTATGTTTTTTTTCCCGAAATAGAAGTTATTACTGTCATGTATGAAAAATACTGCTATGATTGAAAAATATTGTCATTAATTATAATAAATACTGTCATGTTAAATGCACTGTACTGCAACTATTTGGTAGTCACGACTACAAGATGACAGTAAATACTGCCCTGTTAGTCCCATTTCGGGAATAAAAACAAAGTAGTCCTATTTTGGAATTTCAAACTTCATTTACTCCTATTTTGGGAAATCTCTCCCTAAAATATTTAGATTAAAAAATACACTTATATATAGAGAAACCTTTAAATAAGGGTATACGTAAAGGAGTAGAGAATAAAATAAGGGTTTCTTTTGTTTCACAGTACATAGGAACACATAAAGACTTTGTAATTCATATATTTATCTACCTGAATTATAAGTTAGAGAGTAGCATTCCTATTCAGCCGGCCTAACGAGAACCTCCGTCCGACTGAGTCCATTTGGGGCTCTTTCCAGTGATTTTTTGATGAAATTTTGTGAGCATGCTCTTTATAAAGTCTAGGTCATGTCCACTAAATTTCAGCTATACATTCAACCAGAAAGCAAGTTAAATAAATTATATACGAACATTACGCTATATATATATATATATATATATATATATAAACTGTGTGTTGTTTTTCAATTACTTATTTGACTAACTTTCCGATTGATTTTTTAGCTAAATTTTGGTGAGCATAAACTAGACTTGACGAAAGAACATACTCAAAAAAATTATCAAAAAAATTATCAAAAATGTCCACAGGAAAGGGCCTCAAACGGCCTTGGCCGGGCAGCGATTCTCGTCAGGCCGACTGGACGTGAATTGTACTCATAAGTTAGAATTACATGCCCAGTTTGAGAAAAGAAGTGTGTTATAATCGTAATTATACTCTTCATGCGTCCAGTTTGAGGAATAATGTTCGGTGTATAAGCTAGTTTATGAGACAATTCTAACTCGTAAATACTCTTCCAGTTTGACTAATTCCAATGATTTTCCTTTGCAAAAATCCCTTAAATAGGAGTAAAAAAGTTTTAAAATTCCAAAATAAAACTGCCATATTTTTATTCGATCCCTAAATAGGAGTAATTTATGTCAAGTTTGACATTATTTGACTTTAAACATGGCCGTTTATGCCAAATATTTTCCAAACTTGAACTAAATTACTCTTATTTAGGAAATAAAAACATGAAATTCATATTTGGAATTTCAAAACGTTTTTAATCCTATTCAGGACAATTTCATTTTCCTTTTTCTTTCATCTAACCCTCAGAATCTCACATACCACTCTTCCTTCCCCATTTCTGGTCTTCTTGTTCTCTATGGGACTTGTGGTCTCTCCATTTCAATGAAATAGAGGCCAAGTAAAAAGTACTTCCATTTCATTATCTAACTCATTCATTTTCCATGACACCAATGCTACCCTTCTCTCTCTAATACTTTCTCCATCCCATTTTAAGTTTTTTACTTGTCTTTTTTGAACACCCTAGCTAAACATTCCTTTTTTATTTTAAGAAATAATCAGCACTCTTCAATTACAAAATGTTCATCAAACACTAAAAGTAATGCACATACAATATTACAGTTATTATCAACAATCTCAGCTAGAGTAAATGAACCCAGACTCCGAAACTCACGACTACTGGGCCTGGAGAGCGACCCACACACGCTCGACAGATAGCGTTTATATTATTGTGTACTTTAATCTATTCATTTATATATATTAGAAGAGATTTTATAGGGAGTATCATTTATTGGCTCTTTTATGTAATTGGGTCTAATAGGCCCAAACCTCACAGTCTAGCCCATATTTCCCTTGAGTCTACTTAGACTTTAAAGGGTTGAATTCATCGTTTATACTCCCTCCGTCCTGAAAAGTAGGGACGGGCAAAAGACTTGGCCCCGTTGGTCCGTTTCTGAACGTTCCGATTCCGTTCCGGTTCCGTTCTGAAATTGTCCCGTTAAATTCGGGACAAATTTTTTTTGTCCAGTTCCGATTCCGAACCTTTTCAAAACAAAATGGGACCGGGACATGTAAAACATTTCCCATTGTCCCGAATTCAAAATTGTATGTTGTTGTGGGTTTGTGAGTCTATCATCTATTCAAATACTAATGAATACTCATATTATGTATTACTCCCTCTGCCCTCTATAATTGTCCCATTTTCCATTTTTGGATGTCCCCCTATTATTGTTTCATACCGTATTTGGTAACATTTGTGTGGCTCTAATTCATTCTTACTTTATTCTCACTTTACCAACTCATTATCAACCACATAATTCTACTTTTCTTAAAAACTACACCACTCTCTTCCGTCCCAATAATATTAGGGGGACGGAGGGAGTAGTTTCTAACATGAAGAACACCGGAGTATAAACTATCAAGTATGAATCATCTTCTATATGCTAAAAAGAAACTCACTTTTACTCTCACATGTTTCACTTTAAATAATATTGTTTTAGCATTATTTGTTTTTGCAAATTTCTTAGTAGTATTGTGTCATTGTGTGTGTTGGAGTTATTGTTGCTGTTACAGTTTGTTTCGTGCAACTATCCTATTAATCTACTATTTTTTGTGTGTTCCATTTATCGTAAATTCCTTTGTGTGTTGTATTTTTAGTGGTGTAGTTTTTTGTCATGAAGTTTGTTTATGCTTTGATGTTTTTTTGTTGTAGTATTTTTTTATCGCTTCAATTCTTTGGGATGTCCTGAACCATCCCGTTCTGTTCCGGTACCGGTTTAAAAGGAACAATACCAGGACAACGTCTTGTCCCTTCCCGTTATCTTAAACCGGCCGGTTCAGTCCCGGGATAGTCTAATTCCCGTCCTGTCTCATCCCGTGCCCACCCCTACCGAAAAGGTTCACCAAATTAACCATTCTTGGTCAATGACATTCAACTTTGACCAATACTATCTTTTATTACAAAATTATTTTGAATATGAAAAGTATGTCAACATTAAGAATTTGAATATAAAAAGTATAAAATTTATAAATTATATATAAATATAATAATTAAAACCATTGTTCAAAAGTTTACCAACATTGACTAAGAAAAGTTAATATGACGAACCTTTCGGGACGGAGGTAGTAAAATAATTTATAGTTTTATACAGTTATAGTATATCATTTATGTTATACCTATCAAAACTATTTCCAAAATATATTCAAATGATCTTATTTAATTATTATCTAAATAATAATGTCGTTTTTCATTAAGAGGTAGTAATAAGTTTTGTACTTCTCTCTTTAGTACCATCTACAAGGCTACAAGGCCCCCTCCTTTCATAGGTAGGGATGGACCGGGCTCTGAGCCGGGATTGGACGGGGACCGGGACTAAAAATTTCAGGCCCGATACCAGCCCGGGTTTGTACCGGGACCGGGCTGAGCCGGGTCTAAACAGTACCGGGTCGGGACCAGGCCGGGACGAGCCTGAGCAATTAATTAAAAAAAATAGTGCAATCAGACCCGGGACCGGCCCAGACCCATTCGGGCCTAAGAAAACGAGCCCGAAGCCCTCCCTTATAGCCACCGAGCCGGGACTAAACAGTGTCGGGACCGGGCCAGGCCCGGGTCGGGCCGACCCGTCCCAGTCCATCCCTATTCATTGGCGTACTTAGTGTAAATTCTTCAAAAAAAAATCAAATATAAAATGATGCTAAAAAATTACTCCCCCATCCCCTAAAATTCATCCCAATTTGGCTTGGATCGGAGTTTAAGAAAGTGAGAATAAAGTGAAAATGTATGGTTGTGATTGAGTAAGAAAAAGGTAAATGAATGGTAACCACACAAACCTTTCCAAAAAGGGAAATGAGAAGCCTTTTTTGGGACGTCCCAAAATAGGTAAGTCAGAAGAATTTTGAGGGACAGAGGGAATATATATTTGAAAGTTTCAGCCTTCACATTTTTAGAATTGTATAAGCTGAATATGAAATACTCCCTATTTGTTAATATAAATAATATAAATATTTTATTTGGAAGTTTTGCAACTTTTAGGGTTCATATATTTCAAATAACCGGGAACTTTGTAATTCCCAACCTATGTACTTTTAGTAGTATTAAACCAACAGACCAGCATTACAACAGAAATAACATTGACAGCATGCATATATGTACAACTAATTATCTGTACATGAGTATAATGGAAACACCAACTTATTCTGGTCAATATGGCACCGTACAATTTGTTTGTCATTAACAAGCACATATATGAGCTTAAAGATTTAAGATTGAAAGGGACTCGATTTGATCTGCCTGCAATGGAACTTTAGCATATAGTTCATCAAGGGCATTGTACTAGGGCTGCTAAGCCATTGTAAGATAAGGATATCAGCTGTGGTAAGATATGGATCACCGTAAAACTGAAGATTAGTATCCATTCAGGTTGCCACAATGTTTCCCTCTAGTGATACTCCAACAAATGCACCTAGCCATTTGGAGAAATAAAAATGGTTAAAAACAAATTAACATCATCCTAAAAACAAGCCTTGCTTAGCTTCAAGAACTTTGTCTCAAAGAAGGAGTCCAAAGTTTCATTATATTAAATATGATAAATCTAGTCAAACACATTAAAAACTGTAAGCTGGATTGATACTTAAAAGAGTGTATGTTCACAGACTATATCGATAGTCACAGTCAAAATACCGGATTCAATTATCAAGTTTAACCAAAACAGAAATTAAAGAAAAGAACACACGATATGTTGACGCAGTTTGGATAAATCCTATTCTGCGGGGTTTCAACAGGGGAAACCCGGTCCCAAGAATCCACTAGCTCAGAATAGTTTGAATACACAGATGGTTGCAAAGCAAGGAACGAAAACAACATATCTAACACACAAGAATCAGCCAAAAACAAGCATACGAATAAAATAAGAAAAAGAACAGAAATAACCGGACGAAACTATCAAAACCCAGGAGTTATCAGATTCTTGGACTCGAATCAACTGCTCTGGATCTACGCTTCACCACACGGTTTACTCCTCGCCTTTCTCAGCTTATTCTGGACTCAAGTGTATCCCAGATCACGAAGAAGAAAACCAGAGGTTAACACTTCGCAAGCTCTCTCTCTCTATCGCCTCTCTGTATTGGGGTTTAGTAAAATGACGCAAAAGATATCTCCAGAAGGAAGGAAGGAGACCCTTTATATGCGAGAGAAAGAGCTGGGTCAAATAAGGAGAACCGAGCTCACCAAGAAAAAAATCAGACCCAAACCAAAGAGGATAAGACTGAAACGGGTCAGACCTATTTTAATGGTCCAATTGAATAAATCAATTAGAGTCCATTAAATATAATTACTTTCTAGCCTTGCTTTACCTTCCTATCTAAGTATTAAAACATCATGTATAATATAACTAGATTTAGGATTACAAATATAACAATTTGCCCTCCTAAGACTAATTCCAGTGCAGCACAGCTCATAAGAGCAGATATCATCATTGCTAGTGTTAGGATTCATGAAACCAGATAACACCCTTTCATCTTCAACCCAACCAAGTACCCTCAAGATCAAGGTACTTCAAAGATTTTGAAGAACTGCCTGCAAAACAAAAACTTAGCAGTAGGAACAATTTTAGTACCAAAATCAGCAGGATTAACATCTCTAGTAATCTTATCAATTTTAATATTACCTTTAGAATTCTCATCCCTAATGTAATGAAATCTAACATCTATGTGTTTAGTTTTTTCATGATACATAGGGTCTTTGCACAAGTATATGACACTTTGGCTATCAGAGAAGACAATAGGAACAATATTTGTCCCCAAAACCTCACCCACTATACCTTTTAACCATTTTGCCTCTTTGATAGCCTCAGTGGTTGCAATATACTCAGCCTCTGTAGTAGATAAAGCCACTACAGATTGCAATTGAGATTTCCAAGATATACAGTTACCAGCCCAAGTAAAGAACCAAGAAGTAGTAGACTTTCTTGAGTCTTTACATCCAGCATAATCAGAATCAACAAAACCTTTCAGATCACACAAATCAGAATTAGAGTATTTCAGACCAAGGTTCTTAGTACCAGACAAATATCTTAGAGTATATTTCATAGCAGTCCAATGTTTGGTCCTAGGATCAGACATAAATCTGCTAAGTATGCTAACAGCAAAAGCAAGATCAGGCCTAGTACAAAGCATGGCATACATGAGAGAACCAGAAGCAACATCATAGGGGATCTTAGCCATTTTCTCAGATTCTTCTAAAGTCATAGGATAGGGATCTCTAGAAAGTTCTAAATGCCCTCCTAAGGGTAAGGGGTGGATTTAGAGTCATTCATATTAAACCTATCCAAGATTTTAGTCAAATAATCACCCTGTGACAAAAACATGTTCCTATTGGATCTATCCCTAGTAATGTCAATACCCAAAATTCTCTTAGCAGAGCCAATATCCTTCATGTCAAAATGCAATTTCAGATCATCCTTAACACTAACAATCAACATTTTACAAGGACCAATTAAGAGAATATCATCAACATACAACAGGATATAAACATCATTTTCAGTTCCAAAATGTTTATAATACAGACAAGTATCATATTTACTTCTTAAAAAACCAAGTTCACTCATGCAGGAATCAAACTTCAAATTCCATTGTCTGGGAGACTGTTTAAGTCCATAGATAGATTATTTAAGAAGACAAACATGTTCAGGAAACTCTTTATTAATAAAGCCAGGAGGTTGAGACATAAAAATAGTTTCTTTTAAGTCTCCATGCAAAAAAGCAGTCTTAACATCCATTTGCTCCAACTCCCAGTAAAAAATAGTGGTTATAGTCAACATTAATCTCAGAGTTTTGAATTTTATAACAGGTGCAAAAATATCTTGATAATCAATTCCTTCCTTCTGTCTAAAACCTTTGACTACAAGCTTGGCTTTAAACTTAGGAGGTTCAGTAGAATCAAGACTATCTTTTAACCTAAAAATCCACATACAGTCAATTAGTTTTGCATTTTTAGGTTTAGGAACTAAAATCCAAGTCTTATTAAAGAACATGGAATGAAGTTCTTCCTGCATGGCTTTCATCCACTCATTAGACTTAGATCACTTCATGGCTTGTTCAAAGTTATCAGGGGCCAACTGTTTAACTACCTCAGCAGCAATCAGCACAAATTCAGCAAGATTAGAGAAATATCTTTTATTAGGAATAATAGTTCTAGGTTCTCTGTCTCTAACCAATCGATTAGGTGCATTATGATTATCAGTGTCATTATTATTATCAGGCACATTATTTGTAACAATAGTGTCAGTCAGATCATGCACACAAGGATTATGAGAACCAAAAAGACTACCTTGTGAGTCTGAGCTCACTACTACCTGTTCACCTCCATTGAGGTCGCCTTGTTGGTCTGTTTCAGACTCTGAATAATCATTTGCTGCATTGTGCAATATTCCACTATGATCCTCTTTGTACAAAGAGTCATCATCATCCAAAGATTCAAAGAAATTTCCATCAGAAACAGCTTGCAGTCTTACTCAAGGCTTTTCTGCAGTGTTTCTTGGACTCGAAGTCCTCCCATTCTCTCAGCTGAGACCTCTATTTATAGGTGTGAAAGGAGTGAAAATATGCTTTAGGGTTGCAGAAATTCATACATACCCCTTGGGCCTCAATTAAAATGGACTTTGGGCTCTACTTGCTCACATTTTAATAGCTAGAAAAATCAGCACTTATACATGCAATGTAACTGGACAACTTTTTTTACAATGTTCATAGCTATTTCTCATGCATATGGATGCATTTCTTAGATAGATTCATTGTCATCTTCACAAATTGGATCATGTCTCTTATTCATTTGGCCATTATTTAATAGTGGGCTCGAAAGAGAGGAATTAATAGGACCGGTCCATTCTTTTAAGGATTCAATTTGTAATTAAATTAATTAGATATTTTAAATAATCCTAATTAATTTAATTACTAAATTTGTTCTCAAGGGGTCCATATCACTATCTTTCTTTTGATGAGGTCCATCAACAAAAATTAAAGATCGGCCCGATACCAATCAGCTAACAATCATAGTTAGCTACAACTTTTGGCTAGAGTTTTAGAAGAGTTGGGCAATAAATTAAAAGTCGGTGATGCATTTGGTTATTATTTGAACTATAAAAAAAGTCATTATCTTCAATTAATGATTGCCTCATTCTGCGTAGATTAACCGCATAGTATCATGTTGAAATTTCTTAAAAGGACAAGCATATACACGCTCACAACTCACAAAGTTATAATTAAGGTAGTCCCGATCCTAATTGATAAAAATTGACATTTAGGCTGGCACTCTATAATCATTCCACTTTATACTAGATTAATATAAGCAGTTAAATTGTGCTCGAATGAGAAATTTATGCTCAAAGTTTATTTTTTCAAACCCGGTATATAATTTATTATGTGGATTATTCTATAATTAAGCAAATAAAGTAAACTGCCGGGTAAAGTAGTCATGTAGGCATTTCTGGTGGCAAATGCCTTTTTTTATGGTAATATAAACTAACTAATAATCCCTAGTTTTCACGCATTTAACAAGTATTATCATATTGGAAAAATTTGCAACAATAATTCTAACTTATTACAGATTTTTTTTAAAAATGGACAGAAAGTTGATTATATTTGTTAAAAGCATCTCTAATGCAAATGTGTGAAGGGTACACACGTGACAAAAGAGTTAATTAATAGAAAGTTTTCCTCTTCGATTCCTTTCACCCGCGTAATAAATTTTAGTTACTTTTTATTCGTAATAGATGTCTAGTGCAATGTTGATCTTGATCTAGACAAGACGATTAACATGGTAAACGAAAAACAACTAAATATTTAATTACACGAAAAATATGTGGACAACCTCCAATTAATTAACTTTTTGTGTTTACATCTCCTGCCATATGTGCATTGTTAACATGTTTGCATTGGATGGGAGATGTGCTGAAAGAGTGATCGAGTGAACGGAAGTTCACAACAAAGCTATACATATAGACGGAGTATATGGAATTGAAGCTACATTTCACAATGAAACTATCTTCTTGTGCTGAAAGGACAGTTTCCTAATTAAAAATTGAATCGACCGCTGCATATAATTAACGGATGCATGTTTAATGGTAGGTATTTGTTTCATGTTCAAAGTTCACAATTCAAGCAAAATTATCATATGGGTTTTTTACCTTAATACTATCGTAAAGACAATTTCCAAAAATGTGACCACATTATCATTAAGACAAAATGTGACTAAGAATGTCATATCAATGTCATTGCCACATTTTAATGTCACTGTCCAGTTCTAAGTCACTATCAAATGTCACTGTCACCACCGCCGGTGTCACTGCTGCCACCGTCCGTGTCACTGGAGTCATCGCTCATGTCACTGTAGCCACCGCTTGTGTCACTGTTGTCGTCATCGCTCGTGTCAGGGCCACATCCGATCACCGACGCCAACCACACTGACATCGTCGTAGTGACACCGCCATAGGCCACAGTGACACCATCGCAGTGATGCCGCCGCTTGCACTGCCAAATTACCGCCGCCTCACGACTTCATCCAGTGACCGCGGCATAGCCCCACCGGCCCCATGCCCCAAACCTATTGACCCCGCCTGCACCGTCCCCAGCTAGCCCCATCCCCTCCTTTCCCTTGTCACAGCCCCATCCCCAACACCGACGACCATCACCTCCAGCCACTGCCCGCGAACACCACCTCCGGCTACCGCCGGCAACCACTAACTCCACTCAACCCTCGACTTAGCTCAGACCAGACCCCTACAACCCTGATCTATCCCCGACCAGTCCCGATCTAGCCCAAACCAGACCCCAACAGCCTTGATCTAACTTCGATCTAGCTCTGTCCCCCAGCTCTTGCACGATGAAATCACTGCTCATTAGTCTGAATGCCGCTGCCTTGAAGCTTTATTAGCCACATCGCCGCATCGCCACCATAGTCGCAAAATCCAAGTACAACGTGATTGGACAGAAGGAGTAGAAGAAGAGATGCTAAGGATGGAGGTGGCATCGGTGATGCGTTGTGACGATGATGATGCAGGTGGAGCCATGGACTAAGAGCAGATAGAAGCGAAGCGGAAGAAACACGATGGAAGAGAAAAGAAGCGGAAGAAACGCGATGGAGGAGAAGAGAAGCGGAAGAAACGCGATGGAGGAGAAGAGAAGCGGAAGAAACGCAGATGGACTCCATATGCGAAAGACGGATGGGCTTTTTTTTATTATTTAAATCAGTTTTTTGTCCAACCAAAAAGAAGTCATATATTTGTCTTTTGAAACTCCAAAACTAATATTTAAGTCATTATTTCTTATCATATATAGGGGAAAGCAAATATCATATCAATGTTTTAAGATGATTCTGCCTTAATTACTTTAACAAAATAAAGCACTCAGTGCAAATATCAAATATAAAGGACAACATAATTCAAATAAATCTTGATTATCTAAGAGCGTGTTTTGGTAGCACTTAAATTGGTTGAATAAAAACGATTTGTTGTACAAAATTGTTAAGTTCATGCTCAAACAAATGAATTGAATGTGCTAAATTTCGTAAAGCAAAAAAATTGAAGTGCATTTTTTAATAAAAAGTTACTTGAGCCTTATTTACTTTGATTACTATGCAACTCACGCAATTCAACATGAGAAATCAAAAATTCATATTTGATTAAAAAATGATAAATTGAAAACTTCAATTACCAAACAACCCTAAAGGACTACCATTGACGTTTTTTTAGCAAGTTTCATTAAGTCATGGATTTGGAACACGGTCCACCAAAATTGCCCTCCATTTTTTTAATATTAGTATTACAATATAGTTATATTATATAATATTTATATGTAGTTATTTTAAATCATGTTTTTTCTATATCAACACATTAAATTCTGTTGAATTATGTGAATTGTTATTGTATGTGATTTCATTTTTATTCATATATGAGGTCTCAATTTGCCTTTCTAACACGGAGTCTCCAAATTCATTAGATAATCATGTTGGTATGGCTATTCCTCCGAACTGAAAGTTATGTTTTGAAATACATGAAAAAATATACTTCCTCCGTTCCATAAAAGTTGCAACATTGGAATTTCTACACTATTCACACACCTTACTTTGACTACGATTTTCTAATAATATACTACCCCTGTTATTAAATAAGTGCAACATGTGAAATTTTACACTATTCACATGTTCTACTTTGACTACATTTTATTTATTGATGTATTAATATATATTTTTGAAAAGTATATTATTAAATTTGTCTCATTGTAAATTTTCAAAAACTATTTTTTTAAAATTTTTTACTAATAGAGAATTATATAAATTAATGGTCAAAGTTGTGTCTCGGCAAGTGTGAAATGTTGACTGTTTCACTTATTTAAGAATGGAGAAAGTATATAATAAAAATATTATGTCTAAATATTAATAAATTTGTATTAATGTAAATTTCCAATATATTAATTTTTTCAATGTTTACTAATACGTAAATAAATATAATTACAGTCAAAGTTACGCGTTGGAGTTATCATGTGCGTCAAACTGACAACTAACAAGGTAATTAATTGTCAAACTGACAGGCTGGCCGCCTGTCAACATTCATCTGTCGTCCTTCCATCAGAGAAACCCCACCCCCACCCCAGCAGGTCCGGCAATTCATCCTTGCAAACGAGTATAGTGAAGGGGCAGGATATATGCAATTCATCCTTGCAACCATTGAATCTTGGTCAAGGTGGATTCGGCCTTATTTATAAGATACTTCCTCCGTCCTGAAATAATTGTCTTATTTTCCTCTTCGATCCGTCTCGAGATAATTGTGTTCTTGCCTTATTTGATAAACAAATCTATACAAAACAGTGTCAAACAGTGTAAAACATTACTAAATAGTGTCGCTACAGTGTCAAACAGTGTCGCTACAGTGCAGTCAACTTCACTTTCTTAATCTGTGTGAAGGTCAAAGCAGGACGATTATTTCGGGACGGAGGTAGTAATTATTACTCACACCGTCCCATATTTATCTTCGTAGTTCGGTTTACGATGCTTGATTGACGATAAAGCAATTTGATCGTTCTTGACACTCAGATTATTTTTAGTAAATTAAATTTACATATTCAGAAACTACATTAAATCCGCTACAAAATCTGATCAGGAAAAATTTAAGTTTAACAAAATTTTGATATATAAAGTAAAAGATTAAAAGTAATTTGAGTTGATCATGTGAATAGTAATATGAAGATAAATATGGGACGGGGTACTTCCTTTTACTATGTACCGTTATTAAAGTAAGTAATTAGTAGCTAAGATATATTTGGCTTTTAGTTTAGAACTTGAGTGTATTTTTGTCATTTAAAAAAATGTACGATGTTTTTACCAAACAGGTTGTCCAGTGACCAAACTTAGATGGATTCCCTAATTGTTATTAGAAATTATAATAATTTGTAAGCTTCTGCTTAGGCGATCTTGAGCACAGCCATGGCCGTCCCCATGGTTCTCAAGTATTCTTTCCTCCTTCTTCTTCTTCTACCTCTGCATTTTTCCTCAGTCTTCACTAAAAGCTTACATCTCAACAACTATCCCATCACTTCTACGGCGTCGTTTTGCAAGTCCAACCCCTACCCTGAAGCTTGTTTACACTCAATGAAACTCTCCATTTCCATTAACATAACCCCAAATATATTGGATTTTCTTCTCCAGACAATCCAGGATGCGTTGACCAAGGCTGACCACCTCTCCGATCTGTTTTCCGCCGCCGCCGCCGGCAACAATATCGTCGAGAAACAGAGGGGGACGGTTCAAGACTGCAGGGACCTCCACGAAATTACGGTCTTGTCCCTGAAAAAGTCAATTGCCAAGATAAAATCCGATAAGATCGCGGACGCGAAGGCGCATCTTAGCGCGGCGGTGACGAACAGAGCCACCTGCTTGGAAGGGCTGGAAACGGCGGCGGGTCCCATGAAAGAAACGCTGGTGGTTGCCATAAAGGACACATACGAGGATGTCAGCAATGCCCTGTCGGCGCTCCCTCAATCTGGCGGCGGTGATGGGCGGCGGCGGCGGCGGTTGATGTCCACGGATTTCCCGGGATGGGTTTCGAAGAAGGACCGACGCATCTTGCAGCAGGACGATGACTATGTTGACTACGACGACCATTGGGAGACGACGCTGACGGTGGCTGCTGACGGGACAGGAAACTTTACCACCGTCACAGACGCCGTTAATTTTGCCCCTAATAACAGCGCTGTGAGAATATACATCTACGTGAGACAAGGGGTTTATCAAGAAAATGTGGAGATCCCGAAGTGGAAGCCTAACATTGTTATGCTAGGAGATGGTCGTAAAGTCACCGTTATCACCGGTAACAGAAGTGTCGTCGATGGTTGGACAACATTCCGATCTGCCACCGTTGGTAACTAAAAACTCCATTCTTAATAACTTCATTTCTTTTAAGTACTCTTAAATGTTCTTGCAAATAAATTGGATTAAAATAAAGTTCATTTGGTAAATATGCATTATCAGTCAACTTTTTCAGCTAGAACTTGATAAATCAGTCGTTTTAATCAGCCAATTTTAAAGCCCGTTTGCTAACATTGAAATTGGTTGAGTCGATTAATTATGCTGAAATTTATAAAGTTCTAGTTGAAGTGGTTGGATTGGTTGATTATGCTGATTTATGAAGAAAAAAATATTTTATTGATAAATATTGAAAAAATTATATGAAAATAGCTAAAATAATCCGTTACACTAACTTCAGCTGATACAGCCAGAAAAGTAACTCCAACTTTATGTTTTCTTATTATTACACAATTCATCGTGCGAAATAAAAAATTATTGTTTGATGAAAAAGTTGATTGATAAGTCGAAAAACAAGATCAACGAACGGGCTCTCGGTGTTATCAAATAGACTCCAAACTTAATCAATTCATTACGCTTGTTATTATTAGAGAGAATATTTTAAACAATAATACTACGTAATGATTAATGCCTACATATTTGTTAAACCTTGATTTAATTTCAAACGAGAATGAAAACTTTAGACTGTCTTATCGTCCTACATAAATGGCACCATTTTGGCATTGCGAATGATAAGTTGATCTATATGCTTCCAAATAATTATTGAGCTAAGGTAGATCCAATAAGGGACAGTAAGACCATGTGTAGTGGTTAAAGATTAGGAGTCAAAAAATTAAAAATGAAATTTTTAGACTTTTAATTGGGTGTAGTGGAGGATTAAAAGGGGAGTAAAAGTGGGAAGGTGAGTGGAGGAGTGCTGCTTACGCTGCTAAAAGGAGGCTTGCATCCTGTTGACGTCATTATTACCTCAAATTGTTTTAAATTCTGGTAACTTTTTTATTTGTTCTCCAATTTTTTCAAAAAATATATTAAAATTCATAAAATTTTATGATCTTTCATGTGACCCCAATACGTAATATATAAAATGAAACAAAAATTCTTAAGTTTTAATTGTTGAAGTTTTCTTCAGTCTACCAAACGATGAAACATAAATTTTTAATTCATGGAATCTTCACAAATAACTGAATATATTATAATCGAACTTTACTTGAACTAAGTTCATTTTTGTTAACCGAAAAAATAAAAAAAAATAATGAAATTTATTTATTTTTATATCGAAATGTGTATTTTTTTATTTCACAATTATTTAGGGAAAATATTAAACGGAAAACACTACTTATAATAAATTAATTAATGTTTTACTAAATTGATATGTAAGAAAATATGTTGAGTGTATTTTATTGACGCGTCACGGATGCAGGGAAAAACAGTATTGACGGGATCGAAACACTGTTTTGATATGGACGGAGTCCAAATTTAACAATTTGGATTCCTAACCACTACAAATGGTCTAAAACCAGAGAAAACCACAACGTACAACATCAGTTTGCCATCCGAAACATGAAGTCAGACACTTCTGGCATCACGAAAAGTCCACAATCAAACTTTGTAAAGTTTGAACAGCACGAGAATTAATAAAGTAAAACTGTGTGGTTGATGTTTGTGTAGAGGAGAGAGAATTACCAAAAAGCACAAATTCTTTACTTAAAATGGAAAATGACAAAGTTAGTGGACATCTAAAAATGGAAAATGGGAAAGTTTTAAGGGACGGAGGTAATATTACGTAGTATATTTTATGGACAGTTTTGGTTGAATTTGAGGATTAAAAAAAGGTACTCTGTAATACTCCCTCCGTATCTATTTAGATGACCCATTAGGCTTTTTGAGTAGTTTACGAAGAAATATAGGTGTACTTTAGATAAAACTAAAAAACACTATAGATGATTAAAATATGTGGGTGGGATGGGGATTTAATGGGGAGGAATAATGGAGTAAGTGAAAAGAAAAATGGAAAATGTAAATATTTAATGATGGGAGGTTAAAAGATGGTGGGGTCCATGTCTAAAAAGAGAAATGAGATACTTTTTTTATACGTCCCGAAAGGAAAAGCGAGACAAGTAAATAGATACGGAGGGAGTACTATCTATACTTCACAAGTAGAGCTAGAAGTAGAAAGAAAACGAAATGTTTACATGTTTTTTGTATTAAAGTTACTAATCATTCTTGTTGTACTCATCCTTATACCCACTTTATACTCATCATGTCTGTGATGGTTTTTTTTTGTCTGTGAATCCAGTTCACCGACAAAATATGTCTTGTTTTGTCAGTGCAAAATTTGCACAAACCTATTTTGTCTGTGAACGAGATGACAAACAAAAGTCTTGCAAAAACATGGTGGGTATATGAGTGAGTTCAAATTGCATTTTTGTGCGTAAAGTTACTATGGCATGCTTTCAGATTAACAACTGCATGTCTGCAATCTGCATGCATATGAGTCTGCATTATTGTTTCCAATGTCGTATACAATAGGGAGGATGTCGTATGTGTCATTAAATATTAAAATAATGTATGGACTGTCTAATTAATTATTGCATGCATCCGTCATAGTGATGGGATATTCCGTTCAAAACTTTGTTCAATTTTCTTTATATTTAAGCTTTTTAAAAATATAACTAAAATAAATTTCATTTACAAAAATATACCGTAACTAATATTGTAGTTACTATAGCATAATTATCTCATTCTCAATCTCACTTAAGTATAAAAATGAACATTAATTACTATGACTAAGTTACTAATTAAATATGTAACTATTTCTTCTAATAAAGTAAGTAAAAATGCAAGAATGTGCATGTTTTTGTCATTACTGTTTAGTTCACAATGTCACGTTATATGATCATTAAAAGGGTTCATTTTACAACTTCTTATTTCATTTTGTCGATCAACTTTGCATTCAACATTAGTAATTTGTGTATTCGACGTGTTGAATTATGTAAAAAATTAAAAATATTGGTTACTTTTTAATTGAATTCACTCATTTATTAAGTAAGATTACTTAATTAGCTTTTCATAATGTAGTTTTTTCGTTATTTCACAAATGATTTAAAACAAAACACATTTTAATTTTTCTATAATTCAATTGATTCTATAATTTAATCAATGATTTTACAAATTTAAATTGACTTAACCAATTTTACCATGACATAAATAAGGTACAAAGAGAATCATCATTGTTTTATTGTTAAAGTATGACCTAAACGTGAACGGTACATGCATGAGAGATCACCAATTAAAAAATAAAAAATAGACTAATAACTCAAGTACAATGTCTAGATATAGATATTATGTTTGTCATTGTTCAAAAAAATTGATCAAAAACACATAAAATCGTGAAAAAAAGGAGAGAGAAATGTCAAAAATTTAATCTTTTATGTTTATTTCTATTTCATGCTACTGGATTACCACATGATCACCTTGCAATAGCATTGGAGATGCTCTTAATATAATCAACCTATAGTTTTAAACTTTTCTTAAAATCAAATAACTTGAATACACATATTTGCTCTTACATTAAGCCTTTTAGTTATTTATTTGGGAGATTTCAACAAGTAGGAGCAAAACATACGGATTTTCCAAAACTAAGACCGAAGATTAGCGTAAGACTCAACTACATATGCATTGATCACAATACCCTTACTTTTAGAAAATAACAGGCATTAAATAGACAATAAATAGACAATAAGTAAACAATAAATTCTGGAAAGCAACCAGTCTAATGCTCCGATCCTCAAGGAGGAGGGGAGAATAAGAAGGGCATGGTGCGCCGCCGCCCTAATGGATTGCGTATCAGCTCAATTTTCCAAATCTAAAACGTATATTTTGAATTCAGAATCTGAAAAAGTGAAATAAAATCATTGGTTGAAATAGAAAAACAAAAGAAGATGAAAACAGTGGACAGAGGAGAATGAAGAGGAGTAGAAGAAGAAGAAGGAAGAAGAAGAAGAATAAAGAAGAAAAGGATGTGGAGGAGCAGTAACCTGGTGCGGCGGAGAAGCATCGATGATTGGTAGCGGCGGTTTTGGAGTTGAGACAGGGCACCGAACGACGAAGATGGAGATGAACTTCTGAGCTGTGAATGTTTAACTGACGGAAGAAAAGAAATCTCAGGAAGCCAACGTGAATTGATTTGGGGTTTTAATAAATAGGTGAAGGGTAAAAGTGGAAAGTTAAAATCAAGTTTACTGAAATATAACTAAATAGGTTGTACGCACGGAAGAAATTTAAGTAGGTCCTATTTTTGTAAAATTGATATGAATGGATCCTACTTGGAGCATTTTTCTCTATTTATTTTCATTTGTTATTTATAACGTTGAGGATTAATTCACCTAATGGGTCAAACTATGACTGACTTTTTGCTTAAACTAACAGCGGTTTCTGGCGGCGGTTTCTTGGCTCGCGACATCACCTTCGAGAACACGGCGGGGCCGGGGAAGCACCAAGCCGTCGCCCTCCGGCTCAACTCCGACTTAGCCGCCGTGTACAAGTGCACCATAGCAGGTTTCCAAGACTCTCTTTACGTCCACTCCTTCCGCCAGTTCTACCGCGAGTGCGACATCTACGGCACCATCGATTTCATCTTCGGCAACGCAGCCGCCGCCTTCCAAGGCTGCAACATCGTCTCGAGAATGCCGCTGCCCGGCCAGTTCACCGTCATCGCCGCCCAGTCCCGAGATAGCCCTTTCGAGGCCACGGGGATCTCCATACAGAACTGCTCGATCTTGGCGACTAGCGAGTTGCTCGCTAATTCCGACGCCGTCAAGAGTTTCGTTGGCCGGCCGTGGAAAAACTATTCCGTCACGGTGGTCATGGACTCGTACATTGATGGGTTCATAGAACCGGAAGGGTGGACACGGTGGCTGGGCGATCAAGGACTGGACACTTTGTATTATGGGGAGTATCAGAACAGCGGGCCGGGTTCGGGTACGGATAATCGGGTGGATTGGGCGGGTTATCATGTTATGGGCTATGATGATGCGTGGAATTACACTGTGTCGGAGTTCATCACAGGAGATGAATGGTTAGATTCTACTTCCTTCCCTTATGATGAGGGGGTTTGATTTTGTTTAAGGTTAACGCGCACGGGTTTGATTTTATTTTATAGGACAAAATAGAGTCCTATAATCCTGTCTTATACACACACACATATATGTATTACTAATTGTCCTATATAGGACTAAAACAAGGTTGAAATGCAAAAATAAGACTTGTTATGTTTTCTTCCCTTAATAAGACCAATTTACTCCTATTCTTAAACATACGAAAATTGACATCTCAATTTTGCCCCTCCACCCATTTACCCTCCCTTTTCTCCTTTTCCCTTTGTAATCCGTCAATTCCTTCTCCACCAAAGCAGAGTTAACTGCATCTAATCATCTCCGAGGCATATGCGCCAGCGAGACAAGCAGCAAACGACGGTGAGGGTGGTGGCGGGAGCCACCACAGAGGGCGGTGGCAGGCGCCACCATCACGGGCGATGGCGGGGGACGGCGGCGGGCGGCACCAGCTAGGGCGGCGGCGGGTGGCAACATCGTCGAGGGTGGCTGAACTGCTATATGAAATTTTAGGGTTTCAACAAATTGTAATTTTACATTTTGAAATTTAAATTCAAATAAAAACTGAATGAGGGCATTTTTGTACAAATAAGTGATTTAGGTCCTACGAAACATAGATTTGTTTTTCGGTCCTATTTGTGCACACATAACTTCTTTTAGTCCTAAACAGGTAATTAACTCTATATGTATCTAATACAGTCCTACTTCGTATTTTTTACAATAAAAGGAAATTGACATTGGTTGTCAAATATTTTCATTTGGATTGAAACTTCTTGGTTTGATCTAGTTTGAACTGTCTGGTCTGGTATAATTTGGTAAATATCTGGTTCATATGTATTTTATAACTGTCGAAATATTATATGGTCTGATTATGTCATAATTGATTTGTTCTGGTTTTACCGGGCCAATCAAACCATTTTTTGGACCAAAGTAAAAATATTTCAAATGATAAAATAACTATGTTTTGAAAAATACATAAAATATTAATAAGTTTATTTAAAAAGAAAATGGGAAAAAATAGAATATGCTTTTAAAAATTGTAACCTATATAAAAAAGATGAGTTGATTCTACTTTTGGTTCTACAAGGTTTATTTTAATTCCACATTTAATTCATGTCCATCACTTTATTCACTTTTGGTACTTGACTATTATTTTCTTGACCATTTGTGATGCATTTTCGGCAATTTTAACCCCAAAAAAGAACCATATATGGGCACAAAATAATAGTGATGTAACAAAAGTGATTAAAGTCAAAGACGTGAACCAATTGTGGAATGAGTGTATCTCGGAGGAGGAGGAGGAGGAGGGGGAGGGGGAGGGGGGTTCGTATGGTGCAAAAGGAAGAGAAAGGGAGAGAAGAGAGTGGGGAGGGAGCGGGGAGAAGAGAGTGGGGAGGGAGGGGAGAGAAAAAAGTGGGAAGAAAGGAATGCTTGGTTAAACAAGACTCTAATTACATGCATATGGCTCAAGTTTAAGAAAATGTTAAAATTGGATTGAGCTAAATCACAAATGGTCTCGCTCAATAAGTCTCTTTTACCATTAGATCGTAACTTGCAAGTAAACACAACTATGTTTGACACGACGAGCTGAAACTGGATACTAATGTTTGAATTAGAGGTTATTGTCTGACCAGAGACTATTGTCTGGAACTACAATTTAAAGTGCTGGATCTGAATTGTTAAATGAATGAAGTAGACCTGTTTGGTAAAAAGAGCTGAAAAAGTACCAGGATAATATAAAATTACATTAAAAGGCATATGATTTATTAATAGAATAAAATATTTATGATAATAATTTTTATATTTTCATAGTTTCAACCCTTTAATATATGTATGCGTGTGTGTATATAATATTTTTGAATTTATACATGTATATATAATATATAATATAATAAAGGAATTTTATCAATCCGGGACCTGAAAGATAGACGGACTATCAATTCGGGACCTGAAAGATGAAATGTATCAGTATAAGACTCGAAAGATGAAAAACTATCAATCTAGGACCTAACGTTCATAGATTTTGATTTATTTAATTTTTTATTAATTTCATTGCTAATATTTGGTGAAATTTTTCTTCACAAAAGTTTATTAGTTTAATAAAAGTAGATATTATTTAATTTTTTTTTTAAAAAAAAAAGTATGACAATTTAGGTCCTAAATTGATAGTTGTCAATCATTCGGATCCTAGATTGATAATTTTTCATCATTCGGGTCCTATATCGATACATTTCATCTTTCAGGTCTCAAATTGATAGTTCGTCTATGTTTCAGATCCCGGATCGATAAAACTCCTATAATAAAACACGGAGTACCCTTGGTATAATATATGTACTGAAAACTCCATCCATAGTTACACAGGTGACATTCAAGGTATAGAAATTTATCACATGCAACACCAAAAAAAGCCGATACTGCTAAAAGCCAACCTCCGATTGGAGAGGAGAAATTATTTGTATTAGACGTGGAGAGTGGCAGAGGAACACTCGGCTATTTCGTGAGATTTGAACAGGGATAAGGTGGGAAACGGAAGTCTGGAAAGTCAGGGTTGAATATAAATGTTTCATTCTTCAACGTTCCAGTTCAGCCCATATTGTGATCAAGTCCACTTGAGCTAACCCTTCAAACAAACACTTCAACTTTAATTAAAATTGGCTTAACTTTAATTATTTCAGCCCCTTTTGAACTTATGTGGCTTGTCAAACATAGCCTAAAGGTGTTTTCATTTAGTGTGAGTTGTGACTACACTGACCGGTTTGGTGAAACCCCTCCTAATATATAAATTCCAAGGTAGCATTAGCCGTGTAATTTAAAAAATGAGTCAAATTCATGTATTAGGTATTATTTTCTAAAATAATCGTATTGTGAAATATTAAAACATTAATATGTTTATTTTTCCTCAAAAAATGTAATATTTTGGGAAAGAATGGTAAAATAAGAAAAATAATTTTTCTTTGAAAACTTTAAACTATATAACAAGATAAAATTTGTATTCTGTTTTAAAGTGCAATTTGCATAGAAACTAAAATTTATTGTGTTAAATCCTTCTATTTCCTACTACTACAGTATTTATGGAAAAGTTAGATTTTAATATAAAAAGGAAAAACTTCACACAATTTTTTTCACACAAAAATCAATACTTCACTATATTTCATACTTAACATATTACATGCATTTATAGGTTATAGTTTTTGAAAAGCTAAAAATGTTTGTTTGCATATCCATTTTTGTTAGAACAAATTTTACTTTTGGTCATACGAGATACACTCATTCCACAATTGGTTCACGTCTTTGATTTTAATCACTTTTGTTACATCACTATTATTTTGTGCCCATATATGGTTCTTTTTTGGGGTTAAAATTGCCGGAAATGCATCACAAATTGTTAAGAAAACAATAGTTAAGTACCAAAAGTGAATAAAGTGATGAACATGAATTAAATGTGGAATTAAAATAAACCTTGTAGAACCAAAAGTAGAATCAACTCATCTTTTGTTATATAGGTTACAATTTTTAAAAGAATATCCTATTTTTAAAAGTAGAATTAAAAGCATCTTTTGTAATTCCACGCATCATCATAGGCCATAACATGATAACCCGCCCAATCCACCCGATTATCCGTACCTGAACCCGGCTCGCTGTTCTGATACTCCCCATAATACAAAGTGTCCAGTCCTTGATCGCCCAGCCACCGTGTCCACCCTTCCGGTTCTATGAACCCGTCAATGTATGACTCCATGACCACCGTGACGGAACAGTTTTTCCACGGTCAGCCCAAGAAACTCTTGACGGCGTCGGAATTAGTGAGCAACTCGCTAGTCGCCAAGATCGAACACTTCTGTATGGAGATCCACGTGGCCTCGAAAGGGCTGTCTCGGGACTTGGCGGTGACGGTGATGAACTAGCCAAGCAGCGGCATTCTCGAGACGATGTTGCAGCCTTGGAAGGCGGCGGCAGCGTTGTCGAAGATGAAGTCGATGGTGCCGTAGATGTTGCACTCGCGTTAGAACTGGTGGAAGGAGTGGACGTAAAGAGAGTCTTGGAAACCTGCTATGGTGCACCTGTACACGGCGGCAAAGTCGGAGCTGAGTCGGAGGGCGACAACTTGGTGCTTCCCCGGCCCCGCCGTGTTCTCGAAGGTGATATCGCGAGCCAAGAAACCGCCGCCAGAAATCGCTGTTAGTTTGAGCAAAAAGTCAGTCACAGTTTGACCCATTAGGGGAATTAATCCTCAACGTTATAAATAACAAATGAAAATAAATAATAAATAACTAAAAGGCTTAATGTAAGAGCAAATATGTGTATTCAAGTTATTTGATTTTAAGAAAAGTTTAAAACTCCAGGGTGATTATATTAAGAGCATCTCCAATGCCATTGCAAGGTGCACATGTGGTAATCCAGTAGCATGAAATAGAGATAAACATGAAAGATTAAATTTTTGACATTTCTCTCTCATTCTTTTCACGGTCGTATGTGTTTTTTGATCAGTTTTTTTCAACAATGACAAACATAATATCTATATCTAGACATTGTGCTTGAGTTATTAGTTTATTTTTTATTTTTTAATTGGTCATCTCTCATGCCATGTATGCACCATTCACGTTTAGGTCATACTTTAACAATAAAACAATGATGATTCTCTTTGTACCTTATTTATGTCATGCAAAATTGGTTAAGTCAATTTAAATTTGTAAAATCATTGATTAAACAATAGAATCAATTGAATTATAGAAAAAATAAAATGTGTTTCGTTTTAAATCATTTGTGAAATAACGAAAAAACTACATTATGAAAAGCTAATTAAGTAATCTTACTTAATAAATGAGTGAATTCAATTAAAAAGTAACCACTATTTTTAAATTTTTACATAATTCAACACGTCAAATACACAAATTACTGATGTTGAATGCAAATTTGATCGACAAAATGAAATAAGAAGTTGTAAAATGAGCCCTTTTAATGATCATATAACGTGACATTGTGAACTAAACAGTAATGACAAAAACATGCACATTCTTGCAATTTTACTTACTTTATTAGAAGAAATAGTTACATATTTAATTAGTAACTTAGTCATAGTAATTATTGTTCATTTTTATACTTAAGGGATATTGAGAATGAGATAATTATGCTATAGTAACTACAATATTAGTTACGGTATATATTTTTGTAAATGAAATTTATTTTAGTTATATTTTTAAAAAGCTCAAATATAACGAAAATTGAACAAAGTTTTGAACTATTCAATCACTATGATGGATGCATGCAATAATTAATTAGGCACTCCATACATTATTTCAATATTTAATGACGCATACGACGTCCTCCCTATTGTATACGGCATTGGAAACAATAATAAATGCAGACTCATATGCATGCAGATTGCAGACATGCAGTTGTTAATCTCAAAGCATGCCATAGTAACTTTACTCACAAAAATGCAATTTGAAGTTTTGAACCCACCCGTATACCCATCATCACCATGTTTGTGTAAGGCTTTTGTTTATCTGTGAATCTCGTTCACAGATAAAATAGGTTTGTGCAAATTTTGCACAGACAAAATAAGACATATTTTGTTTGTGAACCGGATTCACAGACAAAAAAACCATCACAGACATGATGAGTATAAGGGTGAGTACAACAAGAATGATTGGTTACTTTAATACAAAAAACATGTAAACATTTCGTTTTCTTTCTACTTCTAGCTCTACTTGTGAAGTATAGATAGTACTCCCTTCGTATCTATTTACTTGTCTCGCTTTCTCTTTCAGGACGTATAAAAAAAAGTGTTCCATTTCTCTTTTTAGACATGGACCCCACCACCTGTTTGCACATAACATGCCACCAATTAAGAAAGTTTTGTCCAAAGTCACACTTGATTTGGAAAAGAATGCTGCGTTGCTGTTGCGTGTCACCAGAAAATGGACTATCCCATTCAAAAACAACACGGGTTTACGAGTTTGTGAATTTGTGTCAGTGGATGAAGAGGTAAATTATCAATATGGTATTTGATTAAGTTGTATCCTATATATTGGAATGGGAGGAGCTAATATAAGACTCAATTACCCAAAATTTTATATAGGGTTGGTCCATGATCAACTTAGATTATGTATTAATCTATGTTGGAAACAAAAAAAATGAGAAATATATATTTTGGTATCCACAACGAGAATGTTTATTGCCTGAGCCTATTTCTAAGCCATCTTTTTTATGTAACTCTAAAATGCTTCTCACATGATTGTGTCAAATGAATTCAATTCATTAAAGCTCCTTTGTTTTTTGATCATATATCCATAAGAAAGTCCCACAGAAAGGAAATCGTGAAATGCCAAAGGGAGTTACTTTGTTATGTTTGCTTGGTTTTAAAAGAACCCAAATAAGACACAATGCTCCTTTCCTACCACGTGGTAAGGAATAAGCCTCAATCAAAGTACAGAAATAGCATTAAAACATTTTAGAATCAATTAAGGCCCAAATACAGAAGTATAACAGAAACTTAAAAGAGGAGCCTTTGCGCACCGGTTAAGGTGTTATTGTGTGATCAAGAGCTCACAAGTTCAAGTCTTGAGAGCAGCCTCTTGTAAAAAATTTGACAGAGAAGACTTGCTCCTTATGGTGGGACCCTTCCCCGGATCTACCCTTGTAATGAGTAGGCCCTAATGTTCATCCTTGGGCTATAGAGCCTAAAAGCCTGTTCTGTCGGTCTAGCCCCAAGCTATACCCCAGTTTTTATTCTCAAAAACCATTTAAAAACTCAGATGAGTTCAATCATCCAACAATAATCATATTTGACAAATGTACCACTTTTTGTTTTGGTAATGTACACTCTTTTACGTATGAATCCAGCTTACAGTTTTTCATGTGTTTGACTAGATTTATCATATTTAATTTATTCAGGGCTTTAATATAATGAAACTTTGGACCCCTTCTCTTGAGACAAAGTTCTTGAAGCTAAGGAGGTCTTGTTTTTAGGACGGTGTTAATTTGTTTTTAACCATTTTTATTTCTCCAAATGGCCTAGGTGCATTTGTTGGAGTATCACTGGAGGGAAACATTGTGACAACCAGAATGGATACTAATCTTCAGTTTTACTGTGATCCATATCTTACTACAGCTGATATCCTTAGCCTTTGGGAGGGTGGAAAGACCTAGGGCTGCTGAGCTATTGTACAATGCCCTTGATGAACTATATGCTAAAGTTCCATTGCAGATCAGATCGAGTCCCTTTCAATCTTAAATCTTTAAGCTCAGATTTGTGCTTGTTAATGACAAACAAATTGTACAGTGACGGCCATATTGACCAGAATAAGTTGGTGTTTCCATTATACTCATGTACAGATAATTAGTTGTACATATATGCATGCTGTCAATGTTATTTCTATTGTAATGCTGGTCTGTTGGTTTAATACTACTAAAAGTACATAGGTTGGGAATTACAAAGTTCCCGGTTATTTGAAATATATGAACCCTAAAAGTTGCAAAACTTCCAAATAAAATATTCATATTAATTATATTAACAGATAGCGAGTATTTCATATTTAGCTTATATAATTCTAAAAATGTGAAGGCTGAAACTTTCAAGTACAATAAATATATATTCCTTCCGTCCTTGAAAATTCTTAGGACTTACCTTTTTGGGACGTCCAAAAAAAGGCTTCTCATTCCCCTTTTTAGAAAGGTTTGTGTGGTTACCATTCATTTACTTTTTTCTTACTCAATCACAATCATACATTTTCACTTTATTCTCACTTTCTTAAACTCCGATCCAAGCCAAATCGGGAAGAATTTTCCGAGATGGGGGGAGTAATTTTTTAGCATCATTTTATATTTGATTTTTTTGAAGAATTTACACTAAGTACGCCTATGAATAGGGATGGACTGGGGTGGGTCGGTCCTATCCAGGCCTGGCTCGGTCCTGACACTGTTTAGTCCCAGCTCGGTGGCTATAAGGGCGGGCTTCGGGCTCGTTTTCTTAGGCACGACGGGGTTCGGGCCAGTCCCAAGTCTGATTGCACTATTTTGTTTAATTAATTGCCCAGGCTCGTCCCGGCCCGGTCCCGACCCGAACTCTTTAATTAGACCCGGGTCGACCTGGTCCCAATACAAACCCGATATCGGGCCTGAAATTTTTAGTCCCGGTCCCTGCTCAATCCCGGCCCAGAGCCCGGTCCATCCCTACCTATGAAAGGAGGGGGGGCTTGTAGCCTTGTAGATGGTGCTAAAGAAAGAAGTACAGAACTTATTACTACATCTGACCTCTCAATGAAAAACGACATTATTATTTAGATAATAATTAAATAAGGTCATTTGAATATATTTTGGAAATAGTTTTGATAGGTATAACATAAATGATATACTATAATTGTATAAAACTATAAATTATTTTACTACCTCCGTCCCGAAAAGGTTCGTCATATTAACTTTTCTTAGTGAATGTTGGTAAACTTTGGACAATGGTTTTAATTAGTATATTTATATATAATTTATAAATTTTATACTTTTCATATTCAAATTCTTAATGTTGACATACTTTTCATATTCAAAATAAATTCATATTAAAAGATAGTATTGGTCAAAGTTGAATGTCATTGACCAAGAATAGTTAATTTGGTGAACCTTTTCGGTTGGGGTGGGCACGAGATGAGACAGGACGGAATTAGACTATCCCGGGACTGAACCCGGTTTAAGATAACGGGACGGAACAAGACATTGTCCCACTATTGTCCCTTTTAAACCGGTACCGGAACAGAACATGACGGTTCAGGACATCCCAAAAAATTGAAGCGATAAAAAAAGACTTCAACAAAAAAACATCAAAGCATAAACAAACTTCATGACAAAAAACTACAACACTAAAAATACAACACGCAAAGGAATTTACGATAAATGGAACACACAAAAAATAGTAGATTAATAGGATAGTTGCACGAAACAAACTGTAACAACAACAATAACTCCAACACACACAATGACACAATACTACTAAGAAAATTGCAAAAACAAATAATGCTAAAACAATATTATTAAAAGTGAAACATGTGAGAGTAAAAGTGAGTTTCTTTTTAGCATATAGAAGATAATTCATACTTGATAGTTTAGACTCCTTTAGGTGTTCTGCATGTTAGAGAGTGGTGTAGTTTTTAAGAAAAGTAGAATTATGTGGTTGATAATGAATTGGTAAAGTGAGAATAAAGTAAGAATGAATTAGAGCCACACAAATGTTACCAAATACGGTATGAAACAATAATAAGGGGACATCCAAAAATGGAAAATGAGACAATTATAGGGGGCGGAGGGAGTAATACATAATATTCATTAGTATTTGAATTGATGATAGACTCACAAACCCACAACAACAATTTGATTGCATGTTGCTCATCCTGCAATTGATTTTTGCAGATAGAAAGTTACTCTGTACTACGCAATTGTAGGATCTGGTCAAGTCACAATTTAAAAGTATTCTTTTATAACCATTTGGAGCAAATATAGAGGGAGGGGATATCACTGTATTTTCGGTTTTAGCCATCTATGTATCAGGATGAGCAGTGTCGCCTTCCTTGTACATTTTGGTCACCCCTATTTATAGGTTTGGATGTATAGGTTTGGAGGGGATAAAATATGGCCTAGGGTTGCAGAAATTCGTCCATACCTCTTGGGCCTTAGTTAAAATGGGCTTCTGACTCCATTTTCTTTGCTTGCATTTTAATAGCTAGAAAAATCAGCATTTATGCAATGTATCTGAACAACCTTTTTAACAAGATTCATTGCTATTTTCTATGCATATGGAAAGATTTCTTAGCCAGATTCGTTATCCTCTTTATCAATTGGATCATGTTTCTTATTATATATTGGGCCGCTACTTGATAATGGACTCAAAATAGGGAAATTAATAGGATCAGTTCATTCATTTCGAAGAATTAAATTAATTGGATATTCAAATGATCCGAATTAATTAAATTATATGTGAATAGATCCATATTAATATTTTCCTTTTGACAAAGCCCAACAACTATTACGAGCAGTCCAGTAGAATCCGATTTTGACAGTGGCCCAATAAGATATAATATAGTCCGATAGCATTTAAGAAACCTCGATGACTGCCGTAATTGGCCCAATAATTTTTATATGTCCACAAATGCCCCCTCGAGATTTGCTTGAGCGTTTATCAAACGAGAAAAGTAATTCTCGATTATGTGTGGATCTAAATCATTTTACTTAAAATATCTCCTTGTATGATGAACTAAGCCCAAAAATAATATCCATGAAACTACCGAATTAATCCCCTAGCAATAGCGGGACACGGGTTCCATTAAAAATAAATCTTATCGGGTCTCGACTTTCATCTTCCATTAGGATTCATACATCAGGATTTTTTTTAATATACCAAAGAATCCAGCTGGTTTTGATATCCTATTAGGACTTCTCTTAATTTCCTTCTAGCACTTGAATTACTCCACCCGTATGTATAAATATTGACCTCTAGCTGCCATGTTATGCACTTGCGAGCCATCAGGAGATATCTATCGAGAGTTCAGGAGGTGTGCCGAACACGGAATTTAAAAGATTTTAATGGACTTTAGAATTTCATCCAAATTTAGGTGTCGTCAACTTGGATTGTTGTGGAGTCTCTCAAATCTAGGTGTCCTCAACTATTCCATAGATTTCACTTAGGGGGGTGTATTCAATTGAGACATATTAAGACATTTTCGGATTCTCAAAATCTGGATGTATTCAATCGAAACATTTTAAGACATTTGGAGAGTCTAGAAAAGTCTTCATGTATTTAAAAACAGAAAAGAACTTGGGATTCTTCTTTGGATTAGGATTTTGCAGGACTTCACAATAAAAATACACTTACAAATCCTATTATCAAATCTCATGTATATACGTGAGATTTGCTAGACTCGTCACTCGGATTCTCACCTCCAAGACGGAAGAAGAGTTCGGAAACTCAAAACCGCAGCTCAAGGGTTCATATACATATCTTGAAGCCATGAAGCCATGAATCTGCTACATATCGGCGGCCACAACCCTTAGGTTGTCATCGATTATTTCGGCCAGAGAAAGAAGACCCAAACTGTCGACATCAACCATTCCTATCACAGAGGAAGCGAATGCGGTTCAGAGCCACCGCATGAGGAGGCGCAACACACTTCCGACCGAATCTGCTACTCCTCCAAGAAAGGGAAAGGGGAAAAAGAAAGAAAAAGTTGAAATCCCTGAAAATGTCTTTTGTGGAAATCCAACCAAATCCATCCAAATCCATATCAGTATAAGGAAATTCACCAAAATCTCATAGGAATACAAATCTTAAAATGTCACGAAATGTCTCAATTGAATACACCCCCTAATGTTTAGGGGGGATTTGAATGGATTTTGATGGAATCTTACACTACAATAACGCGCGAATCATTCCATCAAAACTCTTCCCACAACCCATCCAATTTTGGTGGAATAACATTCTACCACCGAACTCTTGGCACCCTTCACAATTCCAGTACCATCCACTGTCGCAGCATTCTCCATCTCACCCTCCCTCTCCTCCGTATCAGTGGAGTGCGTTGCCTCCTCCATATCATGCCCCTTATAAGTTCCTATAATAAAATTTTTTTCAACAAGACGTGAAATTGTGGAAAAATGACAGACACATCAGATTTATTTTTGAGTGGATATAACCAAATGTAACGTATGAAAAAGTCAACAAAAATTACATAATAGGAATATCCATCAACAGATTTTGTGCTTGTACTCCACAACCATTAGAACTTATTTATTCTGATGTGTGGAGTACAAGCACAAAATCTGTTGATGGATATTCCTATTATGTAATTTTTGTTGACTTTTTCACACGTTACATTTGGTTATATCCACTCAAAAATAAATCTGATGTGTCTGTCATTTTTCCACAATTTCACCGTCTTGTTGAAAAAAAAAATAATCTTCCCATAATTTCCATATTTTCTGACAACAGCGGTGCATATATTAAACTTGAGTCATACCTTAATTCTCATGGAATTTCCCACTTTACCTCACCCCTGAACATAACGGCCTTGCGGAGCGTCGACACCGTCACATTGTTGACACGGGTCTCGCTCTCCTTCATTTCTCGGGTCTCCCACTCACATATTGGTCCTATGCGTTTCAAACTAGTGTCTATCTTATCAACCGGCTCCCTACACCCACTCTCCAAAATGACAGTCCCTATTATCGGTTACACCATACTCTTCCAAACTACTCAAAATTGCAACCCTTGGGGTGCACTTGTTACCCTTTGTTAAGGCCGTATAATTCCAACAAAATTCAACCTCGGTCTCAGCAATGTATTTTTGTTGGGTATTCCACATCCCAATCAGCTTACTTATGCCTTGAACCTGTCTCTGGTCGAGTATATGTATCTTGCCATGTACGGTTTGTGTCATCCGCAAGCCATGCATCTAGTCGACAAGACTCTCTCCCCTGCATACGTGGCACCCCTCCTCCCACTTCTTTTCAAAACACCGAAACCACTGCTCCACATTCCACTCCAACAACCCGGCCCAGCTTATCCCCAACTAACTCCTCCCTCTCTTTTATCACCTTCCACCCACGTGTCATCTAATTCATCCCAAAATGACACACTGCCAAACTCTCCACCTCAATTTAATTTCCCCACCGCCCAATACCCTTATCACCTCGCCACACCCCGGCCCCCTTCCCCGTCTATGCTCAACAACGACTCTACATCATCCCATGCACCCACAAACCGCCCAACCCGAACCCGTAAGCCAAACCCCAAATACATAGGTGGTCCCTTTGTGAATAATACAGCAGTGCACCCCATTTCACCTGCTCTTGAACCTAATTCGGTCAAAGCCGCACTAAATGGAAACGAGCTATGGATGACGAATTTCATGCCCTCCAACGTCATCATACATGGGACCTTGTTCCTCGTACCTCTCATACGCCGATCACATGCTAAAATGCCTATTTCGCATTAAACGAAATGCAGACGGGAGTATTGCCCGGTTTAAGGCTCGTCTAGTTGCTCGTGGCTCTCCACCAACCTGGGCGTGATTATTCGGAAACCTTCAGCCCTCTACATTGATATGTTTGTGTCTAGGCTCACAACCACATTTTCTGTAAAAGATCTAGGCCCTCTACATCACTTTCTTGGGATTGAAGTGATACCCACCTCCATTGGTCTTTTTCTTTCGCAACGTCAGTACATTCTTAATATACTGGAGACCTATGCCATGTTAGGTGCTAAAGAGGCCACCACACCAATGAGCACTAATCCATCCTTCCAGGTTACGGAGGCATCTTCGCTGAGTGATATCACTCCCTATCGCAGGGCTCTTGGACATCTCCAGTACCTAGCCTTTACGAGACCTGATATCTCGTTTTCAGTTAATAAACTTTCACCTGGCCTACTGAAGCTCACTGGCAGGCAGTTAAACGCGTACTGAGGTACCTTAAAGGTACAATTAATCACGGATTATTTCTACGTCGCTCTGGCGGACTCAGTTTAACAGCTTTCTCTGACTCCGATTGGGGGGGAGTTCATGATGATGGTCGTTCCACTACTGCCTATGCCATATATCTTGGTCCAAATATCATTTCTTGGAAATCTGCCAAACAGAAATGTGTCTCTCGTTCCTCCACTGAGGCGGAATATCGGGCAGTTGCTAATACTAGTGTTGAACTACTTTGGATCCGAAATATTCTTAGTGAATTGGGTGTTGCATCTCCTACTACACCTACACTATACTGCGATAATCAAGGGACCACATATGTATGTGTTAATCCGGTATTTCATTCCAGGATGAAGCATCTCGCTCTGAATTTTTTCTTTGTCCGAGAACTTGTTTCAAGTGGGCAGTTACGTGTGTGCCATATCTCTACCAAGCTTCAAGTTGCTGATGTCCTCACTAAACCATTGAGCAGATCCTTGTTTGAACAGTTTCGGTCCAAGCTGGGAGTTTCTGACGGAACCTCCATCTTGCGAGGACGTATTACGACATAATTTAAATATAATATTTGTACAATTGTTTAGTCATGTATATCCATTTACATATGCAGTTTGTGTACCTAGTTTAACTCCTAAACGTTAGCTTGATAGTTATTACTTATTAGTGAGTCTTATCATCAAGTCTTGATGAGGCTATTTAAGATGTATATCATATTGTTTTATCAAGATCAATATATCAATCCATCTTTCTCTACCGGATCTGCCTTGTTGTTGGGACCTTTTGCCGCACCTGGGAGAAGAAGACCTGGCCGATTCCATTGCTGGAGCCGTTCGCTCGAGCCTGGAGAGAGGAATTCCGTTGCTGTCGCCGCTGGAGGTGGGTGGTCTGAGGAGATGCTGGTCGGATTTTGTTCGTGCGGCGGAGAGAGACTTCAAGGAGGCTGCAGCGGTCTTGCGAGAGAAGGCTTCGTCGAGCTCGGCGCTGATTTCCGGCGAGAGGGATCTGTTGCGACCTTTGCTCTGAGCCGCTGCTAGGACTCTGCCTTTCTCGTTTGAAGAAGATGGAGGAGCAGATCCGCTGCGTTGCTCCTGTCTCTGCGTGTGTGCGTGCGAAGATGACGAGAGAGCATTTAGATTTGGGCTTTTTAAAATTCAACCATGATCGATGTACACACTTGTTTGTGAAGCTTTTTTTGTCTGTGAATTGATGTTTACAGACAAAAAAAAGCTTTCACAGACATAGGTGTGTACAAAAGTGTGTATAAGAGTGTGTAAAAACATCATTTTTGTTTAAAATAACAAGGATGTCCCAATTTGGCAATTTCAAATGCTAGGGAATTTTTTTATTCCTTTTTAAGCATTTTTAAAAAAAAACTCCCTTTTTCTTAAACAATGCCCCACCCCTCTTTTCCTCTCTCTTTTTTTTAATGCAGGGACAATCAAACCCTCATATCATAGCTCCTTAAAGCCTTTAATGCATTAGTTCTCCACTTGTCGGGACAATTGAGAGTGGTGTCATTCATTGAAGAGAAAGGAGCTAGGTTGATTAACGACGGTCGGTGTGAAGACTTGCCACTTCGTCAGTTTGAAGACTGGTTATTTTGTCAGTGCGAAGACCGGTCACTTCGTCAGTTTCAAGACTGGCTATTTTGTCGGTGCAGATGCTGCCTAGAGCTTTGTTGATGCAGCGAAGGGAAATTTCATGGAGCTTGAAGTGGTTTTGCTAGAGCTTAAAGCGGTTCGACTGGAGCTTGTAGCGGTTCGGCAGGAGCTTGTAGCGGTCAGGCAGGAGCTTGTAGCGGTCTGACAGGAGCTTGTAGCGGTTTGGAAGGAGCTTGTAGAGGTCCAGCGGGAGCTTGTAGCGGTCCGATGAGAGCTTGTGGCTGTCCGACGGGAGCTTGTAGCGGTCTGGATGGAGCTTGTAGCGGTCCTGTTGGAGCTTGAAGAGGTCTTGCAGATTTCAAACGATGATGTTGCCCTTTGTCTTTGTGAAGAAGATGACGGTGTTGTTCAAAGCTTTAGAGGTGTCATCGATGCTACTACCTTGACGCCACCTGCTCCGTTGTTGAGATGGTGGTGGTATTGTGGAGACGTCGTTTGAAGCTCAACTCAATCCACTTCCAATGAGGGTGAGATCAAAGAATCCCCTAAAGCCTTTGTCGTTCATCTGTCTCTTTTTCCTTAAGCCTTCTTGTGATATTCTCTTTGACAAAACAACTTAATTGGGGGTTATTTTGTTATAACTGAACTCAAAAATGAAACTTTTGAGTTGCCTACGTACTCCTGAGAAGGAGATCAAATCAAACGTAGTTCATGTGTACCATTTGAATTGGTAATTTGAAGGGACCGTACACAGTTTTAACTCGTGCAGGCCAGGAGCTCGTTGTACACATTTTAAACTCTCGTGGGCCAAGAGCTTGCCGTACACATTTTTAACTCTCGTGGGCCAAGAGTATCTATGATTATGCTCACTCATAGACAAAGTGAGATGTTTAAGCAGTTTAGCTACTTACAACATCATTGGTGGTTTAAATCTTTCAACATTTCATTTGACACGTGTGTACCCTGACATCAATTGTCAATTGTTTGACTTTAAGTGCATTTCCATCGGTTACTTTCACATCGATTTCTCGTTTCATACGAGATGGGATAAAACTTCTATATTCATCAACACTTTGCTTTTCTAGAGGAACTTTAACAAATTTATTGCGTTCATGTTTCAATCCCAATCTTTCATGAACAAATTTTCTTTCAAAGTTTTGTCCTATGCACGGGTCTTCAATGTGCTTCATCATCATCGGGCTCGTTCCAACCCAGTCTTGTAAAGTCTTCTTTGTAACCTTCTTTGGCTTCGGATCCATTCTGTCACAGATGGCGGGTCTTGATCTTGCCCCCCCCCCCCCCCCCCCCCCCCAATCCTATCAAAAACGGAGTACTTCAGCTTAGAAGTTACTCCCTCCGTCCCTAATAACTTTGCCATGTTTGACCAGCACGGAAAATAATAAAGTAAAAACTGTGTGGTTGAGGTTTGTGCAGAGAAGAGAGAATGAAATGGAACCACAAATTCTTTATTTAAAAGGGAAAGTGGCAAAGTTAGTGGGACATCCAAAAAAGGAAAGTTGGCAAAGTTATAAGGGACGGAGGGAGTACTTAATCTTCCTCATCAACACTGATATGATGTGTTGTGGCTCTATTTATGAGGATCCTTGTGGGTTTTGGCTGAACGTAACCCAATCCTCAAAGACAAGCTCTAACAAATAGACCAACTTTCCTTTTAACAGACCAGAGCAACCTAGAGTTTTGTAGTTATAAAATACACAGAGATCAAACATATTCCAACTCAAGCCTGACCAGTTTAGATCAAGGCAGACTTAAACAGATTAAATCAATCCAAATCTGACAAGTATATTTCAATTCAATTAAGAGGTTGTACACATAACACGTGCATGCATATATTGATGTGTATTTAACCATTTATATGAGCTTTTGCTCATCATTTGATGCAACACAAATTATACTCTCACCAAACACAAGAAAACAACTCCCGTTTGTACCTTTTTCTCCTTGCTCTTGGCATTTTGGGGATCCAAACATACCTTAAATAACCACAAAAGCATCCTAAATATTTCCATGCGTGCTCCATAAAAAAACATCAATCATGACTCATGTGTCTAACCAGTGACGGATCCAGGATTTCGAGTCAAGGGGGGCGAATTTTTTGCCGTTAGTATAGGGGGTGAAAAAATTGTGGCAATTTTTTCCGCTTGTGTAGTGGGGCGAATTTTTTCGCTAGCATAGAGCTCTGTGGCTAATTTTCATTCAAAAAAATCCATCGGTACATACACGATGATATTTAAATCCATCGGTAGAAGAATATTACTACCTCCGTCCCCCCTAAGTTTGGAACAAAGGGGTGTGGTGTGGTTTTTAAGAAAAAGTAGAATTGTGTGGTTGATATTGAATTGATAAAGTATGAATAAAGTAAGAATGAATTTTAACCACTCAAATATTACCAAATATGGTATGAGACAAACTTAATGGGACAGACGAAAAAGGTAAAACGAGACAAAGTTAGGGGGACGGAGGGAGTACATTCTAAGTTTAAACAATGAAAAATAATTTTAATTTTATAATATTAAATGGTCTAAACAAAGTATTGATACATTAAAACATAAGAAATGACAAATCAAATGAACATTATTTGAAGGTAAAGAGTTTAAGAAGTACACATCAACCAAGTCTTTTTAAATAACTTCTGCTTTGTTTATCCATATGATCTTATTAAAATAAAGAATTGATTTTTGAATTGCAATTTTTGTCTACTAAGTATGGTGTTCGTGGGTCACGAAAAATTTTCTTAATATTACAATAGTATGTGTGATATTATTATTTTTAGAGTAATACAATACATAGTATTGTTATTCACATATATGGTGCATATTGTATTTGTATTAATGCTAAAATAAGTTCAAGTTTATTATCTATGCAATAAATTGTTTTTAGAAAGTAATAAGTAAATGAATTGCGTAATTTAATGTCAACAAACATTTATATTTTAGATTCACTTCACATGATCTAAAAAATTTTAACTTGTGTGTATGGTATTTAATATTGTTCGATATTTTACAAAATCGAATACTAATTATCTAATAAAGACAATTAAATGTTACAAAGCTAGAAATCTTTATATAATAGGTATCATGTGTCTTAAACAATGAGTTGTGCTATTTTTTATCCATTTAAGTTAAGTAAATTATTTTAGATGTTACTATTTTTAAATCTCCAATTATGTATTACATTATGTAATGCTATATATTAATTTTTAAAACTAAAAGTTAAGGGGGGCGAAAACATATATATTTAATTAAAGTATGAAAATATTACATATATAGTAGAAAAATTTGAAAGTCTAAGGAGGGCGGTCGCCCCCCGCGCCCCCCTTAAATCCATCACTGAGTCTAACAGACAACTGAAACTTAGCAAATTGCAACTGCAGAGACGACATCATGAGCCCAGCGCCATGGTCATTGGACCAAAAAAATCATATTTGGTGGGAAAGCCAACTTATTATAAAAAGAACATTAAAATGATTTTACACTTCAATTCTTCAAACAAAGTTAATTATAACCAAATTTGGGATGGGTAGTGGCCCTTCTTGGCCCACCCCTACTACAAAGGTTTCTTTTCATCCAAGAAAAAAAAAACAATCAAAACCACCTCCGTCGCAGCCGATATAATCAAGTCATCCAAAAAATAACGCAATGCGCCAATAGCATCTGTCCCTCTCTCCCTCATCTTCGTTGATGAATGTGGTTTTGATGAGGAGTCTCATAGTGCGAATATTTCACTTCCTCACAAGATTGACAAGAATAATCCACTCAAGACACCTGGAGAAAAAGTCAAAAACCATTTAAAGAGCAATAACTACTAGTTTTGGCATGTAACCTATTGGATCTTATTCACTACACTAGAAAAAATCAGTTTGAGCCAAACAGGTTTTTAGCTTCTAGATGTTCTCTTTTATAACAGGCTCCAGCTTGAAGTTTTCTCTGAAGAGCTCTTCTTGGAAAGGAGTGCTAAATGGACTTCTTTTCTTCCTGAAAGTACGGAGTATATATCTACTTTGAGAACATATCATGAATACCTTCTCGGCATTGATGGTTCGGAGTTCAGTTAAAACCTCAGCAAAATCAGCTGGTGGCAGCTGAGTGAAGTGTACCCTCTCCTCCGTTTTTGGATGTGTAAACCTTTGTATGTGACAAAAGAAAACGAGAAACACAATGATAACTGTAGTAGACTTATACACTTCTGAAAATAAAAGACAATGTCCCAACTCCCAAATATATGAAAACTCACCCAATAGTTAAAGCATGGAGACAAGGTCTTTCCAAACCAGAGACTAGTTGCAGAAGTTTCCCATGAAACTCAGAAGAGCTATGGCGCTGAAGTAGTGAGAGGGCCATGCTCTTTGTTCCTCCATAAACATCATCACCTAGCAGGGGGATGCCGAGGTACTTCGCATGTGCTCGGATCTGATTTTGGAAAAACACTAATTTGAAGATATTTCCATCATTTGCAATGGAGCCAAAGATTCATTTTTTTGGCTTGAGATTATGATGGAATAAAGCAAAATGACTCACTAAACTGTCTACGCTTCTTTGTTATGGAGCAGCGGTCAGTCCATGCAATTTTGGACACGATTTTCACTATGGGTCATCCGGAAACAGTCTCTCTGTGCTTTAGTACAGGGGTAAGACTGCGTACATCCGACTCCCCCTTACCCCACCGTAGGTGGGAGCCTTTGCGGCACTGGGGTAAATGAAAATGAAATGAAATGACTAATTTGAAGATAAGTGTTAAGTTGAACCAAATTCACCTTCTGAAATGGTCATCAAAATATGACATTTACCTCACACAGCCCGTAAACAACGCGTGTGGGCTACTGAACACAACCATCAGTCCAAATCAGATTGAATGACTGAAGTGGTGGACAGCCCAAATTTACTCCCATATAGTGTGCCCAAACCCTAAAACCCAATTGACAATTGGTGTGTGATACTCAAACCAAACCCTATAACTCCGATCACACCCGACAACGGAAGGGGTGGACAAACGGGCACAAACTGAACAGATGCCCCAAACCGTTCTTGGACACCTCACATATCACCACAAGACTAAGGTTTGATACCATGTTAAATTGGGACTAACTCATCCCAAAGGGCACATAGGAAATGGGACTTGACATATATGTACGAGACTCAATCCCAATAATTAGTAAGCTAGCTTCCTAAATAGATGTGTATGTAATGCAACAAGAATCATTATCCCAATGAACTAATCTAGATACTTTTTGTCAATATAAGCCTTGAAGATGCTTAAACCAAGCGGGAAAAAAAACGTAAATTGTGAAAACTGAAGACTGCTGAGATACAGGGAACAAGAAACATTAACTCATTTATATGTAAAAGGATATACTAATAATTTACACCTGATGTGTGCGTCCAGTTTCTAACCTCCATTCAAGCAAAGCAGAACCACCACCAGCAAGTATTTCAATCACTTTGTATCTGAAAGTTATCAAATTTTTGGTATACATCTATAGCACAAATGACATGCTTAACAAAGAAAAAGGGTATATGGGGCTGGGGTCACCCTACATCCTTCCTTTCTGACTCAATGGGTCTGTTTAGCAACTGCAAAATGCTAGGGAAAGATAATACTCCCTCCGTCCCACTGGACTTTGCCAACTTTCCTTTTTTGTTTGTCCCGAAAAACTTTGACACTTTCCTTTTAAAGCAATGAATTTGTGGCTCTGTTCATTTTTCTCTCCTCTACACAAACCTCAACCACACAGTTTTTACTATTCTAATTTCACACCCAACATAAAGTTGGCAAAGTTGAGTGGGAAGGAGGTAGTAAAGCGAAAAAGAAAGGAAACTTGAAAGGAAAGAAAATTAGGATGAAAGTAGAAACTTGGTTCAAATTCAATAAACCAATTTATATTACGCAGAAAATTCTAAATATATAAATGTTTAAACTTTAAAGGTTAATCGTATGTTCTATTCCTTCTATTCTAAAAAAACATAAAAATTCCTTTTCCTTATCATTTTATACCTTTCTCTACCATTTTCCAGGGTGCAAATATGGCATACGCATGTTTTCTTTTGTGAAATTTTAAATATTGAAAATACAGAAGCATAAGTAACTCTAGATTTAGAAACTCTAGGTTTCCTATTTCTGTTCAGTTTGGACCCATTATTTCTTTATATAGGAATTGTAATACCCTTCAGAAAAAATAAAGTTGAAAGTTATGAGTTTTATTATATCAACGAAATCAGTTTTGTCATATGGAATCTTAGACTCATCCTTCTCTAAGGCACATAAGGAGAATGACTATTTCACCTGCTAGCAGCATGACGAGTTTTCCCATTTTTGCTCAAACCATGGCCAGCAGCCATGCGAAGTCTGTTGTATGGATCACGACCTATTGGGATATCACAGCGTCCCGAAGCAGATGTTGGCATTCCACAAGTTAGAGCAACATAGACTCTCTTAATGCTATGATTCTTGAACTGCTCTGCCAGATGGGCGTGGGAATGCTCGTCCTGTAAGTTCTGAATATCAAATGCCTCATCATCATCATCATTACCCCAGTGCCGCAAAGGCTCCCACCTACGGTGGGGTAAGGGGGTCGGATGTACGCAGTCTTACCCCTGTACTAAAGCACAAAGAAACTGTTTCCGGATGACCCATAGTGAAAATTGCGTCGAAAGTTGCATGGACTGACTACAACATCTAGGGGTGTCCACTGCTCAGTTTTGGTAGGTTTCAGTTTTATCAGTTTCAGTCAGTTTTCAAAGTCTGAACCTTAACCCTATATTTAGGAAGAAAGAAAATAATGAGAAAAATTGTGGAGAAAGACATCTTACTTTGTTTGGGAAGAAAGAGAATATATAAAGAGAAACGGAAATAAGCCTTATTTTTCATCCATTTTTTTCACTCTGAATGGAAGGAAAGTTCATTATTCATTACAAAAGTTAGATCATTGTCCTATTTACCTTATAAATCGATTATGTGTATGTTATGAAGGTTAACATCAAAACTTTTTAACATTATCACTTTATTTCCCTCTAAAATCAAATCAATCAGTCTAATATAACAACAACAACAACATCCAAGCCTTAGTCCCAAAAGAGTTTGGGGTCGTCTGACATGAATCAACATATGAAATTGGAGCTAAAAGGGACAAAAAGATAAGAAAAATATAAGAAAGATAAAAAGATAAGATAGGATAAAAAAGATAAAAAGATAAGAAACATAAGATAAAGATAAACGTCATAAAATAAAAAGGATAAAAATACATAATATAAGACAAAAAAGATAAAAAGATAAAAAAACATAAGAAATATAAAAATGAAAAGAAATCAATCATTCAACAAACAACAACATAGCATACATTGTAAATCAGTAGCCAAAGCGCATAAGGTTGGACGGGTTTTGGTCTGGAGGTTCTTTTTTCAGTACTACCACAAACATACAATGGGGAAATGGATTGAATTACCAAATATTCACCTTGGCTACAACAAGTAATCCACTTGTTCCCTTGTCCAATCTGTGCACTATTCCTGGACGAATAGATGCCTCTCCCGTGGCAGAACAATCATCCCCAACATACTCTTTCTCGGCAGAAAAGGCACTCAACTCATCATCAGAAAGCCCTTCCTGAATGGGGAATGACCCTATGGGAAAGCTACAATGATGAAGAATTCCATTTACAAGTGTCCCAGTAGCATTGCCGGGTGCTGGATGAACAACCTTGTGTCATGCATGCAGCGAAAGTAGTCTGCTGAATCAGTAACTATAACAAATATCTGGTACAGAATTTGACTGAACCTTATTACTGATTCAACATTTCAGGTTCACTAGAAAAAGTATTTCTAAATTTAGTCAGATTTATTTTTATGATTATTTTTGGAATTCCGTCCTTCGTTTCTTTGTGTTGGGATTTATGTTTTGTCTATAAAACAACACGAAAAGATTTAACAGCTCAAAAATCCAGCAGAATAAATCCATGAAGATCCCATTCTAAGAGGAAAAAAGGGAAGTTTTGGAAGAAGATAATTGGCATATGGGTTTTGTTTCGATTGGTTTGGTTTGGTTTGGTTTAATAAGACGTGTTTTAAAGTACTTCCTCCGTTCTTTAATAGTTGCAACAGTTTGACTTTCACGTTTGCCAACGCACAACTTTGACTTTAATTATATCTAATTACGTATTAGTAAAAATTATAAAAAGTTAATATTTTGAAAATTCACATCAATAGAAATTTAATGACATTTTATACATAATAATTTGATTTTATATATTAATAGAAAATTATGGTCAAAGTAAGGTGTGTGAATAGTGCAAATATCCTAATGTTGCAACTTTTAAGAAACGGGGGAAGTATATAACAGCATCTTAATGTTTTTGACCTAGGCCCCCAAAACCTTATATGCGGCCTTGGTATTGTTGATGCAGTTGAGAATAGGAAGCAACTCTCACAAGAAAGTTTGTCTTCACAAACTCAATATAAGCAACACAGAAACTTCAAAATAAATCATTACCCACACAAACTTGTGTGCTAACTCTGTGCCCCCATAGAAGCGTCACATTTGACAGGGGTACAACCTTTGATTCGGTTAGTGTGCAAGTTCCATAATCATGAGTCCTGCTTAGACTTTTAAAATTTATTTGTTGACTTAACTAAATTTATGCTATGTGGCTTATTTTGGATGAAAAAGAGGAGTTTGAGACATAACTCACCATTTGTGCAGGCTTGTTAATAACAAGGACATGGTCATCTTCATAAACAATGTCCAGTGGGATATCTTCTGCTTCTGCCCTCAATGGCAGCAATTCAGCAATAGTACAACTAACTTTATCCCCGCTTTTAACAGCATGTGAAACCTACAACACATTAAAATCCTTTAAAAGTCAGACAAATCAGATATGAATCCACACTGCGATGGGGAACAAACCAAAGGTAACAGGACTAACATTTCTTTAATTCACACCAAAAATCATTTTTTTATAGTTTGGTGAAATTAAAATCAGCCAGTTTATCATAACTCTTCTCAGAAACGCTTCTGGATATCAAAATAAAAACAACAAACAACAACCTTATCGATTATACGGCCATTAACAGAGACTAGCCTAGACCGAATGCTGGACTGAACTCGAGCTCTGCTGACCCCATCAATGCGGGAAGATATCCAAGAATCAAGCCTGAGCTTCCTAGAATTGGTTTTTACCGATTCCTCTAGTCTAATGCCGGAGTAGTTATTGAGCCGGTGGTCATAAATTGGTTCGGGCCTACAATTAGAAGCCGTTGAATTTGAGAGAGCCCTGAAAATGAGGTTCGAAACTTTGCGAACACTGGCAGCAGAAGGTCCAGGGTTTTGAGCAAGAAGAGGAGAAAGTGAGTTTGAATTGGTCGCCAGCATCATCTCAGCGCTCGCCTCATTCCATATAGTTCTGCATACCAATACCGGCCATCAGGAAGTTACGAGGTCTGGTCTCATCTGCTCTGGTCTCAGCTGGTCTGGTCTGATCTGGTTTCTTTGTATATTTAATATTTATAACTATCCAGGTCTGGTCTGGTCTGGTCTGAACTGGTCTGGTCTGGTCTGATCTTATCTGGTCTGGTCTGGACTGGGACGAATTACAGTCCAAGTAAAAATATCCTTAAAATAAGAATTGGGTTTGTTTTTCTCACCTAAAAACGAATTGGATTTATTTTTACTAGATTCTCACCCGTGCGATGCACGGAACAAAATTAAATAAAATTTATATCAAGAATTTGTTTATAATATCAGTTAATGAAATCTTTTATGTAAATAGGATGGATAAATGCATTAAAAGAGAATAAAAAGTACTACATCCATGCTGCAAAAAAATACATCCGTCTCACTAACATCGGAACATGAGGGAGTGACACAGTTATTAAGCAAAGTGAGTTTATGTTGTTTATTTTGAATTGATAAAGTAAGAATAAAGTAAAAATAATACTCCCTCCGGTCCCAAAAGAAGTTCACTCACGGCTTACGATGCTTGACTGACGATAAAGCAACTCGATACCTGTTCACGCTCGGATTATTTTTAGTAAATAAAAATTACATATTCAGAAACTACATTGAAACCGCTACAAAGTCTGATCAAGAAAATTTAAATTTGATAAAAAAATTGATATATAAAGTAAAAGATTTAGAGTGATCTAACTTGACTAATGAATAGTGAGTGTGAATTTGTTTTGGGACCAGAGGTAGTATAAAACAACACGAATTTTACCAAATTTGATATGAGATAATCTAAGTAAGATTTCTCAGAAACAAAAAATGGAACAATCTTAGCGAGACGGAGTGAGTAATATGTAGTAAAAGTTGTGTGTAGTAATTGATAGAGTATTAACTCCTAGAGAGAGGTGAGACCTAGAGAGAGAAATGCAATGAATACTGCAATAAATGAATTTTGTCCACCCCTACAACTACTCCCAAGGGATTTATAGAGAAAATGTGGATTGGGCTCCCAAGTCTTGGGCTTGGGAGGCCAATTACAATGAGGCCTCTATTGGGCCGAATACAAAGTATGTAAACTGGCTAAGTGCGAGATCTGGCTCTATGAGCTCCCTGTGGCCGACGGGGGTCTGGCTGACGGAGACCCGGCCGACGGGGGACACCCCGATTCTCCTGGCCTCTGGATCATATTCTAGGTTGATGTGTTTCTGGCCGATGGAGGGCCATCTGGCCGACGGAGGACCCACTGGGTGACAGCTGTGCCTCCTCTTATTCTTCTGAGTATGTGGGTCATGGGGTCTGGACCCATATACTCATCAGTAATTATTAGACTTCCAAAACTTAGATAATCTTAGAAGAAGTAGAAAAATATTACAATGAGCTTATAAATAACATTAATATTGTGGTATATTTATTTATCATCTTCATTGTAACTCATTTTTTTTCAAACCTCTGCTACTTATAACATGAATTATAATATAATCATCTGAATTGATTTGATCTTGATATAATCTTCAAGACTTAAGATATATATTTCACATTTAAGGTGTTTTTAATTGGTGTGAAATGTTATGGTCTGGCCTGTTTGAGTTTAGTATGAACTGGCCAGGTGACCCAGGTCTAGTATATGTCTCTACGTTTAAGAAACCGGACCGGGAAGCGACCTGTCCACACGATCGGGCCACGGATCCCAACCCGGATCCGGTTGGGTCAACCCGGTCAATGTCATAAAACTGCTCAACCATTTAATATTAATAAACATATAATTGTATATAAAATTAAAAAAAAAGGTATAGTAGTTATTTCATAATAATTAACTAATGATAATACTTCTTAAGTTTTAAAAGGTAAAACAGTCTCATAATATTCCAAAATATCAGTTTGATCTTATTAAAATGTATAATTTTTTAAATGGCTATCACACACACGCTCACCTTACGGTCCCTACCTATCAGTTTTCATCTATGTCCTCAATTGTGAATATGATCTGGAAAATGATTTTCTTCTCATGCTTTCAAAATTATATACTGTGTATATATAGAGAGAAATACACATATACATAGAAATAGGGCCACTTTGGATTCTGCAATATTTTGGTCATTAATTACTCGGGATTCTTTCATTTCCACATAAATATCATTTCCTTCGCGAGTACGTTCACCCATTCCGCCAAATACGGATACTCCTTCGTGCGCTTTGACAATATTGATAATTAATTCCATAATGAGTACTGTTTTCCCCACTCCAGCTCCCCCGAATAGTCCGATTTTTCCTCCACAACTATAGGGGTCTCAAAGATCTACTACTTTAATTCTTGTTTCAAAAATAGATAATTTAGTATCTAACTGTATAAAGGCGGGCGCAGATCTATGAATATATAGGAGATTTTTCATTAGTATCGACAGGCCCTAAATTGGCCAAAGTTAATGTAGATGATCATTTTAGATTTTTTATATATTTTATCTTTATTTTATTAATAAGTCATTTAAATATAATATTTTCATAAATCAGCAGATTAACCAATCAAGCCACTTCAGTCTCAATTTCATAAATTTACCCAGAATAAGCAAGAACAACCGGTTTGAATAGTACCAAATGAGATTTAAAATCAACGTTTAAGGTAAAACACTAAATGACAATATTAATATTTATAATATTAATATTTATAATATTAATATTTACAAAAAAAAAATCTAAAGCATGAACATAGAAAACGAATTGAAACCGTACTCACGCAGGGTCATACATAGATAGAAGATATAATTATCATATTATAATCTTATTAAAATTTTATGAAAAGTAAAAAATAAAGTAATACATTCCTTACTACATTAAAAAATGATACCCGATTCAGATTTTAAGAAAGGCCTTACATATTTCGGACATGTTCAGCAGACCCAACCCAATTTATGCACATATACTTGATGCCAACCGAATCCAGCCCTAATTCGGAGTATAAAAACATCACGTTAACAATCCGCCGCTTCCATTATCTGTACGCCCATCTAAAGCCACCCCTCTTCCGTTTTAGGTCTGCCACAAAGTTCATCAAAATCGTGTACCATAGCAATATCCGACCAAATTTTTTCAATGGATTCGCTTCATGGCTTGTGAATAGAACTCCATGGACGCCGTTCTGGTCTGCATCCTAACCGGGTGTGTTCTCCACCAATAATCGGACCTAGCAGATGCTTATGACTCGTGGGTTTGCTATTTCATATTTACTGATATATTTCTTACTTGTATTATCTTCTTCTTGATCATGTAATAACCTTTGTGCTTGTTTTATCTTGCATGTTGATAGCTAACATGTTTTGAGACTGACGATACAGATACACACTTTTTAAAAGGGGTCTGTTAATCTTTTTGAAAATGGTTTACCAAGTTTTATGAATCTGTTTTTGTACTTTATTTGACGAAGGAGCATAAAATCAAATCGCTTCCCTCTTTTGTTAAACAGATCATGAAGTACTTGAGGTGTGTATCAAATTTGATCGATATAAACTATTCTTTTCATTAATTTTGACCGGTAAATTAAATTCCAAATAGAATGACACGAACTTACGGAAATCTCTAATGTAATGAGATCGATCTTAAGTTTCAAGATGTCAAACATAGGAGTGTTGTATCCTTGAAAATTTTGTTATGCAGTTTTACATTGTCTTGTAAAAGCCAATTTGATTTTTTTTTTTTTTTGGGGGGGGGGGGGGGGGGGGGGGGGGGTTAAGGTCTTAACTGGTATTGTATACTTAATTTTGTAATTTTGTTTTATTTAATGTCTTTAGTTCAATTCGATTTTATTCTATTTTTCTTAATTTTAGTTCGAGTTAATTCATTCTGGTACAATTCGAGTCTATTAACCAATCCAATATGTTCGTCCTACTAAATTGTACATTCCTCTGATATTAGATACTGTAATACCCCGAAAATTTGAGAGAATTTGGGAAATAATTAAAATTGTGTTTCATATTGTTTACACAGTCTTTAGGTCGTTTATTATGTTTGGTTTAGTGTTTGGGACAAAGGGGATGTCCAAATGGGGAAGAGACGGGGCAAAACTAAGGTTTGGGGCGTCTGGGGGTCACGCACGGCGTGTGTGGAAGGTACGCACGGCGTGTGTGGAAGGTATGCACGCGTGCGTTCATGTTGTATCCTAATGCAACTCAAACTTCGGAAATTCACTATAAATACATCCCTAATCCGATTTTCCTCATTCCAAAAACCCTAGGACCGCCTCTTCAAGCTCTATCCCTTCCAGCTCTTCAATATTAACGTATCCAGCACGAAATTTTATGTCAATGATGAGATCAAACAATCCAATATTCCGGTAAGTGCGTTTGTTGCCTAATTCGCATCGTTCATCCGTTTTCTAAATTTCTTTCTCCTAAATTGAGATCCTTCGAACCTATCACTTCCTAGGTACGTGAGAATGATCCATCAAACTAGGTTTGACGTTTAGGATTCGTTGCTAGCCTCGAGGTAAGGACTATTGCAACCAAAATTACTATTTTGCCTCTGTATTGTATAAACTAGGGTTTGTGCTATGATTTGAGTTTCTTTCTGAAATTTTATGGATAATTCGGCTATAATAGTATGAGTATGATGATGTATGCTTTTCTGGGAATTGATGAACGTGTGATTTTTGGTGAATTTATCAAATCAGTTTGTCATGGCTAAAATTGTGATTATTGATGATTGTTCTTTTGGGATTGGAAAATTTTGGTGATTGTTTTGGTATGAGTTGAAGAATGATTTGAGAATATTATAACTGGTTATATTGAAAATATATTATGGGTTCAGAATACTCCAATTTGATTATTTTGGTGGTAGTAGTAAATGCTACTTTTGGAAAGTGGTTGTTTGGGTTAAACCCTCTTTTTGGTAAGTGTTGTGAGATCAAATCTTTTGGGATAAATTATATATTTTTAAATGTATAATTTGGTATGAAAATTTACATATATATTTTGGAGTTATAAATATCCTTCTTGGATTATTTTGAATATGGTATTAAATACTATTTTGGAACTAGTTTTGGATAAACCCTAAATTGTAAGTTTCTCTGCCAATCCAAAATTGTTTCCTCGTATTATATGCTTATTATGCATTATGTGATTAAGTGTGAATTTTGAATTTTGTGTATGTGATTTTGAGGAGATATTATATATATGGTAGTTGAGAAATACAAATTGAGTACTTTTGGGGTATTAAATATTTTTAAATACCTTCGAGACTTTTTAGAGAAATTGAGAAGTATTTTTGAAGTATTAATTGAAGATAAAATTTACATTTTTATAAGAAGTGAGCATCTCGAGAGTAATCCGAGGTGTCGGTTTCCACATCCGGATAAATGTGGAGGGTGATTAGAGCTACTACTACTAAGAAGTGCAGTTTAAGTTTCAAGTGACATTTGGATCTATGATCCCTTTTAAGAAGAAGTTATAGTAGTAGTCCCTAATCATTCAAGAATTTTAGAGGTGGGGTGGTTGGGTTCCGACCACTCGGGATGACTTACTACTCGGAGGGCTTGGAATCCCTTTTAGGGGGTGTGCACACTTAAGGTAGTCGTTTCGTTTCCGCAAGAGCAGTTGTGGTACCGGCATTTGTTCGGGGTGGCCGTCCGTAACCACGGTCCACCGGGCTCAGTCGAAAGGTTGAGCACCGCCCTTCTAAATTACTAGGAAGATAGAGAAGAAGTGAATTTTGAGAAATTCTAAAAGAAGAGTTACTATAGTATTTTCGAAGAAAAGTTGGGAATTTTAGCAAAGAAGTGATTTTAAGAAAAATCAAAGAGAAAAGTATTTTGGTGGAGTGCGTCATTTTTATATAATATTATATAAAAAAACTATTTACTCCAAACTTGATTATTTTACGGGGTTGTGTAGTACTTACTTAGCTCTAAAGCTAATTTTTGTTATTTTTCCTGTTCCTTTCTCCTCCCTTAAATTTTTAACAGATGATGAGTTGGAAGCTTATGTTGACTGATTGGTTGCTTGAACCTGAGAGCGATTTAGAAGATGCCTTAGTCAAACCTAGTCAAGAAATAAACATTTATTTATTATGACATTAGTTTTATTGTTTTGTTTTGGTTTGCCTGTGCATTCGGTTAAGAGATGACCGGATGTGGCGGTAACACCCATTTCCCTATTAAGACTTCCGTTGTATCTCTGATGTTTTCAAATAAAGTTGATAATTCCTTTGAATAAATCATTATTTAAATGTATTTTTGGGTGGGGAAAATGAGGGTGTTACAGATACTTTGAAGCTATTGTCTTTATTTGATCTGAATGTTTTTTATCTGAATTTTTTAAAATCTGATCTGAATTTTTCTGATATGAATCTTTCTGATCTGGTCTGATATGATCTGAATCTTTTTTTTATGAATCATTCTAATCTGATTCAGTGTTTATAATAATAATAATTATTACTATTACTGTTAATATTATTATTACTATTACTATTATTATTAACATTATTATTAGCGCTATTTCATTCCGATCAAATGAAGACAATAGCTTCAAAGTATCTAATATCAGAGGAATGTACAATTTAGTAGGACGAACATATTGGATTGGTTAATAGACTCGAATTGTACCAGAATGAATTAACTCGAACTAAAATTAAGAAAAATAGAATAAAATCGAATTGAACTAAAGACATTAAATAAAACAAAATTAGAAAATGAGAAATTCAAATTGAATCAAAACTAAACTAAACTGAATGTAATCAAACCAAAAGATAGTATGATTATGGTTTAGCCGATCCATTTCAAATTGAACGGGAAATCGATTAAAAACCAAATTGAAACTGACATGCCCCCCCCCCCCCCCCCCCCCCCCCCGTTTAGATTAAACTAAATTAGATCAAATTAAAGTATAGCAAATGAATTCACATTAATTACATTAAAGGGAGTGTTCAAGAAATTTTGTATTGTGTGCTATCATTTAGGAAAACTATGAATTAGAAGCATACTGGGTAAATGATGTATTTCCAACCCATATTAGACTCTCTTGTAAACTCTAACCACTCTACAACTCAGCTTATTCTTCTTATAGTATATGTAGTATTATTTTGAAGGAAAACAATCTACTTATTATTCTTAACAATATTAAAAGTATTATATTATAATGATTTCAACATACCCGTCACATTGACACACCTCAACTTAGTAGACTCATCACACCTCGAAGGTCCCACAATTCCCGATCAGACATATAAATGATCTCATATATAGAGCATATGATATCATTTACAATCCATATTATTTTCTCCTAAAATATTGCGACAGATCCAATTTTAACAAACAATAAAATATGGATGGAGTGTATGTGTGTGATAATAGTGCCTCAAATATGAAACTTTTGTGATACATGAGGTCGCTTTGGAGGTTGCATAAGGTAATCACGTTTGAGTGTTGAGTTAAACTCATCAGCTTCGGGGTGTCTGTTCAAGCCAAGTGTCAGGACCATTGCATTAATTGGACCAAAGTGGATGATGGGTACACATTAATTAAGTTGATTGCAAATTCATATTTGTTACTTGTACCCACCCCATATACCCGACAATGTGAGAAGGCTATCTTTTTGTCTATGGATCTCATTCACAGTATGTGAACTGAATTCACAGTAAAAAGATATCATTTTCACATTGTTGGGTATAAGGATGGGTATAAGGGTGAATACAAACATAATTTTCCTTGCAAATTTTGCAACCTAAGGGTGAAATGTTTGTTTTTATTTTTTCGCATAAAAATGTGTGTGACCCATTAAAATGTAAACAAAGGTATCAAAATGGGTGTATGACACCTTAGGTGGGGGTTAATTTGTTTAACCCTATTCACCCACATGCTCAAAGAATGAAGAGCTGAGAAAGAGAAGTAATGTTGCACGAAAGAGAAAATGGACACGGGACTTTGGGAAAATCTCTTTTTTGTTTAAAGAGTTATAACTTTGTTGTTTGTATTTCAGCTTTAACAAAAAAAATCATAATTTTTACAATCTTTCATACGACACTAGATATTTTTAAATATTTTGTATAGATTTATAAAAAACACTCCCTCCGTCCCTTAAAACTTTTTCACATTTGACCCGCACGAAGATTAATAAAGAAAAAACTGTGTTGTTGAAGTATGTGCATAGGAGAGAGAATTAGTTGGAACCACAAATTCTTTACTTAAAAGGGGAAATGGCAAAGTTAGTGGGACAACAAAAAATGGAAAGTTAGGAAAGTTTTAAGGGATATAGGGAGTATGAAGTTTCAACGGATAGAGTATATGATCCAGGGCCCCTAGCCCACATAATAATGCAATCAAGATGCAGACCCTTGACATGACCCCTCTGACGACACTTATACGTAGTATAGTGTAGTAAGGTTCCTATCACATGGAAATGGATATTTCTCTTCTATGAAATTGTAACCAAAAGGGTTTTTTAAGATTGTTTTGATTAAACAATTAAACACAAAGATGAACAACTTATGTGATTAAGATTAATGATATTAAAAGACTTGGTTTTGCTACTTTTCGCTTGCTGAGATGTTTGTTGATCCTGATTATATCTTTAACTTATCCCTCTCGAATACTCAATGAAGGAATATATCCAATTTATCGAGGGTAATTATTAATTACGAGACCGCTCATTAACAACTCTTACTATTAGACGAATACAGAACACCGTTATATACCGACTTGATAGTAGCATTTAATCTCTTAACTCCTTGATGAAGTGGTTATATACTAAGTATTGTTGTGGTTGAAGCTATGGTCAAACAAAGATATAGACACTATGTGATATATTCGCGGTGTGTAAGCCCCGGTCGAACATAGATTGTATTCCGGGTGTGCAAGCTCTACACGAATTAAGATTATATTCGGGGTGTGTAAACCCTAAATGAATAAAGCGTTATACGAGGTGTGTGAGCCTTAAATGAATGGAGATATCATATTGGGTGTGTAAGCCCAAAATGAACATGTAACACAATCCCCAAGTATATTTACTTTTTGGTAAATTATGTATTGAACCTTGAGGAATGGTTATTGAATTTACGAGGTTGTAAATTTATGTTGTTACTTTTGCGTGAATAGTAAAATGCACGTGGGGCCCACATCGTGAGCACGGACCACCCGATATACCAGAACTACATACTTACTCCGTCCCTTAAAACTTTGCCAACTTTCCTTTTTTGGATGTCCCACTAACTTTGTCACTTTCCCTTTTAAGTAAAGAATTTGTGGTTCCAGTTAATTCTCTCTCCTCTGCACAAACCTCAATCACACAAGTTTTACTTTATTAATCCCCAAGCCGGTCAAACTTGGCAAAATTTTAAGGGACGGAGGTAGTATTATATTCATCTTGGTCTAGATAATATTTATATGATACGGTGGTGTATGTTCATGATGAGCCATAGAAAAGGCATAGAGTTGGCCGGTTGGTCAAACGAGACTCAATTACCGGTATTTGTAATTTATCAGATAACAGCCCATAATAAATTCCGGAGACTACTAAATCAAAGTTGGGGAATGTGTACTCATTCTAGAGGCAATATCAGTTGTGAAGATGAT